>JBBGZY010001432.1:280000-1480000 GCA_037952925.1 Lithobates clamitans | reverse complement strand
AATGGGGCAGAAGAGATACCCCCCCCCCCATGCCTTAAATATACTATTCACAGGGGAGACATTATACACATTATATGGCACTGCCCAAAGCTTACTAGATATTGGACAGAGGTCACACAGACTGTATCCGCTGTAGCACAAACACCCATACCATGCACGCCACTGGTGTGCCTCCTGGGATCAGTTGATGCTGACATGTATCCAAAAGGCGTCTATATAATGGTACCGAGACTATTATACCTGGCCAGGAAACTCATAGCACGTTACTGGCTTGCGACTAATGTGCCTACAAAGGCATATGTCAATTACCTCCTTAGGGAATAGTTGGCATACAGACACCGAAATGCTCCAAAAAAAATTTGACCTTATATGGCAGAACTGGTTGGGCAACCCCAACCTTGCTCCCCCCAGCTAATAATGGATAGGCTGTTACGGTTATAGACCCTAATACTCCTGAGCTTGAGGCATCTCCTATAATGCATACGCTGTGCAGATGGTAACTCCTATGGTAACTCATCTCGTAAAAAGGCCTATAGACAAGCCTGGAGGAAGGAGCCTATTCCTTATAATGCTCTATTTTACTTTATTTTATTTTATCTTATTTTTCTATTGTTTTAAGGTTTTCTTTGTTTTTTTTTTAGTTTTGTTTGTTCTAAGTTCTACGAAAAACAAGATTATATGTGCCTAATACTAGATAACTGCATCATATGTATGTACATGTTTGATTTTGTGTACAATTCAACTGTGGGGGAATATGTTTACTGACTTATTGTAACTGAGTGATAATTGATACTGAAATTTTACATCTGCAGGTCCAATACAATAATATGTACACGGTCATTGTATTATGTAATGTAGTAGTACAGCTTCTAATAGTGTTCAGAAGAAATAAGAATTGTTTCCCTTAAAGTTTAAAATCTGGCTAAGTAATACTAAATCAAAGTTAAAGTGACGTGTGCACCAAACTGCAAAGTCTGCTAATTCAATACTGAACCACCTTCCCCATGTAAAATCTTCTTTTCTTAAATGTACAGTATATAAGACAAGTGCTTAGTCTTATGCATAGGTTATATGCAGTTAACTTCAGGTGATAAGACACTGGAAAAAAAGAAAGTTCTAGGGACATCCCCTATTTTCCTACTTCCAGCAAACCTCAGGTTTTTGCTAGTGTCCTTAAGTGATAGACCTTTCTACTGAGTCTGCTCAACCATGGTCTCCTGCATGGGTTTCCTAAAATTGCCAAAACCTGCAAAGACCATTGCAGTCCACTCAGTCATAGAGATGAATTGGCTTGTACACTGACTGGCCTCACCCTGAAAAGCTCATTGTTACTACTAAGCATTTTGCTCAGCAATATTCTTGAGGGCTTCCTATGGAAATAGACAGTCCCTGTGGTTGAACCAACCATTCCTTTTCTTAAGTCACTAACAGTCCCTGTGGGAGGTAATCCCATGTTTAAGGACCCAAAGGTAGACAAGATGTTAGAAGCCCTGTTTTCTTTGCCGGGCCCATCTATGAAATCTGTGGCACCTGTCTGGACTTGGCACATGACCCTAGCCCTCTATACAACACCACCTGGAGCTTTTACCTGTGGACTTACACTACTGCGTGAACAGCTTAATAGATGCACTGCCAGATTTAAGCCTCCTCTCTGTCCATATGTATCACTTGACTCCAATTCTGGTCAACGAAACTCGCGTACAAATTGTGCCTCAAGAGGTTGTCTTTCAATGGAAACATGGGAGGAGCGACATGCTGACTTCACCGCGCTGTTCAAAATCCAAGAAGGATGGGCGTCTATTGTAGCCGGCCAGCTTATTATCTCTTTTTTTGGACTGCCATGAATACGGTGTCTGAGGGAGGATCCTTGTACCTAGTGGAAGGATATGATCATCTGCTTTGCCAGTGTGTTATGAAAGTTCATCTGGTCTGATTTGCCATCTGCTCGGCATTCTTGGGGGAAAAGGCCCTGTCTGGGTATTAGTCACAGGCGATACAGCTTATGCTATCTGGTAAGCGCTGTATTCATGTGGTGGTGGATAAACACCTTGTGTGTTAGTGTGATTCACTATCCTCACGAGGAGGATTCCTATCTAATGAAGATATGCACCTTTACCTACACGGGTGGCGTGATGTTTCTATATGCTATCCGCTAAGGATTTTCTTCTTTATCAGTTCATGTGGACTATCAATATCACTATTATAGATTCATGTATCACTGGTATATATGTTATGAGCATGTGATGGATTATCATTAATACTACGTACAAATTACTTATCACTGGTTCATATGGTATTAGCATATTCGTTATTTCTTTGTCATATATTGGTAATTTAAGAGAGCGCAGCTCTATTCATTACTACTTCAATGGAAACTGCCTGTTTTGTCCCTCCTTGGAGGAGTACATCAAGGAGATCACAGGAGTGTAAAAAAACGCTCCTCCCTCAGAAAAAGGTGGCTCATTCTCCTGCAAGCAGGCCGTCTATTCCTGAGATTAGGAAATGTTTCTTTCCTCCAAGTCTGGAGCACACACAGAAGATGTGGACCTTCAAGTTGGCTTTAAGCCCTCTTCCCATTGAAAGTATGCTCCCACTCGTTAGAGTGGGAGGACTTTTGTCAGCCTTCTCAGCCTTCTTGTTCCAAGCAAAAGTAAAAGCAGGCATGTTGGAAGGTGTAAGCGTGTGCCCCGTAGGGGCCACTAGGAATGCTGCAAGCTAAGTTATGTGTAGACTTAAATTACTTAGTGTGGGCATTAACACTCAAATCAGAGGCCAATTGACACTAGAGCCCAACACACTTACAGAAGGACTGCATCTCTTCTTCTAGATGTCGGCTAGGTCTGTTCTTAACTGCCCTGACAGTAGACCTTGTAGCATTTTGAAAAAGTAATACCATGTATGTCCTTAACTCCACCAGCCTATCTCACATCTTTACTGGACACTTGCCTTGCCTTGACACAATACACCCTTGGGCACACAGGGAAGGCATCGCACTTCGCTTCGCAAAGGCCTTGCACACCATGACCAAAGGATTGGTCCACAGGTGAGACTTTTACCACAGCAGGCTCCAATATGAAGGCCCTGCTACTGAGTGGGGAACATGAAGTACTAACTGTTCCCCCACTATCTAGTCCTTGTCGTCTGCCAGCGTTATTGCTTCCACTGCTGGCTGGCAGCTACCCTTCTTGTTACATCTTTGTTCTTCAACCATAAAGGCTGACTGGAACGTTCACTTTTAGACAGGTAACTACAAGGATTAACCTAATTTCCACATAGGTACTCTTTCTTAACCCAGAGGGTTAAACATGGCTTTCTGGTAGATCCCAGTTCTTATATATACACTTCAGTAATGCACTTAATTCATACGAGGCAACTGTTCATTTAAGCAAACGATATTTACTGAATAAACGTCTCCACATAACATGTTGAGAGAGCTGCATCACACACAGAACATCAACACATTCTAGCTGTGCAATACTTCTGGCGATTTTACAATTTGCTGCAATGTTATTGGCTGTTCTTTGCAAAACAAGGTATAGTCAGCACCATAAGATAGGGGCAAAGTCCACAGAGATTATCAGTTCATGCTTTTGGGACCTGGAATCGCATCCCGCTGAAAGGTTTGTTTCCAGCAAAGTTAAGACAGATCCTCTAACTTCCATTCCCATGTTGGACAGTGTGCCAGACACTGTCTTCGCTGGCATATATGCCCTTCACAAGTGGGAAGTTACACATACACCAGGAGAGGAATGACTAAGCAGAAATTGGAACTCCTTTACAAAACAAATGTTTAAAATGATACTAAACACACACTGTTTATTATACATCATCCCTTCTATTGATGTATATGGATGATGACACTGTAATTATTTAAATTAAAAAAAATCTAAATACCTTTTCCCTAATCAATATACAGCTGTCACATGACTCAGCTCTTTCCCAGCCTGTCTGCAGAGAAACATAAGCAGAAGGAGCTTCTAGTCCTCTGCTGCTGGTCAAAATAAAAAAAAAAGCCTGGAATACAGAGTAAAAATATAAATGAACTGTTTTAAAATATATTTGAAATCAAATCTTTTATTATTTTTTGGCAATAACATGCCATGATGTGGGTGGATTTCTGCCAGTCACAGGCTGGGTCACACCCCTCCAGCCTGTGTCTAAGAATAACAGGAAGCTGAAGCCTTCATCAATCTACATGTAATATCCTACCCCGCTTGTGTTTAGCTGGTTAGTGGGCATGGAGAAGGAGGAACTGAGTGGGCTGTCATTTACTACTGTGTAAATGGTGTCTATAGTCACATGGGCTGCTCAGATGTGATAGGGAGAAAATGTTCAGCATAGAAACTTTCTGAAAACTGAGCATGTGCAAAGATGCCAACGCTGCTCCGCAAAGTCCCCAACTGAATTGAGGACTTGGACAGAAGGGGGAGATAGAGAGCAGCAAGATCAACCAGGTTTTTTGCAGAGTATAGAAAACAAATCTCATAGTGACTAAGTGTGTAAAGCATGTAATACAGCATTTATTGATAGTTTTTTTTATGATGTGGGTTTAATGACACTTTAAAGATGCATGATACCAAAATATAACTCAATACAAAATACAGTATCTTACAAAAGTGAGTACACCCCTCACATTTTTGTAAATACTTTATTATATCTTTTCATGTGACAACACTGTTGAAATGACACTTTGCTACAATGTAAAGAAATGACACTTTGCTACTTTTTGTTGCCAGCGGTTTAGACATTTAGACACAGCTGTGTGTTGAGTTATTTTGAGGGGACAGCAAATTTACACTGTTATACAAGCTGAACACTCACTACTTTACATTGTAGCAAAGTGTTATTTCTTCAGTGTTGTCACATTAAAAGATATATAATAAAACATTTACAAAAATGTGAGGGGTGTACTCACTTTTGTGAGATACTGTACATTACACAGCAGGCTCCTGCACACAGGTGACTGAGCCGTGGTGTTGCAAACTAAAAGCATCAACTCTGATAGGCTATAAGTGGCCCCGAGATACGGGGCCCCAAAATCGGTTCAGAAAATGTCATTCTCTGCTGCAGAAAAGTGCTTGACATTTTCTGAACCGACTTTGGGGCCACGTATCTCAGGGCCACTTGGTGCTAGGAACCCCAAATTTGGTGTGCAAACCCAGTGGAACTGGTACCACAACATATCCAAAGCTGAAGTTCTTGACATTTTTGCTTGACACTCGTGCTTGACATTTCCTGAACTGATTTTTAGGGCCCTGTATCTCGGGGCCACTTGGTGCTAGAAACCCCAGCTTTAGAAAAAATTTTTGGTGCTAGTTCCACTGGGTTTGCACACCAAATTTGGGGTTCTTAGCACTAAGTGGCCCCGAGATACGGGGCCCCAAATTCGGTCAACTGTGTCCATCTGCAGCAATGTCATTTCTGGACCCTTTGGGTTCAGAGACCCCAAATTTTGGCTGCAGCTAGGGGGCATCTAGGAACCCTTAACTACCGAGTTTGAAGTTCAGGGGACCTATGGCTGCAAATGGGCACAGTGAGGCATGCAAATGGGCACAGTGATGCTGCAAATGGGTATTGTTGACCCTCCTTTCCACTTACAGTAGCTGTCCATTTCTCACCCTCGTCTTATACTCGGGTCAATAAGTTTTTTCCATTTTTTTGTGGTAAATTAGGGCCTTGACTTATACTCGGAACGACTTATACTCGAGTATATACGGTATTTATAGGAACATGGCTAGAAACAAATAGGTAGGTAGTAGGAAAGAAGATGTTACATTAGCTGATTATGTAACAAAGGTGATCAAGTACAGTCAACAAACATTCTCATTTTATTCTGTGTTGCACGTAGCATGTAATAAACATAAGTGTAGAATAATGCTATTCTCCTGCCTCACCCCTCAAGATTTTTTTTTTTTCCAGCCCCAAGTCTGTTCTAAACCAAACTATTTAATTTTCCAAACTAAGAACCCTGCGTCATTCCATTTCAGGGCAAGGGCTATGTTTATAGAGTTGATGCTCTGCCAGACATAGGGAGGGGATAAAAGACAGGTGTGTAGTGTGAGAGGAAAATATATGGTAAATAAGCATCTCTATTACACAAGCTGTTATTTCTGACAATGTCAATTACATGGCAGAAAGTTAAGTCAATGCTTAACCAAGTTTGCGTTTATTGAGCGTTTTCATTGCCTCCTTGCACAGTAGGATTTTTATTTATTTTTTTTTTAACAATCAATAACACTGAACTTGCTACACCAGTCATCTTAGAGGGAGTAATGTCAAAATCATGTTTCATATACATGTGATCTTTAATATTTTTTCTCTCAATGTTCCCATTTAAAAGTGTAAGTAGAGGGGTATTTTAGTAGGTTCACCTCTGGGAATTAATTAGACAATATTCTTTTGGCACCATTCCACTATTTAACATTTATATCTGAATCTGTTAAATATTAATTTTGTCTTTTCTACACATTATTTGTTTTCCAGTGTGGGCCTCTGGAAGCTATTAATGCAGCATAAAAAAGGGTAGAGATGAGTTATGTTTCAATGTTTAAAGTTGCAGTAAAACCAAATGTATTTTTTTAAAAGTGGGCAACAGAAGCTCTGTCAGGTTTCTATTGCGGTTTGTGTTCCAGTTGGTGGAAATGCACCCACTGTAATCATCCTGAAATCAGTGAGGCAAAAAGCAAAGAGAAAGCCAAACTTTTTACAGTTGTTACAGAAACGGAAAGTAAGGGGGAACTCTTTAAATGGGGGATACCTATTCCAGTGACAGTGGGGATTTCATCTTGTTTTCTGTTTTTCACCTTTCTCTTTCTAGATTATGGTTTAAGATATACTTCCAGCCAATTTTTTATTTTTTTGCTGTTGGTCTAACATGAAGGGCTAGGACTAGATTAGCCTTTATGTTATAGAGATCCAAGAGTGGGAGTGGCTGAGTAGTTTAGCAAAACAGACAGGACAGGGCTGACATCACCCAGTCTATGAAAAGGCTGTGTGCTATTGGCCCACAAGAGGGCTTAGGAGCTTAGTCAAAATCTAGCAGTTCATTTTTCTCTACTTGCAGGGTATTTAAAAAGTTAAACATGGGGAAATGTGCCTGTATTGCGGAGATGTACATTTGTTTTATTTTATTTTGTATTGGCATACACTTTAGCTGCCTGCATAGCTCTAGGCTTAATCTTACCCAAAAAGGTAAACTACTTGCCCCTAAAGTGAAACTTTCAAGGATACGTCAACTTTTACATTAAAAAAATGTACTTCTGCTTCCTGCCTGATCTGCCTGACCTTAAAGCAGAACTACACTGCCTCTGAGCACCACAAACCAAAAATGCTTTTTATTTCATTTTTAATATTCAAAGCAATCTCACCCATCCATCCATGCATGCGTTTCTTCATGCTTTATTTTGCTGAGAAATCACTTTGAAAAACACTCCCTAGCATTGCTGGCCATGGCCATGTTAAGTAAGGGCAGGTGATTTAGTTCCTGGAAGTAAGAATCAATATTTACTTCCTGGAAGTAAAAATAGTCAATATTGATTAAGAGAGGGAAGTTCCGCTTTAAGTAAACCCCCCCCAGAACTACAGCCTGCTGCAATTTTGACAGTGCACAGCTAACATCCAAGCATGGTAATGCACTCTGTTCTTTTCAGGGCTGAATGGCATTCAAATGCAGGAGTACAGTAGGCACTGATGGAATGGCGTTGTGTGACACATTTGCTTGGGATCCGGTTTTTGCTTGTGCCAATGGCCAAATATAGCATGCTGTTAGTTGCATTTTGCTTGCTTTTAAGATTCGTTTTAGAGGCATTTGAGTTCCACCACAAATACATTTGACTTGCAGCTGACCCCCCTACTGTAAGCCACATCAAGCTGCTTTGGCTTACCCATTGACTTGTATGCTGTAGGGATAAGTACAAAAGTTCACTGAACTTCAAGTCACAGCCACATTCTCAGATTACTCTAGTGGGCCCTTGATTTTGCTTTGCAGCTCTGCCAGCTGATTTTTGAGGAAAATACTGTAATGTTTGCAGAAAGCTTTTAGAAATATCTTGATTCCTCTGTGTGACCTATCATTTAGGTAAGTCCAAGCACACTTTATGAGGTATGTTCCATATCTTTATGTTCATTTTTTTAAAACAAGAAAACAATAGATCCCAAAAAAAGGAATAAAAATGTACCAATTTTGAAAAGAAAATGGATTTGCTATTGTCTAGAATGCATCAACTAATAAACTGCACAAACTAAACTAAAACAAAAAGAAACAATTCAACATCGTTTAATCGCCTTTCAAGCAATTTTGAGCAGGCCAACTGCCCATAGTTCTGCTTTCCCCATTCATTAGAATTCATTTTAAGGATACAACTACATTTTTGGGAAAACAGATGGAAATTTGATGGAATTTTGCTGAAATTTTAATGCAGCAAAAGGGACAGTTTTGCACATGCCTATTATGGAAGGAAAAGCAATTCTGATGTGAACAATAGCCTGTTTATACAAACTATGAGAACCAGTGTTGATGGGCTCTTGTTTGCATCAAAACTGCGTCTTTCGTTCCTGCAAGTGATCCGAAATGCAAAAGCAGCTTGAAATAGGTTGATGCAGCTTAGAAGTTCTGATTCAGGTTAGATGCACCTGTCAATAAACTTTGCATGCTCAAATGCATACAAAATGCACCTGGGAGTGCGCAGCATTTGCCTATCAAGCTCCCATTTCATGTTAAAAAACTTGCAGTTACTACACTAAGAGGCACATATTAGCCATTATTTTGGTCTTGTGGGCTACTCAAATACAACAAATGAGGAAAAAACATATCTTAATCCTTAATTCCAAAATGGAATTTAAATAGTGCCTTGTGCATCGATTACCTTACTCCTTAGTCTTGTTTCCAAACATCTCTTCCTAAGCCATCCTGTAGTGTAATAGATCAAAGCCATAGTTTCTTTTATGAGCCAAGCTAATTTCCTACCCTGTAGACCAGGCAATTGTCCCTGCTTGTTATCTTCTTAGGCAGTAGTCCCCTCACCTACCCTGCAAGTTTAACAACCTCTGGAGTCTATTAGAAAGGACCTGGCAGCTGCAAGTGTCACCTCCAACAATAAGAGATGTCAACATTGTGCAGGCAGTAATGTGAACATCCTAAGAAAACAGAAAGAAGGGCTAACTTTTTTTAGCTGGCTCCTAGATTCAAAGCAAATTTCTGCATGCCCTCCAGAACCCCCATTTCTTTTTTTCTCCTCCCCCCTCCTTCCTTTTCTTCATCTGTTTTTGTCTTGTTCTTGTATTGGCTCCAAATATGTATATGGGTACTGTTGAGCTTGTTGCCTTTATCTCTGCACAAGGAAGCAGTGGCAGCTGGTTCTCAATTTTCCTGGGGGGGCGGCCCACAGATCCCCATTCAGCCAAACCACCCCCATCGCTCGATTGAACGATCGCTGCTTAACCCCCCAGGCTCAATCGATCGCCCGCCCGCCAGGCCCCCAATCACCCCACACTTACCTCATCCAGGCCGCGGCTTCGGTGGCTTCCCATCCCCCTGCGTCTCCTCCCAAGTCCCGGTGGTCACTTCTCCTCCCGGCCAATCAGGACTTAGGAGTCGTGGCCAATCAGCTCTCAGGACCCACTTCCTGATTGGCCTGGAGAAGAAGCAGGAAGACATTAGGGAATATTAATTTGCTAATGTCACACAACTGGGTGGGCTTGGGGCGCAGTGCTCTGCACCCAGAGCCCACCCTTTTTGAAGCCAATTTTTTTCTGTCACTGTCATTTTGTAACTAAGTAATTTTTAGCCCTCCCTGATGTGCGCTAATGAGGCGGCACTGATGGGCTGAACTGGTGGGCATTGATGAGGTGGCACTGATGAATAGGCACTAATATGCCGCACTTATGGGCACTGATAAGTAGCACTGATAGGCGGCACTGATGGGCACTGTTAGGTGGTACTGATAGGGCGGCATGGATAGGCGTGGATAGGTACTGTTGGGCATTGATGAGTGGCACTGATGAGCGACACTGATGGGCATTGGTGGGCACTGTATTGTGACACTGTTTTACTATACTGTAATCAGGGCACACCCGATCATATGGTTAAAGAGCCGCGGCCTCGGCTCTTTACAGAGATTGGGGTCGCGCCGTGTCCTATCAACACAGCGCGGCCGCGATTGCCGTGCTGCGTTCCCCCCGGGTGCGCAAGAGCGGCCATTCCGGGACGCCATCATGTGACGGCATCCCATAAGGAGAGCCGTACCGCCCTGCTATCATTTGACGGGTGGGCGGCAACCAGTTAAAGCTTCAGGCTCTAATCATGTGCTTCGAAAAAACAAACAAACATTGAAATCCATGCATCCGGCTCCCTGCATGTAGATTAGGGGCCGGGTGCATGGATTAGGGGGACGACACCCTTATGGAGCTGCCGTCACTGCAAGGCTTTTATAGGTAATCTTTTGGGAAGATTTTAGTTGACATAAATGGCCTGGCAACAGGGCCTCTTCCCACAAGATATAGCTGAAGACTTGAAACTTATAGTACCACTCCAAATATAAAGCAGCTACTCTGCAGACATAGAAGAAGAAGCGATTTTACATGTAGACAGTGACTAGACCAGAGTTCTTTTTTGCCCTTATGCAATTGGACACTTTTTCGACAGGCTTGGGGGGGAAGCAGATTTTCTATTAGGAAAGAAATTTCCTAAAGATGGCACACTTGTACAAAAAGTAGCCTGGATGGCTAGGAATTTTTAATCCAAACTGTGATGCGTCTTCCCTGTAATCAGATTATAATCAGATATAAAATAGTGATTTGTACTGTTTGCATTATGGAAACTCTATAAAAAAAAAAAAACACTTTTAATGTTCTTTGAATTATGAAATTTTTATTATATATATTGGCTTATCTAGGTCTAAGTTGAATGTGATGTCCCAATTTTCCATGGTACACAGCTGTTATACGTGTGTCGTGTTGTGGAAAGGGGGGGTGGTGCTGGGGAATAACCTCACAGGTAGACCAGAGATAAGATTAAACACCACACCCATACATTCATTTTCCTACCTACTGACTGCTGCCATTCCTCTGCATGGTTATTTATCTTTCAAGACTAACACAATTTATTATTTACTTTACTAGACCTGACTGGATGTGGCGTCACAACCCTTCCTCTAAGTGTTAAGTCCTCTTCTCCTGAAGTTTCCACATATAAAATGTCATTTGCAGTTATCGGGGTTACTGATTAAGTTTATTGGAGAGATTAACTGACACCTTTCACAGAATGGCTTTTTCATTCAATAGAAAAGATTTTGACTTTACAGTTTATAGTGCATGCAAAAGTCCTTTGTGGGGGTGGGAGGCTTATGGTTATAAGACTTTCCCAAATTCTCTCTATAGTAAGCCATAATAAATTTTGGACAGATCTGTAAAACTATTTTAGCTATGTAATATCTATTTGATAGCTTTAAACCTGACTAATGTGTGTGTATAGCATGTGTACCACATAACCAGATATTGTGGGTCTTCCCACTGCTGCAATCCCATCTATACCGAATATTGATTCACACACGCAAATACTTGCAGAGATGTCCCTTAAACTTTAAGACTGGGTTAACACGATTGCGAATTGGATGCAGGTTCTCCGCATCCAAATCGCAATAGCAGGAGATTTTGATTAAAATAAAATATGGTGTTTGAAACGCTTCACAATGTGATAAAATGAATGAATAAATGGTCTATATGCCACTGGTAAAATGCTTAAATAAATCCAGCAGTGAGTAATTACAATGGTAAAATTCCTAAAATAAATCCAGTAGTAAAAATTGTGTGTAATTATAAACAATTAGTGACACCAAAATGTGTAAATAAAATCCACATAAAAAGATAAAGATTAAATAATAATGTGTTCAGAGTTCAATCCAAAAATGTGTATAACAATCCGATTGGCATAGAGCCTGGAATAGTCCCACTAGCTCTCTATGGAGCCGATTCACACATCTCCGCTGCGACTCCGTTGCGAATTTGCACGGAGGTCCTGTACGTCTCTTGGTTCCTTTCAGGTCTGAATTTAGCCTAAAATTCAAGCTGAAATCGGACCTAAAACAGTAAACGGGGACACACCAGACCCCTGCTGTGAGACACATGCGTAGATAGTGTGAACCCAGCCTTAAAGATATCACGGTCTGGAATCTATTGGATTGTTGCCATCATTCACAGCTAATTGGGTGATAGAAAATGTTAATGCTAATATAGTGTTTAAAGACATAAAATGAGTGCCGCATTTTAAAGTCATATGAACCATGTGTTGGCTGCTATTTTATTTGTTTGGTTATCAGTATTTGCTAAGATAAGTTTATTGGCTGATACAGCCACATTTGTAATAGCACAACATTTAATGGGAACGTTGATTGCGTACTCTTTTGTATCTGTTTTCATGGGAAAAATAGATGTAAGTAAAACCTGTAACCTCTTTGTACAGAAGGACCGTGGGATTGAAAGAAAAGGTAATTAACCAAAAGAATGAGAAGTGATCAAAGCCATGTTTACCAAAAGTTACCTTGTGGGCCAATGCCTAGAGAAGTAGATTAACAGGCCGCAGCACCCAGCCCAAAAATGTACAAGTCATGATTCTTTTTACATTTACATCTGGCCACCTATGACATGAGCAAAATAACTGAAGGGCCAAAGGTGCTGGTACCATAAGTGGAGTCATGCACACTCTGTAGCTGACAGCTGTAAATTGACAACATGTGCTTTTTGCATATTATCAGACCATCCATAATGTAAGCAAAATAACTGAAGTGGTAAAGTGGTACAGGGTCATTGAGAAGAGTTACCAGAAACTCTTAACACAAGTAAGAAGTAACTTTATCTGTCGGTTGGATGAAATGCTTAAATAGGTTTCACATCAGTCTATATAAATATGCAGGCCGCTGTTAGGGGGGGTACCTCCGGTCCTCCTGAAGTGGGCCCAGGCACACAGGGAGAATCGGTGCAGCAGGGCAGGGGGACAGTTATAAAACAATGCCCTGTGCTGCTCTCTACAGCAACTGAAGGCCAGTTTCTCTCCCTCCTGCCGGCTTTTAGCTGCTACAGGGGGAGACACAGACACAGGGCATCATTTTGTAACTGCCCCCCTCCGCACTGATTCCCTTCCTTGTTCTGCTGACATCTTATTACCCCCTGTGTGCTCGGGCCCCTCTCCCGCAGCTCTGCTGGCTTACCTGTCCCACTGGCTGCTACAGGTACACAGAGGGAGCGGTGGAAGGGGCTGGTAAATATGTAATTTACCGGCCCCTTCCTTTTCTTAATGGACAAAGTGAGTGATCGATAACGATAACCAGGGGTTGCAGGAAAGAAATTTGCTCCACGTGTGGCTGGCCTTATATGTAGGGGGAGGGGGATCTGACAGCAGGCAATATGTGTAGCAGAGGAGTGTGAAGGGTTTGATAGCACTGGTCTACAAATTTTGGAAAATTACTGACCTCTGAGATAAAATGTGCTAATTCTTACATATTTTGATTAGATGAATTAGAAAACAGGTGATAAAGGTGCTGGTTGGCTAAAGTTTTCAAGATATTTCACAATAAAGATTTATACACAGGCGAGTATATTTGCCTACAAGGGAAGTGTCTGATGATCATGATGCCTCGTAACTTCTCGACAAGTACGGTAGAACAATGAAAATGGTACCACATGGAAGTGTATACATTTATCTTCATTTTGAGACTGAAGAGTATTACCTGTCTATAATTTGCTGTTAATTTATTGCAAGGTACATCTGTCTTGGTCAGATCTACGTATCATACAGTTACATCTGGTGGCTTGTGAAAGTGTCATTGCATAATCATTTCCAAGGAACTGTTGCGGGATGTTTTCCTTCAGAAGCCAAGATGCCTCGAAACTGTGTAAACAGCGCATATAACTTCTGCTACATTTGTTTCAAGGTTACATTTGCATCTCAAGAGTGCAGTATGATGGCAGTGGTAAAAAAAGGCATACCACCTATATTTTGGTTGCAAAATAGGGGATCAGAACAAAAGTTGGGCCCCTCATTGGTGCAATACATGTGCAAATTATCTGCGTCATTGACTAAACAAGAAGAAAAAGTCCATGTCTTTCACAGTCCCAATGGTGTGGAGGGAGCGTGAAAATGTTACATTAAAAAACAATAAATGATAGAAAGTTATGTTATTGGTATCAAAAAAAGATACATTTATAATAATTGGTGTCGCATCATTCTCATTGCTATATGACATTTTGTAGAAAAAGTTATGGAGCATAATCGCACATCCCCTCGTAATTTTGATGCAATTTTGACCTAAAGCTGTATCTTGGAAACTGGAGCCAATTAATACTCAGCACTTTTTTTTACTTTATTAGTGACCCAATTTTGGTAAAAATTTAGCTACTTTAATTTCAAAGGCTTCTCCTTGTAGACAAGTGTAGGGGGGAGCATGTGCAGGAGAGGAGGGTATGATGGTGGGCAGAGGAGTGCAGAGAGTATTTCTGTGAGTGAAGTGTGGAGGGTATGACAATGGACAATATATGCAGTGTGGAGGGTGTGACAGCAGAGAGTAAGAACAGGAGAGAAGCATGGAGAAGAGACATTTTTGCAGAAGTGAATTTCATGAGGTTGTATGTCAGGTGGTGAGAGAGAGAAGTGTGAGGATGTTTCAGCTCTTCCTGTTACATACCCGAAAACATGAAACAAATTAAACATCCAGCAGGGGAGTTGTTAATCCCTCATAATGGTCACTGAAGATTTAATTTAACACATTAATCACGGTAAAAAAATATTTCCCAGTAATCGGTTTCCTCCCACACTCCCAAGACATGCTGGTAGGTTAGTTGGCTCCTGTCTAAATTGGCCCTAGTATGTATGAATGTGAGTTAGGGGCCTTTGATTGTAAGCTCCTTGAGGGCAGGGGCTGATGTGAATGTATAATATATATTTAAAGCGCTGTGTAAATTGACAGTGCTATACAGGGCTTTTTTTCTTAGAGAAAAGGTACAGGAACTCACCCCCCTCCCTTAGGCAAGACCTGTCTCTGCCCTTACCCCCTCCTAGAACTGCCCCTAGGATAGCCTCTTGTCTCCACCCCTACACACCTCCAAGCACCACCCCCTTTAGAGAACAGGTATAATTTGGGGGCTATACAAGTAATTTGTATAGAATTTGTTAATAAAAAGCAATGTAGTAAAATGCACAAACCATTACAAAAATCCAGCACTTGCCAAAGTAAGCTCTGAGGCACTTCCAGATGATTTCAACCAGCCCATATCCAGCAGAGAGACACCCTCATATCGGTCAAGAGACAGCCCTATATCCAGCAAAGAGACAGTCCAATCCATCTCAGGGACAGTCCAATCCATCTCAGGGACAGTCCAATCCAGCTCAGGGACAGCCCAATCCAGCTCAGGGACAGCCCAATCCAGCTCAGGGACAGCCCAACCCATAGTTACATAGTAGGTGAGGTTGAAAAAAGACACAAGTCCACCATCAAGTCCAACCTATGTGTGTGATTATATGTCAGTGTTACATTGTATATCCCTGTATGTTGTGGTCGTTCAGGTGCTTATCTAATAGTTTTTTTAAACTATTGATGCCCCCCCCCTGAAACCACCGCCTGTGGGAGGGAGTACCACATCCTTGCCGCTCTTACAGTAAAGAACCCTCTAAACAGGTTAAGGTTAAACCTCTTTTCTTCTAATTTTAGTGAGTGGCCATGTGTCTTATTAAACTCCCTTCCGCGAAAAAGTTTTATTTCTATTGTGGGGTCACCTGTATGGTATTTGTAAATTGAAATCATATCCCCTCTCAAGCGTCTCTTCTCCAGAGAGAATAAGTTCAGTGCTCGCAACCTTCCTTCATAACGAATATCCTCCAGACCCTTTATTAGCTTTGTTGCCCTTCTTTGTACTCGCTCTATTTCCAGTACATCCTTCCCGAGGACTGGTGCCCAGAACTGGACAGTATATTTCAGGTGAGGTTGGATCAAAGTCTTGTAGAGTGGGAGAATTATTACTTTATCCCTGGAGTTAATCCCCTTTTTAAAGCATGCCAATAATCTGTTTGCTTTGTTAGCAGCAGCTTGGCATTGCATGCCATTGCTGACCCTATCATCTACTAGGACCCCCAGGTAATTTTCCATCCTAGATTCCCCCAAAGGTTCACCCCCTAATGAGTAGATTACATTCAAATTTTTGCCACCCATATGCATTATTTTACATTTTTCTACATTAGACCTCATTTGCCATGTAGTTGCCCACCCCAATAATTTGTTCAGATCTTGCAAGGTTTCCACATCCTGTGGAGAAGTTATTGCCCTGCTTAGCTTATTGTCGTCCGCAAATACAAAGATTGAGTTCTTTACCTCATCCTCCAGGTCATTTATGAACAAATTAAACAGGATTGGTCCCAGCACAGAAACCCACTTCCCACCCCTGACCATTCCGAGTATTCCCCATTTATCACCACCCTCTGAACTCGCCCTTGTAGCCAGTTTTCTATCCATGTACTCATCCTATGGTCTATGCCAACAGACCTTATTTTGTACAGTAAACGTTTATAGGGAACTGTGTCAAATGCTTTTGCAAAATCCAGATACACCACGTCTATGGGTCTTCCTTTATCTAGATGGCAGCTCACCTCCTCATAGAAGGTTAATAGACTGATTTGGCAAGAACGATTCTTCATGAATCCATGCGGATTACTGCTAATGATACAGTTTTCGTTACTAAAATTTTGTATATAGTCCCTTATCATCCCCTCCTAAAGCTTGCATACTATGTTAGACTAACTGGTCTGTAATTCCCAGGGATATATTTTGGCCCTTTTTTAAGTATTGGTGCTTCATTGGCTTTTCTGCAATCAGCTGGTACCATTCCAGTCAGTAGACTGTCAGTAAAATAAGGAACAATGGTCTGGCAATTACTTGACTGAGTTCCCTAAGTACCCTCAGGTGCAAACCATCTGGTCCCGGTGATTCATTAATCTTAAGTTTCCCAAGTCTACTTCTAATTCTGTCCTCTGTTAGTCATGCGGGTGCTTCCTGTGATGTTTCATGAGGACAAACACTGCAGTTTTGGTTACTAAAGCGGCCCGATTCCCTCGTGAAGACTGAGGAGAAGAATAAATTCAATACCTTCGCCATCTCCCCATCCTTTGTAACCAGATGTCCTGCCTCATTCTTTATGGGGCCAATATGGTCTGTCCTCCTTTTTTACTGTTTACATACTTTCATGGGATTTTTTTTGCTCTCCTCCGCTATGTGTCTGTCGTGTTCTATCTTAGCCACCCTAATTGCACCCTTACATATCTTGTTGCATTCTTTGTAAAATCTTAATGCTGATGATGATCCCTCAGCCTTGTATTTTTTTGAAGGCCTTCTCCTTTGCTTTTATATGCATTTTTACATTAGAGTTAAGCCATCCAGGTCTTTTGTTCGCTCTTTTAAATTTATTTTCCAATGGGATGCACTGGCTTAATGCCCTTATTTAATATGCTCTTAAAGCAAACCCATCTCTCCTCCATGTTCTTTGTTCCTAAGATTTTATCCCAAGTTATATCTTCTAGCAAGGTTAGTCGTTTAGGGAAGTTGGCTCTTTTGAAATTCAGTGTCTTTGTGTTCCCCTTGTGTTTCCTATTTGTGTGATTTATACTGAAGCCAATTGACCTGCGATGTTTCCTAAATTGCCCCGTATTTCCACATCCGTGATCAGGTCTGTATTGTTGGTAATCAGTAGATCTAATAACGCTTTGTTTCTAGTTGGTGCGTCTACCATCTGACCCATGAAATTGTCCTGCAAGACATTTAGGAACCGGCGAGCTTTAGACAAATCCGTGGTTCCCTCCACCCAGTCTGGATAATTAAAATTCCCCATTATGATTACACTTCTCTTCCTTGCTGCTAATCCAAATTGTGATAGGAGGTCCGTCTCCCCCTCCTCCCTCAGGTTAGGGGGCCTATAGCATACTCCCAGTATTACTTTCCCCTTCGCTTCATCCCTTTGGAGCTCTACCCATAAGGATTCCACCTCCTCTCTAGCTCCCTTAGTGATGTCATCTCTCACATTCACTTGTACATTATTCTTGATATATAGGCATACCCATCCCCCTTTTTTACCCTCTCTATCCTTGCGATGAAGGGTATACCCTTGAATGTTTGCCAGCCAATCATGAGAGCTGTTGAACCAAGTCTCTGAAATTCCCACAAAATTGAAATCCTCCTTGTTCAACAGTATCTCTAGTTCACCCATCTTGTCCACAAGGCTCCTGGCATTGGTGAACATGTTACGTAGTTTAGACCTGTCGCATACTGTCCTCTTATTGGGTGTTCCGAGATTGCAAATAGGACTTGTTACTATACTTACCTCTGGTTTATATGCTTTAGTCAACCTACCACTAATGCCCCAATACTACCCTCTGGAATATGTTCATTGCTGACTATCTCTACCTCTGGACCCTCCCCTCTAAAAAAAACCCTCTACCTTTTCTGCTATCTTCACTCCAAGCAGATCTGCACCCTCCTCATTTAGGTGCAGTCTGTCTCTTCTATAGAACTGGTGACCGACTGAGAAGTCAGCCCAGTTCTCCAGGAACCCATATCCCTCCTTACTACACCAGCTCCTCAGCCACTTGTTTACTTCCCTAATCTCCCTCTGCCTTTCTGGTGTGGCTCGAGATACCAGTAGTATTCCTGAGAATACTGCCTTGGAGGTCTTTTTCCTCATTTTGATAAAAAATTTTTTAGGACACTCCATCTGCCTCTGACATTGATGCCAATGTGCACCATGACAACCGGGTCTTCCCCAACCCCTCCCAGTAATCTGTCCACCAGATCCATGATGTGCCGAACCTGAGCGACCGGTAGACAGCATACAGTTTGGCGCTTCAGGTCTTTGTCACAGATTGCCCTCTCTGTCCTTCTAAGAATTGAGTCCTCTACCACCAGAATCTGTCTATCCTTTCCCTTCGCTTCCCCCCCACTCTCACTGGAGGAGTTCTTCCCCTGGCAGCTAGGAGAATCCCTCAGTTCCAGCAGTGCTGGTCCCTGACCAGTTTCACCAATGTCACTCAATGTAGCGTACCTATTGGGATGCTCCAGCCCAGGATCGGCCTCCCTGGCATTTCCCCCTCTATCCTTCCTGTCACCCATCTACTAGTTTCTAGTGCCTGCATCTCTTTGTCTCCACCTGCCTCTGTGCGGGCCCCTGCCAGCACTTGCTGGGTGCGTTCCCAGCTCTCCTTTAGTATGGAGGGTCTTCTCAGTGCTAACAGTTGCTTCCCTAGATTCAAAACCTGGGGTTCCAGGGAAACGATGTGCCACAAGATGTACACAGAGTCGCATCTCCACACCCGCCGGGCATCATACCTACTAATTTAATGAGTATTGGGGATTATACCCTGTCCAAGTTACCTAACTTCCTATGAGACAGCCCATTCCAGCTATGAGACAGCCCAATCCAGCAAAGGGACATCCTGAATCCAGCTCAGAGACAGCCCATTTCAGCTATGAGACAGCCCAATCCAGCTCAGGGACAGCCCATTCCAGCTCAGGGACAGCCCATTCCAGCTCAGGGACAGCCCATTCCAGCTCAGGGACAGCCCATTCCAGCTCAGGGACAGCCCATTCCAGCTCAAGGACAGCCCAATCCTGCTCAGGCACAGCCCAATCCAGCTCAGAGATAGCCCTCATGTCACAGGCCACCCTGCTTCCCCGTCTCACAGACTGTGTCTGGCAGAGGTGCTGGAATGCCAGAAAAAAAGCCCTGGTGCTATATACATTTACCGGCCACTTTATTAGGTACGCCTGTTCAATTGCTTTGTAACAGAAATTGCTAATCAGCCAATCACATGGCAGCAACTCTATGCATTTAGGCATCAAGACGTGGTGAAGACGACTTGCTGAAGTCCAGACTGAGCATCAGAATGGATAAGAAAGGGGATTTAAGTGACTTTGAATGTGGCATGTTTATTTGTGGCAGACCGGCTGGTCTGAGTATTTAAAAAACTGTTGATCTGCTGGGATTTTCACCCACAACCATATCTAGGGTTTACAAAGAATGATCCGAAAAAGAGAAAGCATCCAGCGAGCGGTAATTGTGTGGATGAAAATGCTTGTTCGAGATGATAGAAAGGCAACAGGAGGATGGGGTAAACAGTTCAATCTCTATTTGCGGACGATACTAAGCTAAGCAGGGCAATAACTTCTCCGCAGGATGTGGAAACCTTGCAAGAAGATCTGGAAAAATTAATGGGGTGGGCAACTACATGGCAAATGAGGTTTAATGTAGAAAAATGTAAAATAATGCATTTGGGTGGCAAAAATATGAATTTAATCTACTCACTGGGGGGGGGGGGGACCTCTGGGGGAATCAAAAATGGAAAAGGACCTGGGGGTCTTAGTAGATGATAGGTTCAGCAATGGCATGCAATGCCAAGCTGCTGTTAACAAAGGGAAAATCTAATTGCCTCTTGGGGGTCAGGAAGGAATTTTTTCCTCTGCTGTAGCAAATTGGATCTTGCTTTGCTGGGGTTTTTCGCCTTCCTCTGGATCAACTGTGGGTATAGGATTGGGTATATGGGATTTTTTGACATTATTTTTAATTTATTTATTTATTTTTATGGTTGATCTAGATGGACTTGTGCCTTTTTTCAACCTATTTAATAGGGATAAACTTTTCCGCGGACTGTAGTTTAATAAGACATGTGGCCAAAAATTAAAATTAAGAACATAGGTTTAACCTTAAACTGCGTAGAGGGTTCTTTACTGTAAGAGCGGCAAGGTTGTGGAATTCCCGTCCACAGGCGGTGGTTTCAGAAGAGAGCATCCATAGTTTTGAAAATCTATTAGATAAGCACCTGAACGACCACAACATATAGGGATATACAATGTAATACTGACATATAATCGCACACATAGGTTGGACTTGATGGACTTGTCTTTTTTTCAACCTCACCTACTATGTAACTATGTAACAGTAACTCAAATAACCATTAGAACCAAGGTATGCAGAATACCATCTCTGAACGCACAACACTTCGAACCTAGAAGCAGATGGGCTACAGTAACAGAAGACTACACTGGAAACTCATTCTACAATTTGCACAGGCTCATTAAAATTGGACAATAGACAATTGGAAAAACATTGCCTGGTCTGCTGAGTCTTGATTTTAGCTGCGACATTCAGATGGTAGGGTCAGAATTTGGCATAAACAACATGAAAGCATGGATCCATTCTGCCTTGTATCAACATTTCAGGCTGGTTGTTGTGGTGGTGTAATTATGTGGGGGATATTTTCTTGGCACACTTTGGGCCCCTTAGTACCAAATGAGCATCGTTAAAACGCCACGGCCTACCTGAGTATTGTTGCTGACCATGTCAATCCCTTTATGACTACAGTGTACCCAGTGGAGGATTAAGGTGGTCATGGACCCCTAGGCTACTTTTTGTGTGGCCCCCTCCTAAGCATGCTTTACCAGAAAATAAATTATTTAGTGCCATGTGTAAAAGGGTAGACCTATATTACACGCCTCAAGTGCAACTCTCAGGTCTACAGCCCAAACACATTCAGACATGAGCCTACTATAAACAGCAATGCCACAAAAAAAAAGCATTCAAAATACACCTGCAAGCTGGTAACAGATTTTACCTTTCTAAACCAACAGTTAGGCCAAAAACGTCTGCAGCAGCTCCTGTTTAACTGAGGCAAAATCACAACATCCTGACATAGACCAATCGAAACGCTGTGTAATATTCCAATAAAATAAAAGCCATACAAATACCATAAACAGCAGCAGCAGCAGCACATAAAAACAAACAATAATCAACAGCAGAACAATCATACATTCCAACGGCAGGAAGTGCCAGCATCCATCGGTGCAGCCTGTCCATGGGACACCACTGCAATCCAGGAAACGGACCAGACTCACTCCCAGGATATCCGGCAGCTTTTGCCAACATGCTTGTTCACTATGTACCTTTTGTGATTACCTTTTTACAGTTTTATTAGAGTGGCGCCTTTGTTTCATTTTCAGTGTGCATATAACACATACCCTAACATTAAGAGGGAAGTTTCAGGGAAAAAAAACTTCCCACAGCCCCCTGCACAGTACACAGACCCCTTTCCCTGCACAGTACACAACCCTCTGCACAGTACACAGACCCCTTTCCCTGCACAGTAGACAACCCTCTGCACAGTACACAGACCCCCTGCACAGTACACAGACCCCTTTCCCTGCACAGTACACAACCCTCTGCACAGTACACAGACCCCTTTCCCTGCACAGTACACAACCCTCTGCACAGTACACAGACCCCCTGCACATAACACAGCCCCCTTTCCCTGCACAGTACACGGACCACTGTCCCTGCACAGTACACAGGCGTCTGCATACTACACAGACCCCTTTGCCTGCATATCACACAGGCCTCTTTCATTATAAAGCCCCCCTGCAATACTCTAAAGTTGAGAAAACATCACTGCCAGCCCTTTCTCATACACCGCTCCTCCTGTGTCACTCATTGTAAATCAAAGCTTCTAAATACCTCAATTAACGCCGTTTTTCGTGACCCCGTCATATGACTGCTCTCCTCTGCTGTTTCATAAACGGTCACATGACCGCTCTCCTCCTGCAATCAAAGGCTACACTCGGGAAGGAGATGGAGCGGGAGGAGGAGAGCGGCCAGACAGAGCGGCTTTAATTGAGGTTTTAAGAGACTTCCATTTGCATTGAGAGTGACACACGAGGAGCTGTGCATGAGAAAGGGCTTGCAGTAATGTTTTCTCAACTTTAAAGTATGCTGGCAGGGCTGTCCCAGGGCCAGGAGAGGCGGTACAGCTGGCCTGACACCCCCCCACCCAATGGGTGGCACCTGGGGCAGACCGCCCAATCCCCACCCCCTTTGGTAAAAAAACATTTATCGGTGTATTCGTATAACACACAGCCATGGTTTTTATTCTACATATACATAAATATATATAAATTTAATAAAAATATCATGGCCAATCGGGGGCCCTTGCACACGTGGGGCCCTAGGCTGCAGCCTAGACCAGCCTGTGCATTAATCCGCTCCTGAGTGTACCCATCTTCTGATGGCTACTTCCAGCAGGATAATGCACCATGTCACAAAGCTCAAATCATCTCCAACTGGTTTCTTGAACATGACGATGAGTTCACTGTACTCCAATGGCCTCCACAGTCCCCAGATCTCAATCCAATAGAGCACCTATGGGATGTGGTAGAACAGGAGATTTACATCATAGATGTGCAGCCGACAAATCTGCAGCAACTGTTTTGAGGAATGTTTCCAACACCTTGTTGAATCTTTGCCACAAAGAATCAAAGCAGTTCTGAAGGCCAAAGGAGGGTCCAACCTGGTACTAGCAAGGTGTACCTAATAAGTGGCTAGAGAGTGTAAGTACCTGTAATAAATAAACAATTTCTTAAAATTCTTACCCCAGACCACTGATCTTTACTACCATTGTATACTGAAAATGATACAATGTACACATGCTGCTTATTTTCAATAAAATGTATCGAAACAGAACATTTTTATCCCAGGAGTTGTGGTTTACAAGTTTCAGGCCTCATACACACTACAGTTGCCATATGCCTGTTTTACAGGTGTTTGAGGGGTTTTATTTCTGCCCCTAAACTCCCCTCTGTTAGCCTATGTGTTGATGCACACATAAGCATTTAGAGGCAGGGGTGTTTAGGGTCAGAAATCTGAATGCACCAAAATCATGTTTAGGAGAGAAGCAGAAACATGCCAAAAACAAATAAATTGCATGTAAACACACCAAAATGCTAAGGGTCTTTAGCGCTTTATCATTCATTCGTTTCAATGGCCAGAATAATATAATATTCTGGCCAATGAAATGAATGAGCGCATCTAGACACATTTGAAAAGCATGGCTTTAGGCGGATTTCTAACGCTGCTTTTCTCCTGTCAGGAGAAAGGTGTTCAGAAGATCCTAGTATGCCCAAAGCCCTAATTTTGCTCCCTTAGTACTGCTTCCCTGAACTTCCTGTCTTTACAGGAAAACAGTTAACAGCAGAGAGTACAGTCTCAAGCCAGATTGTTTGCTTGGAGAAGGTAGGGGAAGCATCTTGCCATACTAGGCCATAGGGCTGTGTGATTGTATTTATGTACACAGTTTAGGGAGAACAAACTGTAGTCCCTGGGTGGCTCTATAGGATACTACAATTAAAAGCATACCCTGAAACAGGAAACCTGGAGCAGTGATCATAGCACCAGCTTAAACAGGAACATAGGCAAGGAATAAAATATATAGTGAAATGTAAAAAAAAAAACAAGCGCTGAGATGGAGAATAAATGAATAAATAAATATAAACAAGTGATTGAGAATAGTAAAATTAAGCTGCTATCAATCATAAAGTGTTCAGACACCCTAGTGTTGAATAAAAATAATTAAATATTGCGCTCTAATTAATAATCAATCAGTGCACAACTCACTCCAAATAAAGTACAAACATGTGCAGGTAAGTGTTGCCAAAAAAAAGTGCATAAAGTTCATGGGAATTACAAATTCCCCGTGGTAAATCCACTAGAATAGTGCTTAAAAATGTGCATTAAATAGTGCCAATAAGGCATAAATGTATGAAATACATGTGATAAAAAGACTAAGAAAAAATCAATAATATTAAGGTGTGTGTAGTGCAACTGTCAGCTCTAAACATTTAAGTGAGCAATACACATTGGAGAATGAGGAAAAATACACTTGGTCACAATTCCTCTGGAAGAGACTAAATAATATTGTTAACCCGACAGTCCATTCATCATTGAAAATGCGGGGTTAAATTAGGTAGTAATTAGCAGTCCTGTTAATAACTTCAGTCATCAAGATTTTTTCCAAGTTCTTGTCCCAGATAAATCAGTGATGAGTTGCACTTTGATTCACTAAATAATAGTCTCAGCACAAGGTGGATTATGCAAAACAAACAAAAAATATATCACTGCGCAATGAACTAAAACAACAAGAGCAGAGCAACGTAAGACACCACAGTGATACACTCACAAGGGCCCAGTAGTGTTTAGGCATCAAAGGTTTCAGTCAGCCGCTGCGAACAAGACTCTATCAGAGAGCCGCTGCTGTTATACTGATGCCTCGTAACAGCAGTGTTCGTCACTAGCTCCTCCCACGCGTTACGTCACAGATCACGTGACTTTCTCCTTGAGTTACATACCACAACAGCCCTATCACTACATTTAGATCATGTATCAAACACAAAACCAGGGGGCTAAATCTGACCCACTAGGTCATTTTATATGGCCCTGGCACCTCTCCTGCAGCTGTGGCACCCCCCCCTCGTCTCAATCCCCACCTTGTCTCAGCAGTCAGCAGCAGAGAGGAGGATAGAACTCCTCTTACAGATCCTGCACCTCTCCGTGTAGCCACAGCACCCCCTTGTCTCCCCCTCCCCTGGTTTTAACATTTAGCAGACTCCGGCAGTTGACTGCAGCCCTCCTCTGTTCCTCCTCCAGACCCTGCACTTTCTGCTTCCCAGCTCCATCTCCAACTTCTTCCCGGTAGCAGCACAAGGTAAGGGGGTGCGCTGTGATGTAAGGGAGGGTGGGGGACTCTTGACCTCTGATGGTGGGGGGCTCTTGATATTTGATATAAGGGGGGGTGCTATGGACATCTGCTCATAATTTATTATGTGAATGATACAACTTTATGCCAGTTGAAAAGGAGGGTTACACAGTTTCTTGTATCATTCACAAGAAACTTTATTGGAGACTGCTTACACAGAACCAAGTTCGGTGTAAGCAGTCTCCAACAACGTTTCTTGCGGATGATACAAGTGGTATGCGACCCTCCTTTTCAGACTTGTATCATCTGCTAGAGGATTATAAGTGGGCTCCTGCCCTTCTCAGCTTAAGTTTCAAATTATTACTAAAACCAGTAATAATCAAATGCAGAGGCAGTTATTTAATATGATAAAAATGAGATATATTTATATAGTCTTACAGATAAAACTGGCTCTTTGACGGCAAACATAATGCCAGTGGCTTCTGGTGCTCCATTTTGGGGTTGGCCAGTCCATCAGTCAAACCCAACCCCCCACCCCACCCCCAGTTTGGGAAGTCAAAATCCCCCCTCCCCCCATCGATCGGCAAACCCCGCACTTACCCCACCTAGGTCACAGGCCTGCGTCTCCTCTGTGTCTCCTGCTCAGCGTCTCCTCCTCGGCAGCTTCCCCCTGCATCTCCTCTGCGGCCAATATGGTCACTTCTCCTCTCGGCCAATCGGGTCCTCCGGCTTCCTGATTAGCCGGGAGGAGTATCAGGAAGAATATAGCGAATATTAATTTGCTACTGTCACACCACTGGTGGGCTCAGGGCACAGTGCTCTGTGCCCCAAGCCCACCCTTTTTTTTAAGCCAATTAGAGCCTCAAACCCCATTGAAATCAATGCATCTGGCGCAATGCATGTAGATTAGGGGCTGGGCACATGGATTAGGGGGGGCGGCACCCCAAATGGAGCGGCCGCCACTGCATAATGCTGATGCGGCCTGCAATCAAATTGAGCAAAAGAACACATTTACAGTATTAGTGGATGTAAAGACTAAAAGATGAGGGGGGAAAAAAAAGATGGCTTTACCACAATTTTTTTTTCTAGGCCCATTGGAGGTATTCCCACATATTCTGCAGCATTATACAGTGTATTCAGAATGTAAACTAATTGCCATAATTGGCATATTCACCCCTCTATATGTACTGGTGACTATTGTTACCCAGACAGAAAGTAATGGGAAATCCAAAATGTTAGGCCTGTTGCACACAGGAGTAAAAAATGCTGAGGTTTTTACTGATCTGAGATGAGATGCATTGTTGTCTATGAAACCATGCACATAGCTAAGTAAAGATCAGTAATACAGTGTTGAGAGAAGTAGAACAAAAATAGAACATTTTACATTTGAGTGCAGTAATATACTAGCGTGTTTACTCGTTTAATGATTACTTGAGTATACGTGAGTATATTACAATACTGGCAATAAAGAAGAATTTTACTCGTCTATACGCTTGCACACCTTTACTCGCCTATACTCAGTTTTACTCAGGTCTTTACAAACCTGTTTTTGGCTCCTTGCACATGAGCGTCACAAGTTCCTGAGTAAATAATCAGTAAATGATGTGATTATTAAGTAATTATGATGCCCATGTGCAAGAGGCCTTACAGTGGTCACCAGAACAGGAGGTAACTGGAGAAAGCTGTTCCTGTCTTCCTGTGACCAAATGGTTAAGGAGGACATTCAGCAGCTTTTGGGAGATTTCCTCTAATTTCCTGTTCAGCCACTGTCTGCTATACATAGAAAATGTCTCTGGGTTTTTGTTATCCTCTGAAATAGTGATAACTAAACTAGACCCGAGGGAACCTTACATATTGGTGAATTAGTCCAAATGACTTTACCTCATCTGGGACATCTCAAGTAAGCGATCTTATGATTTAACAAGAATATTTTGCAAAACATTTGAACTGCTGTTGTGTTTATTGCTAAAAAAAAAAAAAAACTTAGAGCTAAGATATTCAGACTTAACATTAGGCCTTTTTTTAAGTATCGTTAATTTGCATTTCATTCACAAAAGCCCAAGACTTCTAAAGCTGTGCCATTTAAATGCAGCTGTTCCAAACAGAAGAGGGCGATTCCCTACTATATCTGTTGTTACTTCATTTGCCAGAAAAAAACCTTTAATATTTACTGTTCTTTCACTTTGTTTCTGGGGCTTGACTAAGCCATATCAACTGCCTTTACACTATTGAGTGCACTTTGATATGTTCTGTTTAAGATTGAATTGTCCAAACACTGTTTTAGATTTTATATACAATTTTATATATTAAATTTAGATTTTTGTGTGTATATATATATATATATATATATATATATATATATATATATATAAAATATGTGTGTGTTTGTGTATTAGCTGTACAACAGTCCATCTTGCAACACAAAGACCTCACAGTTACAAAGCATTTATAGGCAGTGTTATACAGTATCAGGACACCTGGTGGCAGAACTGAGCCTGTGTCTCATACCCTGTGAAAGAATTCTGTATGCAAAGAAACATACTCATTCAAAGTCTCAGGGCGAATCCTATGTACAGTATCTCACAAAAGTGAGTACACCCCTCACATTTGTGTAAATATTTTATTATATATTTTCATGTGACAACACTGAAGAAATGACACTTTGCTACAATGTAAAGTAATGAGTGTACAGCTTGTATAACAGTGTAAATTTGCTGTCCCCTTAAAATAACTCAGCACACAGCCATTAATGTCTAAACTGCTGGCAACAAAAGTGAGTACACCCCTAAATGAAAATGTCCAAATTGGGCCCAAAGTGTCAATATTTTGTGTGGCCACCATTATTTTCCAGCACTGCCTTAAACCCTCTTGGGCATGGAGTTCACCAGAGCTTCACAGGTTGCCACTGGAGTCCTCTTCCACTCCTCCATGACGACATCATGGAGCTGGTGGATGTTAGAGACTTGCACTCCTCCACCTTCCATTTGAGGATGCCCCACAGATGCTCAATAGGGTTTAGGTCTGGAGACATGCTTGGCCAGTCCATCATCTTTACCCTCAGCTTCTTTAGCAAGGCAGGGGTCGTCTTGGAGGTGTGTTGGATCGTTATCATGTTAAATTACTGCCCTGCAGCCCAGTCTCTGAAGGGAGGGGATCATTCTCTGCTTCAGTATGTCACAGTACATGTTGGCATTCATGGTTCCCTCAATGAACAGTGAACTCCCCAGTGCCAGCAGCACTCATGCAGCCCCAGACCATGACACTCCCACCACCATGCTTGACTGAAGGCAAGACACATATGTCTTTGTACTCCTCCCCTGGTTGCCGCCACACACGATTGTCACCATCTGAACCAAATAAGTTTATCTTGGTCTCAGACCACAGGACATGGTTCCAGTAATCAATGTGCTTACTCTGTTTGCTTGTCTTTAGCAAACTGTTTGTGGGCTTTCTTGTACATCATCTTTAGAAGAGGCTTCCTTCTTGGACAACAGCCATGTAGAGCAATTTAATGCAGTATGCGGCATATGGTCTGAGCACTGACAGGCTTACCCCTCACCCCTTCAACCTCTGCAGCAATGCTGGCAGCACTCATACGTCTATTTCCCAAAGACAACCTCTGGATATGACACTGAGCACGTGCACTCCACTTCTTTGGTCCAGGCGAGGCCTGGTCTGAGTGGAACCTGTCCTGTTAAACCACTGTATGGTCTTGGCCACCATGCTAAAGCTCAGTTTCAGGGTCTCTGCAATCTTTTTATTGCCTAGGCCATCTTTATGTAGAGCAACAATTCTTGTTTTTTCAGATCCTCAGAGAGTTCTTTGCCATGAGGTGCCATGTTGAACTTCCAGTGATCAGTATGAGAGAGTAAGAGCGATAACACCAAATTTAACACACCTGCTCCCCATTCACACCTGAGACCTTGTAACACTAACGAGTCACATGACATCGGGAAGGGAAAATGGCTAATTGGGCCCAATTTGTACATTTTCACTTAGGGGTGTACTCACTTTTGTTGCCAGCGTATTAGACATTAATGGCTGTGTGTTGAGTTATTTTGACGGGACAGCAAATTTACATTGCTATACAAGCTGTACACTCACCAATTTACATTGTAGCAAAGTGTCATTTCTTCAGTGTTGTCACATGAAAAGATATAATAAAATATTTACAAGAATGTGAGGGGTGCACTTACTTTTGTCAGATACTGTATATATAAATTCTGTATGCAAAAACTATTTTATTGCAACAGTTGAGTTACCTCTGTAATTGGTAAGTCAATAAGAACTGTCTTTTTTTTTTTTTTTACTTTATCTTTAAATATCCATTTTCTGTCTTTATCTTTTTTAAATCAATTTTATATTTTAAAACTATTAATTATTCATATGAACCCTTTCATGCCTAAGCCTGTTTCTGACATTTGTTGCTTACAAGTTAAAATCCGTATTTTTTGCTGGAAAATTACTTAGAACCCCCAAACATTATATATAGAGAATAAAATGGCGAACATTGCAATATTTTGTCGCACGGTATTTCGTAGCGGCCTTTAAAATGCTATTTTTTGTGAAAAAAGACACTTTTATGAATTAAAATAAAACTAAACAGTAAAGTTAGCCCATTTTTTTTTCTAATGTGAAAGAGGATGTTACCCCGAGTAAATATTTTTAAAAAATCAGCGCCATTGGCAGTCGAGTAAACCGGAAGAGACGTTGTGACATCGCTTGCATGTTTTTACATAGGAGACTCGATTGAAGCAGTTGCCGGCTTCGTTCCAGTCTCAGCCTAGCCGGTGGACACGCCGGATCGTGGACGGGAGGCCCGGGAAGAGCGGCGGCAGGTGGCAGGAGGGGGGGGGGCGTCCCCTCCTGCTCCGTTAAGATAACAGCCTAGCGGCTTTTAGCTACATCGGTTGTTATCACTAAAAAGCCAGCTGCTGGGCATCATCCCGGTTTAACCCCTTCAAGCCACGAATGCAAATTTGCGTAGGTTGGTGCTAAGGGGTTAATGCAATAACCGTCACATGTTAGAACATTAAAAAAGAAAAAAAAAGAAAAAAAATATTTGTGCATCTTGAACCCCAAAAAAAAGATTGCAACAGTTAGGGTTTGTTCACACCATACCTGCATGAAAACTGATGGGAACTAAAAAAATACTATTCCTAGCTAGAAAGGGGATTTGTGAATGACAGGAAAAAAAGGTCGTTCGCTTTGCAAGGAAAAATGCACTTTGCAAGGGATTGTGCCCCAGAGCTCAGTGAATGAGATGAAGCTCTGCTGACTTCCATCATCCAATCACATGGAAGCAAAAATTTTCTTTTTTTATTTTCCTTGCATCACATTCACTAAGCTCTGGGGAAAATTTCTTTGCAAAGTGAACAGCCTATTTGCCTTTAGTAAACCTAAACCTCAATTAATCTTTTATTACCACCAGAATGCTACATATATGATAACAGATGGTCTCTACAGAAATACAATAAAATCTGGTCTATCAGACTAAAATAAGTTTTCATCCCCATATACAATATTACTTGCTGCTTTTACCACTTAACACTTTTTTTTAGGGTGGTACCAGCTGTGCTCCAGGGAGAGACTGAAAATGAAGGGTGAACTTTAGCACGCTAAACTGCAGGACACTAAGATGCTTTCTACTGAACGCTAATCTTACTTTTAGTAAGATTAGCAAATGTTAACTCTACCCGTGTCTATTTGCCTTTTCCATTATACACCTTTGTCCTTTAAAGAGTAACTCCACTTTTGTTGAAAAAAAAAATACTCTCCTCTAGGTGATCAGTGTACAGTTGTGTTCAAAATAATAGCAGTCCAACATCACTAAACAGATCAATCCCTGTTTTTGGTATAAATTATATTTCTACATGGCAAATATTTTTACTAGTAGGTGTAGTAGAGTAATAGAAAACCAACAGACCCAACAGTCATGACATACATGCTGCTAATTCTGTGTAATTAAATCATTAATTGAAAGGGGCGTGTTCAAAATAATAGCAGTGTGGAGTTCAATTAGTGAGGTCATTTAGTCTGTGAAAAAACAGGTGGCCTTTATTTAAGCACTAAGGCAGCAAATGTTGTACATGCTGAGTATAGTGCCTTTCTCTCCGAAAATCTAAGTAAAATGGGTCGTTCCAGACATTGTTCGGAAGAACAGTGTACTTTGATTAAAAAGCTGTTTGGAGAGAGGAAAACATATAAAGAAGTGCAGAAACTGATAGGTTTCTCAGCTAAAAGGATCTCAAATGGTGTAAAATGGCAACCAAAACCAGAAAGACGTGGAAGCAAACGGAAAACTACCATTCTAATGGGTTGAAGAATAGCCAAAAAGACTCAGCCAATGATCAGCTCCAGGGTGATCAAAGAAGGCCTAAAGTTACCTGTGAGTACTGTAACAATTAGAAGACACCTATGTGAAGCCAAGCTACCGGCAAGAAGCCCCCGCAAATTCCTATTGTTGAAGCTACATGTGCGGAAGAGGTTACATTTTGCCAAAGAACAGATTGACTGGCCTAAAGAGAAATGGCGCAACATTTTGTGGACTGATATAAAAGCAAGATTATTCTTTTTGGGTCTAGGGGCCGCAGACAGTTTGTCAGACCACCGCCAAACACTGAATTCAAGCCACAGTACACTGTGAAGACAATGAAGCATGGTGGCGCAAGCATCATGACATGGAGGTATTTCAGATACTTTTCGTGGTGAGCCTATTTATCGCATACCAGGGATCATTAATCAGTTTGAATACATCAAATTACAAGAAGAGGTCATGTTGCCTTATGCCAAAAAGGAAATGGATGGGTGGAAATGTATGAAACGGGTGTTTCAACAAAACAAAGACCCCAAACACACCAGTAGGCAAGCAGCATCTTGGTTTCAGACCAACAAGATTAACGGTATGACGTGGCCAGCCCAATCCCTGGACTTTAACCACTTCAGCCCTGGAAGGATTTACCCCCTTCCTGACCAGAGCACTTTTTCTGATTCGCTTTAACTGACAATTGTGCGGTCGTGCGATGTGGCTCCCAAACAAAATTGACGTCCTTTTTTCCCCACAAATAGAGCTTTCTTTTGGTGGTATTTTAACACCTCTGCGGTTTTTATTTATTATAAACAAAAAAAGAGCGACAATTTAAAAATAAAACAATATTTTTTACTTTTTGCTATAATAAATATCACCAAAAAATATATAAAAAAACGTTTTTTTTTTCCTCAGTTTAGGCCAATACGTATTCCTCTACATAGTTTTGGTAAGAAAAATCGCAATAAGCGGTTATTGATTGGTTTGCGCAAACGCTATAGCGTCTACAAAATAGGGGATAGTTTTATGGTATTTTTATTAATAATTTTTTTTTTTTTACTAGTAATGGCGGCGATCAGCGATTTTTATCATGACTGCGACATTATGGCGGACAGATCGGACACTTTTGGCGCTATTTTGGGACCATTCACATTTATACAGCGATCAGTGCAATTAAAAATGCACTGATTACTGTGTAAATGTGAATGGCAGTGAAGGGGTTAACCAGGAGGGAGCGCTGCAGGGGTTAAGTGTGTCCTAGGGAGTGATTCTAACTGTGGGGGGGTGGGCTATGTGTGACACGACACTGATCACCGCTCCTGATTACAGGGAGCGGTGAGTAGTGTCACTAGGCAATTAAATTAAAAATTGTCGCTCCGAGGCTATAAGGCAAATGACTAGAAGAGTTAATGAAATTATAAAGTCTTAAAGCTGGATCAATCACGGTGTAATCGGGATGGTTTTGGAAGTCTTGGACAGGAGCCAGGAAGCAGTCTATATCAAGTTAAAGGAGCGCGCATGTGCCGTATGTACCCTGCGCATGCTCAGAAACGCGTTGTGTTTTTTCTCCATTGATAACATTGCCAGCTGCTTCCTGGGCTGCCGCTCCGTCCTCCCGCAGAGACAGGCTTTGCACCGTCCTGACTTGCCTGCCAGACTGCGTTGTGTTTGGAGGCATCCCCTGGGAATCGCTGATTGCTTCTCTCCCCCTCTCCCATCTGGGATTATACCTGTCTGTTCTACATACCGCTCCTAAATGTAAGCTGATACTTTGATTTTACATTGTTGAATAAATGATTTTACTTAGTGGCGCTCCTCTCTCTTTTCGTTTTTTACCTGGAGTGTCACTAGGCAGAACGAGGAAATTTTTGTTTACATCAGAATTTCCCCGTTCTTCCTCTCCATGAGACGATCGCGGGTATCCCCGCGGACATCTAATCCGCGGGACCTATGGTCGGACTTGCGGTGGGCACGCGCGCGCCTGCTATCTGGACCTCGCGAGATCATGTACAATAACGTAATTTCGCGCAGCGGCGCCAACCCGCCCCAGTAAAACTGCGGTGGCTGGTCCGCACGCGGTTAGTCCAATACAAAACTTGTGCAGTTAACATCAAAACTTGTGGGGTAACATCAAAAATGCTGTTCCTGAAGTTAAACCAGGAAATGCAAAGGAATTGTGGAATGTAGTGCAATCATCTTGAGCTGGAATACTTGTTCACAGGTGCCAGAAGTTGGTCGCAACGCAAATGTGAAACAGTTCTCAGAAACAGTTGTTATACAACTAATTATTAGTTCAGCGATTCACAGGAAAGCTAAATCTTCAAGCATTTTTCAGGTTATACAGTAAATGTTTGCGTTTGTAAAGAAAAATGCAGACACTGCTATTTTTTGGAAAAGCCTAATATTCCTTTTTCTTCGCTTTCTGTAAATTAATAACAAATTTGAAACATTTTCCTTCATGTTTTGATTTGGAATAGACTGTGCAGTTTTCCCAGTGCATTTGCAAGTATGTAAACAAAAGCTATTATAAGGGTCCTTTCACACTGGGGCGGTTTTCAGGCGCTATTGCGCTAATAATAGCGCCTGAAAACCGACCTGAAAGTGCCGCTGCCTTAATTCCAGTGTGAAAGCCCCGAGGGCTTTCACACTGGAGCGATGCGCTGGCAGGACGGTAAAAAAAGTCCTGCCAGCAGCATCTTCGGAGCGGTGAAGGAGCGGAGTGTATACCGCTCCTTTACCGCTCCTGCCCATTGAAATCAATGGGACGGCGCAGCTATACCGCCGGAAAAGCGCCTCTGCAGAGGCGCTTTGCGGTGGTTTTAACCCTTTCTCGGCCGCTAGCAGGGGGGTAAAACCGCCCCGCGAGCGGCCGCATACCGACGGTAAAGCGCCGCTTACAATAGCGGCGCTTTACCGCCGACAACGCCCCCGCCCCAGTGTGAAAGGACCCTAAGGATTTTGAGCTTTACTCACTTTTTTAAACACACTGCTATTATTTTAACACAACTGTACATTGCAAGGACTTTAACAAACCTTGCAGCAGATGCCTACCTTTTGTTCTGTAGAAAATGCTGTTTGTTTGTCTGTGTCCATGTGTCAATCTGTATGGGAGTGATTTTATAATTACCAATCAGCTGCTGCACTTGCAGGGTTCTAATGAGGAAAATCGCAGGATCTGATTTCCCTTTGGGAGTATCTCACTAAAAATGACATTTTTGTTGCAGGGGATGCCCAAAATCTGACTTGTATCTTAGTGCCAACTTCTGGGAAAATTAGTAAGCCAATAACACAAGCAGAAAATTACATTTCTGGGTGGTGTACTGTACACATCTGTGTACAGAATGCCTTCAGGTTTCCATATTGCATAGGATTTTATAAAATATTACAGCGCCGCAGATTAAAAAGGAAAGGTGATTTTTAATAACATTCAATTTACAATAAGACTTGAGTCGCAATTGTATACGCTATATTATTTTTTATTTGTTTGATAATATGTTTTTCCCACAAAAGTGGAGTTACCCTTTAAGTCATACAAGTACTGCACAACTCCACATCTACCTAATGCAGCCAAGAGCCTGATTTCACAATTTTGAAATTGTTCTTTCTGCCCTAACCTCACTGACTAAATGAAGGAGATAGACCAAATTATGGAAGCTGAATGTTGGGTTCACACTACCAATGACATGATGGAAAAGCTTAGTGAAATATGGGCAGGGTGGATAAATTATTCCAGTGCACTAGCAGATACTTAAACACCATGTTGTGGATGAATGATTATTCCATATTCCCTTTTAGACTGTCATATTGGGAAGGAATGACATGTTTGAATAATGTACCTCTATGGTCAATTGTCATCCCTTGTGAACTCTTTAGCTGCAGCAAATAAGGCCACTTGCTCCTTGTTCATTTTTTCTTTTTGAAGTATTTTTTTTTTGTTTTTGACATTTTTATTGTCTTAGTCTGATAATGTGTATACATACCCTGATATCATTAGCTCAGCCTATATGGCTACAGATATCAAAGCACTGGTGAGATCCTGGGTTACTTGAAGTGGTCATTGTTTATTGTTTTGCCATGTCTACATTTTGGATTGTATCCACAGAACTAACTTGACTGTTTGCCTGGAACAGATTTTACGTGATATTGTAATGGGTGATGCTGTCAGACAATTGTTTATACTTTGTGTAAATTTTTTTTTTTTTGTCAAATTTGTTTATTGAAGTTTTATAAGTCAGGGAACAGGTTCAAAAGCAATACAGGAATATACAATAGTAAGGTACAGTATAACATTATAATATGACAAAAGATAAAGTTGTCTCTTACTTTTTTTTTTTTAAGTTTTTTTTTTTTTTTTAAGTTTTTAAGTTATCTCTTACTTTAAACAAAAAATTGTTAACTCAGAGAGACATTTCCTATAGTGTTAAGAAAGCAAAAATGTCTAAACATAGACTATGATAGAATAATGGAATCTCAATAAAGTTAGAATTTGAGAATATCTAAAGTTTTAAATAAAAGCGTTAAGGAATTGTCGCTCTCATATTTCAAGTAAGAGGAAGTTCCAATGGTTAATAACGTCATAGAAACATGAAATATAATTAAAAGTGACGCTATATGAACCTGATGAAGAGCAAGGAGTATAAGAAAGGAAAAAGAAAGGTAGGATAGCGAAAGGGTTAAAAAAGAAAGGAAAGAGGAGATAGGAAAGGAAATGAAAGGGAAGGGATCTCCGAGGTAAGGCGTGTTTTCAACCATATTTTAAATATGAGAAATTTTCCTTTGTGTAAAATTTAATAAAATGATTTATATAAGAAAAAAAAGGAGGGGGTTTGTCTAATTCCTGTAAACTCACAAAATAAATTTCTGCGAAAGGCAGGGCTATTAGTGATCTTAAATAATCAACTAGATAGTGTCCTTCTGTTGAATCGGTTAAAAAGTTCAAAATGAAATTTGTGTCATCCAAGAAGACTTAGTAACACTGTTGCAAATTATTATCCTTCCCAGTCTATGGTGCGTGGGATCTCTATGGGTAGGTAGGTGTAATTGAAGTGATGAAACAGGACATATAAACTTCCTCGGCTTTCAATACATGTATAGATCACAAGTGAATTCTCTTATAGATTCAAACCTTACCAGACCATAGTGGGAAAAACAGCATGCGGACAAAATAGGCTCATTTCAAATAGCTGCCGTCCAAAGGAATCCCTGGCGTCCGGTGGATGAAGGACAATGACTGACAGGCAGAACAGTCTTTTTCTCGGAGCAGCTCAATCATAGTTCATGGTTGGGTCTTCACCCCAAGGTTTTAGTAGTCCTTGTTGGCTAGATTAGCAGCCTCCAGCATGCTCACAGCTCTCCAAAACAGGTGTCTCCACACAACTCCTCCTCCTCGCAGAATTTATTTTGTGATTATACTAATACCTTTTATTAAGCTTCTCTTTAGGAAGTGTTTACGGCAGCAGCTGTTTATTATAGATCTGTAATTAGATTTGGTGTATGTATATAGTTTTTTTTATTAATTATTAGTTGTCAGTGATACAAATTTTTATTTAACTGCACCCAGGAGCGATTAGTGTTTGTAGTAAGTGACGCTTTGGGGATCTACAATTTTTTATATTTTTAATTCCTGTAAACTGATACATCTGGAAGAAAGCTTTTCTTTTGAAAAACAACCGACTAACTGGCTGGATCACCAATTAAAAATAAAGGAAAAAAGCCTAAAAAAGCATAACTAGTGCAGCCACCACATCTAAGAATTGGTAGGCTGCAATATAATAAAAGTTTGCTTTTAGGTTTAATATTGCTTTAAATCTTGGTCACCTTTTGTTTACAGGAGTTGGACTAAAATTTGGAAACACTACATGATTTCGCAGGTGTGAAAGTGAGCACATGTTTCGCGTTGAAAACGGAAGTGATGTAACATGGGTGGGTGGCATAAACTCCAAACAGACAAAGAACACTAGACACACCAACCTGGATTATTAACGGCTGCGACCTTGTTTATTGGTTTTCACAACAATTAACAATTCAAGATAACTCTTTTAAATCAATAAATTAAAACTGTAAATAAAATCAGTGGGGTGCTCTTCCAGCCCAGCCTCCTGCTTACATAAAGGTCCTGGGAATTTCTGGAATGTTCTGGGGCTCAAGTAACCTTAAATGACCTACCATAGAGGACCCCCCCAGAACATTCTCAATCAGCTGACCTTTTTGACCCATCACAATAGCCCACATTGAAATCAATCAATGGGTGGCTTGAAACTCATACCGCTACCATCCCATGAGGAAAAGGAGGGCCTTAAAACAGGCTATCCCCCTTTCCTCAAATTCATTTGCTTTGATGTGTAATGAGACACCTAGCTAACAGGTGGGAAGCCTCACTTTCATCATTCACTTTGTGCTCTGCTAGTAATATGGAGTCATGTCAGAGCATTACTGAGTTTAAAAGAAAGCAAATTGTTGGTGCCCACTTAGCTGGTGCCACCACAAGTTGCCAATTTTTTTGTGGTGTCACAAGGTACCGTATCAAAGCTTATGACAGCATATACCGTTTCTGGGAAATTGTCTGATAAGCATAAGCGTGGTCAACTGGTATCAGATTCCATTATCCACCATCCAAAACTCATATTTGTTAATTCCCAGGACAATTCAGGCCGTCTTCGATGCCAAAGACGGTTCAACAGCATATTAGGTAATGATTTTGTTCTTTTACCATACTTGTTTCCATAATTTTGTCCAACCCCTGTATTTCTTCTTGCCCGGAACCAGCATTAAAACTCTTGAGTTTTCTGTTAAAAAGTCTTTTTTTGTTTCTAGCGCAGGGTGGCCGGTTTCCTGTGATAAAAACTGGTCTCTGTGCTCTCTTTTTGTGCAGAGTGACTGGTCTTGTATCCACCACCCTCTAGTTTTCTGCAGGCAGCCTGTAGTGGACCAATAGTGATGATTTCACCTCTACTTTTACAAGCTAATAAAGGGTTTGCAAAGGCATTTGGTGTGCACATTATATGTACATTCTTTGTGGCTATTATGGAATACGTTTAAATGAAAGTTTTTGTGTCTAGAGTTTAGTGTTAAAGTAGAAACGTGACCAGGCTACAGACATTCAAATATTTACATATTTGTAATAACCATAAGTATGCTTTAAAACAAACCCTAACCTTTGTAGCTGTAGCATCTGTGGAGTAACTCAACCTTAAAGCTCACAACAGAACCAGTGAAGTTGTTCAAGTCTGGTCTCAGCATTCTGCGCTCTCTTCTTCCTGTGCACCTGCTTTGTGTTTACAGTATATATTAGTAGGCTGCATAGGCGTGCACAGGGGGTGTGCTGGGTGTGCCTGGGCACACCCTAATCACCTTGTGTGGCGCAGATTTCCCCTGCTGATAGTTCACCAAAGCCCCTAAACAGGGCTCCTAAAAAGAATTGTAAAAAACAAAAATAAAAAAACAAAAATAAAAACCTACTGACACCATCCTCTGCCCTACTGAAACCAACCTCTGCCCTACTGACAAGTCCCCTGCTCTACTAACACTGTCCATGTTTTATTACATTTGATGTGCACACCCTAATGCAATAGGCTGCGCACACCTATGGTAGACTGGCACAAAGCTATCCCACTGCTAATGCCCCGTACACACGGTCGGACTTTGTTCGGACATTACGACAACAAAATCATAGGATTTTTTCCGACGGATGTTGGCTCAAACTTGTCTTGCATACACACGGTCACACAAAGTTGTCGGAAAATCCGATCATTCTGAACGCGGTGACGTAAAACACGTACATCGGGACTATAAACGGGGCAGTGGCCAATAGCTTTCATCTCTTTATTTATTCTGAGCATGCGTGGCACTTTGTCGATCGGATTTGTGTACACACGATCGGAATTTCCGACAATGGATTTTGTTGTCGGAAAATTTTATATCCTGCTCTCAAACTTTGTGTGTCGGAAAATCCGATGGAAAATGTGTGATGGAGCCTACACACGGTCGGAATTTCCGACAACAAGGTCCTATCACACATTTTCCGTCGGAAAATCCGACCATGTGTACGGGGCATAAGAGTGTGTAGGGAGCCATGAGAAAATGAAAGTAAAACTCAGGAGCTACTGCTGTGTACTTTGAGGATGAGTTATTCCACAGAGCCTGTGTTTGCAGAGGTCAATTAAGGCCTTTCTTTTCAAACACGTTACTACTTTCTAAACATGTATAAATATTTGAATACATATAGCCTGGCCACAGTTTTACTTTTCAAAAAGGCAATGGTATTGCAATTCCCTGTATTAGTACAGTTCTAATGCCCCGTACACGCGGTCGGACTTTGTTCGGACATTCCGACAACAAAATCCTAGGATTTTTTCCGACGGATGTTGGCTCAAACTTGTCTTGCATACACACTGTCACACAAAGTTGTCGGAAAATCCAATCGTCCTAAATGCGGTGATGTAAAACACGTACGTCGGGTCTATAAACGGGGCAGTGGCCAATAGCTTTCATCTCTTTATTTATTCTGAGCATGCGTGGCACTTTGTCCGTCGGATTTGTGTACACACGATCGGAATTTCCGACAACAGATTTTGTTGCCGGAAAATTTTATATCCTGCTCTCAAACTTTGTGTGTCGGAAAATCAGATGAAAAATGTCCGATGGAGCCCACACACGGTCGGAATTTCCGACAACACGCTCCGATCGGACATTTTCCATCGGAAAATCCGACCGTGTGTGCGGGGCATAAGACTGCAATTGTGTCTGTGGTGGGTTTATTGCTGGAATCACCAGCTGTCAGTGGCAATTAGAACGATTCGGAATCTTAACCAACTACTTCTTGTGCCAAGTATCTGACTTCTACAACTAAGCCTAATCTGAGTGGAATGTGTCAGGGGGCTTGGCCAACGGGCAGGGACTGAGCTGAAGTTGGGATTTTTTACTATTATAATAAAGTATATTGGGGCTCTTCTAGTTCATGTAAATGTGAATGTGGGAACAGTCAATAGCACAAGCATTTTATTTTTACATTTTTTTTCAAATTTTATTCATAATAAAACACATAGAATCAAAGTATATAGTTATCAAAAGTTGCAAAAAAGAATCTTTTTCAAAAAGAGATTCATAAAATGTTAGCTAGTTATGCAAAGAATTCTTTGGTGTCTTAAAAACTAAAAGAGGTCTGGAGGCTGAGCAGTTTAAAGTGGTTCTAAAGTGAGAATGTTTTTTTACACTATTGTATTCTATACTTACCCAAGCCTGATCTCGATCCAGCGATGTGTGCGAGAGCAGAGGCTCTCTTGGCTCTCTCTCTCCTCAGAGACAGTAGCGTAAGTCATTGGCTCCTGCTTTAAAAAAAATATATATTATATTATATGTATTGATGTGGACAATTTACAACATTTAATCTGGTTATGCTATTATAATATTCTACATATGCTTCTTTTGCATTTAGTGAATGTATATGTACTCCACTAATAAACTCCTTATGAAGTGGACCAAAGTCCAAGAAACGCGTTGAGTATGCGAAAGAATTTTATGTAAAAAAATCTATATTGCTTAGGCAAACATTGAACAGTAGTGTGTTTATCACAGCTTGGAAACCAAACAAAACTGTATTGGGAATAATTTATGTATGGATGAATGTACATTTTAATGTTTGTCATTTAAAAAAAAAAGATATTTTGTAATAAACTTTATAATTTTTTATATCTATCTGGTTGTGCCATAAAAATCCCGCCATTTCTATGGGTCTAGGCCCTTCTAGAAACAAATCATGTTGAATTAATTAATTCATTGGCTCCTGCTGCTGTCAATCAAAGCCAGTGATGAGAGGGTGGGGCTGAGTCCCATTGCCTGTGTCAATAGACGCAAACAGCGAGGCTCAGGAGTGAGCCCCCTTGAGTGCCCCCACAGCAATTGGCTTGCTATGGGGGCACTCAGCGGGAGGAGCGCCGGCTGGGGGTCAGAGAAGAGGAGGATCTGTACTTTTAGAATTACTTTAAGGTGCTGGAAGTGAAGCAGTTATGTGAGAAATAGCCCTTTAGTTGAAACTGTACTGGCATAGCTGTTGGGGCTGGGAACGGGGGATTATGTTTGCCTTTTGCATTCAGAATGTCAATAATTTGGTTTGTCAAAAAATTAGAGATTCTATACTGTTATTTCATTTTATACCAACTGCATTTCTTAAACTCTTCATGCCAAAAGGAGACTGAAATATTTGTGACTGCACTAAATTTTCGTTTTTTTTAATTTTTTTTTTATATACTGTATATGCAAATTTATCGAACATTAACGCTCTAATCCACCTAACCTACTGCAAGACAAACTCCAGGCAAACAACTATATCGAAAGGTAGTATACACCCCTCACATTTTTGTAAATATTTTATTATATCTTTTCATGTGACAACATTGAGGCTGCATTCACACCTGAGAGTTTCAAAGTCGCGCGTTTTTACTGCGTTTTTGCCACGATTTTCTTCAGGTCACCAATGTAAAAGGCAGAAAAAGGCCTGAAATCTGCCCCAAAGAAACTCATGTTCTTTTTTGAGCTTAGGGCGTTTTTCAGGCGTTTTCCTTCAGCTGACAAAACACTCAGATGTGAACAGGTGCCATTGAAATTAATGGGATTTTGCTTGTTGGGCGTTTTTCATGTGTTTTTTCGGGCGTTTTACGAGCTGAAAACACTCAGGGGTGAATGCAGCCTGAAGAAATTACACTTTGCTACAATGTAAAGTAGTATGCAGCTTGTATAACTTGTAGTGTACAGCTTGTATAACTGTATACATTTGCTGTCCCCTCAAAATAACTCAACACACAGCCATTAATGTCTAAACCGCTGGCAACAAAAGTGAATACACCCCTAAGTGAAAATGTCCAAATTGGGCCCAAAGTGTTAATATTTTGTGTGGCCACCATTATTTTACAGCAATGCCTTAACCCTCTTGGGCATGGAGTTCACCAGAGTTTCACAGGTTGCCACTGGAGTCCTTTTCCACTCCCCCATGATGACATCATGGAGCTGGTGGATGTTAGAGACCTTGCTTTCCTCCACCTTCCGATTGAGGATTCCCCACAGATGCTTAATAGGGTTTAGGTCTGGAGACATGCTTGGCCAGTCCATCACCTCTACCCTCAGCTTCTTTAGCAAAGCAGTTGTCGTCTTGGAGGTCTTTTTGAGGTCGTTGTCATGTTGAAATACTGCCCTGCAGCCCAGTCTCCAAAAGGAGGGGATCATTCTCTGCTTCAGTATGTCACAGTACATGTTGCCATTCATGGTTCCCTCGATGAACTGTAGCTCCCCAGTGCCGGCAGCACTCATGCAGCTCCAGACCATGATACTCCCACCACCATGCTTGACTGTAGGCAAGACACACTTGTTTTTGTACTCCTCACCTAGTTGCCACCACACACACTTGACACCATCTGAACCAAATAAGTTTATCTTGGTCTCATCAGACCACAGGACATTGTTCCAGTAATCCATGTCCTTAGTCTGCTTGTCTTCAGCAAACTGTTTGCAGGCTTTCTTGTGCATTATCTTTAGAAGCGGCTTCCTTCTGGGATGACAGCCATGCAGACCAATTTGATGCACTGTGTGGCGTATGGTCTGAGCACTGACAGGTTGACCCCCTACCCCTTCAACCTCTGCAGCAACGCTGGCAGCACTCATACGTCTATTTCCCAAAGACAACCTCTGGATATGACGCTGAGCACATGCACTCAATTTCTTTGGTGAACCATGGCAAGGCCTAATTTGAGTTGAACCTGTCCTGTTAAACTTCTGTATGGTCTTGATCACTGTGCTGCAGCTCAGTTTCGGGGTCTTGGCAATCTTCTTATAGTCTAGGCCATCTTCATGTAGAGCAACAATTCTTTTTTTCAGATCCTCAGAGAGTTCTTTGTCATGAGGTGCCATGTTGAACTTCCAGTGACCAGTATAAGGGAGTGAGAGCGATAACACCAAATTTACCACACCTGCTCCCCATTCACACCTGAGACCTTGCAATACTAACGAGTCACATGACACCAGGGAGGGAAATGGCTTATTGGGCTAATTTGTTGCCAGTGGTTTAGACATTAATGTCTGTGTGTTGAGTTATTTTGAGGGGACAGCAAATTCACACTATTATACAAGCTGTACACTCATTATTTTACATTGTAGAAAAGTGTAATTTCTTCAGTGTTGTCACATGAAAAGATATAATAAAATATTTACAAAAATGTGAGGGGTGTACTCACTTTTGTGAGATACTGTACATACAAAGGAGCTGTTTTACCTGCCAAAGCATTTGTATTTCAGACTATCCCATCATGAGATTTAGGCTCTGTTTCCACTAGTGCAACTCATCATGTGACTTTAGGCACATGAAGTCGCATGACAAGTCGCAGCCCATGGATCTCAATGGCATCCATTCCAATCTAAGGGACTTAGAAAAGGTTTTTGCAGTACTTGTGACTTTCTTGCGACTTGAGTGCCGGAGAGTGTAAAGTTGCATGAAAGATTGCACGAATTTGGAGTCGCAATAGTGGGAACGCAACCTTACACAGCACAGCCCTGTTTGACAGGCCAGGAGACCCTAGTTTTTTTGTTCTGCAGTAACAATTACGGGTCTTGTCCCTCTTCCAGCATGCTCCCTGTCAACATATTTCCTGACTGACTCCATGGCAGCAACGTGTGGGTAGGCAACGCCTCCATAATTACCCTATAGGACACCTCTCCCATAAATCTTTGCTCTGGACTACTGACCGTGTTCCTTTTTTGTCCTCCTCCATAGGACCAAGTTTTTGGTTCTCTTACGTGAAGATGATCCCCCTACGATCAAGATTGACCGAGCGCCAGATGGCATGTCCCTCCGATAGGCCTTGTCTGCTAAGCAGGGTATGGAGTGTATATGCAGAGTAGCGTGGAGAAGCCAGAAGCCTGGTCACCAATAGGTTAGCACGCTCAGCCTATTTGCCTAGCTGTATGTAGGTGGCCATCATCTGCTGAGAAGTTCGGTGTGTGTGTGTTACCTCGGCGCAGTCGAACATAGGTGGAGTGGTGAGTTTGTTCTTTAAACATACATGGCAGCATTGTTTTTATTTGTTTGTACCTCTGGTTCTTTTCTTTCTTGCTGTGTGCCTTTTGCCCTGTGTATGGCAGCTGGTTCCTCCTGCGTTTCAGACACCACTCTCTCTTCTTCCGGGTTCGGCGTGCTTTCTGCGCATGCGTGGCCCGGAATGAGAACAAGGCTTGGTTCGCACATGTGCATGAACGTCTCCAGTTTAAAGCTGTCAGTGACGTCATACGGCACCGCTTTTAAAAGCCAGCAAAAGAGCCTGCAGAGCCTGGGAATGATCGTGGGCATTGCGGCGACTTCCCGGGGCTCCTGTTTTGGCTCTTCCTGGTAAGTATTACTCTTCTGGTCTGAGTGAGTTCCCTGCCTGGCAGCTGACTCTGTATCTCTCCCTGCAGTATCCTGCTCTGACAACATGGATCCTTCACTGCCTCCTGGTAGCCAGCCCTCATTGCAGGTATGTCTAAGGTTTTTCCTGTGTTCTGCCTGCTGGGGAGGGGAGAGAGTTGTGTATAGGGCACTAGCTTAATATATACCTGTCCTTTCTCTCTGCTCTTTTCTTTGTTTTTCTCAGCCCTTCTAGGTCTGATCCACAATGTAGCTCCTATAAGGGAAGTGGGTCCTCAAAATCGCACCATCGGCACTCTTTCTCCAGGTCCAGGCATCACGGATCTCCCTCAAGATCCAGACAGCATAGTAGGGATCCTCCTTACACCCACTCATCTCCCTCTAGTAAAGGACGAGAAAAATCATGTTGGGGGTGCAAGGCTCCTGTCCCTGTCGCAAAATTCCTCTGTGACCACTGTTTCTCTAAAGCAGCAGATGAAAGGAAGGGTACAGACCAACGCCTGGAATCCTTGGTAAAGTGGGTCATTAGGGAGTCTCTGCAAGAAAGGGAGGCTCGTCAGCCTCATGACACTCCACCAGAGCCACTATGCTCTCCATCAGGAGAAGGGCAGGCCCATGAAACATGGGAATCCTCCCAGCCGAGCCGCCCATCTGCACCTCCTTCTGAGAGTGAGTCGGAAGTAGAAGATCTAGAAATAGGCTTTGAATAAGCCTTGGTCCCCTCTCTGGTGAAAGCTGTAAGGGAAGCTTTGGATTGGGAAGACCCTGTAACTTCTCCTCCAAAACAGAGAAATTTTTTCAAACAGCTCAATAAAGAGTGTCTGTTTTTTCCTTTTCTTTCTGAATTGGGTGACATCATCTCTGATGAATGGGGCAAGATGGATAAGAAAAGTTCCATGCAGTCAAAGATCCAGAAGCTGTATCCTTTCAAGGAGGAAGAGGTCAAGCATTTTGAGTCAGCTCCTTTGGTGGACGCAGCCCTGATGAGATTAGTCAGATATGTAACCCTTCCTTTGGAAGACACCGTTTCCTTTCAAGATCCCTTGGAGATATGGATGAACTCTGATTTGAAGAGGATCTACCTGACAGCAGGAATGGCCTGTAAACTGGTCCTAGCTGTAGCTGCAGTATCTAAAGCCATTTAGAACCTGGGCAGACAGTGATGATGAGACTCTAAGAAGCATCTCTAGTGATGTGGCTAGAGGTTCTCCTATTCAGGAGATTAGGCTGGCTTCTGCCTTTTTGGGGAAGGCTTCCATTGATGTCATCCGTCTGGTGGCTCAAGTTATGTTGGCGGCTGTCTCGGCATGTCATGCCTTATGGCTCCGTCCATGGTTGGTGGATCCAGCTTCAAGCAAGCTTGGTGACCAATTCCCTTTGAGGGGACATCTCTTTTTGGCAACAAGCTTGATAGTGCCATAACTCGAGCCATAGGTGGTAAGTTTGGGTTCCTCCCTCAGGATCGGCGTTTACAGAACCAGAAACGTTCCTTTCAGAGAAGACAGAATACTGATCGAGCCAGAGAGGCACGCAGTTATAGGCCTGGTTGGGAATTTTCAAGATCCTGAAAAGCCAGGCAATCATCATTTAAGAAACCAACAAAAGGTGGTTCTTCTGGGAATCAGGATTCCACTAAGTCCTTTTGAGATTGGGCCCGCTCAGGCATTCCAGGTGGAAGCTTGTCTTCTACACTTTCGTCATGTATGGCTGGCCTTAATTCAAGACTTCTGGACCATCAAAAACGTCTCTTTGGGTCACACCTGGGCCTTTAACAGTTTTCCAAAACTCAGATTTATTCCTACGACTCAGAGGAAAAAAAGCAGATCCTATTAGCTTACGTAAACTGTTTATTGGAACAAGGTTCAGCCATTCCTGTTCCAGACGACGAGTGAGGCAAGGGCATGTATTCTCCCCTGTTCTTGGTGCAGAAAAAGAATGGAGGCCAGTCATAGACTTGACGCATCTCAGCCTCTTCATCCGAAAAGAAAAATTCAAGATGGAGTCTTTAATTACTATCCAGCAGTCGGTTTATCCAGGAGACTGGTTGGTGTCAATCGACCTGAAAGACGCCTATTTCCACGTACCGGTGGCTGTGGACTTCCAGCAATTCCTCCGCTTTGCGGTAGGTGAACAAGAATTACAGTTCACCTGTCTCCCCTTCGGTCTGACAAACGTCAACTTGTGTCTTCTCCAAGGTTTTGATGGCTGTTGCTACACTGCTTCGAGTCAAAGGGATTTGTCTTCATCACTACTTAGACGACCTACTTCTCCTAGCCCAAGACAAAGGTCAACTATTAGAACACAGGAGCCTGGTCATCTCCACCCTTCAAGAATTTAGGTAGCTCCCGAATACAGTCTCTCGTGTTCCTCGGTGCCCCCTTCAACACTGTGGAAGGGACTATCTTACTTCCCGAGGAGAAGATTGTGGTGATTCGAGACAGAATTCGCTCAACCCTTGCGTCGTCTCACCTCTCCGATCACCAATGTCTGAAGGTAATTGGCACCATGGCAGCCACCATTTCTATGGTGAAGTGGGCACAATGGCACACACGGCCTTTCCAGAAAGGTTTTCTTCAACAATGGGATTCCCACAGCAAAAGCCAGTGCATCCATCTTATTCCAGCCATAAGAGTGTCTCTCCTTTGGTGGCTCCAGGGGAAAAATCTCTGCAATTGCCACTCGATCATTCCCACCTCTTGGGTCACGATAACCTCAGATGCCAGTAACCAGGGTTGGGGCGCTCATTGCCTGTTGGAAGTGGCTCAGGGCAGATGGAACTCTCCTTCCCTGGGGATTGTGTCCAACATTCTGGAACTGCGAGCTGCCTTTCAGGCACTTCTTTCATTCCGTCATCTAGTAGAGAACTCTTCAGTGATGCTCAGGTTGGACAATACAACTGCAGTGGCCTACATAAGGAAGCAGGGCGGAACTCACAGCTGGTCTCTGCTACAGGAGGTGGAACCAATTATGAATTGGGCTCAGAAGTACTTGTCCAACATCTCAGCGGTCTACATTCCAGGGATACAGAATGTACAAGCGGACTTCCTTTCTCATGTTCAAATGAACAACAATGAGTGGTCTCTCCACAAAGAGGTGTTCAATTGGCTCTTGACCTTGGGAGTGTCTCCAGAAGTCGACCTTTTTGCATCCCCATGCAACTACAAGCTGAGATCCTCAAGCATACGGGATAGATGCCCTCACGGACCAGTGGAGGTTCCACAAGGCCTTTTCCTGCAGTAGAGGTGATTCTCCAGTTCCTTCGGAGGCTCAGAACAGAGATGGTGGAAGTTATAGCGGTGATTCCTTTCTGGCCCAACAGGCCTTGGTTTCCCCTTCTAACACTCCTCAGTTTTCAAGACTCAGTTCCCCGCCTCTCAGGCCGGATCTTCTGTCTCAAGGCACAATCCTGCACCCTTGCCCTTCTCACCTGCACCTCAAGGCTTGGTTCTTGAGAGGGGAAGGCTTGAGGCTCTAGGTTGTCCTGAAGAAGCTATTTTGACTCTTCTTAATGCCAGAAAGAAAAGTACCAACAGGGTCTACGACTGTATATGGTCCAGGTTTACAGATCACATGGCTTCCAGACCTAATCCTTGTGTCTCTCTGGCAGTGCAGGATATCCTTAGTTTTCTACAAACAGGCCTTGACTTGTCCCTAGCAGTGAGTTCACTTCCGGTGCAAGTATCAACCATCTCTGAATTCACAGGAGTTTCATGGGCGAATCATTCCCTGGTTCGTCAGTTCTGCAAAGGAGCTATCAGGCTTAGACCTTAGAGAAAACTGAGCTTCCCCAAATGGGACCTCCCTCTTGTCCTGGATTTCCTTTCCAGTCTTGGATCAGATCCTGACAAACTTCTCTAAGTGAAAGACTTCACGCTTAAGACAGCCTTCCTAGTAGCGGTTACCTCAGCTAAAAGAGTGTCTGAAATCAGAAACTTGGGTTCGAAAGAGCCTTTTCTTACTTTTTTTCCGGATAGAGCAGTGTTGATTCCCATTTTGGGTTCAAACCCTAAAGTGAGCACAATTTTTCATGAAAATAAAGAGATTGTGCTTCCTACTTTTAGGTCATGGAGAATCAGGTCATTCATCCTCTTGATGTTGGAAACACATTGAAACAGTACCTGGAGGTCACAGCTCCGTTTAGGAAATCAGAGTTTCTTTTCATTCTTCTACACGGAAAAAATAAAGGAATGAGAGCTTCGGTTAGATCCATCACTGCTTGGATTGTACAGACCATCCAGAGGGCTTATATGGCGAAAGGCTTGGCCCCTCCAGAGGCAGTAACGGCTCATTCAACCCGGAGTATCTCAAACTCTTGGGTAGCTTCTCGACATGTCGCTCCCGAAATAATCTGCAGAGCGGCTTCTTGGTCTTCTATTAACACATTTGTGTGTCACTATTGTGTTGAACCTGCCGCATTGTCTTCCATTAATTTTGGTTTGCAAGTTCTGTTGGTTGACAGTGTTAAATAAATTTTGATCTTTTCTTTGCTCAACATTTTGCCCACCCGGGCGTGTTTGGCGAGTTATTTCCCACACGTTGCTGCCACGGAGTCTGTCAGGAAAATGGAAAATTTCCTATCAAATACTTACTGTAATTTTCCTTTCCTGATAGACTCCATGGCAGCAGGAGTTCCCTCCCAAATATCTGGAGTAGGCTAGTTACGAAACATGGTCAGTAGTCCAGAGCAAAGATTTATGGGAGAGTTGTCCTATAGGGTAATTATGGAGGCGGAGCCTACCCACACGTTGCTGCCATGGAGTCTATCAGGAAAGGAAAATTACGGTAAGTATTTGAAATTAGACATTTTCCATGCAAAACACCACCTTGCTTCCCAGTCCTGCCGTTCTCTCTCCCAGTCTGAATTCTGCTGTATAAGGGACTGCAAGGGACTGCTACTTATACTTACACTTAAAGTTTTGGTATGGCAATTTTTACATAGCTACACTGGCCCAGCTTGGACCGATATAAGTACAGTTGCAGGAAAACGTATGTGGACCCCTTGGAATTAACTGGTTCTCTGCAATACTTTGCCATAAAATGTGATCTGATCTTCATATAAGTCACAACAATAAACAAACACAATGTGCTTAAGCTGATAACACACAAACAATTCCATTTTCTCATGTCTTTATTGAACACACCCATTAAACATTCACAGTGACAGAGGAAAAAGTAAGTGAACCCATAGACTAATTACTTCAACAAAAGCTAATTGTAATCAGTAGTTTGCAAACATCGGGTCAAATTAATACAATGAGTTTGGAGGTGTGCTTTAGAGCTACTTTGACACTCAGACATTTTAAGACTCCTTAACTTTGCATTAAAGCGGTTGAATACTCAATTTTTTAACTTTTATTATTATTATAAAAAATATTATAGGCTTACCTGTAGGTAAAAAAAATATCTCCTAAACCTATACAGTTTAGGAGATAGTCCCCTTGCTATGAGCCGCTAAAGATAATAATAACTTCAAGCGCATATACAGTATACAATATTCAGGATTAATCAGATTGGACAGGCATATAGTCCATGGCTAAAATGTTAGCAGCCCAGGGGTTAATGAGGGTCTGACAGTTAGAAGCATATGGATATGAGATTACATGATTAAAAGGGGTTGGCAGTCCAGGGGTTAATAAAGATGTAGCAGTTCAAAATGTGTGAAGTAGGTTGATGGAGCAATGGATCTAGAAGGTGGCTGCTATCCCCAGAGAGCTGGCTCTGTGACATGCAAGAGAGGGTGAAGAAGGGAAGCGCCACCTGAGTGCAGTATTAGTGAATACTTTTAATGACACAAAGTTTAAAAACACTTACAAAAGACATAATTAAAAAGGGCTCATCTGTAGATGGATGGTCCTGGTGGGTTCCTGGTGGGGATGATCCTGGTGAGTTCCTCGAGCTCCAGTCTGGGTGATGTATCAGCGGTGTAAGGCTGTAGGAGAAGCTGTTCAGCAGATGGTTCGTCCTGTGGCCATCAGGGGGAGGCTGGGGCCGGCGTGGAGCGCACAAAAGGTGTGCGTGACGTCACGGGCTGTTCAGCGGCTTCCGGCTTCCGGGTACACTCCGGGGGGAGGGCTCACATGGAGGGAGGATACTAGCTGTGAGGGAGTCTGTGGATAGGCTACGCGCTCGGAGCAGCTGCTCCTTCAATAGGCCTGCTACGCGCAGCTGCTCCGAGCACGTAGCCTATCCACAGACTCCCTCACAGCTAGTATCCTCCCTCCATGTGAGCCCTCCCCCCGGAGTGTACCCGGAAGCTGGAAGCCGCTGAACAGCCCGTGACGTCACGCACACCTTCTGTGCGCTCCACGCCGGCCCCAGCCTCCCCCTGATGGCCACAGGACGAACCATCTGCTGAACAGCTTCTCCTACAGCCTTACACCGCTGACACATCACCCAGACTGGAGCTCGAGGAACTCACCAGGATCATCCCCACCAGGAACCCACCAGGACCATCCATGTACAGATGAGCCCTTTTTAATTATGTCTTTTGTAAGTGTTTTTAAACTTTGTGTCATTATGAGCCGCTGACTGCAGCGGCGCATGCGCACAGATGCCGGACCTTGCCGGGAATGAAATCTCCCGCGCGCATGCGCGGGAGTGATGACATCGCATCACCAGCCACTCACAGATTTGGAGCCGCGATACCCGGAAGACACGCCGAGGCAACATGTCAGCTACCTCGGCGTGGACCAGGTAAGATACCGACGCCTTGTTCTAAGGTAAGTATTTCTCAATGAGCTAGTATTTTGTTGCATACCAGCTCATTATGCCTTTTGCCTTATAGGGGTATAAAAAAAAAAGTGTCAGCGGGTTATTCAACCGAAAAAAAATAATTGTGTCAAAATGATTGGTGAATAACACTAGCTGCAGTGTGAATGTACGCTAATAGCAATACAGATGAATACTGCAAAAAAAAGATTGTCTCCAAGACCATCTATAACATTGAGAAAGTGCATGGTAATAGAGTAGCTAAACATTTTAACGGAGGCAACATTTCTGCTTTGCAGATACAGGGATTTACAATGCCTTGCAAAAATATTCACCCCCTTGGCTTTTTACCAATTTTGTTACATTACAGCCTTTAGTTCGATGTTTTTTTTAATCTGAATTATATGTGATAGATCAGAACACAATAATCTAAGTTGGTGAAGTAAAAATAGAAAAATATATACATAAAACTATTTTTCAGAAATAAAAAACTGATAATTGGCATGTGCCCTTTTGTTATGAAGCCCATAAAAAGCTCTGTTGCAACCAATTATCTTCAGAAGTCACATAATTAGTGAAATGATGTCCACCTGTGTGCAACCTAAGTGTCACATGATCTGTCATTACATATACACACCTTTTTTGAAATGCCCCAGAGGCTGCAACACCTAAGCGAGAGGCACCACTAACCAAACACTGCCATGAAGACCAAGGAACTCTCCAAACAAGTAAGGGACGATGTTGTTGAGAAGTACAAGTCAGGGTTAGGTTATAAAAAAAATATCAAAATCTTTGATGATCCCTAGGAGCACCATCAAATCTATCATAACCAAATGGAAAGAACATGGCACAACAGCAAACTTGCCAAGAGACGGCCATACACCAAAACTCACAGACCGGGCAAGGAGGGCATTAATCAAAGAGGCAGCACAGAGACCTAAGGTAACCCTGGAGGAGCTGCAGAGTTCCACAGCAGAGACTGGAGTATCTGTACATAGGATGACAATAAGCCATACGCTCCACAGAGTTGGAATTTATAGCAGAGTGACCAGAAGAAAGCCATTACTTTCAGCAAAAAACAAAATGGCACGCTTTGAGTTTGTGAAAAGGCATGTGGGAGACTCCCAAAATGTATGGAGGAAGGTGCTCTGGTCTGATGAGACTATAATTGAACTTTTTGGCCATCAAAGAAAACGCTATGTCTGGCGTAAACCCAACACATCACATCACCAAAAGAATACCATCCCCACAGTGAAACATGGTGGTGGCAGCATCATGCTGTGGGAATGTTTTTCAGCAGTCGGGACTGGGAAACTGGTCAGAGTTGAGGGAAAGATGGATGGTGCTAAATACAGGGATATTCTTGAGCAAAACCTGTACCACTCTGTGTGTGATTCGAGGCTAGGACGGAGGTTCACCTTCCAGCAGGACAATGACCCCAAACACACTGGTAAAGCAACACTTGAGTGGTTTAAGGGGAAACATGTAAATGTGTTGGAATGGCCCAGTCAAAGCCCAGACCTCAATCTAATAGAAAATCTGTGGTCAGACTTAAAGATTGCTGTTCACAAGCGCAAACCATCCAAGGAGCTGGAGCAGTTTTGCAAGGAGGAATGGGCAAAAATCCCAGTGGTAAGATGTGGCAAGCTCATAGAGACTTATCCAAAGTGACTTGGAGCTGTGATAGCCGCAAAAGGTGGCTCTACAAAGTATTGACTTTAGGGGGGTGAATAGTTATGCACTGTCATGGTTATGCAATAGAGTTTGTCGATCAGCATACCTGTCTCCATGTGTTCATCTCTAGAGACCAGCTGACCTCACCTGACTGCTTTTGTAACCTCTCCTCTAAGCATGGCCCCACCCCAGGCCCTATTAGGGAACCCTATATTAACCTGTGCACTGCAAGCCAGCAGTGCTGATCAACCATTGTGTGTTAGCCTCTGTGTGTACTTGCTGTGTTTCCTACATCTGATTCCTGTTACCGACTTTGGCCTGTTCTTAACTATTCCTGTCTACTCATGACCCTGACCTTTGGCGTGTTCCCGACCATCCCTGTTTGCCTGTGACCCTGAACCTTGGCGTGTACTCTGTTGTCCCTGTCTGCTTGTGGCCCCGACCTTGGCTTGTCCCTTACTTTCCTTGTTGTTCCAGCCTGCTGCCTCCTTCCTCTTCTCCTGTAGTCTACCGTGAGCGTGAACTGTGAGACCTTGGAGGCTGCGACCTGGAGCCAGACTGCAGCGCAGTCCATCCTTACCATTAAAGGCTCTGGTGAACACCTGCTGGCTGTTAGACTCCGCACCCTAGGGAATCTATGCTCTAGCTCCCAGTGGGATCTGTGTCAGTGATCCAGTAGACCTGCTTCCTGAACCTCCCAGGGTTCAATCCGCAGCAGTCAGCCGTAGGGTCCACTACCTTGCGGTGCACTCCTGATCCCAACGGTGTGCATCTGTCACCAGCCTCTAGGTGACCTGACATGCACATTGACTTTTTCTGTTATTTTGTCCTATTTGTTGTTTGCTTCACACACACAAAAAAAAAAAAACATTTTCAAAGTTGTGGGCATGTTCTGTAAATTAAATGATGCACATCCTCAAACAATCCATGTTAGTTCCAGGTTGTGAGGCAACAAAACATGAAAAATGCCAAGGGGGGTGAATACTTTTACAAGGCACTGTACATACATAGTTAGTCTGATTGAAAAAGGACACGGGTCCATCAGTTCAACCAGTTGAAAGGGTAACTGTCCCCAGGAGGGGAGGAGACTTATTTAGACTTCTTTGCAAACGTGAAGTATTTTGGATTTTTCATGTTCCAACCAGGATCCCAGTAGGGTTGAACTCTGAAATTGGATCTTACCCACTATTATGAATGAGGTTTCATGTGTCTCATGTGCAGTGTTTAATAAAATGATTTATAAATGGATTATATGAAATTAATTTCTTTTTCATTTTTGGTAATAGCACATGTACATAACTGTATAGTCACACGACACCTCACCATCATTCGGATAATACATTAACAACTTGCTATATAATTGTGAGCTATTAACAAGCTGGCTGTATCAGACATATGTTTTTGATCATATTTTCTTTGTTTTTGTTTGATTTTGTAGCATTTTATGCAGTATAATTTTCTGGTTTCGATATGTTATATACTGTATATATTTTTACACAGCACTCTGAATTGTGATGAGAACATATACTGGTTAACCTGCTGATTACACATACCTGGATGGTATTCACCAGGTATGTATGCGTGTCGGCTGGTTTGACAGTTTGGTTTTGTTAAAGCACAGTCTAGGTGTGAAACACGTTAACCCCTCTTCCCCTGCTTGTACATCAGTGTGCTTTTTACAGATTTATTGAATAAAGTCTTTTTTGGATCTCACTACTGGGAGTGCAGCCATCCAGATTTCCTTTCTCTTGAGTACTGCAGCTGCAACTGGGCAAGCAACCAAGACTACAAAGATCATGCCGCCATTGCTGGCTCGCCTTTGAGCAGCGTGAGTATGTGTTTAGGAACATCATGATTGGGGCTTGCTTCACTGCCTCAGGGCCTGGAACACTTATCATCATCAGATGGAAAATTAATTTCCAAATTTAACAAAATATCCTACAGTATAATGTCAGGGTGACTGTCCACCAGATGATACATAGTAGAAATTGAGTGATGCAGCATGACAGTGACCCTAAGCATCAAAGTAAATCCACCACAAACTAGCTTCAGAAAAAAAAATGCACCTTTTGGAGTGGCCCAGTCAGAGCCCAGACCTTAACCCCATAAAGATGCTGCAGAAAAACCTCAAGAGACCTGTTCACACCAGACATCCTATAAATGTGTCTGAGCTGAAGCAGTTGTGTAAAGAGGCATGGCTAAAAATTCCTCTTGAACTGATGATGCAGGTCTGATCCAGAGCTACCGGAAGCACTTGCTTGAAGTCATTGCTGAAAAAAGGAGATTCTACCAGCTATTACAAAAATTGGAAAAAGGATTCACTCACTTTTTCCTCCAGCACTGCAAATGTTTAATGGGTGTGTTCAATATAGACACAAGGAATAAAAATTGTTTGTGTGTTATCAGCTTAAGCACATCGTGTTTGTCTATTGTGACTTAGGCCAGCCATAGATGGTTTGAATCTCGTCTCTGTGGGAAGGCTAAATGTACCAAGTTGATGAATCGATCAGCTTGGGAACACCCAGCCTGCTGGATTAACTTGCGATTATCGCTAGTTGCTTCTATAGCCGCTAAAAATAATCACTGTTTTCTCCCACCACGGGTGAGTGGCCCTGAGGAAGAGACAAGCCCTTGAAACGCATCAGCCTGTTTCACTTCTGATATTGTCCTGTAATGTGATATGATGTATCGTGGACTTGAAGTTGCTGTTTTTATATGACAAGCTCTGATGTATTTGTCAGTTTGGGAGTAAATACTTACCACGTTTTACATATTAAAGATAGTTGTTGAGGATAATGTACTATGTCAGTGCGCCCTCTGTTTTGTTTTATGGTTCCAGCCAATGTATCTTGACAGCCCACCCTGCCATTTTTCAAAATACCTGAACGGTGGCTGCATCTGATTGGATACAGCCACTGTTGGGCCAAAAAATTTTACGCAGGCTTCTCCGACGAAAGCCGATAGAACAATCAATTTCAGTGGAGCAGAGCGGGCTGGGCCACCCACTTGCACAGTTTTTCGGCCTGCTCTATGCTGGGTATACATTAGTAGAATTTTTTCCACATTTTTTTTTTTTTTTTTTTACAAAATTGTTTTTATTTGTTTTGATAGAAAGTAGTTTACAGTTCAGATAGTACAAATGCATCCATAAACAAATCTCTTTTACAAAATATAAAAGAAAGTGCAATAGCCCAAGGAGGGCCAACTGTTATAGTTATACATCATATTTACCGAATTCCTCAATGGAGGAATGAAGTATACCACTGGTCACATAAGGGTAATGAGTGTGGACCTCGTAGGGCACCACAACCTAAAATCTTAATGCTATATACAGCAGGGATATTTCCATGAACACAACATCCACATCATACATGCACCCATCTACACTCATTCACACAAAAAGGCTTCTTCCACATTTTTAATTGAAGAATGTTGTGAGTTGTGAGAATATTTGTTTGTCTCTCTAATCATTAGTGGGCTCAAATCAACATTCGGTTTGGATCACAGTGATGAAAAAGGAGCAGGATGGAAAATGCTCGGTTGTACAAAGTTCTAACAGTGTATATTGTTTTTGTTCAGTCCACTTATTCAAAGATCGAATGTTAAAAGTAGACAAAACATTGAACTACCTTTGAACAACATTCAAACGTTCTGAAAATTTTGGTACAAAGTTTTGTTAGAATTCCTACCAGTGTATACCCAGCTTTAGGCTTGGGCTGCTCACATGCTCTGATTTAACTTGCCACTGGCAGACTTCTGATTATTATATTTTGTTATACAAAGAGTTTTTCTTAGGGGGAAATATGTAAATACTTTATATATTTTCCTGGTAACACTGCCAGGCAACACTGCCAGGCAAAGAAAATTAAAATACAAGCAGAGAGAAGGTTTGCTACAGTAACCTTGTATGCTACTAATCATCATGAATGGCTATTCCTCACATATGGGGAAATTACTAGAAGGGCATACCTTTACAAAATTATGGTTGCAAACGGGTAAAAAATATATATTGTGTAAATTGGGCAAAACAACAGATCCTTTACACTTTGGTCTTTTCACAAAGCTAAATCTTAATATGGTAAACAGCATGCACATCACTTAGCCTATAGCAATGAACACATCTTATCAGTGTTACTGCAAAAACATAATAAAGTACATATTCGGTAACGTAACTTAAAAAAAGTAACAGGGAGTAATTTAACTGTTTAGAACTTCTTTTGTTTCTTGTCTATCTGTTGTACCACCATTATGGAGAATATTGGTAGCCTGATTAATAAAAGGGAAAGAATCCAAACAGAATTCCCTGTAATATCTAGTGGTCAGTTGCCATCCTATCAGATTCATTGGAAGAGGTGCAGTTATTTTCCCTGTGTAATTTGTTTGCCTTGCCTTATAAAGGCATACATATAATAAGGCCAATTTAGACAGGAGTGGGAGGAAACTGGAGTACCCAGAGGAAAACCACACAGGCACAGGGAGAACATGAAAACTCCATGCAGGTAGTGCTGTGTATATAATGGCAGTCCAGTCAGCTGTATGTAATGGCAGTGCAGGACAGTGAACAGTACTGTATATGAAAACAGTGAAGGGCAGTAAGACTGCTTTCACAGTGAGACGCTATAGCGCTAAAAATAGTGCCTGTAAAGAGCCTCTCCTCTCACTCCAGTGTGAAAGCCTGAGTGCTATCACACTGGAGCGGTGCACTTGCAGGACGGTAAAAAAAGTCCTGCTAGCAGCATCTTTGCAGCGGTGTAGGAGCGGTGTATAAATGTCATTGAGCAGTGATCAGTCTGGAGTGATAGTGAGCAGTATGTAGTGGCATGGCAGTGAGCTGTATGTAATGGCATGTCAGGGCAATGAGCAGTATGTTGTGGCAGGGCAGAATGTACTGGCAGGATAAGGCAGTATGCAGTTGCAGGTCAGGGCAATGGGCAGTATGTGGTGAAAGATCAGGTAAATGGACAATATGTAGTGGTAGGCCAGGACAGCGAGCAGCATATAGTGACAGGGCAGTAAGTGGTGGCATGGAGGTACAGTGAGCAGTATGTAGAGGCAAGGCAATGTGTACAGACAGGTTGTATGCAGTGGCAGGGCAGTATATAATGGCAGTGCACTGTAGTGAGTAGTATGTGGTGGCAAGAAGAGGCAGTGGAAAGTGTAGAGGCAGGCTGGTATATAGTGACAGGGCAGGTGAATACCTGCCGGGGAAAACAGAGAGGTCAGCCTTTTACCACATGACTGATGAATGAAGCCCAGCTGCCATCATTTCTCCTCCTCAGTATCACCACATCTTTAGCAGCTTCAGCCAGAGTGAAACAATGTCATGGTCGGGGGTCAGGCTCGGACCTGACTAGGAGTAGAGAGGTTCACACCAACCAGCAGGTTAGGTACATAAGCAGGTCACCCTGCCGTAGGATGACTACGTGTCCTGGATTGCCCGGGACAGTCCTGCATTTTGCAGGTCTGTCCCAAGTCCCGGGCACACTCATTCTGGGACAATACATTGTCCTGGAATGAAACTGACACAGCCACTCTAGTGACGAGCCGACAATGAAATCTGTCACTCCTTGCCCTTCTGCACGGCTATCAGGGTGCAGTAAAAGCTGGTTGTTAAGGAGCGGGGCCAGGAAGCCAGCCACGGTGTCCTTAACAACCGATAAGTCATCATACTCATTTACATGGTAAGCCCCGGATCTGGGGGCTCCCTTGTTAAAGAGGGCTTCCAGATTCTGATAAGCCCCCTGCCCGCATACCCCCACAACCACCAGCTAGGGTTGTGGGGAAGAGACCCTTGTCCCCATCAACATGGGGACAAGGTGCTTTGGGGTAGGGGGGCAGAGCCCCCTGTCCCAAGGCACCCACCCTCCATTGTTGAGGGCATGTGGCCTGGTATGGTTCAGGGAGGGCGCTCGCTCGTCTCCCCCCTTTCCTGACCTGCCAGGCTGCTTGCTTGGATAAAGGTCTCGTATGAATTTTGGGGGGGACCCCACACCATTTAAAAAAAAGTTGAAAATTTGGATGGGGGTTTCCCTTAAAATCCATACCAGAACTTAAGGGCCTGGTATGGACTGGGGGGAACCCCACACCATTTTTTTACTTGCCGGGTGCCGACAATTGAAACGGCGAGTCAACTTAAATGTGATTTGACTCGTTTTTTTTCTTTAGAAATTTCAGTTTTGCTGCAACAGGTTATATGCATGCTACATATGCGCCACTTTACAGGCAGGCTAAGAGGACCTCCCCCAGGCACTATGTTTAACCACCTCAATATAGGGCACTTACACCCCCTTCCTGCCCAGGCCATTTTTCAGCTTTCAGCGCTGTCACACTTTGAATGACAATTGCGTGGTCATGCTACACTGTAACCATGTGAAATTTTTATAATTTTCTTCACACAAATAGAGCTTTCTTTTGGTTGTATTTAATCACTTCTGGGTTTTTTATTTATTCCTAAAAAAAAGACCGAAAATATTAAAAAAAAAGTTTTTCTTACTTTCTGTCAGTAAATTTTTAAATAAGTAATTTTTCTCCTTCACTGATGAGTGCTGATGAGGCGGCACTGATAGGCTGCACTGATGAGGTGGCACCTATGGGCACTGATTATGTGGCACTGATGAGGCACGAATATGCCACACTTATGGGCACTGATAGGTGGCACTGATATGTGGCACTGATGGGCATTGATGGGTGGCAGTGATGGGCATTGATGGGCAGCACTGACTGGCATCACTAATGGCCACTGATTACTGGCACTTGTGGACACTGATTTCTGGCACTTGCGGGCATTGATTGCTGGCACTTGTAGACACTGATTGCTGACACTGGTGGGCACTGATTGCTGGCAGTGGTGGGCACTCTTTGCTGGCACTGGTGTGCACTTAATTGTAAACAGGGCACTGATGATCAGTGCCCTGATTACATTCCTAAATGTCCTCTGCAAGCAGATGCTGCTGATCGGCTCTCCTTTCCTCACTCTGTCAGTGTGAGGAGAGGAGCGCCGATTACTGGCATCTCCGTGTTTACATGTGACCGGCTGTGATTGGACACAGCTGATCACAGGGTTAAACAGCCACAGCTCTGTGCAGAGATTGGGGTTGCACCGTGTCCTAGCAACATGGCACTGCCATGATCGGCACGCGAGATCGGTCATTCTGTGAAGCCACCATATGACGTCCACCCAGAACGAGAGCCACACCGCCCAGCCATCATTTGACGGTGGGCGGGCAGCAAGTGGTTAAAGCAATTTATTGTTTTTATTGTTGCACTTTAAGCATCATTAAAATCACTGCTACTGAAAAAAATGATTGTATTTGCATATTGTATACCCCCTGTCTACTGGTGACCACTTTTTGCTTTTGTTTTTCCAAAAATTAGCAAAAAAAAGTATCAAAGTGTCAAAAACCATCTTTTTTGGGAAGGGGGTGTACCTGAATAACAGTTTGGAAATGTGGACACCCTACCTTGTCCGATGATGTGGACTCACCCAAGGCATGGGGTCAAAGTACTAATAGGTCTTCACCAGAGCTCGCAACGGTGGAGATGGGTTTCGCCACCAGGTTGCAGTCCATAGAATCATGAGGAGGTGAGCAAGTCAGGATCCGGTAACCGATGTAGCAGGTAGCAATTTGCAGAAACATATTCAGTAAACAAGCGAAAGGTCGGTAACCAGTAGTTGCAGATTGAGATCAAGGGGAAGCATGTCAAGGATAAAGCCAAAGGTCAACAAAAAATCGTAGCAAAGATAAGGACAGCTGCTGGTACGCAAGGAGCAAGAGATTGGCTGGAGAGAGCACAATAATCTGCCAAACAGGAAGTGCAGAGACATAGCTTAAATCTGGAAGTTCATGGGAGGAGCAAAGAGTTCAAGGTTCACCAGAAACAAGATACTAAACAAGATTGTCCAAGGGATCAGGCAGGGTCTGCATCTCCGGTGGCACAGTGAGAAAAGCTACAGCCAGACACTGCAGAGGTCCCAAGTTTAGATCCAGACCCTGACAAGTGGCCTCCCGTGTGATGATGGTTGAGAAGAAAACGTCACAATGTGTAGTGTTGACATGCAGAGTTCCTCTGACAGGTGGTTTGCTCCATGTTTCTACACACTGTATTTCTAAGTTTTGCATTAGGGGGGATGTTCTGAGCCTGCACCCACTCCACCATTCTAGCGTACCTCTGTTACCTCACTCCCAGTAACAGAATTGGGTGCCACCGAGCACCTTGTGCAGACCTCATGCGTGCTTCAGACCAGGCTCAAAGTTGTTAAAGCAACATTACTGATGGAATTTTAATGAAACAGCATGACAGGCAAAAGCCCTTCTCCTATCTAACCCTAACTGTGGATGCCCTAACGTACCTGCACAGGTAGAGTCTTTATAAGCAAAGCCCATAGATGGAAAGTGCAGAAAGGCAGTGTGCATAAAAATATATATATAGATGACTCCCGCGCTGTCAAAGGGTCTGCACTAAGGGACACTGCTGCAAAAACCTATAATTCTGATCCAAACAGAAAATAGATAAAAAGTAAAATGGTGATGGTATTTGCGCTGTGAAAAATAAAAAGAAAAAAGTATACGATCTTACATGTGAGTTTGTTTCTTAACTTTTTACTAATAAACCGGCTTTACATACGGGATTATGCTATGTATATTCTCTCTTCGTGTTTTATCTACATCCACTGAGTCTATCTGATGGGCACTGTGGAGCAGGAGCGGACTGAAGTTTTTTCAACAAGGGCATACAAACTTGACGTTCGTGGATTGATGCCTATGCTCATTTTTAAAAAGTGAGTGCATAGCTTTCTGATCTGTCCCTGTCCCACTGTGTTCATTGCGATGTTACGCTATATATATTTTCTATACTTTTTTTTCATATCGTCTTAACATCCACCACTGGGACCGTCCAAGCAACATATAGGATATTACTTCACCTTTGCATCAACCAGCCTTACCTGTGATCTGTGACCAGTCTATGCTGAACACCTTACAGCAGTAAGGTGAGCTGCTTGCAGACACAGAGGTGTTTATCACTGAAGATTCCATTTGGTACACGAGTGTTTCCTGGTGGTGGGATTGATCTATTTTCACCTTATACCGACTGTTTTATCATATGAACTTTTTCTGTCATTTTTTTTTATATACTTTGACAGTTTTCTTGTGCATAAAAATAGAGTCCCGGCGTGTCAGCATTCCCTAGAGCGGACAAGTCCCAGCGGCCCTCTTCTGCTCTCTCTTCATCTGTAACTCTACCCCCCCCCCCTCCAGGATTCAGGCCCCTCTACCTTTTATAACACATCGGTTGTGAGCACTTTCCCGAAATACGTAACGGCAAGAGGAATGCAGTGGCTGAGTTCTAGATGAATGCAATCCTGCTTGGGAGGAAAAAGAAAACGAAAACTGCTAATATTGTGTCATATATCCTCAATTGAAGATCTCAGGGTCAGTTATATTCCTCTCCCTAGGTATAGCAGGGGAATATTCTCATTATAGCAAACACCATTACATATACGTTCAGCTCTATAATTATTTTTTTTATTCAGAAAGGAGGACTTGATGCTTATGAGGTTGGATGACCCCCAAAATGTGTGGCTCAAATGGAGTATTCATAGTGAACACAGTGCTAACCTCATTTTCCCCATAATGCCCAAGAGGGTAAAAAGGAAGTTGAGATGTTATTACAAAGTACATTCAAGCACGTAAAGCTGGCCACAGATTGATTGACATTTGACCAGTTCAGCAGAGACCAGTCGAATTTTGCTCGCTCTATGGCTGGTCCCTCTACTTATCAACTCCTTATAAATGGGCTTGCTGGAAAACTTTAGTTTGATTGGCACTGCAGCCAATAGGCTTCAGTGCTGATCAATGTGTTTTGACAGCGGAAGAGTCCAGCTGACCCTTCCACTGTCAGAATACAATGACACAGAGGCGAGGATTCCTGCTTACACCTTGAATGTATGGATGGGGGAATTGGTTTGTTTTACTTTTCGTTCCGACCGCTACCGCTGGCTGAATGAAAAAAGAACCGAGCCATGTTTGGCTCTACTCTACTCAACTCTACCTCCGCATCACCGGAGAAAACGACCACCTTCAGCAACTAGAAAAATGCCTCACTCTGATAGACGACCGGATGACTACTTGCTCTCTCAAACTCAACGGATCAAAAACAGAGCTTCTTCTCCTATACGGAAACCAAAGTTCCAAAACTAAGACCCCATGGACACCTCCCACCATCTTTGGACAGACCATCTTGCCAAGCACCAAAGCCAAGAGTCTCTGAGTCATTTTTGACTCAGAAATGTCAATGGATGCACAAATAGGATCAGTAGTCAGCGGATCTCACCATCTTCTCCGCCTGCTACGTAGACTCATCCCATTCATACCAGAAGAGGACAAAGCAGCAGTAGTTGGAACAATCATCAATTCCAGACTCAACTACGCAAACTCCCTCTACATAGGACTACCCCAATATCAGCTTGCGCGCTTACAACTCATCCAAAACACAGCGGCAAGACTGTTAACAGGAAAAAAACCCTGGGAATCCATCTCCCCTTCCCTGAGGAGCCTACATTGGCTAACCGTAAAGAATCGGATCACTTTCAAGACCCTCTGCCTCACCCACAAATGTATACATGGAAACGCTCCTCAATACCTATGCGATAAAATAAAACGCTACACACCCAATCGCAGTCTTCGAACTTCTAACCATAACCTCCTCCTTATTCCAAAAACCCGCTACAAAACAAAGGGAGAACGAAGATTCGCAGTCCAAGGACCACAGCTTTGGAACGCTCTACCTACACACATTCGCATGGAAGAAAACCATCAGGCCTTCAGAAAGAAACTCAAGACCTACCTCTTCTAAGAAGCTTGACTTCTCAGGACGGATCCAGCGCCTTGAGGCGATTCAGTTCACAACTGCAGCGCTATACAAATCATTCATTCATTCATTCATTCATTTGGTCAGCTTAAAGATTGTATTTAGGCAGCTACTTTACTGTGCTTAGGGAAAGGAAATGATTACTTTAAAATGAGTGCCAATCTGTGTTGGTGTTTCAAAAAGAAGCTTGTAGATCTCTTTAACACAGGCAGCATAAGTGCAGTAAAAACAGGTCGCTGAACTGTGGTTTTATTGCCCCCAACTGCCCACCTAAAAGATAACAAACAGCTAGAAGGAGCTGTTTACATGTTGCTCCCACAGCAAATTTAATGCGGCTTGTCAAGGGCTGTGCCTCAACTGTGAGCCAAATGCTTGCTTTGTGATTGTGGTGCATTAGTTCCATTGAAAATTGCCTTTCAGCAAAAAAAAAGAGAGGCATTTAGTATTGCCTCCTGAATGCCTGAAAGCCGCTGCTTAGCTGCACTCTGAAAAAGGATTCACCGTGGTTCTCCTTTCAGAGTGTGCTGCAGTGAGAATTTAGCCGTAGGGAGACAAATTTAGAGGCTGCCTTTACCAACCTTTGAAATGCTAGTTTTCTACTTGCCTCTGCAACACTGAACTGGAACAAACGTTCAGGAATGTGAAAGCAAATTTCTAATGTATGTGTACATTTTTTCTATTGGTTGAACTAGACTCTTTTTTGAACTTAAGTAGTAAAGAAGTATATATGGTCACCCACAATACACAGAACATGGAAAAAAAATTATTTTAGTAAATATAAACAGCTAAATACCTTTTTTCATCAGCAGTATATAACAGTCCTGTGATTTCTATCAGTTCCTGATGAAGCTTGTAGGAGGAGTTTTCATACTGCTTTGAGGCTGCAGGGCTCTTACCCTCTGTCTGGACATGCCTTGACAGTGCTGATTGGCCCTGTGCTGATCACATGCACTCTCCCAAGAAAAAAAAACCTCTCTAGCAATACACATCAAACTGAGCATGTGCAGCCTGACTCCAAAGGCTTTGTCTTATCCGGACTTGTCCAGGGGGACAGTACAGGGAGGGGAGGATCTATGCATACAAGATCAAGCAGACTTTTTACACAATGCAGAGGATTAACCCCTTAGGTTCCACAGTGAGTATAACAAGCATGCTTTACTGCATATACACACTGATTTTACTGTTGTGGGATTAGTAACACTTTAACTGTAACTATTTAACTTGTTCCAAGTCAGTGACTCAAAGTATGGAAACTACTTGCTTCCTTTGTCAGCCAGGGAAATAGCATTTTCACGAGGAAATATTTAAATAGGACAGTCCAGGTTTGTAGCACATGTTTACTTTAAATGTATTTCAAGTGCGCTTGTCCTATGTCTTCTGTGTGGACCCATGCCAAGATACAAAAAAATAATACATGTCTGTGTACTACGTATATTTGGTTGACCTTTCTTTTAAAATGTAAGACAGTATGACATTACGAGCTACTCTTCACTGCATGTGAAGTGCCATATTTTGGCTGCATATCAAAATTCAGCAATGTGCATGAGTCAATGTATTGTTTACATTGCTTTCTAAAATAAACTGTACAGTTAACACTTATCTTTCCGGATTATTTCATCCATCTGTGCACTTCCTTACACTCTCATATACTTGACAATTCACAATTCTGTACAGTCTTTTCATCCAGTCATTTCATTGCTGCTCCTGCAAAGCAGTGTGACAAGGTGTTTGGTGTTTATGCATTCAAGGGCACAGAGATGGGGTGGCTACTCCATGTCCAGGGACAAGTTGGAGAAGGTATTGCTAGTTCTGCAGCTTCGTCACCCTGCAAGATAATGATAAGACCCCACCTCTCTTTACAAATTGTGCTGAAATCCTCTGTGATAAAATCTACTAGAACACAAACAGCTACATATGTACACAGTAAAGTGACTAATGCCACAATGCCTAAAGCAGAGTATACATGTTAAAATCTGATTATATGATCTCCTTTAAATCTATTAAGCACTATGCAGTGCAGGAGCCATCCAGATTTAATTAAAATTCAGTGTTTTTTTTTGTTAGGTAGGCCCTCACATTACATAAATACTGTATAGAAGAAAGTATAAATATTGTACAAATTGATCGTAATGTGTATCACCAGCACAAGTTCTCTTTCTGCCTCAATACCAGCTTTTTTGATACAAAAAAAATTTTTACCTCTATTTTTTTTGCCAGTATGCCTGCACCCGGGCAACATGCTTGCCTCTGAGATGTCAGGGCCGACATGGCATCAAATTATGCTCTGCAGACAAATTCACATTGGAGTAAGAAATCTAAACTGCTAGGTGTCTGCTGTCCGGTCTTTTATAACATTCCTGCTAGACATAAACAGAAACAAAAGGGCGCAAAGGCCTAGTGCCTTACAGTTGTGCATTGGTCCCTACCCCTGTTATGGGAGGAGTGTATAGTGAGTAGTTCCGTATAGGAGGAGATGTTGTGCACAGACTAGCTTTGCTCTGAAGAAGAGGTTTTGTCCCTTGAAGTGCGTCAGCTGGCAAGACTGTGATCATTTAATAGGACCGCCCAGCCACTTGGGTTGTGTTTGCTGTTTTAGCCTTTGGCTTTTGTGAGTATGCACTCATTGGTTTTATTTTTAATACATTTACTTTTGGTAATACACTAGGCCTTTCCACCATATTGTTTCCATTTATGTCTATATTTTAGGTTTCCCTTCTTTTAAGAGCATTGCTGAAGTTTACAAGTCTTTGACGCAGGTCAGCATCAGATTGGGCACTGACTACAAGCCTTTTTGGTTCTCTTAGCATTAGGGTGGCATGCTTTTGTGTGTTAACTCTCCTGGTAGCTTTAACATTGTGTTCCCTTTTCCTCTCAGCAGCCTGCAGATACGCTTCTTTTTGGTTTGTTGCATCAGCTAATCGCCATCCTCCAGGATTGATCCAGGCCCAGCCAAGATGGCTGCTCCTTGCACTGGAGACACTCCATAGACAAGCATTGCAAAGTGAAGGGGGGGGGGGGGGGTTGTGGAGGCGCCTACTCTGCTGAGACTGTCATATGGTGTTGGTGTAATGCATACACTTACTGGTAAGTAGGTTCAGATGGGGTAGCGATGTCCATCGAGGGTTGTGATGTCCTGGGATGTGCTGGTGTAGAAGTGTAGGCTTCAGTGGCGGTCCTTCGGCTCAAGGGATGTTTGTTCCTGGTTGAAAAAAGGGGCTATACACCGCTGTATAGCCCCTTTTTTTAATCAGGAACAAACAGCCCCTTAGCTGAAGGACCGCCACTGAAGCCTACACTTCTACACCAGCACATCCCAGGACATCACAACCCTCGATGGACATCGCTACCCCATCTGAACCTACTTACCAGTAAGTGTATGCATTACACCAACACCATATGACAGTGTCAGCAGAGTTGGCGCCTCCACAACCCCCCCCCTCCTTCTCATTGCTATGCTTACAGAGGCTATAGACACACTCTGAGGATGGCTGCCTCCTCTCTCTCTCTCCCCTCTTGTTTAAACATGTACTATCAGAACCATTTTTATACCATTTCATTCTAGACATCACAAAATCTGGAGCGCCGGAAAAACCCCTCTTCTCTAAAAAAGCTTTGCAATGTGGTCTCCCTAAAGATGGCTGCTGCACTTCTGCATTAGTGAATATTCAGTTGAACCTTGTCCACACTGCAGAAAAAAATACAGCAGCAGGAAGAAGAAATTCTGCAGCAGTTATCAGCTACAGTCCAGGTTTCATGACTATTCACCCCATACCCTACATCATATCTACTTTCTTCATACTCTACATTGTACATACTCTCCCCATACCCTACATTGTACCTGTTTTCCCCACACCCTACATTGTACCAACTCTTCTCACACTCTAGAAGTCGGAATATTTTGGGTATTTATGTTGCCTTGTATGCAGCAGTTATTCAAGACTAGTGCCTACTTCTCCACTATATCTTTACTTCATTCATTTTGTATGATGTCTTCTTGGATTCTTACATGTATCCCAAATGTTTTACTTAGTTTAAGCAAATCATGTTCTTGGGAAAATTTTGCAAACAGGTTGTGCAGCTCTTCATTAGCTAGAGTTAACAACCATGCAAAGAGCTCAACCTTTAAATATGTCAATTACTGGAGAAGAATAGTGAAAGGGTAAACAATATAAATCTACAGGGAGGCACCATGCCTGTTGTGCGACATTATGCTATGTACTGAACAATGCTGAAATCGTCAGTTAAATAACTCTTGTTGCTATACTAAAATACACACTAAGGCTAAAACCTGTAATTGCTCAAAATGTTTTATGGTTGGGATATACAAAAAAACATGCTGTCTAAATAGTTAAATTGTACCCCAGGCAAACAGCTAAATACATAGTTGATATATAGCTTCAGCTGCTAAAGGTTTTGTAATATTGTTCAACTGTACAGCCAGTATATTGACCTAACTTTCCTCTACTACAATTTAGCAATACAATTATGTCACTGTCCCCCCCCCCCTACTCTGTGGCTGGACAATGAAACAGCAGCATTGGGTTGATGAGATCATCTCAATGTTCTTTTTTTTTGTAAGGATGTTCATATTATTGATTGACAAATCTCTGCAAATCAATAGACCTTTGATTAGCTCAGAGTACAGTTACTTCCAATTTGAGTGCAGATGCACAAGGAGTATGCTGATATCAGGACAGTTTCAGGTATTTATTATAGTTCCATCAGCATTTTTGCCAACACATGGATCTTCAAGTGACTTCCAAATGTTTTTTTTTTTTTAGAAAGATCACATCACAGCAGAAAAGTGTCATGTTTCGGGGCCACGTAGGACCCCATCATCAGGCATGTGAGCACATTATGACAGACTTACTCATAATGTGCCCTCCAGTGCTGCGCTGTCACCGATCCTGCAAGTCCTGGGCACTTCCATCTTTGCAGAGTCTTCCTTCTGGATTCCATCTCTGGGACCCTTTGAATGGCTGGCCCGTGATGACATCACAAGAGTCACATGTGCAGCTGAGTGTGTTCGCATGTGCTGCTCAGTGTACATGACAGCTGACAGGCAGGGGAAGCATAGGGTCTCTTCTGTCATAAAAACCCCAACCTGTCAGCAATTTGTTAGGGTCTCTTCTGTCATAAAAACCCCACCTATCAGCAATTTAAAAAAAAAGTGACTTCAATACCACTTTAAATTGGTACTGTTATATATTTTTCAGGTCTGAGGTTACTTTACCTGACATTATATGAAAATCAAAGAAAAAAGTCTTTCTTTTACACATACAATAACAAGCCTGAATACACTTTAGAAATAACATCATAGGCCCTCCATCATTGCTCATGCTGGGTGGCGCTACACAATGTAAGCTCATTCCTTCCTGTTATGTGCTGCTGCATCTACTGGCCAGAGTTGGTATATTTATGAACACTTTATTCCTGTCACGGACAGGAGCAAAAATTAAGGATTTTTACAAACTGCCCAGGAATTAAGGAAAGGTTGACAACAATGGCCTTGGGCTGTATATACTGTGCATCCATGTTTTTTTCTCTCCACAGGCCTATTGAAGCATTGCTTTGCAGACTGACAAATACACAGTTTCTCCATTAGAGTTTAAGAAGAAATGGTTGTGCATGTGCAGTTCTGCTGGCTTTGAGGAGACCTGGCATATAGGCCTTAGATCTTGCTTGAGGTCACTTGCTAAGCAGAAGTATAGTTACCCTCTACAAATATAAGGAGGCTTTTATCTACCTCTAGTGCTATTTTTTTTAATCCAAGCATGTTTCTCAAAAGCAAAACTGGAGTTATAATTTGTTTTAAAAAGGGATTTATCTGTTCTATTTTGGTTTCATTGGTATTAGTTTAGTTTACTTCAAGAAAACTTTATGAATTTTATCAGGGTTGGTTAGTTGGTCTACAGGAGTTTTACTATGAAAACGTTAGGTCGTCTTTTTTCCTTATAATGAATCTTTAGACATGCTATGAACATTTAAGTAATAATAAATTCTTCCCCAAAACTGAATAAGAAATTTTACAAACAAAGCCTCTCTGACCTTTAAACTGTAGCCACTGTGAAGCAAGTCATCCTCAAATTCACTCAGAGGCCCTGAAGCAGTTATGTCTCAGAAGCTAAAACCCTGCCCCAGAGCGCCCTTTACTAAGGTTGTCTATGAAATTGTAGTAGCGGTACATCATGGGGTAAATATAGCTATCTCCAAACTTAAAATAAGATACTTAAACTTTATTACCAATCATGACACAAACTCATTTCTGCAAGTATAGCAAATCTGGTGGCCAAATTGAATGAGCTACCAGAAGCTTTTGCTGTCTTGTGCATATATTTAAAAAAAAATCATGCCCTTCAGAGTATCAAAGTAATAACGGTAAGAAGAGGAATCATTTCTAGAAAAGCAGAGTACAAATAATTAGCTGATTATATTGTGTATGAGTGGTTACTAAATTACAAAAGGAGATAGAAAGGGAATCCCTAGCCCCCTGCCCTCCAGAGATATTTGGTACATGGTTTTAAAAAATATTTTGAAATCCATGTCTATAAAACCTTCACCATATCAAAAAATGGCAGTGTTATCACAAATACCCCCCCCCCTCCCCAGTCCAGACTACAAATGCACAAACTATGGCAACATCATAATCTGATGAAATCCTTAAATTATGTACCAAATTAAGGAACTGATATAAATGCCCCAAAATGAATCACTCTTTCTAATTTCCAAGCATTTCGCACTCTATTTCTTGCTCACTCCAGCTATTGTAATCTCCAGATTATAGTGACAGTTATCAATCCTGAGCATAAAATGAGTGTGCTGCTCAACTAGGAAGCAACATATAAAAATGTCCCTTCAGGTTAAAGTGGAACCAATCCATCCCCTTTACAGCCAAGGAGGGTGCCATCTTAGCATCTTTTTGATCTGCTGTTGCCATTGTACTGTACATGTAATCAGCTATGACATCAGCCATTTGATGGCTTGACATTTTGGTCGAGAGTGAACGTAAGCACTCTGAAGACTAGACAAGCGCGCCGTCAATAAATTTGTTTTGTTTTGTTCCGTTTCGTATTAAAATTGATTTGTAATTCGTGTCCGAAATTCAATTCGGATTCGTACGAAATGCGTATTTTCGTTAGGTTCGTTAACTTTTCGTGACAATAACGAAAGTTCGTTATGATAAATTTATCATTATGAGGGGTTCCCACCATCCCTGTGCTGTGCTGACTTCCTGGGTTTTTAACTTTTAGTTTTGTTAACTTTTCGTAACAATAACGAAAGTTCGTTATGATAAAATTATCCGAAGTTCATAAACGAAATTTCATATTTCATACAAAATTCGTATGCATAAAAATTCGTATTTCAGATCCTCACAAATGTATGAATTTCCGGAAATTCGTACGAAACTAATCGCACATGTCTACTGAAGACCCTGACTGTTATCACCAGAGGCATGCCTCGAGTGTAACTATGTTTGGGAATGGTTAAATTGGTGGGTTTAGTTATGCTTTAAGGTCAAACTAAAACATTGTATTTTGTTTTGTATCTGTCAAGTTTTTACTACCATCAATGTCCTTGTTGTGGAAATCTTTCCAATGGGGACAATAACAAAAGCAAACATAAACTTTTTAGCAAGGTGCAACATTTTTTTACAAAAAGGTGTTTAATTTTTGAAAAAGGTTTTACTGCTGTCTGTATTGGCAACAACTATAATTCTTAATTTTTGTATAGGCATCATAGCAACAGAAAGTAGAGAAAAATCTCTGCAGTGTGGTCACAAACAAAATTAAAAACCCGACAGAAGTGTCGAAGCTCACTAATTCCATAAAAAAAAAAAAAAACAGTTCTATCAAGCAGCCCATTTTCTTGCTATGGTCAGATTGTGGATTGCATGAAGCGTAAAGATGTCACCTCTTTGGTTAAGCCCTAGGAGAGGAAAAACATGTCAGAGGGGTGTAACCTAAGGGGGAGGACTCTGTCAACACACAATAAGCATACCAGTGGGACTTCTGTGGAGTGCAACCTAGTTTTTCGATTTAGCTTGCCAGAGATAGTCAGCTCTTTCCACCAAACTGGTCTTTTTTGTATGAAACAGCAAAAACTGAAGATCAAGTGATACATAGTAATAAATATGAACAGTTAGCGTAAAGGTCATTATGATTTTGATGGGTAGTGAACCTGATGACAAATGACAATAGACTGACAACTAATTTCTTTTTAAACCTTTTTAACAGATCCCAAATATTGTCCTAGTGGCCAAAATTAATGGAAAAATAAGGGGCTCATTTTACTGCCAAAGGTTTGAAAGGCAATGAGCTTCATGTGACGTCCGTGGTAGCAATTGGTATATTGCACCCTATATGGCAAGACATTTTCAAGGACATGGTGGGGCATGGGACAAATTGGGGCTGTTACGCAGAAAAGGGGAACACTTGCCAATGTGTATGGCTTGAATTAAAGTGAAACTTCACTCTTTCCCTCAACATTGACTATGCTAGCATCAGTAAGTAGGTAGGAAGGTATAATATATCGTTTTAAAAAAAATGTTTTAAACTTATCTTCAGTTACTTTCTGGTTTCAAGGCCTAGACAAAAGATGTCATACATCCCAGGGGTCTTTAGGCTCGGTTCAAACGTATGCATTTTTTAATGCTTTTGGCAGAAACGCACTACAGTCCATTTAACATAGTTTACTATGGGACACGTTCAAATCTATGCTTTTTTTTCAGCCGCTGTGTTTTTGGAAAGGGTCAGGGCCTTTTCAAAATGCAAAATGGTGCTTTTTTGGTTCAATAGACTTCAAAAGAGAAGCTGCAGAAAATCACGTAGTCGCAATTATCTTTTTTTAATCTGCCCAACAACAAATTGGCCAAAAAAAAAAAAAAAAAAATGCAAAGCGCAAATCACAGCAAAATAGTGGTAAAATCGTGTGTGCAAAAAAAAACGTAAAACGCACCGCAAAAAGCACTGTAGATATGTATCAGAAGAAAACTGCATAGGTGTGAACTGAGCCTAGAAAATCAAGTGCTTTCTCAGCTAAGCACACCCTCCTGCCTGCATATCTGAGCTAAGGCTTGGTGCACACTTGCACAGAAAAATGCAGGAGATGCATGCTATTTATGCCAAGAGCACCCTCACTGGTAAAAGCAGCAGCTGCTTACAGTACTAGAAACCTCACTGCGCTTGCGGTTTCTGTGTGGGCTGGGATTTCAGAAATGATGCAGGGACCTTTTCCCTGCATTTTCAGGAGCACAACAGCCCATTCAAATGAATAAGTTGCTGTGCCCGCGCAATACACCACTCGCAGAGCCGCAATAGTGTGAACCATGGCTGGGGCAGATGATTCTACGTGAATCATCTATCTTTGCTCAAGATGGCCACATCCATAAATGCTAGGGGGTGTTTTTCAAAGTATGGATGGATGGATAATAAAGTTTGCTTTGAATAATAAAAATGAATTAAATGGCGTTTTGGTTTGTGTTACTCAGATGCAGTGTAGTACAAGTTTAAGGTACCACATGAAGAAATCCAAAAGTACAGTTCGGATTAATAACTTTCTCATTCAAAAAGGAGTTGATATGACATTTTCACTTAAAAAAAAACATTAGATAACATTACAAAAAAAATAATGAAGGAACACTAATTTGGCAGTTTAGAAGTCCTGTCCCAGTTGCTACTGTTTCCTTTTGAGAAAATTGGTACTGGCAATGTCTGCCTGCATTGTTCTCCTTTTTCCTCTATTCTTTTATGGTGTAAGCTGGAACCCACTCTGCAAGATTATTTAGCAGTCTGCATCATTCAGTAAGGTTGCTGCCTTGAGGGCTTAAGTCCTCCAATGTCAATAAGGCATCATCACCCAAAGCAACTTTGGAGAATACAGTCTGGGTGGGCACAATTGTGTTGCAAGTATGCTAATTCAGTGAATGGACAGGGAAAACTGGGTGTGACAGTAAACAGGGAGGATATGTTGACCCAAGCTTTAAGTTGATTATTTCAAGGGTATATTAGCTGTTTTCTGATTAACAAAATACACTTCTAGACCAATCAGACACCTAACCAAGGACACATGAAATATATAGCATATTTAATTTTAAATATTTAATGCTGTTACATGGTGGGGTATATACTATAACAATGTGCTATTAATTATAATATATTAAATTTGTAATAAGCCAGTAATAAAGTTGAAGTACCCTTGCTGTATTTATTTCAAATGATATTTGGTTAAAATTGTTGGATACACATATATTTATGACCCCTTTCACACTGGGGCCGCGTTAGCGCTAAAGCACCGCTCGTTTTAGCGGCACTTTAGCAGCACTTTAGCGGCACTTTAGCAGCGCTTTTAAACCCAAAGAAGGGGTTAAAAACTCCCGTGTCGCGACGATTCAGGAAGTGCTGCCCATTCATTCCAATGAGAAGGGAGTTTTGGGGGCTCTAAATACAGAGCTCCCAAACCGCCCCAAAGATGCTGCTTGCAGGACTTTTCGGAACGTACGGCAAGCACACCGCCCGAGTGTGAAAAGTCACACTGGAATGAATGGGAGGCGGTTTTTCAGGCGCTTAGCAGTGGCTATTCCCAGTGCTAAAGGGCTTGAAAACTGCCCCAGTGTGAAAGGGGTCTACATTAATAAAGAAAGGGGGATCGCTACATCTGACCTCCATTCTATATCCCCCTGTTGTGGCCTTTGAAGAAAACCTCTGTCCGAATTAATTCTTTGTAAATTTTACATTATAGTGAATCCACCAGGACTGTGACTCCATTGCGTGCCTTTTTATTGGCACCTGTTTTGTGGTTGAAGAGAGCTTTAGATAGCAATTAGAAGCCAGTGGCTGATTCACCAAAAAATACCAATTATCCTTATTAATTTTTTTTTAAACACTTATATCATACCCATAATCTACTAATGATTGCCAAAGAAAACTCCTCTCCACTACACAGATCCTGGTGATCACATGGTCCCTCTATAAGAAAATATCATACCCAATCAGCATGGATTCATGAAGAATCGTTCTTGCCAAACCAATCTATTAACCTTCTATGAGGAGGTGAGTTGCCAGCTAGATAAAGGAAGGCCCGTAGACGTGGTGTATCTGGATTTTGCGAAAGCATTTCACACAGTTCCCCATAAACGTTTACTGTACAAAATAAGGTGCGTTGGCATGGACCATAGGGTGAGTACATAGATTGAAAACTGGCTACAACGGCGAGTTCAGAGGATGGTGATAAATGGGGAGTACTCAGAATGGTCAGGGGTGGGTAGTGGGGTTCCCCAGGGTTCTGTGCTGGGACCAATCCTATTTAATTTGTTCATAAATGACCTGGAGGATGGGGTAAACAGTTCCATCTCTGTATTTGCAGACGATACTAAGCTAAGCAGGGCAATAACTTCTCCGCAGGATGTGGATATCTTGCAAAAAGACCTGAACAAATTAATGGGGTGGGCAACTACATGGCAAATGAGGTTCAATGTAGAAAAATGTAAAATAATGCATTTGGGTGGCAAAAATATGAATGCAATCTATACAGTGGGGGGACAACCTCTGGGGGTATCTAGGATGGAAAAGGACCTGGGTGTCCTAGTGGATGATAGGCTCAGCAATGGCATGCAATGCCAAGCTGCTGCTAATAAAGCAAACAGAATATTGGCATGTATTAAAAGGGGGATCAACTGCAGAGATAAAACGATAATTCTCCCGCTCTACAAGACTCTGGTCCGGCCGCACCTGGAGTATGCTGTCCAGTTCTGGGCACCAGTCCTCAGGAGGGACGTACTGGAAATGGAGCGAGTACAAAGAAGGGCAACAAAGCTAATAAAGGGTCTGGAGGATCTTAGTTATGAGGAAAGGTTGCGAGCACTGAACTTATTCTCTCTGGAGAAGAGACGCTTGAGAGGGGATATGGATTCAATTTACAAATACTGTACTGGTGACCCCACAATAGGGATAAAACTTTTTCGCAGAAGAGAGTTTAATAAGACTCGCGGCCACTCATTACAATTAGAAGAATAGAGGTTTAACCTTAAACTACGTAGAGGGTTCTTTACTGTAAAAGCGGCAAGGATGTGGAATTCCCTTCCACAGGCGGTGGTCTCAGCGGGGAGCATTAATAGCTTCAAGAAACTATTAGATAATCACCTGAATGACCGCAATATACAGGGATATGTAATGTAATACTGACACATAATCACACACATACGTTGGACTTGATGGACTTGTGTCTTTTTTCAACCTCACCTACTATGTAACACTACTGTACAGTACAATGCAGTAACAACATTTTACTTGTTTCAGATTTTTGCTAATGCAGGGGAACAGATTCCTAAAAACTACCATGACGTGTATACAAATTTTACACAAAACCTGCCTAAGGGAAAAGTGGAAGCTGGCATTGCTAACCTTATCTTCTAGAAATGTTAGCTGCTTGGCTGTCATGCTGACCATCTGGTCTAAATATTCTGAGTAGGCGTGATTAAAAGTGTGAATTTTGTGGTGAACCCCATTAAAATCTATAAGCGCAAATCTTGTTATTAATTTCTGTCCATTTGTACGACTAATAAACAAGCAATTAAAACAAAATGCATTGAAACCATGAGCTACCATGTGAGTCATGAACCAATGTAAAATGAAAAAAAAAAATACTACAGTGAAAATTCACACATGCTTTAAATTACAGGATTGGGGGGTTTCTTTAAAGCGGTATAAAACCCCAAACCAAAAATGTAATATAGTGTAGCTTACCAATCATAAGATATGGTGGCTGCATTTGTTTTCTTTTTTAGTTTTTGTCCCCTCTGTTTTCACCCGGTGATCTGGCTAGTAACACACCTCCTGTATTAGAGTGCCCCCACCCTGGATAAAGGAGCAACCAAGACACCTCTGGACAACAGCATTGTCAGTTTGGGGAGAGGGTAGCATTAGATACAGTAGCAGATTTAGATACACTAAACAAATTGAAGCCATACTCCAGCTAACGCCTTATTAGCAGTTATAGCAACACTTTTTTTCTTTTGGGATAAAGGTTTTACATAAATAAAAGCTGATCATTGTAAGCAGTACAGGGGGAGTCAGGAGAGCAGGGACAGGAGGGAAAAGTACCTGGGAGATTTGGAGGGCACAGTACAGGCAGGCAGAAGGACACAATACTGAGGCCAGAATAGCACAGTACAGGGTGGCGGGCACAACTCCAGGGTCAGGAGGGCACAGTACAGGAGCAGCAGGGCACAATACTTGGGTCTGGAAGGAAAAGTACAAGGGCAAAAGGCACAATACTGGGGTCGGGAGGGCACAGTATGGAGAGGGGGTTAGGAGGGCAAAGTACGGGGTGCACAATTTTGAGATTAGGAGGGTAAAGTATGGGGGCCAGGAGAGCACAATCTTGGGGTTAGGAGGGCACAATACTGGGGGCAGTAGGGGACAGTACAGACAGGCAGTATGACACAATACTGGGGTCAGGAGAGCACATTTGGGGGGTGGGATGACAGGACACAATTTTGTGGTGAGGAGAGCACAGTACTGGGGTCTTTATAATCTAAGTTTCCTCATGCAAACCAGTTCAGGGAAGCTGTTGTATTTCTTCTGGCACGCTGATCCCCATCCACCCTCCCTTTACTCTTGTGTGATGTCATATACAAGTGCTTGGGATGCACAAGAGAAGAGAGATGGCTGCGATCGGCGCAGAACAACTACGAGTGGCATTCAAGTCAATCGGGGACTTTTAATTTTATAGGTATAAAAATGGATGCTTGGATATTATGTGGCGGTACTATCATCAGTAGTAAGTGGCAAGTGTGTCCCATTACTGATAGGCGGTACACATGTCACGGGCCAGAGACCATTAATCAAGATGGCAGACAACAGTGTTTGTGCATGCATGGAACAGCTTGTAGCGATGAAGTTTCTTGTGAACAAAGGCGTAAAACCTGCGGATATCTACAGAAGACTTTAAGCACAGTACAGTGATGACACTCAGCTGCAGTAGGACATTTGAATGGTGTAAACGTTTCAAAGATGGCTGTCTGTCCGTCAGTGACGATTCCGGCCATCGTGGTTCCCAGCCCACAGCAGTCATTCCTGTGAACATTCAGTGCATGGAATGCCTGATCCTGGATAATCGATGCATAACCTGTTGCGAAATTGCACAAGAGATTAATCTTTCTGTGGGAATGGTGAACACAATCATTTACAAACATTTGCATTTTCGGAAAGTTAGCGCACGCTGGGGACCAAGACAGCTTTCCACTTTTGTCCTGGACAGAAGTCTGCACTGCTATTAAGGAGCATTTTGGCAGGATTTTCTGGATCGTATCATTGCATGTGATGAAACCTGGGCTCATCGTTTACCCCAGAATCAGAACGAGTATCAAAGCAGTGGAAGAATATTTAGAATATTGCTGTCGTGTTCTGAGTGATGTGCATACAAATCTGCAAAAAAAAATGGCCTGGTCTGATCACTAAGGGTATCCTGTTTCTCCAGGACAACGCACAAGCTCATACTGCTCACTGCACTACATGCACATTACAGCAACACTGGTATTGCCACATCCCCCTTACAGCCTGGACCTCGTACCAAGTGATTTCCACATGTTTGGACCCTTAAAAAGTTCCTCTGCATTTCAGCACTGATGTTGAAGTGAAGCAGGCTGTCCTAGGATGGTTCAGGCGTACTGACAAATCTTTCTATGCCGAAGCTTATCAGGCATTGGTTAAATGCTGTGATAAGTGTATAAATGTAGCAGGGGAGTATGTTGAAAAATAAATGCAGTTTCCACTCCTTGAAATTTGTTCTTCTATGATATAAACTCAAAAGTCCCAGTATGACTTGAACGCCCTTCGTAGGTATCTTGCTTTTCTGCACTGCTCTGCATTAAGAGAAGCAGATATACTGAGTGTTGGCTTTTTGGGGAAGCAGCCTACCTGAAACCTGCATGTGATGGAAGGGTAGATAATGCCGGAACCCCTGGGGACTGAGTCACTTACTTGATATAAAAAGCAGACAAGGATTTCTAAATTTACTGTGACTTGACTTTGTTAGTCACTGTAAGGGCTAGTTTACACTTGCTTCAAAACATGGCTTCGGACACACTTTGTTAAAGCTCTCTGAATGCCAGTCAAAGCCCCTGTCACAAAATAAAATGGTTAGCTTACAGTCCTGTTTACACCTCGCTTTTGCTTGGTGGTTCGATGAGGCTTCAGTGGGACTTTGGTGAGGCTTCATGGGGCTTCTCGGTGGGGCTTCAGGCGAGCTTTGCCATAGACTTCTATGGCGGCTTTGAAGACACTTTGAAGAACCACTAAAGCTACATGGGTTATCATTTTTGAAGCAAAGCAAAGCAAAAGCCAGGTGTAAACAGGCTGTAAGCTAACCATTTTATTTATGACAGGAGCTTTGACTAGCGTTCAGAGAGCTTTAACAAAGTGTGTACGAAAGCCTTGTTTTGCAGCAAGTGTAAACTAGCCGTTAATGTGTGTTGAAGCCGAAAGCAAAGTGTCTCTTGCCTCACAAAGTCATGTATTGTGCCACAAAGTTTATCTTTCTGATTGTAACCCACTCAGCAATAGTAATTCATTTTTTTGCCAGGTCATCCAAATCGACCATGTACATAGGCTTCCCACATACATACCACAGCCATTTCCCCTAAGTTTTACCCACCTGAGCCACGAAGGCCACTGCAAACTTAACATGAAGCTGTCCAAATACATAAATGTGGAAACAGTTACCTAAAGTACAGTACATTAACCACTTAATGTTCAACAGATTTGCTAAGTTTCATGACCAAAGTACTTTTTGGGTTTTTGAAATGTAACTTTTTAACAGTAGCATTTTTTTAAGACTACCTTATTGAACTTGGTAGAAATAGATAGAAATGGGAATCAAAACAGGCTCTGCTACCATCACCAATGGCAAGTTATCATGGTAAATTTAACTAAAACCTCCAATGAGTACTACATTATTATACACCATTGTTAACTGATTGTCAGTCATTTATATTTATTTTTAAACTGTACTAATATGTACACACTCATTAGTTTTTGGATGGGCTGCTCATAGAAAAAAGTTCTATCAAGTGGAGTTTACAAAAAAAGAAAAGAAAAAACACAATCCAACCTTTGAACAAGACAAACTAATCAGCTATTTCTGGGAAAATTCATAGCAGTTACTACAGTTAGTCTAAGCCTAGTCTATGTGCAATAACATTATCTTTTCTCCCTTCTTTTTTTTTTTTTAATGAGGTGGAGATTGAAGAGCCTGGGAAAATCTTGAAACAGTTGAAGTGGTGGGAGGGGCCAGGTAGACTATATTGACATTTTCATTGAACAAACTAGAAGCTTTCATTAATGGAAACACTACTCTGTATTGTATTGATCTTCATCTCTACACTTTGAAAGACATTTTGCTTTCCAGGGTAAATGTGAGAATATACAGTATCTCACAAAAGTGAGTACACCCCTCAAATTTTTGTAAATATTTTATTATATCTTTTCATGTGACAACACTGAAGAAATGTCACTTTGCTACAATGTAAAGTAGTGAATCTACAGCTTGTATAACAGTGTCCCCTCAAAATAACTCAACATACAGCCATTAAAGTCTAAACCTTTGGCAACAAAAGTGAGTATACCCCAAGTGAAAATGACCAAATTGGGCCCAAAGTGTCAATATTTTGTGTGGCCACCACTATTTTCCAGCACTGTCTTAACCCTCTTGGGCATGGAGTTCACCAGAGCTTCACAGGTTGCCACTGGAGTCCTCTTCCACTCCTCCATGACGACATCACGGAGCTGGTGGATGTTAGAGATCTTGCGCTCCTCTACCTTCCATTTGAGGATGCCCCACAGATGCTCAATAGGGTTTAGGTCTGGAGACATGCTTGGCCAGTCCATCACCTTTACCCTCAGCTTCTTTAGCAAGGCAGTGGTCGTCTTGGAGGTGTGTCTGGGGTCGTTATGTTGGAATACTGCCCTGGGTCCCAGTCTCCGAAGGGAGGGGATCGTGCTCTGCTTCAGTATGTCACAGTACATGTTGGCATTCATGGTTACCTCAATGAACTGTAGCTTCCCAGTGCCAACAGCACTCAGACCATGACACTCCCACCACCATGCTTGACTGTAGGCAAGATACACATGTCTTTGTACTCCTCATCTGGTTGCCGCCATAAAACCCTTAACATCACCTGAACCAAATAAGTTTATCTTGGTCTCATCAGACCACAGGACATGGTTCCAGTAATCCATGTCCTTAGTCTGCTTGTATTCAGCAAACTGTTGCGGGCTTTCTTGTGCATCATCTAGAAGATGCTTCCTTCTGGGATGACAGCCATGCAGACCAATTTGTTGCAGTGTGCGGCATATGGTCTGAGCACTGACAGGCTGACCCCACCCCTTCAACCTCTGCAGCAATGCTGGCAGAACTCATATGTCTATTTCCCAAAGACAACCTTTGGATATGACGCTGAGCATATGCACTCAACTTCTTTGGTCGGCCATGGCTTGGCCTGTTCTGAGTGGAACCTGTCCTGCTAAACCACTGTATGGTCTTGGTCACCGTGCTGCAGCTCAGTTTTAGGGTCTTGGCAATCTTCTTATAGCCTAGGCCATCTTTACGTAGAGCAACAATTCTTTTTTTCACAACCTCAGAGAGTTCTTTGCCATGAGGTGCCATGTAGAACTTCCAGTGACCAGTATGTGAGAGTGAGAGCGATAACACCAAATTTAACACACCTGCTCCCCATTAACGCCTGAGACCTTGTAACACTAATGAGTCACGTGACACTGGGGAGGGAAAATGGCTAATTGGGCCCAATTTGGCAATTTTTACTTCGGGATGTACTCACTTTTATTGCCAGCTGTTTAGACATTAATGGCTGTGTGTTGAGTTATTTTGAGGAGACAGCAAATTTACATTGTTATACAAGCTGTACACTCACTACTTTACATTGTAGCAAAGTGTCACTTCTTCAGTGTTGTCACATGAAAAGATATACCGTAATAAAATATTTACAAAAATGAGAGGGGTGTACTCACTTTTGTGAGATACTGCAATTTTAGATATATTAGTCTTATGAGAAGACCATGAATTGAATAAACATGGTAAATAATGCAGTCTGTATGTAAAGTTATAGTTAGTTTAAGTATTGTGCCTTAATAATTTGACATTATGACTCTTTTAGCTTCCTCCACTGGTGCTGCTACTCTGCCTGCCAATGTAAGGCTATCCAGTGAAGTCAATGGAGCCCTACTTAAAGTATACCGTATGTAAACCCAATCACAAAAATCTCATATAAGCTTTAATAAGGTAATGTCATTTCAAAAGTAATCTGCAGCTATCATTAAAGGAATACCTGGTGATTTGGCCCTGAAGGTCCCATTATGAAGTGACAAGCCCTCTCACTGTCTGTCAACTGCGTCCCAGTGTTGTCACCCCATCGGACATGCTTCTGAAGGAGATGTCAGTTGGACATTTTACCACCCATTGTGAAAGCACGTTTCTCTGTTATCAATTACAGAAAACCTGCCTAGAGAAATGCCATACAACCATCATTGGAGAACAGGAATATAGACAGGAAATGGTGGTAAAGAGGTTGCAGGAGATCAGCAGCACCAAGGTATAACAAATGGGGAAAAATGTGAAAATAGGCCTTTTATTAAAAATAAAAAAAGTTGCTTATGATAATCAGTGCTGTATTAACCACTTGCCTACTGGGCACTTACACCCCCTTCCTGCCCAAGCCATTTTTCAGCTTTCAGCGCTGTCGCACTTTGAATGAAAATTGCGCGGTCATGCTACACTGTACCCAAACTAATTTTTTATAATTTTTCTTCACATAAATAGAGCTTTCTTTTTTCTTGTTAAAAAAAATAGAGCTTTCTTTTGGTGGTATTTAATCACTGCTGCGTTTTTTATTTTTTACAAAAAATAAAGAACAAAAGACCAAAAATTTTGAAAAAAAAATGTTTTTTACCTTTTTTCTGTCAGTAAATTTTGGAACTAAGTAATTTTTGCCTTCACTGATGTGTGCTGATGAGGCGGCACTGATGGGCACTGATAGGCTGAACTGGTGGGCATTTATGAGGTGGCACTTATGGGCACTGATGAGGCGACACTTATGGGCACTGATGAGGAGGCACTAATATGCCGCACTGATAGGTGGCACTGATATGTGGCACTGATGGGCACTGATAAGCGGCACTGAAGGGCACTAATAGGTGGCACTGATGGGCACTAATAGGCAGCACTGATGGGCACTGATAGGTGGCACTGGTGGGCACTGATAGGCAGCACTGGTGGGCACTGATAGATGGCACTGATCGACGGCACGGATAGGCGGTACTGATGGGCAATGATAGGCATTGATGGGTGGCACTGATGGGCATTGATCGACAGCAGTGATGGGCATTGATGGGCAGCACTGATTGCCAGCACTGACTGGCATCGCTAATGGGCACTTCTTGGTGGCACTGGTGAACACTGATTGCTGGCGTTGGTGGGCACTGTATGGTGACACTGTATTGCTATACTGTAATGAGGGCACTGATAATCAGTGCCCTGATTACATTCCTAGATGTCCTCCTGCGTGGAGATGCCGCTGCTTGGCTCTCCTCACCACACACTCTGTCAGTGTGAGGTGAGGAGCGCTGATTACCCGCACTTCCTTGTCTGGGAGGCAGCAAGCAGTTAAACTAAATCATTCAGCTATGGTTTACATCTACCTTAATTCTTGTAGTTACAGATAATGTGAATAGTGAGCAAAGACGACTGATGGGAGAACTTAAGGCAGTAGGATTAACAATGGCAGTATAACAAAGGCAGTATATCTTTAGACACTATATGCTATAATCCCATGGGTAGGGTTCTTCATTAAACCTGTACACCAGTTACATTATGGGGTGGATTTACTAAAGGCATATAAGCAGGGCCGGACTGGGAATAAAAATCAGCCCTGGAAATAATTTTAAACCAGTCACATAGCATTTTTATACCAGCCCAACAGCATAACGTCATTATTTTTTGTTCATAAAAAGGAAAACCATGCATTTTAAAGCACATTTGAAGAGCGTATTATATATAGATAAGACAGATATGAAAGCACATAGGGCTAGGGATATATAGATATATATAAAACAGCAAATTTCAGTTAAAAGTAGTAAAAGTGAAGCAATCATCAAACCTGGGACTCTGGGAATGTGAGGGGGGGAAGGGGGACTCTGGTGACCAGAGACCACCTTCCGCAGAAAATACACTAAGGTAAGATACTGATAGGGGGGGAAAACCCCTATCACAGTCCCCTTACATTATTGTATTCACTCCCCTCTTACATCAATGACCCCCCTCAGACTGGCCTGGCGGCGCTGTCACTGACCTCCTCTCAGGTGCACCTCGCAGGGCTCAGTCAGTCGGCTCCAGCTTGGTGGCTCTGGTTTTCCTATAGTCTCCTCTCCACAGTCCACACATGTCTGACTTCTCCCATGACCCCCATCCAGGCGGTGCTCCCATTCTTGACTCCTCTCCAGACTTCCTCAGAGACTGCAGACATGAAATAAGACAAGAGATGGTCAGAGGCTGTGGCATAGTAAAGGAGATGGTCAGAGGCTGCAGGCATTAGTACAGGAGATGGTCAGAGGCTGCGGGCATAGTACAGGAGATGGTCAGAGGCTGTGGGCATAGTACAGGAGATAGTCAGAGGCTGTGGGCATAGTACAGGAGATGGTCAGAGGCTGCGGGCATATTATAGGAGATGGTCAGAGGCTGTGGACATGGTACAGGAGATGGTCAGAGGCTGTGGGCATATTACAGGAGATGGTCAGAGGCTGCAGGCATAGTACAGGAAATGGTCAGAGGCTGCGGGCATATTACAGGAGATGGTCAGAGGCTGTGGCATAGTACAGGAGATGGTCAGAGGCTGTGGGCATATTACAGGAGATGGTCAGAGGCTGCGGGCATAGTACAGGAGATGGTCAGAGGCTGCGAGCATGGTACAGGAGATGGTCAGAGGCTGTGGCATAGTACAGAACATGGTCAGAGGCTGTGGCATAATACAGGAGATGGTCAGAGGCTGCAGGTATGGTACAGGAGATGGTCAGAGGCTGCGGGCATATTACAGGAGATGGTCAGAGGCTGTGGGCATGGTACAGGAGATGGTCAGAGGCTGTGGGCATATTACAGGAGATGGTCAGAGGCTGTAGGCATGACACAGGAGATGGTCAGAGGCTGTGGGCATATTACAGGAGATGGTCAGAGGCCGTGGGCATGGTACAGGAGATGTCAAGATGTCAGAGGCTCTGGGCATGGTACAGGAGATGTCAGAGGCTGCAGGCATATTACAGGAGATGGTTAGAGACTGAGGACATGATACTAAAGATGTTAAGAGAATGTAGACATGATACAGGAGATGGTCAGAGACTGCGGACATGATACAAGAGATCATTGCAGCCTCACCAGTGCCCATCAAATGCAGCCTCAATGTGCCCATCAATGCAGCCTCTGTGCCAGTCCATACAGCCTCACTGTGCCCATCATTGCCGCCTTACTGTGCCCATCATTGCAGCCTCAGCATGCCCATCATTGCAGCCTCACATGCCCATCATTGCCACCTCACCGTGCCCTTCAGTGCCCCCTCACCATGCCCATCATTGCCACCTTACCGTGCCCTCATTGCAGCCTTACCGTGCCCATCATTGCCACCTTACCGTGCCCTCATTGCAGCCTTACTCTGCCCATGATTGCAGCCTCACATGCCCATCATTGCAGCCTCACCGTGCCCATCATTGCCGCCTCACCATGCCCATCATTGCCACCTTACCATGCCCTCATTGCAGCCTTACTGTGCCCATCATTGCCACCTTACTGTGCCCTCATTGCAGCCTTACTGTGCCCATGATTGCAGCCTCACATGCCCATCATTGCAGCCTCACCGTGCCCATCATTGCCGCCTCACTATGCCCATCATTGTCGCTTTACTGTGCCCTCATTGCAGCCTCACCATGCCCATCATTGCCGCCTTACTGTGCCCATCATTTCCACCTTACTGGGCCCTCATTGCAGCCTCACCATGCCCTCATTGCAGCCTTACTGTGCCCTCATTGCAGCCTTACTGTGCCCATCATTGCAGCCTCACCATGCCCATCATTGCCGCCTTACTCTGCCCATCATTGCTGCCTTACTGTGCCCTCATTGCAGCCTCACTGTGCCCATCATTGCCGCCTTACTTTGCCCATCATTGCCGCCTTACTGTGCCTTCATTGCAGCCTCACCGTGCCCTCATTGCAGCCTTACTGTGCCCCCATTGCAGCCTTACCATGCCCTCATTGCAGCCTTACTGTGCCCTCATTTCAGCCTCACCATGCCCTCATTGCAGTCTTACTGTGCCCTCTTCACAGCCTTACCGTGCCCTCATACAGCCTTACCATCGTTGCACTAATCGGCCGTGCTGTGACAAAAGTCCCGCCCTCCTCCTAGACCAGCTCGTGTGATAGACAGAACACTGCATCTATCACACGAGCTGGTCTAGAAGGAGGGCGGGACTTTTGTCACAGCGCGGCCGAACATTTAACACTGAGCTCCGTGACACAGCGGTCTCCCGTGCGCTGTGTGTTACAAGTAGAGGGGGAGGAGAAGGAGGAAGGGGAGTGCTGCGCTGCAGCCACAACCACAGCTTAATAAATGAGGTGAAGCTCTGCTGATTCGTGTGCAAGCAAAAATACATTTTCTTTATTTTCCTTGGGTATTCATTGCAAAGTGAATTTTCACCACATTCACTAAGCTAAGAGAAAATTCCCTTGCAAAATGAAGCACCTATTTGCCTTTAGTAAATCAACCCTGTGACATAGAAGCAGGCTCATTTAATCCAGGAAGCAGCTAGACCCCACATGCTTTTCAAGTTCAGAGGAAAGGAGAAAGTTAATTTCTTTTATTCATCCAGTAAATAAAAAATGTACCCAAATGAGTAAACTGCAATCATCGAACATTTCTTTTAATCCTTATTACGCAGGAAACACAAACACAAAGGATTATTTATCTTTTTAGTAATTACTTATATTACAAACATTCACACCTGTTCAAATGTATCCGATCTACAAACCAATTGTTTAAAGGTGTACAGAAGAAACAAAAAAGGGTGACAGCAAAAAAAAAGAGACCAAGTAGTTCATCAAGTCTGCCCCAATTATTTTTAATTTACAGTTTTTTTGTTTTTTTTTTCTTATTTGTCTGAGTATCGGTCTGAGTATTGATCCATGTTTGTCCCAAGCATGTTTGAATTGACTTACTGTTGACTGGCTCACTACCTCTGCTGAAAGTCTATTCCAAGCATCACCTACTCTTTAGAAACACCAGTTGTGGCCAAATCAAGAGCACATATTACCATTAACATTATTGATATACCATCTTCCTTAGCACTGTGTGATAGCTGCAGGATGTACATTTTTAGAAATGGTGGATCGTAGAAGACAGAATGCATAATTGAAAGCCTTTAGCCATTGGGTAGCTGTCCCTAGAGAAACATCAAGTAGTATAGGCAAGTATTTTGCAATATGTGTTGGTTGGAAGGAAGCTGGATCACCTGCAAATAAATGACAATATGTTAAATAAATGGCCAGCACGTGGTCTTTTTCAAGTGGACTTCCATCCATATAAAAGCCAGCAGCTACAAAAAGTGTAGCTGCTGACTTTTAACAATGGGACACTCACCTGTCCCATGGTCCAGCGATGCGGGCGAACAAAGCCCCACTCCTCTTCTCCTCCTCTCCTCGGTGCCGGTGTTCTGACGAGAAGTGCCCCCCTATCGGATAGTGTCCGTCCGCAGCGCTTGCGCAGTATGGAGGACAAGGAGACGCCGAAAGTCTCCGAAGTTGACCAGCTGACCATCAGCTGTACACGGCACTTAATAGTCAACGCTTTGTAACAGGGCCCCTCGCGGGCTCGCTTCGCTCGCCACGCTTCGGGCATGGCCTCGCTGCGTCGGCATCTTTTTATTCTAACTCTATGTCCACTTGGATAGTGGGGCATGAACCTGGACTCAGGGAAGAATTAGTGCGCAGGTGCCGTGTAGAGCTGACGATCAGCTGTTGAACTTCGGAGACTTTCGGCGTCTCGTTTGTCCTTCGTACTGCGCCTGCGCAGTACAGGGCGGACACTATCGATGGGGGACAGTATTCGACAAGACACCGGCGTTGTGACTGTGAGCGCCCGGCTGTGACTTCACAGCCGGTCACGCGCTGCGTGCTGTGATTGGCCGGGCAATCTTCTGAGACCTGTGATGTGTCCCAGAAGATTGCACGGAAGGGAGGGAGGAGAGAGGTGAACTTCCTTCCGGCTCCACAGAGCCCCAGGAGGAAGTGGGAGCTGGATGCCCCTAAATATAGGGTATCTGCCTCCCCCCCAAAAAAATGACACGCCAAATGTGGCATGTCAGGGGGTCACCTTCACTTAAAGCGGAAGTTCCATTTTTGGGTGGAGCTCCGCTTTAATGTTCATGATCTATATGATATAGCCATGGTCATGAATATATCTTGTTTTGAGGTAATTGACAACTAATATTATAATTATTGAATATGAAAGCACACTTCCCTGTTAGTTCTAATTAACAAGAAAGAAAATGCATTTTGTAGTGATAAAACCCAGAAGGACCAGTACCAGAAGTTTTTCAGCATGGTGCACAATGTATTAAAGTGACACTAAAGGTTCGTTTTTGTTTTTATTTAAATAACAAACATATCTTACTTACCTCCACTGTGCAGCTCGTTTTGCACAGAGTGCCCCCAAACCTGCTCTTCTGGGGTTCCTCGGTGGCTCTCGCGGCTCCTCCCCACATCAGATAACCCCCTGGGAGAAGCGCTCTCCTGGGGGGTTACCTTGCAGGCGTGCTCCCGAGTCGAGCATTTGGCGACCATAGAGGCCGAATGCAGGACTTGGCCCCGCCTCCCCAGCGCTCGCGTCATTGGATTCGATTGACAGCAACGGGAGCCAATGGCTGCGCTGCTATCAATCTATCCAATCAACAGCCGAGAACCCCGGGCAGAAAGACAGTGCGTCCCCGTGGGTCAGGTTTGAGGCGTCAGCTAAGTAAAACGGGGGGGTGGGCTGGGGGGCTGGTCACTGATAGAAAACTGACACAAACCTTTACAACCCCTTTAACGATCTTCTGGATCAGGCTCTTGTGGACTTAGGGATGATCAAAAGCAATTTTTAATTTTAATTTTGGTAGAATTGCCAAACTTTTTTGCTTATGTTTCATTGATCCCACCACCAAATACAAGATACAACAGCTGGCCATGCAAATAACTTTTTACATAATCATCACAAGGGCTCTGACCGAAAGTAGTAAACAAGAAAGGTATGCCACATCCCAGAATAGAGAAAAAGAACAATGGATTCCCCTTGGGTGGGATTTTGAGGGCATTACCATAAATAATACATTGTAGGTAAAAAAGGTAATTTTATTACAAAATATAAAAACATGACAAAAAATACACCATATAAAATTGTTAAATCAAACACAAATAATCCATACAAACAATTGCATCAAGGGCAACATGTATAGGATAAAGAATACCACAATATGGCAAAGAAAACAGACCAATGGTATGGAATGAGGTAAGTCTCACTAAACCAACCGGTTTGTTTGGTTTGGTTGGTTTAGTGAGACTTACCTCATTCCATACCATTGGTCTGTTTTCTTTGCCATATTGTGGTATTCTTTATCCTATACATGTTGCCCTTGATGCAATTGTTTGTATGGATTATTTGTGTTTGATTTAACAATTTTACATGGTGTATTTTTTGTCATGTTTTTGTATTTTGTAATAAAATTACCTTTTTTACCTACAATGTATTATTTATGGTAATGCCCTCAAAATCCCACCCAAGGGCAATCCATTGTTACATAGTTACATAGTTACATAGTAGGTGAGGTTGAAAAAAGACACAAGTCCATCAAGTCCAACCTTGTTCTTTTACATAATCATGCATGAATTGTACTTTGTGTGGGATAGGAACAGAATCATCACAGAAACATTGGGATTTAGTGGGGTAGGAAATTTATCAAAGTTTCCACAGTTCTCTCTGGATGAGCAGATGGCACTCTGTGATGCCTAAAGAAGGTCACACAACCAGATTGTGGATGTACTGTACTGTGCAAAAGTTTTAGGCAGGTGTGAAGAAATGCTGTAAAGTAAGAATGCTTTAAAGATATATATATTTTAATTGTTTATTTTTATACATTTACAAAATGAAAAGTGAGCGAACAGAAGAAAAATCTAAATCAAATCAATATTTGGTGCAACTACCCTTTGGATTCAAACCAGCACAACTCTTCTAGGTACACCCAGTACACACAGGAAGGAACTCAGCATGTAGGTTGTTCCAAACATCTTGGAGAACTAACTATAGATCTTCTGTGGATGTAGGCTGCTTCAAATCCTTCTATCTCTTCATGTAATCCCAGACAGACTCGATGATGTCGGGATCAGGGCTCTGTGGGGGCCAAAGCATCCCTTTCAGTACTCCTAAACACTGAAGATAGTTCTTAATGACATTGACTGTATGTTTGGGGTTGTTGTCCTGCTGCAGAATACATTTGGGGCCAAACGCACGCCTCCCTGATGGTATGGCACGATGGATGAGTATAGATGAATATAGCCATCCTATAACAGAAAGTTGGATCACAGCAGCAAAAAGGAATTTGGAGACTTGGAGGAGGCTGAGCGCAACAGAAGACACTTTTTAGAGTTGAAAATACACACTTGAATATAATATATTTTTAAAACCAAAGTTTAGTGTCATGTTTAGTGTCCATAGTTTGGACTTAATGGACTTGTGTCTTTTTTCGACCTCACCTACTATGTAACTATATAAGGCTTTTCTCTTATTCATTTCTCTCTGATTTTTATGCAGTTGCTCTTCAGAGCATTTTAGACGTTCATTATCTCTAAAGAAAATTTGCCCAAAGCTACACATAAGATGCAGAAAGCAAGATTTAACATACCATGACAAATGCAGAGGTGTGACTGTAGCGTAAATATTCTGTGCAGTAGTATGTTAATTCACATATACCTGTGTATATGTCACAGTGATTATAGATATTATCATTTGTTGGCAAATGCAAGTTACAGGAATTTCCAGCTCTTGACTTAGTTGTTATCAGTTTTCAGCTACATGTCACAATAGTGTCACTGAAGAGTTAAGCGGGCAGGTCCTGCACCTGTTAAATGTGAGCATACAGGGTGTGTTTACTCAGGTACGGGATAGCACTATATAAACTAAGATGATTCCTCTAGAGAGAAGAGAGAAAGAGAATAAGAAACAAGAAAGAAAAGGACAGAAGGTGAATCCAGGGAGACTTCAGAGGGGGAATCAGAAAAGAAGGGATAGAGGTAAAGACAGTTATAGAAAGGAAATGAGTTAAAAGAAGACAAAAATCATAGAAACAGTGAAATAACTAGAAAAGGATAGAAGAAGAAGAAAAAAAAAGGAAACAAAAAAACAAAGAAATCTTTGTTATCTTAAAGATAACGAATAGCAAGAAAAAAACTGAAGGAAGAAGTTGGGAGATGTAAGGTATTTAAACAGGCAAGCAAGGAGAGGAGGAAGAAATAGAAGAGACATCCTTTGCACCAGGGACACGTGTCTCTTCCAGGATTTAAAGCATCGTCAGCGAGAGACAGAGGGAGGAGAGAGGGCCTTAAAGAAAAAGAGGAGGGAAAGAGAGAGAAGGTAATAGAAATTGGGAGAGAGAACGTCAAACAGAAGTGAAAGAGAGTTGTCTGTGACTTGATACAAATGACACTGTGATATCCCAAGGTGGCACTTCACTTTCTGGACAGGTAAAGTTCTACATTTTAACTTACAAAATGGAGAAAAGAACAATGCTTCATTTTACGCGTTAGAACTTAAATCCCGTTACTTAGATATAATGTTTTAAATATTTTATGATCTTCTTAACATCCTTAATATTTTTCCATATTGCAGATTTTTTTTTTGTGCCTTTTCGATGTTTTATTTTTCTGTATTCCAAGCAAAATACTAACTGTAAGGCCATTAGGTATAAATAATGTCACTATATTTAGGGTTTGTCCCATACTGTTACTTAGTTTTTAGTTTGGTACCCACAGATCCTATATCCTATCATCCAATTATTCACAAGCACTTACTCTTAAGATACCCAAGCATATATTTCTATGACTTCAACCAAAAGCAGTGTCTCGTATCTGAATACCACATGGAAATCTCTTCTGTTTTAAACAGGTAAGAATGAGCCATATTGAAAGAGTTTAAGATGACACAAACAGGTGACTCTGTATGCTGTAGGATTATATGTCACTGTTTGGATCCCGTGATTTTTTATTTTTATTTTTTGCCATTGTTTATAGAATGTTCTGTTTCAAACACCTTAAATTCTAACATTTTTATAATACGGAGTTGTTTGAAAAGCAGGCAGCTTAAGGGCGTAGTCTTATATATAATTATTTCGTAGCTTAAAAAATGTAGCATTTCATGTCTATAATGTACATGTTTTGTATGTGAATACATGTATGTTTGCTAGTTACATCTCTTATGTACAATATGATGTGAATAGATGACCTAAGGCAGCACAGTGACGTAGTTGTTAGCAAAAGTAAAATCTACAGGTGTGACCATGGTATGGTTTGCGGCTTCCAAAAGGAAGCCATATCTAGTTTACCTTTAATTGTCTTCCTGCAGACTGGATAACTTCAGCAAACATTTACAAAATTCACTTTTAAAACTAACATAAGTGTTATTATGACAAAATATCCTGTGAGGCTAAACCATTTGACCTTGGTATGGTCATGGCTGCCACTTCATGTCACCATCTTTTAAGTCTTATTCCTTCAAAGGGAGGTCTTTTATTATGCTAGGGACGGTCCCTTTAACAAGCTTAGAGATGTCTTTATCTATGTTCATCCACTGGAATATATGGGATTTCAGTGTTCTAAACACCACTTAGCAACGTATATAGAATTGGCAAAAGAGATTGGACTGGTGAATTGAACATAATCTAATAAAACATAAACTGCTATTAGTTTATAGGAATGGACAATACTTTTTAGTTTCCAATGCAATATTTTAGGTACAGACATATGTCAAATGAAGTCTAGTTATCACTAAAATATGTTAGTTTGGGATGCATCTTTTTTAGAAATTATTTTAGTAAAACCAACACCACTCTATGCTTCCTTGTCTTGTAGAAATCTGGATTTAACCTAGTAAGTTAGTGGTTTATGTATTAGTTATGTAATACATTTGTGTGTATATTTAACTATTGATCAGGTCATTAAACAGAGCCAAGATATATTAAGATAACCAAGATGTATTAACAATCTGTCACCCAGGTTTATTTTGCAGTCTGCAAAGCTTTGTAGCAACCAATGCGCAAACATTTTTCTAGGTTCTAAGTTTGGCAGAGCTGAAATTTGAATGGTTACTTTGAGTAATCACTTTACTTGTGCCCAGTGAGCAGGGGGTGGAAGGGTAGCAAATATAGTGCCATATTAATGCAGCAAGAGGAAAAAGAAGAACCTATTTCCATTTAGAAAAGGAAGCTTTAACACTCTGACTTTGAAAATTTGTCCCTTGATATGTTTGCTTGTGATGGCGTCCTGCGTTTTTAATTTTGCCATGCTGCTCAACCACATTAGTTATCCTTCTTACTTTGCAGGGCATCAGTTTAATCATGTCTGGGGGTTTATCCGCTCAACCTGTATTTACACAGTGCTGATATTTTTTTGCAATGTTTTGCAGAGTAAATACCGTATTCAGAATTAACATCAGTCCCTACTGGAGCACTTTCCTAGCATATTTCTATAGGCACCAAAACACTAGGGTCAATTAGGGCAAGAGCTAATTGTCCTAAAACAAAGTTTCTTTAAATATAGAAGAGGGTATCTATTAGGAATTCAACATCCATTCTTGTTTACTAATTTCTGTTGGGTTGGAGATAAGAATAAGCTGTTGGACTTCAATTAGCAGCAAAAAAGTGCTGTTGGTATTGCTTTATCACTGAGCTTTACTAAGATTTATAGCTAACTACATGACAATAATTTCACAGATAATTTCTTACTAAACATTATTAGTGGTACCCGGGGCTGCATTTACATCTCAGGAGCCTATAGGCAGTGAATTTTGAAGCACCCCCCCCAAAAAAAAAAAAAAAAGACAGCAAGACTGACTTTTTTTCTTGATAAATTACTGTGTCAGTAAAAATGTCAGTAAAAAATCACACTAAAGTAAATTTTAGGGCAAACAAACGCAATAAACTACTGACATTTTTGGTAAAATATAATATAAAAAACAAGATTGCACTGAGTAAACAGATACTCAATCTAACTTGTGTGCACCCGTAAAATGGTGACATACATCAGTACCCTATATTTTCTATAGGTGATGCTTCAAAGGCCCCCTTTAGGTCATCAGTTTAGTGTTACGGAGGAGGTCTTGAGCTAGAATTATTGCTCTTACTTTGGCGGGTGTGGCGATGTGTAACATGTGTATAGCAATCACCGATTTCCTTGCATGCCTCCTCTGGGCAACACTGAAAGTAATGCAATGCACATAGCATTGCAATACATCCCTTCCTGGCTATGCTAGCCAACAAGGAGAGGAGGAGAGTGGACATGTGTACACTGTTCTCCCTCCCCTCCACCCACTGGCACCCGCCAAGTCAGTTCCATGCAGGGGCGCAGGCGGGGGGGAGGGCACCAGTACCGGGGGGGGTGTTGTGGAAGCATTCGAGGCGGCAGTGCAGCCAGGCCAGGAGTCTGCCTGTCAGTTTTACAAACAATCCCAGTGGCTACAGCCAGAAGTTCTAACTTGCATACTTGTTTCAAGCCAGTGTCTTTGAAAGTACTAAAAACAGAAGAACAGCATTTTGCCAAGGCAACTATGATTTGCAGAATGTTTATTAAGGCAGTATACATATGATGATGGTTTCTGTGTTTGCAGTAGGGCTGTGAAGAAACTCATTTTCAAAGTTCATTATACAGGCAGTGCGTTTTTAATGAGAACAGATCTTGGCAAGATGTTAGCCCTCTAATGTAAACACCCAGTAGACCTTTCTAAGCTGTTAGAAACAAACTAAAACCCAACTTCCGAGTCTTTGCCTTGATCCTTGAGAAGGAGTAACTTCACATTAAAAGCAGCTAGATACTGTAAGTCACGGAAGGCTTGGTTTAAACCTTTTTACAACTTGTTAGGAATATGTGTAAAGTTTAATCACCATAGTCTGGGCACAGTTTTACTTTAACCCCTTTCTGCATGTAGTGGCACAGGGTTGGGCCTTATGGTATGCTTCCCCACATAAATGCATATGGCTGGAATATATTTTGTGTAAGCAGCATGCTTAGCACAAAATATGCTCTTAGCACTGTGACTGCACTGTCACTGACAGCTCGTGGTCACACAGTGAACATCGAGAGCCAGTAGGATGGGCTCCCTATCACGTGATAACTGTGACAGCCAATCACGTTGATTACATGATTGGGAGCCTGCCCTACCACTGCTAGGATCCCCTTGAAGAGAAAAATTACACAGCCTGATTTGAAATAACACTGGTCACACAGGTGGGAATTGATGCTGAGTGCAGGAGACATCCTGTAATTTTTGCCTCTACGGTGCTGTTCCCTATGTGCAGAAATACACTGAGATTTTATATTATAAACAGATTTACTGAGTTCTGAGCTTTGCTGTCAGACACACTTGAGTTGATATATTGAAGGACCCAATAGCTTATGGCTTCTATAGGTTATAAGAAAAAATCAAAAAAGTTACATGTGAAATACACAAATGTGTCTGGAACACAATCCCAGTAAAAGCTGAAAACCTATAGTGTATGTGGCTTCAAAAAGAGACATCTCTTACAGTATCCAGCTTTGCTATGCAAATACGTATTTTGAACTACAGAATGATGCACCAAATTTATTAAAGTTTGACCTGTTTCACTAAAAATGTAATTGAAATCAGGACTAAAAGCAGAACAAAGTATAACTATAAGATGAATATGGAATGTTGCAGTAAAAATGAGAATGTTTACAATTTGATTTTCAGGTATTCCTGCTTACAGTCTTACGGAATGGGGAGCAGTGGAACAAACCTTCCTTCTGCGACGCACTTGGAGCTGCAGGATTCCTCACTGACTAGCTTGGATAAGCCTCCTGAAGAGGGTGCACCTGGGTACTACCTGCCATTTTGTGACATGCTGTACAGTGGTGATGGAGGAAACTGGGCTCCCAAAAGTCTATTGCCAAGTGCACAAAGAGAAGTTCAAAAGGAACCTGAGCAATGCCCTGTCATAGACAGTCAAGGACTTCATCATGAGCTGGAATACCAAACATCGCTACACCTAGAGGACCATTCTTTGGAACAAATGCAGACTATGGTTGTAGGGGAAGTTTTAAAAGATATTGAGACAGCATGTAAACTACTCAATATATCCGCAGGTGAGTGGAACATCTCTGTTGTGCACAGTCACATGTGGATTGCTATACAGCTTGATTAAAAAGTCCATTTATAAACAAAAACCATGTAGATAATTTGAATCTGATATGCTCTATCAACCTATGCAAGGGCAAACCACAGTCTAAAGCCACGTACACACGATCGGACTTTCCGACGGGAAATGTTCGATGACAGGCTGTTGGCGGTAAATCCGACCGTGTGTATGCTCCATCGGACAGTTGTTGTCGGATTTTCCGCGGTCAAATGTTGGCTAGCAGGTTTTAAAATTTTCCGCGGACAAATGTGTGTTGTCAGATTTTCCGAGCGTGTGTACACAAGTCCATCGGACAAAAGTCCAAAGTACAAACACGCATTCTTGGAAGCAAGGACGAGCCAGAAGTGGTCGGTCTTGTAAACTAGCATTCGTAATGGAGAATTACCATTCGTGACGTGGCAAATTCGAAATCTCGAAATGCAGCGCACAATTCTCTTCTTCTTTAATGGGATAATAATGAAGCTGCTTTGCTGGTGATACTGATGGAGTTATTGCAAACAAATTTTTAAAGGCTTTTTTTTTTACTAGTGATATCAAGAAAAATATTATTATGCTTTTTTTTTTTTTTATTTGGGCAAGTTACCACAACACCATTATCCCGTAGTTTTTAAGATCAAAGATACAACTATGTTGGTGTCCCTTGTCAATTTTACATTGTATTTTTTAAAATGTAACTGCCTACTCCCAAAATGTAGTAAAACACATAGCCGAGTATTATTCTCCACAATTTTTTTATTGTGCATTAAAAAAAGAAAACAAATAAAATTAGACATGCTATCTGCCAATAGAACTTAACCAAAAAGTGCATTCTATGCATCCAAAAATATAGAAAATATACCAAATCAAATCATTATTCAACCAAAAAAATAATGTCAAAGCAATAACTCCAAGGCCAATAATAAATAACACGTTATCTCCTCCAATTCCGCAACATGTCTGGTTGACGAACAGCCGTTCAGAAACGAACTGAAAAGTGCAAAATGAAAAGCGCGAATCAACACTCACCAAACTTATACTAACACGAAATTAGCAGAAGGAGCCCAAATGGTGGCACTAAAGAGCTGAAAAACCGCGTAATACGTCTAGTATGTCACTACGTTTGTAATTGCTGTCCAGCAATTGTGTGGCCGTGTGTATGCAAGAAAAGTTTGGGCCAACGCCCTTCGGACAAAATTTCATGGTTTTGTTGGCCAACAATCCGATCGTGTGTACAAGGCTTTAGATTAACCAGTGGGATATACTAAAGATAGATTACCTTCTGCTCCAAGATTAGGGAAACAGGTGGGGAGGGGAACAATTAAGAAAAGCTTTTTGTGTGGGGGTTCCCTTGCTGGCCTCTATTTCTAAAAACGTGGTTTCCCTGACTGTCTTTATTATGGCCAGTGGTTTTAGTGCTTTCTGAGTCACTAACGTAGAACAGGAATCATATTAAGAGGTATAACATTACTGATCTGCACGGTTGTTGCAGGTTACGTTCCAAAAATAGCCAAATATTATACAGCTTTTTTCTCAACAATCCCCACTAACTAAAATACAAAAGCTGAAGAAGATCATCTCTAAAACCCCAAAGATTAAAGCGTGCTTAGAAGAAATACAAAGGAATGTGCTATAAATAGAAAGTGCATTTAAAATGTTACTGTAAAATAGTACACTGTTGCATAAGCACAAAATTATTACAAAATATTTATCATGATTATGCAGATAATCAAAGGATAAGAAAACAAGTTCGTAAATGCTATTAGTATTCTAGGCTGCACCACTGTTTGCCAAAATTACACCAATTAACAGCTCAGTTGTTCAGATAAAGCAAGCCAATGCAAAGCAGTAGATATACAGTATCTCAGATGGGATCACTGAGCTTATTCTCTTCTTTGTCTTCTCCCTACTTACACATGGCCCACCTCATCTTTTCCATTTACCAGTTCAGAGATGTGCTGTTTCTGCATTTCACTTTAAATCTTGGGATCCCAAGATATTTAATATGTTAATTTTAAGCTCCTTGAGGGCAGGGTATGATGAGAATGAAGTATGTAAAGTGCTGCATAAATTTTCAATACCTCTAATAATATTCAATTTATTGCTTTTAATAGGGACATGTTGTTTTGGGACCTAACAAAAATGCAAACTAATAATCTCAGTTCCAGGGGCAGCTCTAAGCATTTTTTTTTTTTTTTTGCTGCTTTTTTTTTAATAAGTTGGGGGGTCCCCTAAGTTATAAAAAATGAATGATATCATCCTGAGAAACTCTAAGGCCCCTTTCACATGGGGCAGATCCGCTCAGTGGGGGATTGCTTCGTTGATCCCCACTGAGCAGACGGATGACAGGTCCGTCTCTGCTCACTGTGCAGGAATGGACCCATCAGAGTCCCGCTGCTCTCTATGGGAAGATCGGATGAAAACGAACAACATGTCCATTTTCATCTGATCCCATCCGATCCAGTGGACGGATGGCAAACTTATCGCCATCCGTCTGTTTTCAGCGGATCTTGTCGGATCGGATGGCAGGCAGGTGTCAGCGGACACATCCCTGCTGACATCCGCCTGCCCATAAAAGTCAATGGGTGGCCTGCTCAGATCTGCCTGAAAAATCTGCCTGAAAAATGTGTGAAAGGGGCCTTGAAGGTAAAACATGTAATGTCACATAATAAGCAGAAATAAAGTAATAATAATAATACATATTGTAGTTCCCTTGGGTGCACATAAGAGAAAACAGATTAGCATTCAAAGGATATGCAAAGCTACAGTGCATCCAGAAAGTATTCACAGCGCTTCGGTTTTTCCACATTTTGTTATGTTATAGCCTTATTCCAAAATGGATTAAATTCATTATTTTCCTCAAAATTCTACAAACAATACCCCATAATGACAACATGAAAGAAGTTTGTTTAAAATCATTGAAAATTTATTAAAAATAAAAAACAAAAAAATAACATGTACATAAGTATTCACAGCCTTTGCCATGACACTCAATATTTAGCTCAGGTGCATCCTGTTTCTCTCTGATCATCCTTGAGATGTTTCTACAACTTGATTGGAGTCCACCTGTGCTAAATTCAGTTGATTTGACATGATTTGGAAAGGCACACACCTGTCTATATAAGGTCCCACAGTTAACAGTGCATGTCAGAGCACAAACCAAGCCATGAAGTCCAAGGAATTGTCTGTAGACCTCCGAAACAGGATTGTATTGAGGCACAGAGCTGGGGAAGGGTCCCAATGCGCACAATGGCCTCCATCATCCATAAATGGAAGAAGCTTGGAACCACCAGGACTGTTCCTAGCGTGGGCTGCTCGGCCAAACTGAGCGATCGGGGGAGAAGGGCCTTAGTCAGGGAGTTGACCAAGAACTCGATAGTCACTCTGACAGAGCTCCAGAGTTTCTATGTGGAGAGAGGAGAACCTTCCAGAAGATCTCTGCAGCACTCCACCAATCAGGCCTGTATGGTAAAGTGGCCAGATGGAAGCCACTCCTCAGTAAAAGGCACATGCCTACCTGGAGTTTGCCAAAAGGCACCTGAAGGACTCTCAGTCCCTGAGAAACTAAATTCTCTGGTCTGATGAAACAAAGATTGAACTCTTTGGCCTGAATGGCAAGCATCATGTCTGCAGGAAACCAGGCACCGCTCATCACCTGGCCAATACTATCCCTACAGTGAAGCATGGTGGTGGCCACATCATGCTGTGGGGATGTTTTTCAGTGGCAGGAGATGGGAGACTAGTCAGGATCGAGGGAAAGATGAATGCAGCAATGTACAGAGATATCCTTGATGAAAACCTGCTCGAGAGCGCTCTGGACCTCAGACTGGGGCGAAGGTTCATCTTCCAACAGGAAAGTGTAGTACCCCTTACATGAAAGTCAGTAAAAAAAAGTGCCCATTACCTTGCTGCATCAGTGATGAAGTGCCCTCCTACTTTGGTAGCCAGTAAAGAATTGCATTCTTAATCTGACCATAGATATATCGATGTTCAGCCGAATCAGCAGACCCGGCCGAATTTCGATCCATCTATGGTTGTTCCCATTCTAATGATCAACTTCTCTTGAACCGGTTTGTTGGAAAGTTTTCCATTGATCAGCACTGCAGTCATTCAGATAACACAGTGGGAAGGATTCCTTCATCCACCTTGCTTGTATGGATGGGGGAATCCGCTCAGTTTTTTTTTCAACAGCTTGCTGGTTGATTGAAAAAAACAAACTGATCCATGTATGGCCACCCTTAGTTTGGTGGTCAATAGCCAAGTTCGCCCTTAAAGCTGGATACACACTATACAATTTTCTGTAGATTTTTTCCTTCATATTTACCAAAACCATATAATATGAGGTCAAACCTTAAGAGTTTCAATTTGAGGCAGGCCCTTGCACTACATGGTTTTGGTAAATCTAAAGGAAATCAAACAACAAATGTTGTGTTGAGTTATTCTCTTTACGGACAACCCAGAGGACACGGGGGCACTCTTTACGTCTAGAGGAAAAGAGATTTTATCTCCAAATACGCAAAGGTTTCTTCACAGTAAGAGCTGTGAAAATGTGGAATAGACTCCTGCCAGAGGTGGTTCTGGCCAGCTCAGTAGATTGCTTTAAGAAAGGCCTGGATACTTTCCTAAATGTACATAATATAACTGGGTACTAACATTTATAGGTAAAGTTGATCCAGGGGAAATCCGATTGCCTCTTGGGGGATCAGGAAGGAATTTTTTCCCTTGCTGTAGCAAATTGGAGCATGCTCTGCTGGTTTTTTTTGCCTTCCTCTGGATCAACTGAGGGTATAAAATTGGGTATATTGGATTGTAGGATATTTTTTATTCTATTTATTTATTGTTTTTAAGGTTGAACTGGATGGACTTGTGTCTTTTTTCAACCTAACTATGTAACTATGTATAGTGTGTATGGGGTCTAACACTGGTGGTCAGGGTATTTTCTCCACTACAGCAAGCAGTGAATGGTATGCATTTAGTTGAACGGTGTGCATGACCTAAAGAGGAATGGTTAAAAATAACATGAGCCTCTTCACTGTATATACTGCACATGCCTTTTAACTTTTCTGATGCTAGTGTTGGTTCCTTACCTCTTAATTTTAGAATTAAAAAAAAGAGGGACAGAATTTTACAGGGATGTATGGTGTGCAGTACGCTGTGCGAAAAAAAGTAGACATGACTACATAGTGCTGAATACTGGGCATGGTGTAAAGGGGCATGGCTGATAAGGAGTATGTAATATACAGCACAGCTTGCATAGTGCAGCAATTAGCATTATTTAACTGGCAATACGTAAAAAAAAAAGGCCCCAGAGTGAGTGGGAGGAAAAATGCCCTTGCATTTAGGCTGGGTTCTTACTGATACTACACGACAGTCATACGACTGTCTTCCTACTTTGCTCTGCGACATCCTACATCGGTCCTTCATCCAACGGAATTTAATGAACAGGATACTACTTTGATACAACTTTGTGATAGTCTGACTTGTCCTTTGACCAATCAAAACAATTCCAGTGGTGACATAAATTTATTTTACTGCTGCTGTAATCACCATGTCGGATGTCACAAGTTGGATGGTTAGGACAAGGATCCTACTTTGATTCGACTTCAATGATATTCAATGGGCTGAAATAGGATCAAAGTTGGGCCAAAGAAGTGCAGGGAGCATTTTCAAAGTCTGACTGACTTGTGTTGGACCAGTTAGGACGGCATTCATAGGGAAACATTGATTTTCACACGTCATGCGATATGAGCTCCCAAAGTCGGATCGTTTGTCGTACCAATGTGAACCCGGCCTCATGGTCAGTAGGAGATAATTATTCACCTGTGTTAACAATCAATGGAAAGAACAAATGTGCTGTGAAAAGCTCTCATGTGATATGTTGGAGCCATGAAGCCCTTTGTTTACAGGTGATGGCGGGGATCTAATGTGACATGTTTGGGTCCCAGTCTGCTTAGACCGTTGATTTCTATATATATGGACAGCTTGATTTTAAAATATCCTTTTGTATTATTACCAACAATTTAGCACTAGGCCCTGCCTGATAACATATGAAACTGTTTAGATCAGTGGTTCTCAACCTCAGTCCTCAAGTACCAACAGGCCATGTTTGCAGGTTTTCCTTTATCTTGCACAGGTGCTTTAAATCAAGAGTCAATGGCTTGATATTTGGACAGCTATTTTATCTAAGAGAAATTCCCAAAACATGGCCTGTTGGGGGTTAAGAACCACTGATTTAGATGGACTATAGCCTTACAAAGTTATTAATTCTAAAGGCGATTGCACAGGCACCCAAAGGCAGCCACAATGGACCTAAATGGCACAAACTTGTGAGCAGGCTGCCCATTTTCAGTATGCATGACCAGCACGTGCAGCTGAGACCCCACCCACAGAGAGAGCTTCACCCACCCATTCTTTCCAGCGCCCAAGCTCACATGTTTTCCACATGCACGGATGCTGGCCAAAGTCCTCACTGACTCATCTTCCTGGTCCATAGTCCTGTTAACCCCTTATACCCCAGATCACCACTCATGTAGGGCCCTGCAATTTGTCCTGGTCCAGGTTAGGGCTTGGAGAATCCATGCAAACATCTTAGGCCTATGTCATACGGGAGTCCAGGTCACCTGTCGCATATAATGTGAGGGGGTTCTTTCTCACCGCCAGAAGGGTGATTTCTGTCCCCTAACCACCTTCTCCCGAGCCGAAAAGGCTGGCACAGTTAGAAAACAATTCTTCATATTTTAGCTTAAGTCAACCCACAATATCCATGAAATTTTGTTCACTGGCTGGGACAACGAAGAGCCGATAAGTATCTTTGCTTTCAATTTTACTTGAACAGGTGATAAAAAGTGAAAATCAACTTTTTGTCATATCATTGGTGCAAATAACATATACAACTGTCCATAACATTGGCAGTAAAGTACAGTAAAACATCCTTCTAGGTCCTGAAAAAAACCTGTTCCACTAAGTACAGGAAGGGTGATGTGATGCTAATGCTGCTCTACTCAGGCCCTAGGCCTTCAGCAGACCTATTCCTTCTCCCAGGCTCCAGGGTAAGCTCTCCACCTCAGAGGTACATCCTCCTTCTTCTAGCTGTTGGTATCCAAGACCCTGATTGGCTCCTTCCCTCAGAATATAAACGAAGAGGGGCTAAGCCAATCCTAATAGCACTCCTCCACTGTAAAGGGGGATGCCAACCTGAGTAGGATACGTCTTTATAGGATTAAAAAGCTTTGTTGAGGGCTGCATTTAATTAATAAAAAAATAAAATTATTTGGGGGATTAACATACCCATAAGACATTTTATTTATACAAACAAAAAAGTATGTTGATCAAGTTAATAAATATTTTACAAATAAACAATTCAGAGGGAGTGAGTCACACCAGGACCATGCGATGCCTGCGTGTTCCAATGCTGTGTGTTTTAACAGCTCATTCATTTGAATGGGCTGCCTAACACACTGGACCATAGGAAAAGTAGAGCTTGCACTACTTTTAGAAATGCACTGCACCAAACCACATGGTACTGCCGTATCATGCACCTTGGTACCCGCAAACACACTGCGTTTGCAATCTGCACTTGGAGTGCCATGAACAATACATTGGCACTTGCATGCAATTCAAAAGGGCAGTATGATCACCTGCAGTACAGGAAAAGTGCACAAAACTGGCCTTTCCCGCATTGTGTTCTGGTGTGAAAAGGCCCTGAGATTCAATGGCCTAGGACACCACTGTGATAGAGCATTCTGTTTTCTAAACACGCACAGCAAACGCTGTTCATGTGCAGACTAGCTCTTTCTATCTGAAATTCTGTACAGATTGGAAAGAGATGGGAAGGGATGGAGAAGGTTGCCTCCTTTTCTATGGAAAAAAACTGGCTTTATAATCTCTTTCCTATTAACATCATTGGCAACAAATCCAATATTTACCAGCCAGGCCAGTACAAATACTGGCCAGACAGCAACTTTAGAGGGGGGGCGAAAGTAACTTAACTGACTCATTCACTTATGTGTGTAATTTAAGCTTGAGCTATGGAACCCTATAAATGTTTTTTTTTTTTTTCAGCAAAGCGGTAAAGGTTAACCTGGTAATTATGTAAAAAACAGCTTATAGCTCCCCTTTTTGGCTGGAAAGGATTATATGTTAATATGCAATTTTTTTATGTTAATATTATTATTATACAGGATTTATATAGCACCAACAGTTTACGCAGAGCTTTAAAATATAGAGGGGGGACAGTACAATTACAATACAGTTCAATACAGAAGTAATAGGAGAGCCTTGCTTATGAAGCTTGCAATCTACAGGGGGGGAAATTGGTACTAAAGGTAACAGCTGCAGGGGATGATCTGATGGAGGTGACTTGGGTACAATTCTTAGGTGGAGGTGGGGTAGGCTTCCCTCAATAAGTGACTTTTCAGGGATCGCCTAAAGGCGGACAGGGTAGGAGCTGATTGTTTAGCCATCAATTTAATAAACTAGACATTGCCTTTAAAGTATGATTTAGCTTTAGTCCAAAAGGGCTGAGTATGTGGGTTAATGGGAGTTGACTGTAACTTTAAAGAGGCATTTTGTCCATTTCTGTGTAAAACCTTCAGATCCATTGATACCTACACTATATTGTCAAAAGTATTGGGATGCTTGCCTTTACACATGGACTTTAATGGTGTCTTAGTCCATAGGGTTCAAGATTGAGTTGGCCCACCCTTTGCAGCTATAACTGTTTCAACTCCTCTGGGAAGGCTGTCCACAAGCTTTAGGAGTGTGTCTATGGGAATGTTTGACCATTCTTCCAGAAGCGCATTTATGAGGTCAGGCACTGATGTTGCATGATGTTGCCTGGCTCGCAGTCACCACTCTAATTCATTCCAAAGGTGTTTTATCGGGTTGAGGTCAGGACTTTGTGCAGGCCAGTCAAGTTCCTCCACCCCAAACTCGCTTGTCCAGGTCTTTATGGACCTTGCTTTGTGCACTGGTGTGAAGTCATGTTGGAACAGGAAGGGGCCTTCCCCAAATTGTCCCCACAAAGTTGATAAAATTGTCCAAAATGTCTTGGTATGCTGACGCCTTAAAAGTTCCCTTCACTGGAACTAAGGGGCCAAGCCCAACCCTGAAAAAAACCCCACACCATAATTCCCCCTCCACCAAATGATGTGGACCATTGCACAAAGCAAGGTCCATAAAGACATGAATGAGCGAGTTTGGGGTGGAGGAATTTGACTGGCCTGCACAGAACCCTGATCTCAACTCGATAGAACAGCTTTGAGATTAATTTGAGTGGAGACTGCAAGCCATGCCTCACAAATGCGCTTCTGGAAGAATGGTTAAACATTCCCATAGACACACTCCTAAAACTTGTGGACAGCCTTCCCAGAAGAGTTGAAGCTGTGATAGCTGCAAAGGGTGGGCCAACTCAATATTGAACCCTACGGATGCCATTAATGTGCGTGTAAAGGCAGCCGTCCCAATACTTTTGACAATATAGTGTATCAAACAGGTGATTCCCCACTGCATTACCTCTGTCACTGCTAGCGACTTAGTGAATCTAGGTATGAAACAACATGTGACCTCCCATGATGCAGTGCTTAAGCCTATCAATTGGCTGCTAGGCCTGAGCACTGTCACATGAAAGATGGGTCACATGCTTCCCTATACAAGGAAACACTGGGTAGTTTGTGGCAGAGGAAGGAGCATGATTGATCACTGCAGAAGTGAATATTATTGTGTCGGGAGAGCAACTTTACACAGAAAAGTGACAGTGTCTATTTGTGCTTCATGCAAACGGACAGTTTAGCCCATACAGCACAAGTATTTCTCAGCGTCCGGGAGCACAGGGGCTGCAAACAACGCACTTCCAGCAGACTGTCAAAATAATGACCGGCTGAAATACGCAGCATCTGTACACTCTGTATACTCTGTTCTGAACAGCACTCTTGTACAGAACTGCATGCGTACAGACTTGCGCCCCGAGTGCAGAAATTACACATTTGGGGTATACGCCCCTGAACTATTATGACCCTAAATGTAAGTACCACCATACAGGCGCTGCGTATTTCAGCCTGTCATTGATTTTGGGCCAAACCCTCCATAAGCATAAAGCCTACAGTAAGAACCATTAACACCCATATTCAACCCTCCTAGATTAGAGCTACTTTAAGGGAATGTATTATTGCACTCAATGACTAACGGAGGAAGGAGCAGCAAAGGATCGCTGAAGAGGTGAATATCAGCGGATTGGTGAGGCAGCTTTACAGCAATGTCTCTCCATTGAGCTTTTAGCACGTTATAGCAAGCTTCAGTACGATTGAATTTTGATTAAGCCTGCTAAAAGCTTCTTCAAAGTGAACCCGTATCTTTTCCATGCTTGACAAAATAACAAGTTCACTGTAGGGGGCCCCAAACATTTACTTATCCTCCACTCGCCCTGCACTTTAGTCTACTGCAAGAACATAGGAATATGTGCGATTCTTTCAACTTCCCGACAATGCATCTCTTAATGCCTGTGCAGGTCCTCTTGTGTACGTACAGCCCACTCCTTCACATACTGTCTGCTGTCATATCCTCCACACTCCTCCTTCACATACTGTCTGCTGTCATATCCTCCACACTCCTCCTTCACATACTGTCTGCTGTCATATCCTCCACACTCCTCCTTCACATACTGTCTGCTGTCATATCCTCCACACTCCTTCTTCACATACTGTCTGCTGTCATATCCTCCACACTCCTCCTTCACATACTGTCTGCTGTCATATCCTCCACACTCCTCCTTCACATACTGTCTGCTGTCATATCCTCCACACTCCTCCTTCACATACTGTCTGCTGTCATATCCTCCACACTCCTCCTTCACATACTGTCTGCTGTCATATCCTCCACACTCCTTCTTCACATACTGTCTGCTGTCATATCCTCCACACTCCTCCCTCACATACTGTCTGCTGTCATATCCTCCACACTCCTCCTTCACATACTGTCTGCTGTCATATCCTCCACACTCCTCCTTCACATACTGTCTGCTGTCATATCCTGGACACTCCTCCTTCACATACTGTCTGCTGTCATATCCTCCACACTCCTCCTTCACATACTGTCTGCTGTCATATCCTCCACACTCCTCCTTCACATACTGTCTGCTGTCATATCCTCCACACTCCTCCTTCACATACTGTCTGCTGTCATATCCTCCACACTCCTCCTTCACATACTGTCTGCTGTCATATCCTCCACACTCCTCCTTCACATACTGTCTGCTGTCATATCCTCCACACTCCTTCTTCACATACTGTCTGCTGTCATATCCTCCACACTCCTCCCTCACATACTGTCTGCTGTCATATCCTCCACACTCCTCCTTCACATACTGTCTGCTGTCATATCCTCCACACTCCTCCTTCACATACTGTCTGCTGTCATATCCTCTACACTCCTCCTTCACATACTGTCTGCTGTCATATCCTCCACACTCCTCCTTCACATACTGTCTGCTGTCATATCCTCCACACTCCTCCTGCACATACTCCCCCCCATTTACCACACTTCTCTCCTGCACTAATTTCCCCCTTTCATACCCTCTGCACTCCTCTTCTGTTTATACCGCCTGCTGTTACACCCTCCACACTTCACTCCTGACTATACTGCCCGCTGTCATACTGCCTGCACTGCTCCCTTATACATACCGCATGCTGTCATACCCTCCACACTCCTCTCCTGCACATACTGCCATCTGTCATGCTTACTGGTGCTTCCTCCTGCACATGCTACCTGCTATCATACCCCCTGCACTCCTCCCCTGTACATGCTACCTGCTATCATACCCCCTGCACTCCTCTCCTGCACAGGCTACCTGCTATCATACCCCCTGCACTCCTCTCCTGTACATGCTACCTGCTGTCATACCCCCTGCACTCCTCTTCTGTACATGCTACCTGCTATCATACCCCCTGCACTCCTCTCCTGCACAGGCTACCTGCTATCATACCCCCTGCACTCCTCTCCTGTACATGCTACCTGCTGTCATACCCCCTGCACTCCTCTCCTGCACAGGCTACCTGCTATCATACCCCCTGCACTCCTCCCCTGCACAGGCTACCTGCTATCATACCCCCTGCACTCCTCCCCTGTACATGCTACCTGATGTCATACCCCCTGCACTCCTCTCCTGTACATGCCACCTGCTGTCATACCCCCTGCACTCCTCTCATGCACATGCTACCTACAGTATCTCACACAAGTGAGTACACCCCTCACATTTTGGTAAATATTTTATTATATCTTTTCATGTGACAACACTGAAGAAATGACACTTTGCTACAATGTAAAGTAGTGAGTGTACAGCTTGTATTACAGTGTAAATTTGCTGTCCCCTCAAAATAACTCAACACACAGCCATTAATGTCTAAACTGCTGGTAACAAAAGTGAGTACACCCCTAAGTGAAAATGTCCAAATTGGGCCCAAAGTGTCAATATCTTTTTTGGTCACCATTATTTTCCAGCACTGCCTTAACCCTGCTAGGCATGGAGTTCACCAGAGCTTCACAGGTTGCCACTGGAGTCCTCTTCCAATCCTCCATGACGACATCACAGAGCTGGTGGATTTTAGAGACCTTGCGCTCCTCCGCCTTCAGTTTGAGGATGCCCCACAGATACTCAATAGGGTTTAGGTCTGGAGACATACTTGACCAGTCCATCACCTTTACCCTCAGCTTCTTTAGCAAGGCAGTAGTCATCTTGGAGGTATGTTTGGGGTTGTTATCATGTTGGAATACTGCCCTGCGGCCCAGTCTCTGAAGGGAGGGGATCATGCTCTGCTTCAGTATGTCACAGTACATGTTGGCATTCATGGTACCCTCAATGAACTGTAGCTCCCCAGTGCCGGCACCACTAATTCAGCCCCAGACCATGACACTCCCACCACCATGCTTGACTGTAGGCAAGACACACTTGTCTTTGTACTCCTCACCTGGTTGCCGTCACACACGCTTGACACCATCTGAACCAAATAAGTTTATCTTGGTCTCATTAGACCACAGGACATGGTTCCGGTAATCCATGTCCTTAGTCTGCTTGTCTTCAGCAAACTGTTTGCGGGCTTTCTTGTGCATCATCTTTAGAAGAGGCTTCCTTCTGGGACAACAGCCATGCAGACCAATTTGATGCAGTGTGCGGCGTATGGTCTGAGCACTGACAGGCTGACCCCCCACCCCTTCAACCTCTGCAGCAATGCTGGCAGCACTCATATGTCTATTTCCCAAAGTCAACTTCTGGATATGACGCTGAGCACATGCACTCAACTTCTTTGGTTGACCATGGCGAGGCCTGTTCTGAGTGGAACCTGTCCTGTTGGTCTTGGCCACCGTGCTGCAGCTCAGTTTCAGGGTCTTGGCAATCTTCTTATAGCCTAGGCCATCTTTATGTAGAGCAACAATTCTTTTTTTCAGATCCTCAGAGAGTTCTTTGCCATGAGGTGCCATGTTGAACTTCCAGTGACCAGTATGAGAGAGTGAGAGCGATAACATCAAATTTAACACACCTGCTCCCCATTCACACCTGAGACCTTGTAACACTAACGGGTCACATGACATCGGGGAGGGAAAATGGCTAATTGGGCCCAATTTGGACATTTTCACTTAGGGGTGTACTCACTTTTGTTGCCAGCGGTTTAGACATTAATGGCTGTGTGTTGAGATATTTTGAGGGGACAGCAAATTTACACTGTTATACAAGCTGTGCACTCACTACTTTACATTGTAGCAAAGTGTCATTTCTTCAGTGTTGTCACATGAAAACATATAATAAAATATTTACAAAAAATGTGAGGGGTGTACTCACTTTTGTGAGATACTGTACTGTCATACCCCCTGCTCTTCTCTCCTGCACATGCTACTTACTGTCATACCCCCTGCTCTCCTCTCCTGTACATGCTACCTGCTGTCATACCCCCTGCACTCCTCTCCTGCACAAGCTACCTGCTGTCATACCCCCTGCACTCCTCTCCTGCACAAGCTACCTGCTGTCATACCTTCCGAATTACATATACTGCCCACATAGTCACTTCTTTAGTATTGTTTATTATAGTGTATCTCCAGCCTTTACAGTTATGGAGTTTGGACTCTGCTAGAGTAAAATAAAAATATTACACTAAAATCACACACTTTTTTCAAAGAAGTATGTTTATTCACACTTTGTATATATCAACTGCACTCACCAGTAAATGTACTTTGCTAGTAAATGAGCACATTTCAGTTATTTCTCAGGGGTAGAAACAGTTTTGTTGCCTCCAGACACAGAATATTCAAAGCAGTTAAGTGGGAAAGCGAGTTTTTCTAGGCGGGGTGAGAAAGTAATAGGCTAATGTTAATATGTATGTAATTAAGCAGCTGTGTGTGTTTGGATATATTATTTATTCTTTTTTTACATTTATATACAGGATTAAAATGACTTTTACTTCCCTTTGTGACCTGGCTGATTGCACTGTAAAGGCTTATGGAGATGGGCGTTGCTTTCTTGCATTTGACGTGTCTTTCAAACACGTACCAAACACAGGTCAGCAGATTCCCATTTACCTGAAGAGGAACTGATCTCTAGAAGTTGTGCCAGGAAAAAAGCAGGCAATGGGCAAGTAACTAGTCACCAGTATTGCCTGGGCTCTCCCTGCAGCTCATATTTTCCCCAATTCCGATTGTGTCTCTGTGTAGAGGCAGACATCTTGATCGAGGCAGCGTCTTGCTTCTTCATTTCAGAGCCTCTATGAAGAACAGCAAGAGGCACAATAGGGATATCACCAAATCTCACTCCAGTTTTCCTGAGACCTACAGTCTACCTTAAAACGAAGCTGTTCCAGCGCCACGATGTCAGCGCTGCAGCCACTTCCATCTTCACCCGTCTTCCTTCAGGGAGCTGCCGTACACGGCACAGGGCTCAGAAGGAATGGCACGGGATGCCGTTCCTTCAGCGCACATGCGCCAGTGATGTCACAGGCTTCATGTAATGTAAATGTCGCCTAAACGGTACACATTTAGGAGATACAGTGCCTTGAAAAAGTATTCACACCCCTTGAAATTTTCCACATTTTTTTCATGTTACAACCAAAAACATAAATTAATTTTATTGAGATTTTATGTAATAGACCAACACAAAGTGGCACATAATTGTGAAGTAGAAGGAAAATGATAAATGGTTTTCAAATTTTTTTACAAATAAATATCTGAAAATCATTCAGCCCCTTTTACTCTGATACCTCTAACTAAAATCTAGTGGAACCAATTGCCTTCAGAAGTCACCTAATTAGTAAATAGAGTCCATCTGTGTGTAATTTAATCTCAGTATAAATTCAGCTGTTCTGTGAAGCCCTCAAAGGTTGGTTAGAGAACCTTAGTGAACAAACAGCATCATGAAGGCCAAGGAACACACCAGACAGGTCAGGGGTATAGTTGTGGGGAAGTTTAAAGCAGATTTTGTATACAATTTCTGTATAATATCACAGAATATCACTATTTACTGGTATTGTGAATGATAATAATAATAATAATAATAATAATAATAATAATAATAACAACAATGCACTGGAACATTGTTAATAATTCTTTTATAAAAAAAATAATTGCTGAAAATTTCAACTAAGTTAGTGATTAAAACCAGGGAAAGCCTATGAGACCTAGGTGTTAACACAATTAATTTTAAACGGTTTTATGATTTTTAGTTATGACATTTTTAGACCATACAATCAAAGCACTTAGCAATGTAATAAAAAAAAAAAAATCTTACATTCAAACCTCTTCAATGAACTCAGAATGCACAACTGAGTTTGACAGAACTGAGAAAACCTAGAAGATTTATCAAGAAACTGGGGGATTAAAGAGGCCAGCATGTAATTCAACATATCAACAACAACATAGAGCTCATATAGCCCTTTGGGAGGTATTTCATGTGTGCAATATTTGCAATTGGGAGCTAGTTTTATTTTCGAAAAGGGAAAAAGTTGTCAGAGGCCACACAGTGTAGAGAAAAATTGCCTCAAGAAAAATGTACAGAAAAGACCGTTCAATTATGAAGCCATTTATAGGCATCTTCTTGAACAAAATTGTTTAAAACTAACCTGCCAAAGATCAGGCCATCTATAATGCAAAAGCAGTTGTCAGAGTCATAAGGCTGTGATAGCTTATGTGGTATATCAAGGTTGTATTTACTCATTTACAGTATGTGGTTTTGATCAACCTGCTTCCATGGAGGGCAAAACAGAAATTGTTTTAATTGCCTGCCCCTCCTCAGCAACACATACAGTACTTAGTTTCTTTTCTTCCCTGCCGCTCTGTTTGATAAATACCCAATACTTCCAAAAGTGGATCACCAGTGCTGTCACATGCCTATTGAGTATTGAGTGACAATGAGTGACTATGCCTGCTACTAGCAGTTAAAAGGAGTGATAGGGGGCAAAGAAAGAGTAATACTGCTGGGAAGAAGAAATTAAAAAGTGAACCTGTTACCTTACCCTGAATGAACAAAGCACCGGGTAATTTTAAGGGCAACCAGAAGCTCATTGGCACCTATGAGTTTTAGTTCAGATCAGTGTGTGCACACAGGTTAGCCATTGTTTTCATTTCATAAATATATACATAATTTTTAGGTTTAGGGATGAATTTTATTGCATAGTTACATTGGTCTGTCTTGGATGGGTCCCCCTGAAGACCAGAAAACATGTAGAAAACAGCAGATGTTGAGACAATTAACACCAATGTCAGGAGTATGTAATGTACAATAAAGTATACATAGTAGAGGTCAGGAGTATGTAATGTACAATATAGTATACATAGTAGAGGTCAGGAGTATGTAATGTACAATATAGCATACATAGTAGAGGTCAGGAGTATGTAATGTACAATATAGCATACATAGTAGAGGTCAGGAGTATGTAATGTACAATATAGTATACATAGTAGAGGTCAGGAGTATGTAATGTACAGTATAGCATACATAGTAGAGGTCAGGAGTATATAATGTACAATATAGCATACATAGTAGAGGTCAGGAGTATGTAATGTACAATATAGTATACATAGTAGAGGTCAGGAGTATGTAATGTACAGTATAGCATACATAGTAGAGGTCAGGAGTATGTAATGTACAATATAGTATACATAGTAGAGGTCAGGAGTATGTAATGTACAATATAGTATACATAGTAGAGGTCAGGAGTATGCAATGTACAATATAGCATACATAGTAGGGGTCAGGAGTTTGTAATGTAAAGAGTGCAAAGGCCAGGAATTTGTAAAATACAGAGTGCAGGGGTCAGGAGTATGTAATTGCAACCTGGTATACAGATTGCATGAGTGTTTAAAGTGATTGTGAACTTTTTTTTTTTAAATAACAAACATGTTATAACAAAGCAGCACTGAGCTTTCTCTTCTCAGGTCTCCTGCTGGCGCTTCTGGCTCCTCCTCTTCTTGGTGTGCCACCAATGACTTGGGTACAATCTGCCTGCCCCTACATGGATCGACTCTCTGCCGGTCCCTGCTAAACCGGCCAAGATTTGATTCATATATGGCCAGCTTAAAACATTACCGAGCGCAACCTTCAGGCATATCTAACATATGGCCCCATGCACAAAGTACTCATACAGCACCCATTCAACCACCTTCTCAACAAAAATCTCCCTCTCCATCATATCTCTCATGGCTGTCAACTTGTCTATCTGCAAGCCACAGCAGACAGGCAAAGAGATTACTGCAACCACGTAATGCTACCAGGGACAGGAGCACATAGTGGTAAAGTTTGTACGTCTTTGACCCAGGGCACCGAGGAGGAAACCTAGCACTTGTCCTAGTTGCCGGACCTAGTGACTCCCCTGTGGGACATTATTACCTAGAAACATGAGTTTTTTTAAATATTATTGGAAGCTTTTACAAAGAATAGATTAAAGTGATTGCAAAGTCTGTTATTTAAAAAAAAAAAACATGTTATACGTATCTGCTCTATGCAGTTGGTTTTTCACAGAGCAGCCTGTATCCTCCTCTTCTCGGGTCCCTCTTCGGTGCTTCTGGCCCCTTCCTCCTGTTCAGTGCCCCCACAGCAAGCAGCTTGCTATGGGACACATGAACAGAGTCAGAGCTCCCTGTGTTCATTCAGACACGGAGCCGCAGCCTGGCCCCGCCCCCCCCCTTGTCTCCTAATTGGCTGACTGATTTTGATTGACAGCAGTGGGAGCCAATCGCGCTGTGCTGCTGTCTCAGCCAAAGAGGAGAGGAGTCCCGCGCCGCTTAGACACTCCTGGAACATCGCTGGATAAAGACGGGCTCAGGGGGGCTGAAGGGGGCTGCTGCACACATAAGGTTTTTTTTGCATAGAATGCATTGAGATAAAAAAAAAAAAAAAACCTTCTGCCTGTACAATCCCTTTAAGCATCAATACAAAAGTCCTGCAGTCAGCGGAACAAATAAGCAAAACAAATTAGATACATGGAGAAGTTATACCCACAATACCAATCTCAAAATAATAAAGTCAACAACAATTTGTGTGGGGATCAATGTTCTTTCTCCCGATGCACCGATAAGATGGAAATGGAATGAAATCAACATTTTTATCCTGGCTAGTAGGGGTGTCTGTTTTTTTTTTTTTGCTGCCTCTAAATGCCCCTGCATGTTGGCCTATGTGTTCATGCACATAGGAGGTGTTTAGAGGCAGAAAAAGAATCCTCACAGCCAATGCTTCCAGGAGCACCAGTGTTTTGACAGAAAAAAACACTTGATGTGTGTAAACGTGTATTAATGCTAGGCGCGTTTAGCGTTTGAGCATTAATTCATTTCAGTGGCTAAAATAAATGATTATTCTGGCCAATGAAATGAATTGACGCCCAAGCGCTTGATCTGCCGAAATGCGTTACACTTATTTACAAGTGTCAACCCTTTTTTTTGCCCAAACTCTGCTGCTAGGAGGAAAAACATCTAGGAAAAATAGTAAAACGATCTGTGTGCAACAGGCCTATTCTTGTTCAAGTGGTTATATGTATTTAGTATTTATACATTTTAAATTATTCTTTAAAAAAACAACAGTTACCAGATAAGCTCAGGAAGATATAAATACCTTTGCACCCTTGTGAATATTTTCTGATTATTTGTTTGTGGATTTAATCACAGTGAATGGAAATGGCTAAACATGGCAAAGAACAAAAAACAAAACATTAATGCATTTTGTATTCGTGATTGATGGCCATGAGTCCATTTTTTCCCTCTCTTGCAGAGCTACACTTTCAGGTGTGTCAGATAGAATGTCCCCATTGGGTGTCATGGTTCCTCCCATCAGCCTCTGTGTCACTGCAGGACTCAGTTGCCAGAAGGTGGAACCACATCACCCAGCGGAGGACACCTTATCCGACACATCTAGTAGCAGTGCTACTAGCTCTGCAAGAGACTAAACATGCCAGAGAGGTAAGAATGAATTATTTTCTATTAAAGGTTGAAGCAACAGGTTTGCTATTATATTTGTCACTGTCAGCAATGTAGACTACTCACTGCCATCTATTCTTTAAAAAATTTTGATTGTGGGACTGTATAGTACAATTGCAGCACTACATGTAAATAAGACTTTAAAGCGGTTACGGCGAAAAAAAAAATTTTATTTTTTTTTTCATCCTAGCATTTTTGCAATGAAATTTCAAAAAGACTATACAGTAAAACCTTGGTTTGAGAGTAACTTGGTTTGAGAGTGTTTTGCAAGACAAGTAAAATGTTTTAATAAAGTTTCCTTGATATACAAGCTATGTCTTGATATAAGAGTAGCGTCATGTCAGAGCTGAGTATAAAAAAGAAGAGAGGAGCCTCTAAGTGTAGCAATATGGTTACCTTTAATGAAGGTACAACATTTAACAACTTATCGCTACACTTAGAGGTGCCTCTCTTCTCTTTTATACCCTGTGAAAAAAAATGCTTTGATATACAAGTGCTTTGGATTACAACCATGTTTCTGGAACAAATTATGCTCGCAAACCAAGGTTTTACTGTGCAATGATCAAGATCGCTTGTTAAAAATATAAATATCGTACTGTTATCTTTTATGCCTCCATTTGTGGCCGTTTCCATCCGTAATGTGGGCAATGGGCATGTGAAGCCCAATCTAGATCGCTTCCTGGAGTACCTTGGGAGAGGTGCATGCTGGGTAACCAGCATGCACTTCCTGATCTCGCGCATGTGAGATTCAACGGCGGCCATAGCGCCGAACACAGTACTACCCACAGACGCCTGGGAAATGACATCATTTCCCAGGAGCACAAGTGAGGTAGGAAGTCTCGAGGAGCTCCGCAGACCAGGAAGTGGCAGATTACGAGGACTACATAGCAACAGGCCCTTTCTGGTAAGTATAAAAAAAAAATTCTTTAAAATGATTTTTTTCTAGGTTAAAAGGAGTCTTTTAACATTTTTTAGAGTGGAACTCCGCTTTAAGGCATTTTGAACAAAGCATTTTCATTTACATTTTCAGAACATTTAACATGATTGTGGACAAAAAAGCATGGAAGGAAACATAGGTGTGCTTAGGGTATCATGTTCTTAAAATAAACAGCCCTGCATTTATAGTTTTGATTTTGCATAAGTTTAACCACTTAATATTTTAATGCAAGCTAGTTAAAAAAATATCTATGTATCAGTGCCTGTGAGCTGTGTTATATATATATTTATATGCAAATACTTGTGTATTTAGTAATTTGCTACGGGCAAAAAAATGGAAATCCCATTTTAAATATAACTCATGGGGTCGTTATAAAAGGTTATTGTCCTAAACTTAGTGCTTTCTTTTGTTTGATCAGATCCCATGGAATGGTCCTCAGGTAATGTTCAGAAGTGGATTCTATGGACAGAGCACCAGTATCGCCTTCCACAAGTGGGTCGTAGCTTTCAGGATCTGACTGGAAGAGACTTGTGCGCCGTAAATGAAGATGGTTTCCGAGACAGGTCTCCACTGTGTGGGGATGTCTTGTATGCTCACCTGGACATATGGAAGTCAGGTAAAACATTGGAAACCATATGTTACATTTATGATTGACGCTAGAATTCTTTACACCTATATTAAAGTGCATGTAAATCCCAACAACAAACTTCTCCTAATTTCTAACTTTTGGGCGGTTAACCTCGTTTTGACAGCAATACGGAGGGCAGATGCATGGTTGGAGACTGGGGGCTCCATTGGCACCTCCAACGGCAGCTCACGGTGAACTATCAATGATAGGGAGCTGGTAGGATCGGCTCCCAATAACTTCAGAACTGTGCGCCCTTCCTACTGGCCTTCATCATGGCCCATTTATAACACTGAGCAATGGTTAAATATACCATTTAAAGAATTTTGTTGGTCATTTCAGATATTTAAAGCTAGTTATCGCAAAGAGACGATTTAGCTCTCATAGTTCATATCTTGGGCTACAGAATTTTCATTGTCTATGTTGTAGAGATAGGAATGTGGCAGTGTTGGGTAGTTAAGGTATTAAACCCTCAACAGTTTTTAGTTTAACACATTGAGCACAATAAAATAAACATTTCCCAGTAAACCGTTTTTTGAGATTCTTATCCTAGCACTTGCAGTTTACAACGCTTTTCAATGCTTCTGGCTCCTGCTGTCTCTCAGGTCTGCTTCCCTGAACCTTTGGTCTTCAAAGGAAAGAGTTAACAGTGGACAGTACAGTCTCAAGTCAGTTTGTTAGCTTGGAGAGGGAGGAGGGAGGGGCAGGGGGAGTGATTTGCTATCCTAGCATATGGGGCTGTGTGTTTCTATTGATACACAAAATGTAGGGAGGCACATTTCCTGCATGCAAGGGTGGCTCCATAAGATACTGCAAAAGAAAGAATCCACCCTGAAATTGGAAACCTCGGGCAGCAGTCATGGCACCAGCTTAAACAGGAGCGTAGTCAAGGAATAAAAGATAAAGAAGCAGCAGCACACTAAATAAATGATTATATCAGCTGTTGCAAGAGCTTAAAAATGAGGGTCTGACATCACTTTAAGCAAAGCAAAACTGGGCAGGGCTGATACCACTAGGTCCTCAAAAATGCTGTGTGTTGGCAGCCTACAACAGGATTTAGGAGCTGAGTGTATTTTTGTAAGATCAACAGATAGTTTTATGTACTTTAAAGGGATAAAATATGTGCATTTATTGTAGAGAAGTACTGCATATATTTTTTATTATTTTGTCCTGACTTATGCTTTAATGTTGCTTTTGTCTCTGCAGCAGCTTGGATGAAAGAGAAGACAGGATCTAGTGATATGAGATACTGTGGTAAGAGAGATAAAGTATACCACCTATGTTGCACTGAGCATATGGCAGCAGTTATTACTTAATTCTCTATAACCTTGGAGGTTATGGACACATCTAATATAATTCATTAATGTGCACCACTGATGTTTACAAGGTCAAAAACTACTGCGATGAGCCTACTAGCATCTTATATCTCTTCTTGAATTCACTAGTGGTGAGAGCTCTCCTTCATTTTTCTTGGTTCAGTACATCCCATCCTAGAGTCTCACCTTTCTTACTACAACGGGGCTGTAGCTGCATTCCCCATAATATAACATAAATTCAAAGTTCAACAGAGAGCTTGTGATTCCACCATAATTGCCCAGACAGGTTTGCATACCTGAAAATTTATGTCTAGAGATCTGACCATCTGTGTCCCCTGGGAACATTTGTAAATTGATTTAACTTTCTCGTTAATTTTAGCTTATATATAATACAGTGCAGACAGATTTAGCAGGGTTTCCAAAGTCATTATGGATTGGACCGAAGACTTGTCTTGTTATTCTATACTGCACATTGTCTCTCTCTTTTAAGCAATTAAACAACCATACTTGTTATGGTGAAGTAGGCTAAAGAGACCAAAAATCCCACCCTCACACACACACTTAAAAGAGAAGTATGGGCTTTGCCAAAAAAAAAAAAAATACAAAACCTTATACTCATCTAGGTGGAATTGGAACGATGCTGCATCTGTCCGCTACTGGCTTTGCAGAGAGAACTGAGCGATCAAACACCTTGATTGCTCAGTTCTACCCCTCTGCTCTGAGCAGAGAGCTGGGACTGTCAGCCTTTGGCTCTCTGCTCTGCCCCTCCAGCACTCACTGGAGCGCTGGGCTGTGGAGGGGGGTTGGAGGGGCTGACTCGGGCTCTCAGATCGTGGAGAGGCTGAGCCAGGTGCTAGTCTACGCTTTTGGTTGGTCGGGACCTTTTCAGAGCCTGGACTGGCTTTGTGACATCAGCCATCAATGGGCTTTAGCTCGTTGTTGGCTGGAAACAGGTCACGGGAATTTCAAACGAATTCCTGTGAGAAGTACAGCCAAAGAAGCTTTAATTAGTGAGAAGCATAGTAGAACCTTCCTAAAACAGAAGGTATGTGAGTGTTTCACTTTCATCGCAGACCCCCAAAAAATAGTTTATTCCCTTTTCAGGATAGTGGGCAGACTGGTGCAAATATTCCTTTTATGCTCCGGTGTCCAAATGTACACCCAGAAGCCCTGCTTTATAGTACAGATAAAGCCTTTCAATTGTCATAAATCAGGGCGCAGAAATGGGGGAAGTCAGACCATGCTTCCCACAGTCTTGGAAATCAACCAGCATCCTGGCAAATTATTATAAGAACACAGTTCCCTGATCCAGAATATGTAGTAATTGAAAACAACAGCAAGCACACCCAGGCACTAGTCATACCCTGCATTCCCATCAGCCACCACTAGGGGGAGACTCACATAGATACAGATTCCTATTGCTGGTAAAAAGATCTGTTCTTGCCTTTGGCAGAAATGATAACATCCACAGAAATACACTAATCAGCATGCAATCAGATTGCCCATCTCCTGTTAGCCAATTGCTGCAATTACAGGCAGCATGAGGGCGCAGCCATAAGATTTAATCTCACACAAATTAGCAGTGAATTTACAACAGAGCATACAGGTACTTGGTAATGCAATAATACTGTCTCTTTAGGAGTGTTGAATTCTTTGCTTAGCACACAAAAGGCCAAATTAGTAATTTTTATATGTAATATCCCTAGGTAGGCAGTGTATAGTCATATATACAACAGTAATTACAAAAAAAAACAAGAAATAAAATGGCATACAAAAGGTTTGGCTATTTGCCATAAAGTAGAAAGGGAGAAAACAGAAATAAACTTTATTGTTTGGGCATAATTTTAGCCTTTTGGTGGGACCAAGCTGTAAATTGAACACCCAGCACTCAGCAACAAGCTCCAGATGAATTATACTGTTGATTTTGTTGCTATCTAATTTACAGTGGTATCACAGTGGGACAGACACTTTCCCCAGCCAGGGTTTCATACCCCTCTAATGCTTTGTACTGCGAGTTCTTATCTGCTTTTGAGTTTTGGGAAATGTCCCCCTGGTGTTGCCTTCCCTCCTCTTTGGGAAAATCCCCCAAAGGGCCCAGGTCAGTAACTTCATCCTCCTCCACATGTACAAAACTAATGCCACGTACACACGAGCGAACTTTACGGCAGACTTTGCCCGGCGGACGGGATTTCGTCAGACAATTCGATCGTGTGTGGGCTCCAGCGAACTTTGTTTTCTCTAAAGTTGGACGGACTTAGATTTGAAACATGTTTCAAATCTATCCGACGGACTCGAGTCCGGTCGAAAAGTCCGCTCGTCTGTATGCTAGTTCAACGGACAAAAAGCCACCCTAGGACAGCTATTGGCTACTGGCTATGAACTTCCTTGTTTTAGTCCGGTCGTACGTCATCACGTACGAATTCAATGGACTTTGGTTGATTGTGTGTAGGCAAGTCCGTTCATTCAGAAAGTCCGTCGTAAAGTCCGTCGAAAAGTCTGCCGTAAAGTCCGCTCGTGTGTGCGCGGCATAACTGTTTTGATATTGTCACTGTTTTCACTAGCTGAGGAATGCTGTCTATTTCTGGAGCAGGTGGTAGATCTATGTCTATTATGTCTACTCTGGCTCCGTCCCCTGGGTACTGTGAGATCAAAGACCTCACCTTTTTCAAAATCATCCAAATTTTGTCTAAATTTATGCTATTTCATTGTCGTAAGATGCTTCTGAGTTTGACATTAGGATAAGCCAGGAAAGGAAAATTACAGTAAGTATCAGGTAACAATTTTTCGTACTCCTGGCTCACCTCATGTCAGCAATAGTGGGACTTAACTAGCCAATCTAGAGTGGGAATAAAAAACCAAGAGACAACTTAACACCCCTGTGCTTGCCAAAAAGAATTTTAATTACTGCTTAAGGCCCCAGATACAACAGCGGAACTGAAATGAGATAAACTAGCTGAGGCTACATCCAGTTTGTGGTGTTGAACAAAGGTGGACTCAGAACTCCTTTGCGTGAGCTGCCCTGGTCGCCGCAACCCCACTGTTGCTGACATGAGGTAAGCCAGGAAAGCTTTTTGCCTCTGGGGTGGCCATAGGTTACAGTATATGAATCAGCTGGTTCTGATGGCTGGGTCAGAGTTAGAATTTTTGAAAAGGGTGCAGCATACCAATCACAAGTCCAATCATTGCAAGACCAGTGTGAGCAGGGTCCATGTAATTGTTTTGGAGGTTCTACAAGACCAGGATATGCCATGTTGTATAAGCATGCAGCTCATAGGTTATAATATCAGAAATAATCATTTTCATATCTCCATATTGAAAAACCCGAGGATTCTTTGATGGATTGTCCCCCCCCCCCCCCCCAGCAAGGTGACAGTTGCCTTGTCACCTAGCCTATACAATCTTGTCAGGGAGCCTGAGGGAGGGTTTCTGTTAGAGACAGGTATGCACCTATTTGTTAAAGTCCTGCTGTAAAAGACTGTGAGAAGGCAGGCTTTTATTGCAGAAGTGACATGCACTGTCTCGTCTGAAATAAAATGCACCTACCTGCCTGCTTGCCATCTCCTCTAGCACTGTAAACTAAGCTGCGCTTGCGCAGCTCAGCTTACAGTGTTGGGCCGTTCTCCCAAGTGTCAGATTGACAGCCTCCTGCTAATGAAGAGGCCCTGAAACTGGCACTCAGAAGAAGATGTTGGTGCATGACTGTTGGACAGGTAAGTATGGAAACTTAAGTTCCGCTTTAATTCAGGTCTGCAGACTTATTCAGGTACCGAACCAGGAGCATTTGTTCTCTTAGATGAATTAGGAACATATCTTCAATATTATCATCCTACTTTTATATCTAATGTTATAATATCATAGAGTCATTTATTCCAAACTACATACAGCTAACTAGCCTGAAACAGTTGTATGCAGTTTGTAATAAAATAGTCTATCATTTTTGGCTATATTTGCACTATATATCAGCAGTTCTTAATGTGCTCCACCCACAATCCTAAAATGGGAATTGGATCCCTTTTTTTTCTGAATCTGTGATAGAAGTGACACATAGAAATACCTTTCTTTCTGGTCCATTGAGGGACGCTGGAAGTCATCTGCTGTTGGGTTGTACTGCTACCCCCACAGGGAATTACCCCATAAGACTTTTTTTATAAATAAAATGGGCTTTGATTATACTTGATAATTCATAAAACAGTAAGAGATACAAGGACGATTTTCACTATTTTATAATCCAAGAAAAGAAGTATTTTGCATTGTGACAGATTCTCTTGTTTGGACACATTGTACAAAATCAAGCTCACTTCTGCATAGAAACCAATTTGCTTCCAGGTTTTATTGCCAAAGCTTAAAGTGTTTGTTAAGGCACAAGTAGAAATCACTGGCAACTCCTCTATTATACTCAGGCATACCATACTGTATATGTCTCTTCTAAAAACGAGACTTGTAAACACCTATTTAGAGCCATCTTCAGGCTGGTCACGTGACTCGTGGCCCCTTTTCAGCTCTGATACATGGCTTCTGCAGGAGGGGTCGAGATCTCCCTCTGACGTCAGCCGGGAAGATCACGTGGGCGCTTAACCCCTCATGCAGAAGCCATGTCTCGGAGCTGTAAAGTATCCGCGAGTCACGTGACTGGCCTGAAGATAGCTCTAAATAGTTATTTACAAGCCTAGTTTTTAGAAAAGACATATACAGTGTGATATGCCTGAGTACCATAGAGGGGCTGGCAGTGACCATTTAAAAGTTTTGGATTTTTACTAATAGCGGTGAAGACAGAGACACACAACAAGGAGCTGACAGGCAGAGAGGAGGGGGTGAGAGGAGAGCTGAGAGCAGGCTGCGGATCATGGAGGGACGTACACTGACCATGGTGGTCAGGGCTCAGCAGCCCTGATTATCGTGGTCAGTACAGAGAGCGGGATACAAGAACTGACAGGTTCAGGCAGTTTTATCTTTTTACAGTTTAGAGGGAGGGGGCAAATTACACAGCACACGCACTGTGCTTTTTAATCTGCTTTAAGGGACCAGGATATCTCTTTTTTTTTGGGGGGGGGGGTTAACAAACACTTTATTTGAACAAGTTGAGGTTAGAAGCTGTTCGGTTTCTATGCATGAAGTGAGCCTGATTTTGCAACCTCCAGTGTTAGTAAATAAACCCCTAAGAATCATATCGCATAGAAAAAGTGCTGACTGATTTGATTACACAGAAAGTGCATCAGCCCATGGTAGAGTCGTCATGCACATTTGACTTGCTTTGTGCCTATGGAAAAGTCCACAAGATTGGTAAACTAAACAGAGAGCTATTTTACATGTTTCCATTGCAAATCAAGTACAAAGAAAATATATTTAGAAAAGAAGGTCTTTGCTTTTTCCGGTAGCTGCTCAGTTTTACATACATATGGTAAAATACTATATGGTCACATCAAGTTTGCCTGGACCATAGGATCTGGAAAATGCAGTAGTGAATCACATCTAAAAAATGGAGGAACGCATTTTGTTGAATGTCATTTAATGCATGGGTCATGAGACTGGAGCATCTTTTGCAAGTACTAATGATTCTATTTCATTCTAGAGGTGATTGCAATAAAAAAAACAATTGAGTACTGTCCATGATACTTATATTTGCACTAACATCCGCATTTTTAAGACAAGCTTTCGAGGTGTACCCCCTTCTCCAAGGGTCCAACTGCTTGGAACGTGAAGAAGGGGATACACAACAAAAGCTTGTCCTATATCATTCTAGATATACCAGTCTGCCTGATGAAGCTGCCCCCGCAACTGTAACTAAGCTTTGCAAAGCCTCATATATTATTGTAGCCATCATAATTAACGTTATTTAACTGTATCCCTACTTTAAAATACAAAGTGTGTGGCTTTTTTTGCCAATGTATGTTGAAGCGATTCAGTTATTACACTGTTATCACATTCAAACACCCAATCACCCACTGTTTTTTTATTATACTAAATAACATCCAGTATTGCGTATATTTCTTAAACAAATTTGTTGCTGCAAACCCAGTAACCGTGTGTTGTATCTTCTCAGGCGGAAATGCATCTGTTGGTGAATGCTGGCCAGACACAGAAGTAGATTCCTCCAGCTCTGGGCAGCCCATTCATTTATGGCAATTCTTGAAAGAGCTTTTGCTAAAGCCACACAGCTATGGAAGTTCTATACGCTGGCTTAACAAAGAAAAAGGTAAGACATCTTGTTGCCTTCGATGTTTCAAGGAAATAAGCCACCTCATGCACATTCGTTTTACCAGTGTCTGCAAGAAGTTCCAACAGGCAGGGATAGAATTACCATTATGGATACATCTGTACATTTAAGGGCAAATTTAGCGAATTAACTGTATGGATAAGTAGAAAGAAATAAAGAAACATAAGGAAAAACAGAAAAGTGCCTCTGAGTGCAAAGTTTATTGTACAGTAGCATAAATATTCCAACACTTACATAAAAGGTAAGGAATGGTGTGCTCATATGAGAAAGGAGCATGCATGCTCCGTACGAGCTTCACGCATTCTCTGAAACACGTTGTGTTTTCCCCATATCCCGGTGGCATTACACGCCAAGAGATGTGGCTCTCTAAACCGATCACATCAGCCTTACCTAGCCACCTACAGCAGTGGTCATCAACCCTGTCCTCAGGGCCCACTAACAGGCCAGGCAGGTTTTCAAGATAACTGAAATACATCACAGGTGATATCATTTGCTGCTCAGTGATTGCAGTATTCTAGTCTGCATCTACCCAAGGTAATGCATAAAACCTGGCCTGTTAGTGGGCCCTGAGGACAGGGTTGATGACCACTGACCTACAGGATTAGCTGGCTTCCTTCCTGTGTTACCGCGGTCCCCACAGCGGGTTCTCTGCTAACATAGGAGACACTGGAGACGATCCTGGGTGTACTTGTTCCATATGAGCACACCATTCCTTACCTTTATGCAAGTGTTGGAATATTTATGCTACTGTACATTAAACTTTGCACTCAGAGGTGCTTTTCTGTTCTCCCTATGTTGCAATCCAGAGTTGGCTTCACTCCTGAGAAAAGCTGTACCCTTAGTGTGTGTTTCATTCCCAAGATCCATCATCCAAGATCGAATAGAAAAATCTTCAAATACAATTCTTTCCAAAGTGGAATTGTCTGTGTTATTGAAGTGGAGTAGAATTGAACCCCCCTCTCCTGCTATGCAGAGCCCCAGTTGTGAAATCTCCCCCAATCCCATTATGGTCATAGCATGAGAACTCAGCTTTGTGGCAAAAGCTATTTGTGTCACTAGCCTGTGAGATTTAGAGTATTCCTGTGGGGCATGATAAAGAATTAGGGTACCCTGCATTCTCTAGTGCAGTGGTTCTCAACCTCGGTCCTCAAGAACCCCCAACAGGTTATGTTTTCAGGATTTCCTTCATTTTTCCCAGATGTTTTAAATTAACGTCAACCACTTAGTATATATGACAGCTATTTTATTTTGGGAAAATCCTAAAACATAGGCTGTTGGTGGTACTTGGGGACCAAAGTTCAGAACCACTGCTCTAGTGGTTTCTCTGTAGGAATATATTGAGAAATGACCAGTGCCATTGAAATGAGTGGCTTGGCTTTCTGGTGGCTTTTTAGCATATCATGGTACCATAGGACCAGAATTCTTGATAGCTAATAGCAAATTTGACCACAGTTACGTCAAAAGTGCTCTGCAACAGAAAAAAATGTGGTTAGAGTATAGTGGAAATGCCTGTTTTATACTGCAGCTTAACCTATGCAAATCATGCTGCAATTAAAAAGAAACACAAAGCTAAAAAATAACTTAGTTTGAGGATGACAGTAAAAATATTAATTAGGTTGTGAGGTAAAAGGGTAACAATTTAATAGGCGATATAGAACACAGACCCATTATGCTACTAAATGTTTAATACAGAATTCACACTAACTGCCAGTATCCAAAGAGAGCACCTACAATATTGTAAAGTGTACTATATTTTAATTTTTTTATTGCACATGGAAATGTCAGTTATAAACTAGCTTATAAAATAAGTTTAGTTTTCAATTATATGAAATAAAACCATGTGCCAGGTGAGCAATTTTGGTAAAATGACATTGTGTAACTTGAAATAATGGGTCCTGGGTAGCTGGAAATAATACAGGTCATACAGGTGCACTGGCGAGAGATGGCAGGCATCCAGTGTGAATTTTCAAGGTATTGTCTCTGGACCACTTTACCCACATTGACAATGGTGGAACTTGCTTATGCAATGCGCGTTGGCATGCCTACATGTAGTCTCCATTGGTGGCACATGTAACAAATGGGAGACATTTGTCAGCCCATAACAAAATATGCCAGAAGAAGAACCTTTATGGTAGGATCACTAGGTACTATTATAATAAAAGCTGCAGATTTAAAAAGACTGAAAACATTATTTGAAATTGCATTAACAAAAAAACGGAAGTTTAGGCATGATTTTATAGCAGCCTTACAGATCCAGCACTCGGCACTGTCACCATTTGGAGAAAGCGTTGTATTTTTTTTCAGTGAATAAAAGCGGTTTTCTAATTGGATGAGGTGGGGAGGGGATGGTGATGTCACAGTCTCCAACTCGTCCAATCAGAGAACAACTTGTATTAACTAAAGAAATACAAGGCTTGGTGGGACCGGACCCAGGAGACCACTGCTATCACTGTAGTAGTGACTCTAGGTGCTGCAAATCACTTTAGGTGACTACTGCAGTGATTTTCAGCATACACAGGGATCAGTTAGGTATGAGATATGCATACCTCAATTTGTCCAAGCCAGATCAATGCAACTATGCTTTAAAAAATTATACCAAAACGTTAGCTTTAAAGGGGAAGTACATCCAAAGCTTGTGTGGCTGTACTTCTGAGGATCACAGGAGTGCAGTTTGTTCTGCACTACTGTGACTCATTTTCAGCAGACAGCGGGCTGAAGATTACTGTTGGTTGATGTCATAGAGCTGGTCCAAGCTGGGGAAAGATCACGACCATATGGTGCGGATCAGCCTTAGTCTGTCAGTGAGCCGTTGAGAGACTGGGCCAACTGCTCCTGCCCCCTCCACAGCCCAGCACTCAAGGGAGCCCGGGGGGATGGCAGAGCAGACAGCGGTGTCAGTTACCAGCTCTCTGCTCATGGAGCTCTGAGAACTGAGCGATCAGTGGTGTTTGATCGCTCCGTTCTCAGTCTTAGAGCTGACAGGGAACAGATGTAGCTTTGGACTGATGCTGCATCCACCTAGGTAAGTACGATTGTTTGTTTTTTTTAAAACTCCTCTTTTAAGATTATTTGAGACTTTAGTGATAGGGTTAAGATCTGCTTTTAATCATCTCTGTTTCTGTGCAGGTTGTAGAGACTTACACATTTGTGAATGTTGCTGGCAGCTTTCACAGAAAGTAAATCTTTCATTTTAGGCTTAGGGAATCATTGATCCTTCTATGTTAGTTTTTTATGCTACTTTGCCCATATTGTGTGCTATTTTTACAGGTATTTTTAAGATCGAAGACTCTGCTCAAGTTGCACGCCTCTGGGGTATTCGCAAAAACCGCCCAGCAATGAACTATGATAAACTGAGCCGCTCAATTCGACAATATTACAAAAAGGGAATTATCCGCAAGCCAGATGTATCCCAGCGCCTTGTCTACCAATTTGTGCAACCATTATAGAAGATGTCAATCTATATGGATCCAAAACAAACCAAAGCTTTGTAAGTGAAAAAAAAAACAGAAAGAGGAAATGAGACTCTAAACACTGGATGATCCACACACTGGAATACAGCAGTCCCATTGTTTCAGAGTTTTATATTTATTAAAGAATACATTTCTCTAACAAGCTGATCAAGGCTTTTAGATCAGCAAAAACTCAATATTTGCTGAATGTTATGCTTCAAGAGACCTAAACCAGCACAAGAATCCAGTACATTTTCCATTTACTCAGTTATCACCACTGCCTGCTTTCTTAGAGATACTCACTGATGTGAGACCTGCTGGACTCAGTGACCTTATAGGACAATAGGAGGTGGGTAGAGTAGGACAGAGTGACCACGAAGCACTGTAAAAAAAATACAAAATCAAATACATTAGAGCAAAACTTGACAGGAATGTATGCTTTGGATCTCTACTACATGAAGTGGTAATTTTTTTTTTTTAGATTAATTATTTATTGTAGCAGCATAACACATAAATCGTACAACATACTGAATGAAACTCAGAACTCATAGTGCCATTATGGGTGTAAAAGTACATGAATATACATTGTATGTATATATCACTTAGGTAAAACTTAGTGTTGTATGTTGATAGACTGTTTTTGCTGGATTATTCATGTGATCACTTTTTATTTTACATTTCAGCCTAGCTCACAATACTGCCAAATAAACTGATTTTTATAGATAAATTTTACCATTCATAGAAAAATGTATATTTGTACACATTTTTCTTTTTGCTTGTTTTTAGTGCTTTTTTTTGTGCCTTCCACAGTTTTATTTACAAGTGACACATTAAATAATATTTGTATTTAACTGGTGAAAGTGTTATGTTATGGGCTTCTTATGTTGTAGAGAATATTTTTTTAGCCCTGGTTCACACCAGTGTGATTCGTCATGCAACTTGACAGTTCAAAATCGCGTGACACGTCACACCCCATTAACGGCAATAGAAATGTTCAAATCACTGCGACTCAAGTTGCAGCGACTTTGGAAAAAGTTCCTGCACTACTTTTTTGCGATTTCATTGCGACTTGCATTGAGTTCTGTTGAATGAAATCGCAAGCCACAGTGAAATCGCACTGATTTGCGGCTTTGAAATCGCGCTGAAGTAGCACAATTTCAAAGCTGCACTAATATGGTAGAATTTGGAGCTGTATTTTTGCCAGATACATTTCTATTACCTGTGAAATAAATACTGGATATGTAAAGTATTACCAGTAATTGCATACTCAGTGGCCACTTTGTATGGAATACTTGTTACAACAAAGTGCCAGATGTAGTGGTTACAGCATCTCATAAATTGCTTACAGGGCATAGATATAAATTACTACATCTAAAGCTCACAGTATGTCAAAGTGCAATATAGTGTTCACCCTGTTATCAGTGGCCTTGTGCCCAGTGGTATACCTATAGCCTGTTTGACAATCAGGCCCCTCTTCTATACGGCAAAATAAATTTTAGTAATCATAAAACAAACAGCCAATATATTACATTTCTGATTATTTTCTGTTAACATGTTTGTGAGCAATATTTGCTGGATACAATGCTTTGTATGTTGTGGCTAGCTCTATCTACAGCACATGCAGAAAGGATTGTCACAGAGAGGCTCAGCCCTGGTTCACACTGATGCGATGTGGAAAACGCGCGGGAATCTATGTGTTTCCCGCATCGCATATCACCGCAAAGCAATTGCACTTTGTTCATGCGATCTGCGGCAGGAGTCATTTAAAAGTTAACGACACCCCAAAAGTAAGACGCAGTACATTTGCCTAAATCAGATTGGATGGGTATGAACACTCACGCGATCTAGTTTCAGTGCGGCAAAAAAAAAGTGGCCGCACCTTTTTCACCTTTTTCGCGTGGATGCAGTGCTATTCAATCCATACAAAATGGTGGGCTCAAATTGCATTGCACAGAATTACATGTGATGAGCACAGGAATGTGTTGCGATTCCTGTGCGAATCACGTGTGATGTGACAGAGCACAATATCATCACATAAAAAAAGTACAAGGTCATCACGCAGCATGCTAACGTTAATACATATTGCACATTAGTAAAAAGCCTAAAAGGTAATTACTGCTGAGCCTCCAACTGGTTTTAAAAAAGGAATTATCTTTACTGTGAGGGGTCATAAATGTAGATTTCTATTGTGCAATACACTTATATTTAGTGGTAATCACAAACTACTAGACGCAGACGGCGCCTGCTTGAGCTTAGCTAAGACCCGACCAAACCCTCTTACATGTGATTCCAGACACCCACACAATACTTTACTCTAAAGACGTGCTTTCTTTGTCATTACTAAACTTCTGAAGAGACTTCCTGCTTCTAGCAGTTTGTAATCTCCAATGATTACATGAGTGCATTGCAGCACAGCAGTCAACATTTATGGAACATTAAAATAAACAGATATGTGGAGCAGAAATCTCAAATGTTCTCACTCCAGATACTGAAAAGCAGAATTTCAAAAGGACAATGTTTAGGGTTATTTACAAGGGCCTTGTTGCCCTGAGTGAGGATCATCTATAAATAAAGTGGGCCTTTAGTCATTTTTTCAACTTTCCATCTATTAAATCTTCTGCCCTTCTGCCTGGATAGTAAAAAAAAAACCCAAACATTCTGCCAGTAAACACCTTATACAGCCCACTTCCTGTTTCTTGTCTGTTCATTAACCTAGACTTATGACATCATGCATAGCTCTCTCTCTTACTCTCATGAGTTTGCCAGGAAGGGAGGGGGGTGAGTCATAAGAGGGCCAATGAGAACTGGAGGTGTGCCTCTGTGTGTCTGTGTAAATCCAGGAAGTGAACAGGCAGCAGCTTCAGCTTCCCACATTTAAAATTGATGCAGCCAAACTCAGTGAAGAGGGATTTCGGAGTGAGGATCCTCTATGATTAAAGTGGACCTTTATTTCTGGGAAGGCTGTCCACAAGGTTTAGGAGTGTGTCTATGGAAATGTTTGACCATTCTTCCAAAAGCGCATTTGGGAGGTCAGGCACTGATGTTGGACAAGAAGGCCTGGCTCCCAGTCTCTGCTCTAATTAATTCCAAAGATGTTCTGTCGGGTTGAGGTCAGGACACTGTGCAGGCCAGTCAAGTTCCTCCACCCCAAACTCGCTCATCCATGTCTTTATGGACCTTGTTTTGTGCACTGGTGCGCAGTCATGTTGGAACATGAAGGGGCCATCCCCAAACTGTTCCCACAAAGTTTGGAGCACAAAATTGTTCAAAATATCTTGGTATGCTGATCCCTTAAGAGTTCCCTTCACTGGAACTAAGGGGCCAAGCCTAACCCCCGATAGATAACCCCCACACCATAATCCCCCTCCACCAAATGATTTGGACCAGTGCACGATGTAAGGTCCATAAAGACATGGGTGAGCGAGTTTGGGGTGGAGGTACTTGACTGGCCTGCACAGAATCCTGACTTCAACCTGATAGAACACCTTTGGCATGAAATAAAGCAGAGACTTTGAGCAAGGCCTTCACATCCAACATCAGTGCCTGACCTCACAAATGCGCTTCTGTAAGAACGGTCAAACATTCCCATAGACACACTCCTAAAGCCTGTGGGCAGCCTTCCCAGAAGAGCTGAAGCTGTTATGGCTGGGCCTCAATTTTGAACCCTATGGACTAAGACTGGGATGGCGAGCGTTAAGGCAGGCATCACAATACTTTTGACAATAGTGTGTATATATTTATATTTTTATTTATTTCAGGTACTTATATAGCACCGTCAATTTACACAGCGCTTTTACATATACATTCACATCAGTCCCTGCCCTCAAGGAGCTTACACGCTAAGGTCCCTAAACACACATTCATACATACTAGGGCCAATTTTAGACAGGATCCGATTAACCTACCAGCATAGAGTACCAAATTGGGGTGATTGGCGCTGTTCGACTAGGTCCACTATGATGTGCACAAACATATATAAGTGTAAAATACAAAATAAAAAATTTTTGTATATAGGAATGGTAAAAATTCCAAATGTGTGGGTAAAAATTTATGTACATGTGTAAAAAATTGTCCACAATCTATAAAGTGCAGTGTGTATTATTGCATATATTACAAACACTAAAAATTGAGTGATAAAGATTAAATCATCCCAAAACAAGGTGAATAAATAAATGTAAGAAAAATTATACCAATACCAATACTTAAAAAACCTTTAGTGGTAAAATCCTGTGCTGATGTGTACATACAATAGTGCTAAAACATATTGATAAAAAGCTTATGTTCATATGTGCATACAATAGTGTTTAAAACAAAAAGTGAATAATCAGTCCATAAAAACAAGTGTCCCCAAAAGAGAAAATCCATAGAGCGTTCCTCTTAAAGTGCAGTAACGTGTCTCTTCATTCACATAGCAATATTCCTGATGAGATAAGTGCTCCCAGCCTTCCAAAGGACCCCCCTTTTGTGCCCTCACTCACCGGAAGAATTCACCCCTGCAGGGGTATCAAGTCTGTAGACTGTATCCTGCAGCAGTGGTCCGTGGTGACAGTCCTCCGTTCTCCTCTCCTTTTCTGGTATCCCGATCACCTCCAATCACTCCCCGGTATGAACATCCATATGTTATAAAACAAAGATAAGCCCCATCGCGTGAATCCGAAAAAACTCAGCTTTATTACAAATGGATTTAAAAAAGGGGAGCGAACAGTGCTCCGCTGGCTGATACAGAATCAAAGATGTGGGAAATGCAGTGCGGTGTAGCGTGCGTTCCACCGCCTGCTACTCAACCCGGAAGTCAACTACGCAGGACAAGACGTATGCGTATCACGTGGCTACGCCTATTTGTTTCTTATAACCTACCAGCATGTCTTTGGAGTGTGGGAGGAAACTGGAGTACCCAGAGGAAACACACGCAGGCACAGGGAGAACATACAAACTCCAGGCAGATGGTGTCGTCGGCAGGATTCCAACCAGCAACCCTTTTTGCCGCTAGGTGAAAGTGCTAACCACTACACCACTGTTCTGCCTGCTATATATGGATTTGCTAGGGCAATAGAGGTTGTGACCTTGGACCTCATTGTTTAGGGTCTTTACCACTCAATAGCCTAACATTTCATCAACTAGACCTATTTGATCCAAGAATACCTGTACAGTTTGTGTACACCACCGCAGCATCCTAGTCCTATACCACAAACTACCAGCACTTTTCAAGTATATCTAGAACCAAGACTTTTTTTTCTTTTAAACATATTCCAGTGCAAGTGGCTCTGTACATTGGGATCACTGTGGGACCAATGACAGCAATGAGGGAATGAGAGACACTTCTCACCACTAGCTCAACAGGTGGTGAGGAATGTAAATGGCAACACCTTTAAACTCCTCCTAAGGTCCCTTTCACACTACCGCGACTGCAAAGTTGCACTATTTTGACGCGATTTCAAGGAACGGCTGTGTAAACTTAAGATATATGGACCTCAACTCGCATGAAAGTCGGACCAAAGTAATACAGGGACTACTTTGAAGACGACACAACTTGAAGTCGCACATATATGAATGGTTATCATAGTAAATCATGGGGAACGGCTTGTCATGCAACTTTGCAGTCCCAAGTCGCAGGACAAGTCACACAAGTGTGAAAGGGGCCTAAGTCATGCCCCTCTGATGAATTACGCCCCGCCCACAGGTACCTAGTCATAGAGGTCAGTCATCACAGCAGTAGCAGCCTCAAATAAAGTCCGACTCTTTCGGCTCCCTCTTCCTCTCTTACGCTACTGAATTACAGCCTGGCTCTCTATGAGATCAATATACCGCCCTCTGTACTCTAAAGTGAAAAATGTAAAGTCAGCAGATACAAAAACACTTATGTTAAAAATGGAAATATGGTGCACCTTCTATTTTAAAATGGACATTTGTTATCAGGTAATTACCATCATTTTCATTTCCTCAGTTTTTTTAATTGCTAAAAGTATTCATTTTTGTTTGTTGTCTGCTTTTTGAAAATCAATAAAAACGTATATTTAAAAAAAAAAAAATCATTTTCCTTTCCTGGCCTATCCTCACGTCAGCACACAATGTTTTATCACCTCCTCTGGAACCCACAGGACCACCTCCTAGCCAAATAAAAGATAGCCCCTCCCCAACTGACGCATTCGATTACCTAGCCTGCCACAGGCCATTAGGGAGGGAGTCCTGTGCTGACGTGAGGATAGGCCTGGAAAGGAAAATTACGGTAAGTATCTGATAGCAATTTTCAGTTTTCCTGGCCCACCTCACATCAGCACACAATGGGATATAACTAGCTGAATAAATAGGAGGGAGAGAACACATGAAAAGAAACATTGACAACCAAAGAAAATCTGCTAAAGACAAAGAATTTATGTCTCTTGTTCCAAACTTTGCAGAACTTGCTGACCACATGCCTAGCTTGTAAAGTCGAATGAAGGCTGCACAAGAACTTAAGTCTAGCTGTCGTATATATATCTTTCCCAAGGGAGTGGCAAATAGTGACATTACAGAGCACACTAATACCACACCTGTACCCAGTTTCAGGAAGGTTTACATTCAACATTTTGGGTCTTCCAACTCCAGGAGAGGCTGAACCTGGAGGGGTAAGTGCAGCGGGGGGGGGGGGGCATACTAACATGTAGCTAACATGTAGTACTTACCATCTGCAATCAACAAGTGGCCTGGAGCATGACCCAAAAAAGAACACTTAAGTTGGGGAAGGACTGACTTATTTAGCTAGGAAGAGGTGGTCCTGTGGGTTCCAGAGGAGGCATTTAACCCATTGTGTGCTGACGTAAGGTAGGACCAGAAACAGTTTGTGTAGCAAAAGGTTGTGATCCGGTGCCCAAAACGCTAAGAGCCTCCATTGCTTATATCTGTACACATGAACCGAGTGAAATGCCCATGGCACTTTAAATGAGGCATAACATTGAAAAGATTTTATGTAAAACATACATTTTTTGAACATTACACACACAGCTCACAGATTAAAGCAACCAGATGGTAATTATATTCGATATATAACAGCCTAGAGTACATATATTTCCACATAATCACATTACTAAAAAAAAAGGAGTGCATCATAAACTCAACAAGTTTTGTGAATAACCTTCATTTCTTCAGGAGTAGATGCCACCTATATAAAAACTGTAAGCTAAAGAACAATTTTTAAATTTATCGGTAATCTCCATTTTTAAGGGGGTCATGAACTTTTGGTTGACAATGAATTTTAGAGCACAAAAAAACGAGTATATTTTAAACATGATGCAAAGTTATCTTCAATAAATGCATCATAGTTCACCTATTACATAAACATGCCTCAATGTCTTTTGAAATCTAGAAAAATACCAAGATGATGATCCCAATAAATGACTACTGACAGCAGTTTCTCTGATTGTAAAGCACAAATAAAGTGGTGTTGTGCATGTATCTCCAAGTAGAGTTTGTCCCATGTGCACTATCCCGCTTACACGCATGCTAGCCAGAACAATAATTCTTCAAGGTTCACGGTGTTCCTGATGGAACATTCAGAAGCCTTGCATATGGGTACCCCAAGCAAGTACAACCATTACCTAAGTTTGTTTAACTTTTTATATTTAAAGTCAGCAACCAATTCAAGTGGCCATTGGCAGCACGACTGGACTGAAATTCTACATAAATCCGTCTAACCCGTCTTTGCACACATACAGTATATGTAGCTGTAATGTTATCCCTTAACAGCTGACACCAATGCTAGTGATTCTCATCACTTTGCAATGCATAGTCTAAAGCCTCATACACACGATCAGATTGTTGGCCAACAAAGCGTCAGACTTTTGTCCCGAAGGGCGTGTGCCAGGAACTTGTGTGCATACAAACGGTACACAATTGTCGGCCAACAAACACGAACGGAGTGACGTACTACGTGGAATTTTAGCTCTTGAGCGCCACCCTTTGGGCACCTTCTGCTAATGTCTAGTTTGGTGAGCACTGATTCCGAGCTATTGTTTGTACTTTGGACTTTTGTGTGAGGGACTTGTGTACACACGATAGGAAAATCTGACAACAGACCGTTGTCTGCCGAAAATTTACTAGCGTGCTTTCCAACATTTGTTGGTGGAAAGTTGGAAAACAATTGTCTGATGGAGCGTGCTAACGGTCGGATTTTAGGCCAACAGTCTGTCATCACACAATTCCCTACCGATAATCCGACCATGTGTACGAGGCTTTAGGCCCCATACACACGATTAGATTTTCTGCAGATTTTTGTCTTCAGATTTACCAAAACCATGTAGTGCAAGGGCCTGCCTGATTGCACACAAATTGAAACTCTTAAGGTTTGACCTTATATTATATGGTTTTGGTAAATCTGAAGACAAAATTCTGCAGAAAATCTAATAGTGTATATGGGGCCTTAGGCCTGATTCACACCTATGCATTTTTAGTGCTTTTTGCATTTTGCAGATTTACACTACAGAACGTGTTCCATAGGAAACCATGTTGACATGACTGTAGTGCAAATCTACAAAATGCACTAAAAATGCATAGGTGTGAATCAGGCCTAAAGCCTCGTACACACGCTTTGATTTTCGGATGACAGAACGTCTGATTTTTGTGGCATGCTAGTCTCATGTCGAAAGTGAAGAGGTTACTCACAATACGAGAATTTTCGTTTGGCAGAATACAATGTCAAAAGTGACGTAACGTGTTGAATAGTTTTGTATGTATTCTTTTGGTTCTGAGCATGCGTAGTCTTACTCTTATGATTTTTTTCGTACGGAAACCATACTAATGAAACGAAAATCAGACGTTGAGTTTACATCCAACAAAAATTTTATAGTATGCACTTTCAGCTTTTGTCTGACGAAAAAGTGAAATCGGCTGTCGAAAGCAACGTACCAATGGTAAGATTTGCAGACGATCGGTCGTCGTAACACAATTGATGTCCGAAAATCAAAGTGTGTGTACGGGCCTTTAGGCTGGATTCACACCTATGCATTTTTAGTGCTTTTTGCATTCTGCAGATTTGCACTACAGTCCATTTAACATGGTTTCCAATGGAACATGTTCTGTAGAGCGAATCTGCAAAATGCAAAAAGCACTAAAAATGCATAGCTGTGAATCCAGCCTAAATCAAACAATAATTTTAAAAGAGAAGTATGGCCAAGGTTGTTTTGGCCATACTTCTCTTGTGGGTCAAAGAAGTACACTTAGACCCCATACAAACTATTATGCCACGTACACACGAGCGGACTTCTCGTCGGACAGAACTCCGAAGGACTTTTCGACGGAGTTCCAACGAAACGGACTTGCCTACACACGATCACACCAAAGTCCGATTGTTTCAAACGTGATGACGTACGACCGGACTAGAAAAGGAAGTTCAATAGTCAGTAGCCAATAGCTGCCCTTGCGTCGTTTTTGGTCCGTCGGACTAGCATACAGACGAACGGTTTGTACGATAGGAATTGAGTTCATCTGAAGATTCGAAACTTGTTCTATTTCTAAGGTCCGTCAGATTTTTTGACAGAAAAGGTCCGATGAAGCCCACACACGATCGAATTGTCCGACGGATTCGTTCCGTCGGACCTTTGATGCCGAAAAGTCCGGTCGTGTGTACGTGGCATAAGATTTTCTGCAGATTTTTGTTTTCAGATTTACCAAAACCATATAATGTGGAGGACAAACCTTAAGAGTTTCAGTTTGTATGCAATCGGGCATGCCCTTGCACTACATGTTTTGGTAAATCTGATAGTGTGTATGGGGCTTTACCTTTGCTCTCCTGTGACCAAGAATCAGCCAACAGTGGGCTATTGCCTGTCGTCAGCTGACGTGGCAGAGCCTTTCACTGGAAGGATCCCGACCATATTGTCAGGATCGACTCAGATCGCTATAGCCGTCATCGTGCGGCTGAGAGCCAAAGCCAGCTGTGACCACCTCCTCTCCAGGCTGGGGCTCCAGTGAGCGCTGGGGGGACAGAGTGATCAGCGGAGACCGACAGTCACTGCTCTCCGCTATGAGCAGAGCGAGAACAGAGCAATTCGTAGTCATTGGATCACTCAGTTCTCCGTCCTAGAGCCAATGTGGGACAGCTGCAGCATCACACCAATGCTGCAACATAGGGGTGAGTTTGTAGATTTGTTTTTTTTATACACCCCGAACTTCCCCTTTAAAGACACAATCCAGCTATTGCTCCAGACTTTCATATCCCTTGTGAAAGTTGCATGGTATATGGTCTCATTAATTAAATGGCTTTCTGTAAATTTCTGTCATTCATGCCATATCTAATCTCTAGGAACACTTTTTCCTACACAATATACTTTTACTCCATTGCAAAGTTAACAAGGTTTATTTACTTACTAATATTAGTATAAATGAAATGAGCCTGGTTATCAGAGTGTGTGAAAGCATTATCGTCTCTGGACTCGGATTTTGTGAGGTTGTGGGTGTAATGCTGCACTATTCAGGTTCCCACGATGTCGAATAATCACAATGTGAATACACAGTGCCTGTTTGCAGACTAATGCAGCCCTATTGTAGGTAAGCTCCACCCTGTAGCAATCTTCTCACGCTGATGAAAGTGGGGGGGTTTGTTAAAATAAACTAAAGTATATATTACATTAATTACATCCATCTAAGTGCAATGTGTAAACAAAATCACCGCACATATTTAAAATGTATTACTATATTAGTCAGTTGACAAGAGCTATTATAATAAAAAGTTTTGTTGAGCCAAGTTGTACCCGATGATACAGTATTTATTGCACATACACTTTTTTCCCGTGTCAAACTGTGTTTGTAATCTACATGTATTAAACGAGTACAAAGAACTCAAAAGGACTCATTCTGAGTCCGGGTACACAGACAATAGAAGAAAAAAAATGTCGAAATTGAAGAAAAAGGAATGGCCAATCACAGCATTTTCCATTTTAGCAATGAGTACAATTAATACTCGTTTGAGCCACTGATTGCTCAAAAAAGGATCTTTAACACTGGCAGATTATTGGTGCTTTTATGGTCAACCACTTAAGCCCGTTCACATCTGAGCGCAGCGTTCCTGCACGTTTTTTTTTTTTTATTTGCATTTTGGAGCGTTTCCACTCGTCACACATAGGGCACCCCATTTAAGTGAACAAATACCCCAAAGAAGCTCCAACTTTTTTCTGTACCAGAGAGTGGCACATTTTTTAATTGCACGTTCTGCCATGTTCACCATGCAGCAAAACGTAACATGCGTTTGCAGCGCATCTCTTTAACCACTTATAAAAAGAGAACAAGCTGCGCCAATCTAAGTGCAACAGTATTTAAACACGTTTAATCAAATGGTAATGCACTTACTCAAAGTAAGATAAAAACAGGATCCCTGATATTACAAGATGTGCCTATTTTTATCTTACTTTGAGTAAGTGCATTACCATTTGATTAAACATGTTTAAATACTGCTGCACTTAGATTGGCGCTGCTTGTTCTCTTTTTATATTTCTCCCAGAGGTCCTTCTACCCTTCAGCGTGCTGCCAGGCTATGGATTCCTCCTAAAAAACCCTACACCCCTATCAGATGTCTCTCTTTTAAAAACGTAATTTTTATTCAATTACTTACTCTCTGCTACTCACTCTTCTGGAACTTTGAACTACATGTTTAGAACTCAGACTTTTTAACTCTTCCCCCATCCCGCAGATGATACAGCCTTGCATGGTAGAAAATACCTTAGCTCAACAATTATTGTGTTTTTTCTCTTTAACTACTTGCCTACCGGGCCAATTCTGACACTTTGCTTTTACATGTAAAAATCATCATTTTTTTCTAGAAAATTACTCAGAACCCCCTAATATTATATATGTTTTTCTTTAGCAGAGACCCTAGGGAATAAAATGGTGGTCATTGGAACTTTTTATCTTGCATGGTATTTGTGCAGCAATTTTTTAAATGCATTTAAAAAAAACAAAAAAAAAACAAACAGTTTTATGCATTAAAAAAAAAACGATAAAGTTAGCCTATTTTTTTTTTACATAATGTGAAGGATGATGTTACGCCAAGTAAATAGATACCCAACATGTCACGCTTTAAAATTGCGCACACTTGTGGAATGGCGCCAAACTTCGGTACTTCCAAATCCCCATAGACGACGCTTTAAGATTTTTTACAGGTTACCCGTTTCGCGCTACAGAGGAGGTCTTGTGCTAGAATTAATTCTCTCACTCTAACGTTCGCGGCGAACGCCATTTACATATGCAGGCGTGACCTACATATGGGTTCGCTTCTGCGAGCAAGCACACGGGGATGGGGGCGCTTTAAATTTTTAATTTTTCTTTCTATTTTGATGCTTTCTTTTTACATTAATTTTTTTTTAAACACTTTTATTCCTATTACAAGGAATGTAAACATCCCTTGTAATAGGAATAAGGTATGACAGGTCCTCTTTACAGTGAGATCTGGAGTCTATAAGTCCCCAGATCTCCCCTCTAAACTGGGGGAAAAAAAAAAAAATCTCAGCTTCCCAGCCGAGGCGGTGGCATTTTTTCAAATGCAGACCTTCCTCATACATCTGAATCCTCATAGTTCCCCTTTACATCTGAATCCGCAGACCTTTCCTATACATCTGAATCCACAGAGTTCCCCTTTACATCTGAAATCCACAGACCTTCCTCATACATCTGAATCCGCAGAGTTCTCCTTTACAACTGAATCTGCAGAATTTCCCCTTACATCTGAACTTACAGAGTTCCCTTACACTGTAAGAGGTGACTCTGCAGTCTCTGATGTAAGGGAGAACTCTGGGGGCTCTAATTTAAGGGGGAACACTGAGAACTCTGATATAGGGTGGGAGCTCTGATGTAGACGCTGCAGACTCTGGTGTAAAGGAGAACTGTGATATAAGGTGATCTCTGGTAACCAGAGCCCCAACCTACATCAGAGTTTCTAGCAGTCCCCTTTTATCAGGGGTCCCAGAGCACCCCTTACATCAGAGTCTGCAAAGAGCCCTTTACATCAGAGTCCGAAGAGCTCCATTACATCAGAGTCCTGATGTAAGGGGGCTCTGCAGACCCTGATGTTATGGGGCTCTGCAGACTCTGATGTTATGGGGCTCTGCGGACTCTGATGTAATGGGGCTCTGCGGACTCTGATGTAATGGGGCTCTGCGGACTCTGATGGCCGAATGGACCGACTGGTCAGTCCGCCCCTGTACATAACTACATTAGCCCAGGCTGGATCAATGTAACTATGCTAAAAAAAATAATACCTAAACTTCAGCTTTAAATAAACCATACCATTAACCATCCAAGCTTAGTCACAATTTGCTAAAAGTTTGACATTTGTGTACAGAGAATATAGTGACACTAAATATCCTTATTCTCAAAAATACACTATCTTTACTGTGATGGCAGATTGCATTATCAGTTGTAAACTAAATTTGAGCACTGTGTATCCCAACAAAATGTTGAAGTTCTAGAAGTTGGTCTTCTGGACTTCAGGGCCTAATTGGGCTAATGGGGGAAACTCAGTGTTTTGAATAGCATAATGAACATTTTCCTCGTGAAACCTCTGAATGCTGGTGAGAGGGAGAGGAGGAAAAGCCAGCTTTCAGTGGTTGCAGGAAGAAACTGGAATGGGTCAGTTCCTGTACATGCCATGCCATGTCCTGTCCAATTGTAAAACAGAATGTGACAGGGAGGCGGCATTGGGTGCCCTGGAGCATGGGGTGGGGTCGCAATTGCGACCCCTGATGCTACATTAGTGTTTCTGGAGCATTGTAAAAAACATCTCAACTATGGTGTTTTACCACTCCCAAACCGCAAATGTAATAAGCCCTTAGACTGGATTCACACCTATGCAGTTTTAGTGCTTTTTGCATTTTGCAGATTTGCACTACAGTCCATTTAACATTGTTTCCTATGGAACATGTTCTGTAGTGAAAATCTGCAAAATGCAAAAAGCACTAAAAATACATAGGTGTGAATCCAGCCTCACTGTCCTGTGCTCCCTATAAGGCTGCTTTCACACTGATGTGCTGCATTCAGAAGTAATGAATGCGCATCTCCCAGGTTGAAGTACAAACAGAGAGGGTCGGTGGATAGCGTCAGCAGGCTACTGACTTCCATCCTGGCTATATTATGGTTGAACTAGTCTACTGTGTCGCTTTCAAAAAGGGCCCATTCCTCATCAGAGAAGGCAAACATGTTCCAGAGTGTCCACATCTTAGTGTTGCGTTCACGTTGATGGCAGGGTGTGAGGATAAGATCCTCCATTTTGTTGATTTCCTCCACTTTCTGAACCACAAGCCTATCGATGGTGGTTGTGTGGATTTCCAGCATAGAGGGATGCACGCCTTGGCTGCGTCGAGGAGATGGCAAATTATTGATTTTTTACAAATTTTGCTTGGAATATTGGAGGCATGGAGCAGAAAGAAGGCTGGATCGTCTGGGATGGGGCACTCGGTAAACTTTTGGGCAATGTGCTGGATTGTCTTCCAGAACAGTTCCAGCTTAGGGCAGGTCCAGAAGATGTGGATAATAGTTCCACGGTCCACCTGGCACCTCCAGCAGCGATCCGAGGATGAGGGGAAGAACTTTTGTAATTTTGCGGGAGTATTGTACCATCTGGTGACAATTTTGAAGTTAGTCACCTGTATCTTTGTACATATGGAGGATTTATAGGTGAAGTGGAGAATATTTTGTCTTTGACGTGAGGAGAGCGTACTCTTGATATCCTCCTCCCATGTACTAAGGCATAGCGGGTGGTAGCCATCCGGCGACGTAATCAGCAATTGGTAGGTGGCAAATAGGCTGTGAGGCATGGCGCCCTGCTCTGAACAGTAATGCCCCGTACACATGGTCGGATTTTCCGACGGAAAATGTGTGATAGGACCTTGTTGTCGGAAATTCCGACCGTGTGTAGGCTCCATCACACATTTTCCATCGGACTTTCCGACACACAAAGTTTGAGAGCAGGCTATAAAATTTTCCGACAACAAAATTCGTGTGTACACAAATCTGACGCACAAAGTGCCATGCATGCTCAGAATAAATAAAGAGATGAAAGCTATTGGCTACTGCCCCGTTTATAGTCCCGACGTACGTGTTTTACGTCACTGCATTCAGAATGATCGGATTTTCCGACAACTTTGTGCGACTGTGTGTATGCAAGACAAGTTTGAGCCAACATCCGTCGGAAAAAATCCTAGGACTTTGTTGTCGGAATGTCCGATCAATGTCCGACCGTGTGTATGGGGCATAAGTCTCGAAAGTGGTAAGAGTTTGGCAGAAACTGTCTGGGAGAGGCAAGGACTTGAAAAAGTTGTTAATTTGGAGGGCCCTCCAGTGGTCCAATCGAAACGGTCCCTCTGGATTCATGAGCTCGGATAGGGATGGCCACCTAATATGGGTGAGGAGATGGCAAGCTTGGAAGCAACCCAATTTCTTCAAGGCGTGGAAGACAGGGTCTTGGGATCCTGGGGAGAATAGTGGGTTCCAAGGATCGAATATAGTGGAGAGTGGGTTGACGTATTAGAGGATCTAATTAAAAGGAACAAGCAAATCCGCATAGTCAGCCCCACCAGAGGGTGATTCTTTATAGCATTTGGCACTGATTGGTGGCACCAAGGTGCTCTGTCTAGTGGGGTGATGTATTGGGACTGTCCCAGGCAAGGCCACAATTTAATGGTCTGATGGTGATTCCAGTCAATAAGTCTGGTCAGGTGGGTCGCCTGTTGATATTTACGTAAGTCTGTCACCGCTAGGCCACCATAAATTTTGGGTAGTGAGAGCGGTTGTCTGTTCAGTCTGGGTCGTTTATGTGCCCAGATAAAGTCGGAAAACATCGCCCTTACCTGATCAAAATAATTGGAGGGTATATGGATCGACAGGGCTTGAAGAGCCGCGTACACACGAGCGGAATGTCCGACAGAAAAAGTCAGACGGAAGCTTTTCATCATATATTCCGATCGTGTGTATGCCTCAGCGGACTTTTTTTTTTTTAAATTCTGATGGACCTAGAAATAGAACATGTTCTAAAGATTTCGACTGAACCAATTCCTAATCGGAAAAACCGCTCATCTGTATGCTGTTCCGACGGACCAAAAACGACGCATGCTCTGAAGCAAGTACGAGACGGAAGCTATTGGCTACTGGCTATTGAACTTCCTTTTTCTAGTCCTGTCATACGTGCTGTACGTCACCGCGTTCTGGACGGTCGTACTTTGGTTTGACCGTGTGTAGGCAAAACCGCTTGAATGAAATTCCGTCAGAGTTCCGCTGGAGAAACCTTTGGAGTTTATTCCGATGGCAAAACCGGTCGTGTGTACAGGGCATAAGAGGTACAAGAACTTGGGGAGAATGCTCATCTTGGGGATGTTGTACTTGCCGAACCATGAATGAAGGCAGTGGTGAGAAGTTCAGCAGTGGTGAGAAGTTCAGGGCAAAGATTTGGGACAATTTAGGGGGTATGTAGGTTCCTAGATATTTTAGGGCTATTTTTGTCCATTTGAATTTCAAACCAGCCTGGAGATATGTGAGAAGGGACTGTGTTATGCCTACCCCCATCGCTTTGGACTTGTTGAAGTTAATCTTCAAGTTCGACAAGGTTCTGTATTTTTTAAATGCGTGAAGAAGATTCGGAAGAGAGATTGAAGGGTTTGTGAGCGAGAACAGCATGTCATCCGCGTACGCGGAGACCTTCTGCTGGGTATCCCCAATCACCCCTCCCGTTATGTCTGGGTTTAGGTGTACAGTGCACAGGAACGGCTCTAGTGACAGGGCGAAGAGAAGCGGCGATAGGGGGCATCCCTGTCGTGTCCCATTCGTGATTGTGAAGAATTCGGACAGTACACCATTAGCTCTAACTCAAGCCAAGGGATCAGAGAACAGTGTATTTATCCAGTTGAACATGGTGCTGCTGAACCTCGCATATCTTAAGACAGAACACATAAATTGCCAGTTCACCCTGTCAAAGGCCTTCTCTGCGTCCGTACCCAGGAATATGCAGGGAGCGCAATTCTTATTAACCACATGTAAGAGGTTCAGGACTTTGATCGTGTTGAAGTCTAGTGGCCAGGAGTTTCGTAAAAATGTTTAGGTCAGTGTTGAGCAGCGATATTAGTCTGTAGCTGAGGTGGGGTCCTTGCTCTCCTTGGGAATCGCTGGTATGTGTGCAGAGAGTGTATCACGAGGGAAAGTTGTATTGGATCCTAGGTCATTAAAGAATTTGTGCATAAATTTACAGAGGGATGGTAGCAATGTCTTATAGTATGAAATGGTAAAACCATCTGGGCCTGGAGCTTTCCCCAATTTACCCATGCTTAATGAGCACTCCACGGATTACCGCCTTGTGTACTTCCCAATGTCGCTGCCTAGTGTGTCATTAGTCTGAAAATAGCAATCCAGTTCTATGGTAACGTCCTTGAGCACCTCTTCGTCTTGTAGGAGGCTTTCGTTCAACCTCCAAGTTCTCGTCTTGGAGGTGAGGTTATGGGTTAGTGCGTAGGACAGTAGGATCGGAGCATGATCCGACCATGTGATATGACCGATCGAGGAGTTTTGGACTGCTTGTAGTTGGGAGTACAGGATTAGAAAATAGTCAATCCTGGAATATTGTTTATGTGGCAAGGAGTAGAAAGTGCAATCCTTTTCAGAGGGGTGAAGAAGACGCCAAGCATCTATTAGTTGTGCCTTGTGTAAAGATCACGTGATTCGTTTCCAAGGGCCAGGTAGTATCGAGGAACATCCTGAAGAGGTGTCCCCAGAGGGGATCAGCGGGGAGTTAAAGTTGCCTCCAAGTATTAGTTGACCTCTTGAGAACTCGAGCAATGAGTCTAGAGTCTTGTTAATAAAAGGGTCTTGGTGGGTATTGGGAGCGTAGAGGCTCGCCAAAGTGACCTTAACACCTCCAACCGTGCCTCTGAGAAACAGATACCGCCCCCCTGAGTCTGCTTTTACATCCACACAACTCCATGGAACATTTCTTGAAATTAGTATAGACACGCCTTGTGACTTAGTGGACTTGGTGGAATGATATACCACCGGGAAAAATTTGTTTTTCAGGGCAGGTAACTTGCCATCTCTAAAATGCGTTTCGTGAATGAAAGCAACATCTGTTTTCATGCGACGCAAATCTTGCAGTAGCTTGCGTCCCTTTTCAGGGATGTTAAAACCCTTTGCGTTTAGTGAGAGCACATTCACCACTTCCATGGCCTATAGGTAAAAAAGGGGAGGGGGGTGGAAGGGTAGGGAAATCGGGGGAGGGGAGGGAGGGAAAAAGGGGGGGGAAAGGGAAAGAGAATGAAGGGAGGAGAGCAAGAGGCAAAAGATAGAGGGAGGATGGGATCGAGAAACAGGAGGAGGAGAGAGACCCCGGTGGGTAAATGACCCAGAGGGGAGAGTTTAAAAGGGCAGGTTACTTTTTAGAAGAAGCCACCTGAAAGGAAGAAAAAACTACGCACCCAGTTCCAGGCTGGTAATCGAGCGTTGGCCTACGAGGGAGTGTGGTCAGAAATAGCCGGGAAGAGACCCACTGGCCACCCCTGACCACCCCGACTATAGAGAGTAATGAAATTTTGAAAAAAACACGAACAACTAAAACTGAATGGCATATATATGTATAAAACAAGTACTATATGAAACACATAGGTTGAAGTGAACAAAACCATTAAAGAGCTTCTCCTGTAATGACCAGCTAACTTTAGTCCCCTCCCCAGACATCTAGGTCTAGGGTTATCCTCTAACATGAACGTTCCTAATGCGCAGGGTACCCATGTGGGGGGTAATGTGGGGGTTGCAGGATTCAACCCCCAGAACTAGTCCCAGTCACCCCTCGCTCCAGGAGCACATGACCCCTCTAACTTCAACAGAATACTGTGCGTTCCACAGGGAGAGACCCCTCCAGGAGGCAAAGTGGTAGCGTGAGCAACAGCCGACACTCCAGTAGAGGTGCACCTCTCATCAGATAATATACACAGTCCTGCTGGATGCAGTGCGTAAAGAAACATTAGGGCTCAAAGTCCTTTAGATGAGAAAAAATAGATTAGGAGAAGCCCCTGCAGCTCCCCCGGTGGGTCAGAAGTCGACCAGCCCCCCTGAGATCCCCTGAGATCCCCGCAGATCCCCCGGTGTGATTAAAGAGAAGTGCTCCCGCACATAGTACAGACATATAGGGTGAACCCCAACACAGAGAGAAACATTAGGGCTCCAAGACCCTGAGGGTGCAGAGAGCTTTGGGATCGGCTCAAAGTATTTCCTATACAAAAAATTGTGAACAGGAGATATACCATATGGAACTATCTTGCAGGCATAGTAGAGAAAATAAAACGCATATAATCATGAGCATGCTTTCACAAACGTGATTGCTGGTGATGTATCATGCAAGATGATCGTCAGAGGTATGGGCCCCTGTCCTGACACACAGGGAAAAACCTTAGGGAACGGAGCCCCTGCAGATAACTGTGGGTGGCCTGGTAGACGAGGCAAGTATTCATGTGATCCGGGAGAGGAATGTAAGTGTCAGGCATGGAGGGGGGTCTGAGTGTCCTGCGGGCAGGGGAGGTCAGAAGTTTCACTAGGCAGCTCAGTGAGGAAGTCTCTCAGCATCCACAGGCATATCAGGCAGAAGGGACAACAATAAAGGGAGAAAAAAGAAAAAAAAAAAGGGGGGGACCCACAACTGGGGAGCACAGGGTGAAGGATGCCTGGGCTTTTTGGAACGTCGCAATCATGTCGCCTAGTCAAGTCTAGGACCGGTCGCAGTAGGGCTCTTCTCTCCAATGTTGCTCTCGAGAGGTCTGGAAGGATTTTAACAGTAGCTCCATCTAATTCTATCTCTCCATGCTCCCAAGCCCTGCGGAGGTTAAGCTACTTTTGTGAGTAGCAGTGCAGCCTGCAGAGAACATCACGGGTCTTTCAGGATCTGACTATTTAGGCCCAAGAGCCCTGTGTACCCGGTCCAGTTCTAATGTTGGCGGCGGAGCTTCCATTAGCTTTTGGAAGATGGCTGTGACCATCGCCGCTAGGTCCTCTGCTCCGGTGGCCTCCGGGAGGCCCCGCAGCCGTAAGTTGTTTCTGCGGCTGTGGTCCTCCAAGTGGAGTTGCATATCCATGGCTGTGGTGGCATGGGAGGTCTGGGAGTGCTCAAGGGCTAACACTCTGTGTTCAAGAGAGGAGATCAAGGCTTCGGCCGAGTCCATGCGGTCGTTGAGGGAATGCATCTCAGCTTTTACTTCTTGCATGTCACCTGCTATGTGCCTCTTCTATGCGAAGAATAAGGGCTTCGATGTCCGAGGGGGGACATCATGGGGGGGGGCCTGCAGCATGGCGCGGAGGTCTTCTTCCAGGCGGCTAGGATGTTGTGAGGGCCCGGCCATGTCTACGTGGAAAGCAGCCGGAGTCCCTGAAAGATGATCCTCTCTAGAGAGGGAGTAGGGGGGACAGACAGGGCTAGAGTGGCGCAGTCCTCCATGCGGGATACACATGGAGCGTCTACAATAGCGCCCCGTGAGGCACCCTGTGGGTCATGAAAATATCGTTGGATCCCACTCTGGGGTGTAAGGGGCCGGTTCTTACGGGTTGCCGATCTGGTCCTGTACCTTTTATTCTCTAGCATGCCATATATACATGGGTGAAAATCTGTTGGTTGGTCGCGGTAGGCAGGGGGAGGCCAGGAGCTCTTCAGAAGCACGTCTTCACTCAGCCATTGGTAAGCCACGCCCCCAGTTCCTATGTTTTCATGCAAAGGGCATGGAAACAAGACTAAGCGACTCAATTATCAGTTCTATTAGTTCTCAAAAAGTCACACTGATGTACATGCAACTCTTGAATGACCATTTTCACACTGATAGTACGTTAGGCCACTAGGAATCATACATCTTTCTCATTGCTAACCATTAGTGCCAGAACTGTAAAGTAAATAGACCTTATGTTATTCTTGTCACTTAACTTTTGTTCTCATTTTGCACACTCTGTTTATTTTTCTTTCCCACGCCTCCTTCATTGTTTCCTCTTCCTCCATAATATACAGTCTTTCTTCACCTGTTCTAAGATATGTTTATAGAGTCCAATACCACAGAGGTGATGCATGGAGGGAGTTCTGTGCAAAGGATCATGGTCTTTTCCATGAGTTATCAACATTGTTTCCTATAGGTATCAGAAAAAGAACATGTAATTCAAAAAGGGAAATTTAGCTGAAAAAAAATCCTCTTTTGTAAAAATGCATATAAAAGTAATGATATCCACCCATAAAACAATATTTTTTATTTATTTTTTACTGTCAGCTTTGAATTATTGATCAAGTGTTAGTTGCCTTTTTAGGTTGAAGGCTGTTTAAAACCAGCAATATTCTTCCACTGAATTACTGGACAGCAAGCACAGTTAAATTTGCTGAAAATCAGGCTAAAAAAATAGTGAGTGAAAAGTATATTAACAGAATCAGGGTACTGGTATTTACTATTTTTATTAGGTGCTCTTAAATTTAGAAGTTTTCTTCTTAAATTTTCTTCCAAAATGCCCTGGCTGTATTATTTTGGAACATAATCTCTGATGACAGTGAGGTCTGATGAATTCGAAACCGTGTGTAGAGATTGGGTGATATTGAATACAGTGATGCCCTCATTTTCTTCAAAATTCACAAGTGGGTAACAAAATCTGTCCGATCTAAATCTTATATCTGTGCTAGGCAGCCAGAAGTGACATACTGTATGTGACATACCACACCCCAGCTAAGTAATAATGCAGAGATGTCATAAACGTCTACTAGCTAGAGTCCTCAAAAGGCTCCTGATGAGGCTCTATTGTAAATAGTCTGATATGCAGCTCTGAAATACACATCTGTGATGCTGTTTTTTTCCCCCTATACTGACCTGCAGTTGAACTACACAGTAGTATCATACATTTTTCCTGTAATGACGTTACCTTCATAAAAGGCTACATTGGCTACACCAATGTATAAGACAAAAGCAATAAAGGCACCAAACATGCCTGTATTTCAAAGATCACAAATCTAATAAGACACATTAAACCTCCTCAGATAAAAACGATCTATGATTTATATCGCAATTGATGTATAACCACTTGACGACCGCCTCACGCCGATGTACGTCGGCAAAGTGGCACGGACAGGCAAAATCACGTACAGGGTACGTGATTTGCCTTCCGCGGGTGGGGGGTCCGATCGGACCCCCCCCCCGGTGCCCGAGGCGGTCGTCGTTTGTCCAGCGGCGATCGGTGATGAGGGGGAGACCATCCGTTCGTGGCCCCCCCCTCGCGATCGCCGCCGGCCAATGAGAACACTCCTTTGCTGCTGTATGCTAAACAGCAGCAAAGGAAGTGATGTCATCTCCCCTCGGGTCGGTATTTTCCGTTCCGGCCCGAGGAGAGACGACAAGTATGTGAGTGCACCAACACTACACACACAGTAGAACATGCCAGGCACACAAATCACCCCGATCCCCCCCCCGATCGCCCCCCGATCCCCCCCCCAATCACCCCCCCCCCCTGTCACAAACTGACACCAGCAGTTTTTTTTTTTTTTTTTTGTTTTTTTTTCTGATTACTGCATAGTGTCAGTTTGTGACAGTGACAGTGTTGGGACAGTGTATATTACCCCCCTTTAGGTCTAGGGTACCCCCCTAACCCCCCCTAATAAAGTTTTAACCCCTTGATCACCCCCTGTCACCAGTGTCGCTAAGCGATCATTTTTCTGATCGCTGTATTAGTGTCGCTGGTGACGCTAGTTAGGGACGTAAATATTTAGGTTCGCCGTCAGCGTTTTATAGCGTCAGGGACCCCCATATACTACCTAATAAATGTTTTAACCCCTTGATTGCCCCCTAGTTAACCCTTTCACCACTGATCACCGTATAACCGTTACGGGTGACGCTGGTTAGTTCGTTTATTTTTTATAGTGTCAGGGCACCCGCCGTTTATTACCGAATAAAGGTTTAGCCCCCCGATCGCCCGGCGGTGATATGCGTCGCCCCAGGCAGCGTCAAATTAGCGCCAGTACCGCTAACACCCACGCACGCAGCATACGCCTCCCTTAGTGGTATAGTATCTGAACGGATCAATATCTGATCCGATCAGATCTATACTAGCGTCCCCAGCAGTTTAGGGTTCCCAAAAACGCAGTGTTAGCGGGATCAGCCCAGATACCTGCTAGCACCTGCGTTTTGTGCCTCCGCCCAGCCCAACCAAGTGCAGTATCGATCGATCACTGTCACTTACAAGGCACTAAACGCATAACTGCAGCGTTCGCAGAGTCAGGCCTGATCCCTGCGATCGCTAACAGTTTTTTTGGTAGCATTTTGGTGAACTGGCAAGCACCAGCCCCAGGCAGCGTCAGGTTAGCGCCAGTACCGCTAACACCCACGCACGCACCATACACCTCCCTTAGTGGTATAGTATCTGAACGGATCAATATCTGATCCGATCAGATCTATACTAGCGTCCCCAGCAGTTTAGGGTTCCCAAAAACGCAGTGTTAGCGGAATCAGCCCAGATACCTGCTAGCACCTGCGTTTTGCCCCTCCGCCCGGCCCAGCCCAGCCCACCCAAGTGCAGTATCGATCGATCACTGACACTTACAAAACACTAAACGCATAACTGCAGCGTTCGCAGAGTCAGGCCTGATCCCTGCGATCGCTAACAGTTTTTTTTGTAGCGTTTTGGTGAACTGGCAAGCACCAGCCCCAGGCAGCGTCAGATTAGCGCCAGTACCGCTAACACCCACGCACGCACTGTACACCTCCCTTAGTGGTATAGTATCTGATCGCATCAATATCTGATCCGATCAGATCTATACTAGCGTCACCAGCAGTTTAGGGTTCCCAAAAACGCAGTGTTAGCGGGATCAGCCCAGATACCTGCTAGCACCTGCGTTTTGCCCCTCCGCCCGGCCCAGCCCAGCCCACCCAAGTGCAGTATCGATCGATCACTGTCACTTACAAAACACTAAACGCATAACTGCAGCGTTCGCAGAGTCAGGCCTGATCCCTGCGATCGCTAACAGTTTTTTTGGTAGTGTTTTGGTGAACTGGCAAGCGCCAGCGGCCTAGTACACCCCGGTCGTAGTCAAACCAGCACTGCAGTAACACTTGGTGACGTGGCGAGTCCCATAAGTGCAGTTCAAGCTGGTGAGGTGGCAAGCACAAGTAGTGTCCCGCTGCCACCAAAAAGACAAACACAGGACCGTCGTGCCCATAGTGCCCTTCCTGCTGCATTCGCCAATCCTAATTGGGAACCCACCGCTTCTGCAGCGCCCGTACTTCCCCCATTCACATCCCCAACCAAATGCAGTCGGCTGCATGAGAGGCATTTTTATGTCCTCCCGAGTACCCCTACCCAACGAACCCCCCAAAAAAGATGTCGTGTCTGCAGCAAGCGAGGATATAGGCGTGACACCCGCTATTATTGTCCCTCCTGTCCTGACAATCCTGGTCTTTGCATTGGTGAATGTTTTGAACGCTACCATTCACTAGTTGAGTATTAGCGTAGGGTACAGCATTCCACAGACTAGGCACACTTTCACAGGGTCTCCCAAGATGCCATCGCATTTTGAGAGACCCGAACCTGGAACCGGTTACCGTTATAAAAGTTAGTTACAAAAAAAGTGTAAAAAAAAAAAAAATATGAAATAAAAAAAAATAGTTGTTGTTTTATTGTTCTCTCTCTCTCTATTCTCTCTCTCTATTGTTCTGCTCTTTTTTACTGTATTCTATTCTGCAATGTTTTATTGTTATTGTTATTGTTATTGATTGTTATTGTTATTGATTGTTATTGTTATTATGTTTTATCATGTTTGTTTTTCAGGTGTGTAATTATTTACACTTTACTGTGCTTTATTGTTAACCATTGTTAACCATTTTTTTGTCTTCAGGTACGCCATTCACGACTTTGAGTGGTTATACCAGAATGATGCCTGCAGGTTTAGGTATCATCTTGGTATCATTCTTTTCAGCCAGCGGTCGGCTTTCATGTAAAAGCAATCCTAGCGGCTAATTAGCCTCTAGACTGCTTTTACAAGCCGTGGGAGGGAATGCCCCCCCCCCCCACCGTCTTCCGTGTTTTTCTCTGGCTCTCCTGTCTCAACAGGGAACCTGAGAATGCAGCCGGTGATTCAGCCAGCTGACCATAGAGCTGATCAGAGACCAGAGTGGCTCCAAACATCTCTATGGCCTAAGAAACCGGAAGCTACGAGTATTTCATGACTTAGATTTCGCCGGATGTAAATAGCGCCATTGGGAAATTGGGGAAGCATTTTATCACACCGATCTTGGTGTGGTCATTTGCTTTGAGGGCAGAGGAGAGATCTAGGGTCTAATAGACCACAATTTTTTCAAAAAAGAGTGCCTGTCACTACCTATTGCTATCATAGGGGATATTTACATTCCCCGAGATAACAATAAAAATGATTAAAAAAAAAAATATGAAAGGAACAGTTTAAAAGTAAGATTAAAAAAGCAAAAAAATAATAAAGAAAAAAAAACAAAAAAAAAAACACCCCTGTCGCCCCCTGCTCTCGCGCTAAGGCGAACGCAAGCGGCGGTCTGTCGTCAAACGTAAACAGCAATTGCACCATGCATGTGAGGTATCACCGCGAAGGCCAGATCGAGTGCAGTAATTTTTCCAGTAGACCTCCTCTGTAAATCTAAAGTGGTAACCTGTAAAGGCTTTTTAAGGCTTTTAAACATGTATTTATTTTGTTGCCACTGCACGTTTGTGCGCAATTTTAAAGCATGTCATGTTTGGTATCCATGTACTCGGCCTGAGATCATCTTTTTTATTTCATCAAACATTTGGGCAATATAGCGTGTTTTAGTGCATTAAAATTAAAAAAAGTGTGTTTTTTCCCCAAAAAATGCGTTTGAAAAATCGCTGCGCAATTACTGTGTGAAAAAAAAAAATGAAACACCCACCATTTTAATCTGTAGGGCATTTGCTTTAAAAAAATATATAATGTTTGGGGGTTCAAAGTAATTTTTTTGCAAAAAAAAAAAACTTTTTCATGTAAACAATAAGTGTCAGAAAGGGCTTTGTCTTCAAGTGGTTAGAAGAGTGGGTGATGTGTGACATAAGCTTCTAAATGTTGTGCATAAAATGCCAGGACAGTTCAAAACCCCCCCAAATGACCCCATTTTGGAAAGTAGACACCCCAAGCTATTTGCTGAGAGGCATGTCGAGTCCATGGAATATTTTATATTGCGACACAAGTTGCGGGAAAGAGACAAATTTTTTTTTTTTTTTTTTTTTTTTTGCACAAAGTTGTCACTAAATGATATATTGCTCAAACATGCCATGGAAATATATGAAATTACACCCCAAAATACATTCTGCTGCTTCTCCTGAGTACGGGGATACCACATGTGTGAGACTTTTTGGGAGCCTAGCCGCGTACGGGACCCCGAAAACCAAGCACCGCCTTCAGGCTTTCTAAGGGCGTGAATTTTTGATTTCACTCTTCACTGCCTATCACAGTTTCGGAGGCCATGGAATGCCCAGGTGGCACAAAACCCCCCCAAATGACCCCATTTTGGAAAGTAGACACCCCAAGCTATTTGCTGAGAGGTATAGTGAGTATTTTGCAGACCTCACTTTTTGTCACAAAGTTTTGAAAATTGAAAAAAGAAAAAAAAAAATGTTTTTTCTTGTCTTTCTTCATTTTCAAAAACAAATGAGAGCTGCAAAATACTCACCATGCCTTTCAGCAAATAGCTTGGGGTGTCTACTTTCCAAAATGGGGTCATTTGGGGGGGTTTTGTGCCACCTGGGCATTCCATGGCCTCCGAAACTGTGATAGGCAGTAAAGAGTGAAATCAAAAATTTTCACCCTTAGAAATCCTGAAGGCAGTGATTGGTTTTTGGGGTCCAGTACGCGGCTAGGCTCCCAAAAAGTCCCACACATGTGGTATCCCCATACTCAGGAGAAGCAGCTAAATGTATTTTGGGGTGCAATTCCACATATGCCCATGGCCTGTGTGAGCAATATATCATTTAGTGACAACTTTATGAAAAAAAAAAAAAAAAAAAAAAAAAAAGTGTCACTTTCCCGCAACTTGTGTCAAAATATAAAATATTCCATGGACTCAATATGCCTCTCAGCAAATAGCTTGGGGTGTCTACTTTCCAAAATGGGGTCATTTTGGGGGGTTTTGTGCCACCTGGGCATTCCATGGCCTCCGAAACTGTGATAGGCAGTGAAGAGTGAAAGCAAAAATTTACACCCTTAGAAATCCTGAAGGCGGTGATTGGTTTTCGGGGCCCCGTACGCGGCTAGGCTCCCAAAAAGTCCCACACATGTGGTATCCCCATACTCAGGAGAAGCAGCTAAATGTATTTTGGGGTGCAATTCCACATAGGCCCATGGCCTGTGTGAGCAATATATCATTTAGTGACGACTTTTTGTAAATATTTTTTTTTTTTTTTTGTCATTTTTCAATCACTTGGGACAAAAAAAATAAATATTCAATGGGTTCAACATGCCTCTCAGCAATTTCCTTGGGGTGTCTACTTTCCAAAATGGGGTCATTTGGAGGGGTTTTGTACTGCCCTGCCATTTTAGCACCTCAAGAAATGACATAGGCAGTCATAAACTAAAAGCTGTGTAAATTCCAGAAAATGTACCCTAGTTTGTAGACGCTATAACTTTTGCGCAAACCAATAAATATACACTTATTGACATTTTTTTTACCAAAGACATGTGGCCGAATACATTTTGGCCTAAATGTATGACTAAAATTTAGTTTATTGGATTTTTTTTATAACAAAAAGTAGAAAATATCATTTTTTTTCAAAATTTTCGGTCTTTTTCCGTTTATAGCGCAAAAAATAAAAACCGCAGAGGTGATCAAATACCATCAAAAGAAAGCTCTATTTGTGGGAAGAAAAGGACGCAAATTTCGTTTGGGTACAGCATTGCATGACCGCGCAATTAGCAGTTAAAGCGACGCAGTGCCAAATTGGAAAAAGACCTCTGGTCCTTAGGCAGCATAATGGTCCGGGGCTCAAGTGGATAACAAATCATAATTTCCTTCTGTTAAACATTATGTTTTTTTGTCAGATTTTGAAACCTTGTCTGAATAAAATATTTAGTATTGTGCAAAAGTTTTAGGCAAGTGTTAAGAAATGCTGTAAAGTAAGAATGCTTTCAAAATACATATACTGTATTTTATTTGTTTATTTTAATCAATTTACAAACTGCTAAGTGAGCAAACGGAAGAAAAATCTAAATCAAATCAATATTTGGTGTGACTACCCTTCAAACCAGCACCAATTCCTCTTCTTTACTTACACACGTTGTACCCTTGCTCAAAAGTCAGGGATTTTGTAAGGTTAGAGTCAGGTGTATAATTAATCAATTATACCAAGCAGGTTCTAATGATCATCAATTTCATATGTAGGTCGAAACACAGTAAATAACTGAAACAGAACCAGCTGTGCGGGAGGCTTAAACCTGGGAGATGAACAGCCAAACTCTGCTACTAAGGTGAGGCTGTGGAAAGCAGTTACATTTCACAAGTGAAACCATGGCAAGACTGAGCACAGCAACAAGACACAAGGTAGTTATACTGCATTTAGCAAGGTGTCTCCCAGGCAATGATTTGAAAGCAGACCAGGGTTTCAGGATGTGCTGTTCAACCTCTGTTGTAGAAGTACATAGAAACGGGCAACGTTAAGGTCCTTAGATGCAGTGGTCAGCCAAGGAGACATAATGCAGCAGATGAAAGACACACCATACTTATTTGCCTTTGACATCGGAAGATCTCCAGCATAGAACTGGCGGAAACCAGTGGAACCCAGGTACACTCATTTACTGTTTTGAGAAGTCTGGCCAGCAGTAGTTTTCATGGAAGAATTGCAGCAAAATGGCAGCAGGTGCTCTGGCTCGATGAGTCAAAAGCAGTGCTGGAGAGAGTGGTACAATAATAAGTGCCTGCAGGAAACAGTGAAGCATAAAGGTTCCCTGCAAGTTTAGGGCTGCATTTCTGCAAATTGAGTTAGAGATTTGGTCAGTCCTCAATTATTTGAAATACAGGCAGATACTTATCCATCATGTCATACCATCAGGAAGGTGTGTGATTGGCCCCAAATTATTCTGCAGCAGGACAATGACCCTAAACATACAGCCAATGCCATTAAGAATTATCTTCAGCGTAAAAAAGAACAAGGTGTCCTGGAAGTGATGGTTTGGCCCCACAGAGCCCTGATCTCCACATCATCGAGTCTGTCTGGGATTACACAAAGGGACAGAAGGATTTGAGGCAACCTACATCCACAGAAGATCTGTGGTTGGTTCTCCAAGATGTTTGGAACAACCAACCTGCCGAGTTCATTCAAACACTGTATACAAAAGTGTACCTATAATAATTGATGCTGTTTTGAAGGCAAAGGGTTGTAATTATTTGATTTATCTTCCGTTCCTTACTTTCGGTTCAATCTGATTTTATTGAAAAAAAATTCAAAGAGAAGTTAACACAAAATGAAAATAGAAACAAAAGTCCGCTTTGACAATACAATTAGAACAAATTACAGTCATTAATATCCAAATTCAAGATCAAGCAATCAGAAAAAAAAAAAACGAAACATTTACATAGCTAATGCTAGAATTATGGATACAGCTTAACAATACAGGTTAGATACACCGATAATAACATTGCAAGACACTCCATTGTGGAGGAAAGGGCGTCAGGAAGTACAAAAAGAACATTATTGTTTTTGAGAGAGGATTATGCTGAGGGGATCACAAGCTGTCGTGAATACCAATATCAATTGACATAAAGGATGGACACACGGCCCTTAAACAATAGGAGACTAGGAGGGAAATAAACATTTTTTTCACACCTGCCTAAAATTATTGCACAGTGTAGATGTATTTAGGATATCTGGCATTAGGGGTGTTTCTGTGGAACATAAAAACAAAAACACTCCAGCAAACCTGCATTCCATCAGACGGTTTGAACACTTTCACCTCCTACCTGCCCAGACCAATTTTAGGCTTTCTGCGCTGTCACAATTTTTTAAAGACAATTACTCAGTCATGAAACACTGTACGCAAATAACATTTTTACCATTTTTTTTTTGGTGGTATTAATCACCAGTTTTTTTTTTATTCTTTGCTATATAAATGAAAAAATATCAAACATTTTGAAAAATAAATACTTTTTTCCTAATTTTATTTATAAAATGTAGTAAATAATAATATTTCTTCATAAATTCAGGCCACGGTGTATTCTGATATATTTGTTTAGTAAAAATAACCCAAATCAGTATATATCATTTAGTCTGTGTGAAAGTTAGAGTCTACAAACTATACAATTGATATATACTGTATATTTGAAAATTGATCAATTTTGATGTACAGACTGACTATCTTTTTTTATTCTTGAGTTTGAGTTCTTGAGGCTCTAAAGAGTCAGGACAGTACAAATGTGGAGTTGTTTGTGTTGGGTATAAGGGATTGCCTGTCAAATATAGATGGTTCTTCAGAGAGCATTGCACATGTGAACAAGTCCTTATGGTGACACAATAACTGCTATGGGGGTGATCAAGGAAACTAATTGGTATGGCTGTGATTACGGACACTAACAGGTGTGGCGGTGATCAGGGACACTGTAACTGGTGTGTCGTCGATTGGGGACACTGTAACTGGTGTGGCGTCGATTAGGGACACTTTAACTGCTATGGCAGTGATCACTTGTATAGTGATGATCACTGTATAAGAAATCATTTTAAATGGCTTTTATTCATGACTCATAATTTACTATTGTGATTGCTGTGATCGGCTACAGCTATCACATGGTACAGGGCTGCTGTGATTTTCCCTGTACCATGTGATCACCGTTACCGATCTCAGAGATCACAATAGTAAACAAGCTGTCATGAATGAAAGCCATTCATGACAGTTGTGTTTACTAGTTATCATGTGATCGCTGTGATTGGTCACAGCAATCGCATAGTATCTGGGCCAATTACAGTGGTCCGGTACTGAGCATTGTGATCCGCTGTATGCCCCAGTGGCCGCAGAGGTGGTAGGATGGCCAGGGATGTCCTCCTGAACTGGAGCTGCATCTCTAATTGCTGTATGTAGAAATGGAAGAGATTTTGCCTCTTTGATGAAGCTATCATAGTGTAAAGCTACATTACTGAAGCATCTACTATGTAAAGCGCCGTTCTGGACTCTACTTATCCTCCGTGGTCTGGGATGTGACAGGTGCTGGACTTAGAGCCTGTGCTAGCTTTGATGTGCCACATTATCTGTATAAGGAAAGGCTGCACACTAATGACGTTGTTCCTATTGAAAAAGTGTATTTCATGTCTGTTTGCTGGCAGTGCCTGCCAGTAGCCATGCCCCTTCAAAAAAAAAAAAAAAAAAGGAAAAGAATTAAAGGTGTAAAAGCTGATGCATGAAAGTATAGGCCAGTGATGGCGAACCTTGGCACCCTAGATGTTTTGGAACTACGTTTCCCATGATGCTCCACTACACTGCAGAGTGCATGAGCATCATGGGAAATGTAGTTCCAAAACATCTGGGGTGCCAAGGTTTGCCATCACTGGCATAGGCATTTACTCGAGTACAGTTGGGTATAGCACAGGCTGGAAAAACACCAGGATTTACGCCTTACTTGGTCCAAATGCAAAAGGAAATGTGTTACTGGCTGGATCCACACATGAAAGTAAAGAGAGAAAAGCCTAAAAGTAAACAAATGCAGCCGTCACATTCAGGGATAGGTAAGCTGCAATATAGTACATGTTTGTGGTTGTGTTTAGATACACTTTAAGTAACAAAGTTATTGCCAAATCAATAGACCCATAGCAGGAATGTAAAAAATGCTATGGTGCATAGGCAGAGTATAGGTGTGAAAGCTAAAGTGGTTTAAATATGCCACTTTAACATCAAAAACCATAAGTCAGGAGGTGTTTTCATTTCCATGTGTTATTTGTATCTTTATGAACAAAAAAAAATTAATAAGGTGAAAGATAATTCACTAAAACTATGCTTGCACTTTTGCTCCAAAAAATACTTTCTCTGTGGCATTACCTGTTCATTTTTATGAGATGTGTATTCCAGGGAGCAGAAAAACAGCCATTATAGGGGAATAATGAATTGCTTATGAGATGACATATAGATTCATAAGAAAAAGAGAATTTTAATGGTTTCGTTTTTTTACTGAGTGTTGAACAAAACACAGGCAGAAATAGGAGTTGATTTACTAAAGGCAAGTTAGCTGTTCACTTTCCAAGGGAATTTTCCCCAGAGCTTATTGAATATAGTGAAGTTTCACTTTGCAAAGAAAACCCAATCATGTGCGAGTTAAAATTAAAGAAAAAACATTTTGCTTGCTCATGATTGGATGATGGAATTCAGCAGAGCTGCACCTCCTTCACTAAGCTCTGGGGCAAGATACCTGGCAAAGCAAAACTTCCTTTGAAAAGTGAACAGCATATTTGCCTTTAAAAAATCAACTCCAATGACTCCACACCATTAAAAAGATTCTCATCATCAAAACACATGTAAAATCTGGTCAGATATATCGGGCCTAGCCCCACCGCAATTAGTTATGGATAGGCTCCTTCAAATGTAATGGTTACATGATTTTTTTTTTGAGTATATTTCTTGATATACTTTCTATTTTATGCTGGTTGCAAGATTTATTAAGACTCCATCTTTAGCTGAATTATATTATCATTGGATAATCCCACCTGATGTTTGTAGGTTTGGATACCACTACTATTGACAGCATTAATATCTTACTTTTTGTGAAGATATGTTCTTCCATTCTGTACTGTGATATTTGTGTTTGTTGTTTACTACAGTGAATGTTATATGACATTCAGTTTTCCTTTCATCTTTTTATATTTTTTGATATTTTGTACTGCCAATTCTGCTCTTTGATATGAATAAAAAGTTTAGATTAAAAAAACAAAAACAAAAAACAAACATATGTTGCTTTGTGTTAACCACTTCAGCCCCGGAAGATTTGGCTGCTCCATGACCAGGCCGTCTTTTTGCGATACGGCACTGCGTTGCTTTAATTGACAATTGCGCGGTCATGCAACGCCGTATCCAAACAAAATTGACGTCCTTTTTTCACACAAATAGGGCTTTCTTTTGGTGATATTTGATCACCCCTGGGGTTTTTATTTTTTGCGCTATAAACGAAAGAGTGACAATTTTGAAAAAAAAAAAAAAAAAAAAAAAACACAATGGGGGTTATTTACGAAAGGCAAATCCACTTTGCACTACAAGTGCACTTGGAAGTGCAGTCGCGGTAGATCTAAGGGGGACATGCAAGGAAAATAAAAAACAGCATTTTAGATTGGATGATAAAATCAGCAGAGCTTCCCCTCATTTCAAATCTTTCCCTCAGATCTACAGCGACTGCACTTCCAAGTGCACTTGCAGTGCAAAGTGAATTTGCCTTTCGTAAATAACCCCCAATATCTTTTACTTTTTTGCTATAATAAATATCCTAAATTAAAAAACAAACAAAAATTTCCTCAGTTTAGGTCGATATGTATTTTTCTACATATTTTTGGGAAAAAATTTAAAAATCGCAATAAGCGTATATTGATTGGTTTTCACAAAAATTATAGCGTCTACAATATAGGGGATAGATTTATGGCATTTTTATTATTTTTTTTTTTACTAGTAATTGCGGTGGATCTGCGATTTCTATCGGGACTGCGATAATTCAGACACTTGACATTTTTGGGACCAGTGACATTTATACAGCGATCAGTGCTATAAAAATGCACTGATAACTGTATAAATGACACTGGCAGGGAAGGGGTTAACACTAGGGGGCGATCAAGGGGTTAACTGTGTTCCCTAGGTGTGTTCTAACTGTAGGGGGGAATGGGACTGACTAGAGGAAGAGAGATATCGGTGTCCATACTTAGTATGAATACATGATCTGTCTCTACCCCCTTGAAAGAACCGGGATTTGTGTGTTTACACATATTCCCGTACTGTAACGAGCAATCACGGATGCCCGGCGGTCATCGCGCCCACCAGGCACTCGTATCAGCTCTGGGGACATGCTTCGGGCATGTGCACGCGCCGTCGGAGGCGTCTTAAAGAGCCGACGTACAGCTAGGACGGCTCGCGCAGGGGAGCTAACCTGCCGCAGTATAACTGCGGCGTCTGGTCCGGAAGCGGTTAAACAATTTTGTGTTCATTGTCATATCACATTTTAATGATGCATAGCCAGGTTATAGGCAAGTATGTAGTGTACAGTAACTTCCTCTAAGTGTGGGGTTGTGTGTATACAGATGTTTATCCTGATTGGTGTGTGACTGGTTTATTTTTGTCAATTAATAAAATATTTTTGTATTAGAGAGGTGTATGGTGGTGTAGACATTTTTATAGGGCTTGAAGATGCATGAAAGGGTGTGGTGTGTTTTACTGAAAGTACATTTTTAAAAAATTTGTTGAAATACTAATATAAAGGTGGATTCATAAACACATATAAAATAGAGTATGCATACTCTGTACAAGACTAAACAGATTACTGTTACAGAATTTATTGTAAGTTATCATTTTTTGAGACTATTGTATAGTAGTTTACTGTATAGTTATGATGGCCACCTGGTGGCAATGAGAGATACAGCAGTTTATTTTATCGGCACTTGCCATATGTGTTCACATAGACAGCATTTCATTAATTAGTTAAAAATGTTTTCAATCTAGATGTTCAAAGTATACAAACACACAACATATTTATAGCTAACAAGTACTTTTATTTTGAAATTTCTCCTAGCAATAATGAACTATAACAGCCAAAAGCAATATTATAAGTGCATAAAGTTTTGGATCAAAAAGAGCGACTTGTGTACTTGACACTGCTCCACATATAAATGTATCGTATGAGCAGTAGGGTGACCACGTGTCCCGGATTGCACAGGACAATTCCACATATTGCAGGTCTGGCCCGGGTCCCGGGCACCTTCTTTCTGGGATAATACAGTGTCCTGGAATAAAACTGACACAGCCGATGCAGCCATTTGCGATTCTGTATCGATGGCCGATGACGCCATCCCAGCGTGCCGCGCAGTGCCCTGCCTCTCCCAGAGATACACAGAAAGAGGTGGACAAAGCCTCTTCCTAGTTGGGCGCCTTGACTAAGGAGGAGCCGTGGGCTTTAGCCAGCCCTGTTTTCCCACCTCCCGCCGCTCACATCACCCCCAGCCGCCGGTGTCCAGCGCGTCTTACAGCCGCGGAGCCCTGAGCGTCCCAACTCCTGGACGAAATACTGGACGCTGCAGTGCTCAGTCCTCCTCAGTGTGCTACACCATCAGGTACATAAAGTACTAGTAGTTCCCTATGGGTGAATTTAGTTTTGTGCATGTGCATTCACTGCATTGTGCATGGATTTGTACATATCAAGTAGGGGAAGCTCATTTTAGATTTGTCTTGAGGCTTGATTTTTTTTTTTCCAATTTTTAATCCAGATCCCTCAGGTCATTTGTATTCCTTTTGTAGTCTAAAGTATGGTTTTATATGCAACTTTAGTGCCTTAGATATAAAGAGCATTTGTTTAATGTATGTTAGCCTAACATTGAAAGAACAATTGCAGTACACTCCTTTATTCTACGTGGCTGCCTGCAACTGCAATGTTAGGCCAACATACATTAAACAAATGCTTTTTCTAAGGCAGTAAAGTTGCATATAAACCCAGCTCCGCTGACAAGCACGGCCACCACGACTGTATTGTAAGCCGAGTGACATTTCCTAAATAGGTAAGGGGCAGTGCCACTCGCCGATGTCACATGGTGGCACCCCCCATGTGATGTCACCCACCGGTGCATGCTGGGGGGTGTCCCTGAATGGCAATGGTTTGGAAATGTGGTCACCCTAACAGAAGAATTTGTCTCACTTTGTAAAGATATCCTTCCACTACCTGTTGGGTTTCTGGGGAAGAAATGTAAGAAATCTCTTAAAGAAGGTAAAAAAATAAACTGACAATATTATTATTATTAGTATTCTAACATATCCAAAACTAACCCGTGTGTGGGCTCTGCATACTCTAACACCAAGATGACTCACATTGACTAGTATATGGCCAGCACTATTGCTATGACATTTCTAGCCAAAAGCACTAATGACATTGCTTGGCATCATCTTCCTCTTTCAGATCTTGCACTTTTTTTTAAACCTTTTTTTTTGCAAATGTCACTGGCATAGCTCTTCTACTGAATGTTTATTTTTTTGGTGTTCCAGGATGATCTGGCACACAGAGGCAGCGGGTTTCAAGTATGATCTGATAATTACCATAGGCCAGAGCAGTTATGGAGCATTGGCAGATACAAAAACAAACAGGGCCGCTGATAAGGGGGGGTACAGGTAGGCCTCCTGTTCTGGAACCTATTGGGCCAGCAAGAGGAAAGAGCTGCCTATAGCTCGCTTTTCCCAGGGTGCAGCATGTCCCTTTGGTGTTTTGTATATCACGCCACCAGTGGCCTGTGTAGAGCCTCCTGGAGCTGGCAGGCATTCTTTGAAGACCTCAAATCAAATTGGAAAAATTCTGTGAGCCACAATGATCTTATGCCTTGCTTGTGCTACCTCCAGCTGCATGCGCTAATCACACTTCATATAACGTGCATAGGATAAATTTACAAGTTATGCGCTGCGCTTGGGTGACCCCAAAAACAAAATTAATAATAACCAATTTTGTGCTTACTAGTGCGATAATATTACAAATAATATGAATGTAGAATAAATAAACAAGGTGTGAAAAAACAAGTGCTTGTTACACCATAAATTAGTGCTTATTAGTGCTTTTTACACCATACATAGTGTCTTAATCAACATAAAAAGTGTGCTTAGTGCTCAATACACAGTAACCTAATTTTCTTAAATGAAAAAAAAAAAAATAAAAAAAGTTCTCTATGGCACAATGTCCAGCAGTGATAATAAAACAATGTGTGCAGGTGGTGTTCAGCTGTGACAACAATCCAACATCATGCCGAAGATATCCTGAGTGCTGCAAAACATGCTCCTGTGCTCCTTCGAGACCCCCTTAAGCTAATGTGCTCACCTCAGAGCGTGTGACTCAGCTTCTACCCTGAGTCCAAAATTGCTTGGAGCCACCCCTGGGCTCAGTCTCAGTGTCTGTTCCACTCCTCCAGCTGGAAACAATGTGGCTCCATACATAGAATGAAAAGGAAACTATATAGTGTAATATAGTCAAAATGCTTTTATTAAAAAAAAACGCTCCCCACACCGGGGTACTCACATGGCACTGGTGCGTCAGTGCACCATACTATAACGGCTTTCTATGCAAAATCAGTGGAAGTTTGGTGCGGTATGCTGTGCTGAGACAGCGCTGGTGTAAAGTCTCTGTCAGTCTCTCCGTCCTGGCATTTTGACTATATTACACTATATAGTTTCCTTTTCATTCTATGTATGGAGCCACATTGTTTCCAGCTGGAGGAGTGGAACAGACACAGACTGAGCCCAGGGGTGGCTCCAAGCAATTTTGGACTCAGGGTAGAAGCTGAGTCACATGCTCTGAGGTGAGCACATTAGCTTAAGGGGGTCACGAAGGAGCACAGGAGCATGTTTTGCAGCACTCAGGATATCTTCGGCATGATGTTGGATTGTTGTCACAGCTGAACACCACCTGCACACATTGTTTTATTATCACTGCTGGACATTGTGCCATAGAGAACTTTTTTTTTTTTTCATTTAAGAAAATTAGGTTACTGTGTATTGAGCACTAAGCACACTTTTTATGTTGATTAAGACACTTGTATGGTGTAAAAAGCACTAATAAGCACTAATTTATGGTGTAACAAGCACTTGTTTTTTCACACCTTGTTTATTTATTCTACATTCATATTATTTGTAATATTATCGCACTAGTAAGCACAAAATTGGTTATTATTAATTTTGTTTTTGGGGTCACCCAAGCGCAGCGCATAACTTGTAAATTTATTCTTTGAAGACCTAGTGACTTCTCCCCTGGGCAGAGGCCACCACTGAGGGACCTGACCAGTGACCACCACCTCCTCTCCTTCTTGCGCAGGCTGCTTCACTCTGGCTGATCCTTCAGACATAGGTTGCAAACAACAATGGTGCAATCTGCTGCATATGTGTCATAATAGGCCCACACCAAGGAACCAAAGGAACTTTTAAAAGTCAGCAGCGCCCTGCACCTGTGGAGCTCTGTGGTGTGATGCAATAGGGTAGCTGCCCCCTAGAGGACATTCTGCCTCATTGGAGTTGTGCCTCCTCCTCCTCTCAGGCACCCAAGTACAGTCAGTGACCTCATCGTCCCCTCCCTCCTCGTCACTGGATCAAACTTGGCAGTATGCTGCAGCTGGGGGAATATGATGGCTAGTTTCTTGTCTGTCTTGGGCACCCCCTCTCTCTAGGCTCACGTTACTCAGTTCCTCAACCTGGGAACCAACATCGGAGCCTTCAAATTGCTGCGCATCCTCCAGCAGCATGTACCCAACGCTGTGGTTAAATAATTCTGGGGACTCCTTCATGCATGATGGTGGGCCTATGGAAGGAGTGACTGTGGACAAGGAGCATGTGGAATAGGCCGCTTTGGCAGCTGCGTTGGAAGGCAAACTACTCTGAGCCTGGGCGACAGAGGATGACGACGGCTTTGTTACCCCTCCACCTACTCTTCTGCATGTTCTGGCTCAATAACATGGCCAGCAGCAGGAAAAAAAGAACAAGCGTGCCCCACAGCCACCTGCAGAGGATGCACCATGTCCAGGATCAGCACTGTTGACTATAGACAGAGGCTGCTTGCCCTCTTTTAGTGGCCTTCCGGACATGATGTATATTTTGTTTTGCAACATCACACTACACTGTATTAGTGGTGGCTGCACTGTATTGTGTATACCGCCAGAAGTGTAGTAGAAGCTGTACACACTGTATTAGATACTGTGTACACAGCCTGCACTGTATGAGAAACTGTACAATGGCTGCACTGTATTTTATACTGTGTACACCACGGAATGCACTGTAGATATAGGTTACGCTGACTGAATAAATATATATATATATATATATATATATATATATATATATATATATATAGCCACTTACTGAATAACCTGCCTGTTTAGTCTAAATCAAGCTCTCTATCCACACCAACACTACACACAGCCGCCGTGTAAGCAGCCTTATATAGTGTGGGGTGTAGACTTAGTCCCCCTGAGCCATGATTGGCCAAAGGCACCCTGCCTTTGGCCAATTATGGCTCTCTTAGCAGAGGGTGCTGTGATTGGCCAAAGCATGCAGGTGAGGTGCATGCTTTGGCCAATCATCATACAGCAAAGCACTGCGATCTCGCAGTGCATTATGGGGCTTCATGCAGCGCTCAAATTTGCCTCAAACGCCCCATAATGTTCGCTCTTCGGTAAAACGGGCGAACACCTGATGTTCGAGCCAAACTTCAAGCTCATCCCTATTTCAGATGCACAATGAAGGAGGCACTTGAAGAAAAATGGGCTGCATGGTCAAGTCACCAGAAGAAAGCCATTACTACACAAATGCCACAAAGTATCCAATACGCCAAACAGCACAGAGACAAGCCAGAAACCTTCTAGCACAGTCAATTGGAGTGATGAGACCAAAATTTAGCTTTTTAGGCACAACCATAAACGCTACATTTGGAGAGGAGTCAACAAGGCCTTTGATGAAAGGTACAGGAGGTGGATCGCTAATGTTTTATGGATGTGCGAGCTACAAAAGGCACAGGAAATTTGGTCAAAATTGATGGCAAGATGAATGCAGTATGTTATAAAAAAATACTGGAGGAACATTTGCATTCATCAACCAGGATGCTGAGCATGGGACGTTCTTGGACATTCCAACATGACAATGATCCAAAACACAAGGCCTAGTCGACCCGTCATTGGCTACAGCAGAATAAAGTGAAGGTTCTGGAGTGATCATCTATGTCTCCTGACCTCAATATCATTGAGCCACTCTGTGGAGATCTCAAAACGTGCAGTTCATGCAAGACAGCCCAAGAATTTACATGAATGGTGGCTTTTTGCCAAGAGGAATGGGCAGCTTTACTATCTGAGAAGATAAAGAGCCTCATCCACAAAAGACTTCAAGCTGTCATTGATGTTAAAGGGGGCAATACACGGTATTAAGAACTGGGGTATGTAAACTTTTGATCGGGGTCATTTGGGTAGTTTGTTGCCATTATGATTTAAAGAGTAAACACAGTTGATTGATAATAAAACGGATTCAGCCAAACACTAAAGCATGAGTGAAAGAAAAGTTTTTGTGTTACTCATATTCTCTGGAAAATGGCCAAGAAATCATAAATTCTGCCATTGGGTAATACATTTAAAGGAGCAAACAAAAGTCCAGGATGACTTAACTCCAATGTAAAAATGCATATAAAAGCAAAGGAGAGGGCCTTCAAAAATACAAGATTGCGGGATCATCAACATTCAGACTTTATAAAGAATGTAACAAAAAATGTAAGTGTGCAATAAGGACGGCTAAGATATAACATGAACGACACATAGCGGAGGAGAGCAAAAAAAATCCCAAGAAATTCTTCAAGTATGTAGAGTAAAAAAGGAGGACAGACCATATTGGCCCCATAAAGAATGAGGAAGGACATCTGGTTACAAAAGATGGGGAGATGGCGAAGGTATTGAATTTATTCTTCTCCTCGGTCTTCACAAGGGAATCGGGGGGGCTTCAGTAACCAAAACTGCAGTGTTTATCCTCATGACACATCACAGGAAGCACTTCCATGGTTAACAGAGGCCACAATTAAAATTAGACTTGGTGCATCTGGATTTTGCAAAAGCATTTGACACAGTTACCCATAAACGTTTACTGGACAAAATAAGGTCCGTTGGCATGGACCATAGGGTAAGTACATGGATTGAAAACTGGCTACAAGGGCAAGTTCAGAGGGTGGTGATAAATGGGGAGCACTCGGAATGGTGAGGGGTGGGTAGTGGGGTCCCCCAGGGTTCTGTGCTGGGACCAATCCCGTTTAATTTGTTCATAAATGACCTGGAGGATGGGGTAAACAGTTCGAAGTATTTGCAGACGATACTAAACTAAGCAGGGCAATACTTTCTTCGCAGGATGTGGAAACCTTGCAAAAAGATCTGAACAAATTAATGGGGTGGGCAACTACATGGCAAATAAGGTTCAATGTAGAAAAATGTAAAATAATGCATTTGGGTGACAAAAAAATGACTACAATCTATACACTGGGGGGAGAACCTCTGGGGGAATCTAGGATAAAAAAAGGACCTAGGGTCATCAATGCCAAGCTGCTAACAAAGCAAACAGAATATTGGCATGCATTAAAAAGGGGATTACTTCCAGAGTTAAAACTATAATTCTCCCGCTCTACAAGACTCTGGTCTGGCCGCACCTAGAGTATGCTGTACAGTTCTGGGCACCAGTCCTCAGGAAGGATGTACTAGAAATGGAGCAACTACAAAGAAGGGCAACAAAGCTAATAAAGGGTCTGGAGGATATTAGTTATTAGGAAAGGTTGCGAGCACTGAACTTATTCTCTCTAGAGTAGAGACTCTTGAGAGGGGATAAGATTTCAATTTACAAATACCATACTGGTGACCCCACAATAGGGACATAACTTTTTTGCGGAAGGGAGTTTAACAAGACACATGGTCACTCATTAAAATGAGAAGAAAAGAGGTTTAACCTTAAACTACATAGAGAGTTCTTTACTGTAAGAGCGCCAAGGAAATGGAATTCCTTTCCACAGGCGGTGATCTCAGTGGGGGGCATTGATAGTTTCAAGAAGCTTTTAGATAAGCACCTGAACAACCACAATATACAGGGATATACAAGGTAATACTGACATATAATCACACACATAGGTTGGACTTCATGGACTTGTGTTTTTTTTCAACCTCATCTACTATGTAATGTATGTAAACTTATGAGAACAACTATATCATAGTAAAATGCAAAAAAAAAAGGGGGCCAGTTATTGCTGTCCTCAAAGACTATTGGAAAGTCTAACTTAAATTTTCCCAAAACGTCTTTCAGGACAGCACCCAAGAGGATAATCGAGACTTAACCCATTTAGGGTGGGACAACAGCCTGTAGGAAAAAAGAAGGGGGGAGTGGTGCACTTATTCAATATAGTGTGCCGTTAACATAAAGCCCAAGTATAAAATGAACTAAAATAAGGTGCAAAAAAAGTCCAAGTAAAACCGAATGCTAGGGATCAGTTTATATGGAGATGGAGGTCTCAGAACGGTAAGGCCTCTTTCACACGAGGCATCCGTATGTCCGTTTTTCATCCTTCCGTTTTCGGATGAAAAACGGACATACATGTATCCCTATGGAGCGGCGGATGTCAGCGGTGACATGTCCGCTGACATCCGCCCCGCTCCGATCCGAAAAGTGTAACGGAGGAAAAACCTACTTTTTCCTCCGTTTTCGGATCGGATCGGATGACGACGGACACTACGGACCGTCATCATCCGATCCCCCATAGGGGAGAGCGGCGCTCTGACAGGTCCGTCGCTGCACAGCGTGCAGCGATGCACCTGTCATCTTCCTGCTCAGCGGGGATCGGCGGAGCTATCCCCGCTGAGCAAGCGGATGTTCACGGGGCGGATCATGACTGATCTGCCCCGTGTGAAAGAGGCCTAACTTGACAGAACGAAAACAAAACATCAATCCAACATTGATTGTAAAATTTATAGATTGGCCGCTCACCTCCAATAATGACCAAAAGGTCAAACAAGGCTCATCAGACAGTAAATGGGGAATCCTACTGGTGGGTCTGCGAAGACATTCAGGTCCCAAGCGAAGACGAGATGCTGCATGGAATCTTGGCACCAACACATCCTGCACTCATCACTGGGTAGTTCCATATATAGAGAAAACCTTGCTACAAAACACTAATACTTCTTGTGTAGATGGCACTGCAAACAATGACCACATAAGCATCCAGCATGCATGAGTAGAGAGCTCCACCATTTGTTGCCCAAAAATACCATAAAACCATTTTAAATGATTTTGAATAAGCGCACCACTTCCCCCTTTTTTTATTCTGTTCATGCAGTGATTTTGAGTACACTACTAAGTGGTTGCAGCCGTTCACATCTATTATATTCTTTGTGTTTTTTTTAAGCTTTCTCCGATGTTCTATTTCACCATTTTCACTGGAGTCTGATGCTTTATTTTCACTCCAAACTATACATAGTAGCGCGCAAGTTTCATTCCTATAACACACAACAGCCTGTAAGACTTTGCTTCCGAAAGCCTGGTCCCCAGCCGTCAGGAGATATAACCTAATATTTTGGAATACTGCCCTGCGGCCCAGTCTCTGAAGGGAGGGGATCATGCTCTGCTTCAGTATGTCACAGTACATGTTGGCATTCATGGTTCCCTCATTGAACTGTAGCTCCCCAGTACCGGCAGCACTCGTGCAGCCCCAGACCATGACACTCCCACCACCGTGCTTGACTGTGGGCAAGACACACTTGTCTTTGTACTCCTCACTTGGTTGCCACCACACACGCTTGACACCATCTGAACCAAATAAGTTTATCTTGGTCTCATCAGACCACAGGTCATGGTTCCAGTAATCCATGTCCTTAGTGTGCTAGTCTTCAGTAAACTGTTTGCGGGCTTTCTTGTGCATCATCTTTAGAAGAGGCTTCCTTCTGGGATGACAGCCATGCAGACCAATTTGATGCAGTGTCAGGCTGACCTCCGACCCCTTCAACCTCTGCAGTAATGCTGGCAGCTCATACGTCTATTTCCCAAAGACAACCTCTGGATATGACGCTGAGCATACACTCAACTTCTTTGGTCGACCATAGCCAGGCCTGTTCTGAGTGCAGCCTGTCCTGTTGAACCACTGTATGGTATTGGCCCACCATGCTGCAGCTCAGTTTCAGGGTCTTGGCACTCTTATTGCCTAGGCCATCTTTTGTAGAGCAACAATTCTTTTTTTTTCAGATCCTCAGAAAGTTCTTTGCCTTGAGTTGCCATGTTGAACTTCCAGTGACCAGTAAGAGTGATAACACCAAATTTAACACACCTGCTCCCCATTCACGCCCGAGACCTTGTAACACTAACGAGTCACATGACACCGGGGAGGGAAAATGGCTAATTGGGCCCAATTTGGAAATTTTCACTTAGGGATGTACTTCACTTTTGTTGCCAGAGGTTTAGACATTAATGGCTGTGTGTTGAGTTACTTTGAGGGGAAGCAAATTTATACTATTACACAAATTTTTGTGAGATACTGTATGTTCACAGTTTTCTAGTGTATTTGGACTCTCTGAATTCAACAGGTTATGACTGTTTGCTTCAATAAATGTTCTTAAAAAAAAAAAAAAAAAGTAAACATTCCCCTCTTATGTGTGCGCTGGCTCCAGATCTTCCATGCAAGTGATTAGCGGGGAAGGAGCTGAGTGCTGAGCTGCAGCCAACCTAATAGCTTACCCCTGCTAACTGCAGAGCAACATTAGAGACACAAGAGGTACCGAGTTTTATTGGAAGGAGCTAAACGAGTAACGCAAACTAATTAACCCCACAACCGCCTTGCATCATTATTAGAAGGAAAAGAGAATGAGAGCAGGGATACAGAATTTCAAAAGGCACCTTTTTAAGAGGAAAGTAGGAATCGAATGGCTGCACACAGAGTTATCCTCACAACTGATGGGGAGTGAGCCAAGGAGCCTGCTTGCCACTGACCGCTCAATCACCAGGCAACTTTACTACGTAACAAGCACTACTTCAAACGCCCATTGGTTATTGTACAGCTGTCATTTATACAGGGAAAGGAATGGATGTTTCATCTGATCCTCTACCAGCTTGCATGCTCCCAATTCCCTACTTCATGATCGTATATCTGCTCATTTCAACTCGTAAAGGAGTGGATGGGGGCTGCAATGGTTTGCATCAGTTGTTGGAGTAGTCTGTCAGTCTGGGGTGTCAGTGGCAGGGGGTGGGACGAGGCTGGGCCAGTCTGGGGTCCCAGTAGTTGGGGAGTGGAATGTTAAGTCTGTGTTGGGGAGGGGGGGGGGGGGGGGGAATGGGTCAGTCTGGATTGTCAGTAGTTAAGGTGTCAATCTGGGGTGGGTGAGGGTTTGGCCTGTCAGTGAGCTGCGGGTCAGTCAGGGGTGTAAGCAATTTGTGGTGGGGTAGTTTGTCAGTCTAAGGTATCAGTTGGTGGTGGGGGTAGTCAGTTTGGGGTTGATGGAGGTCCATCAGCCTGGGGTGTCAGTGGCAGAAGAGGTTGGATTGGGGTGTCAGTAGTTGGAGATAGTCAGTCTGGGGGGGCTGCCATGTTTTATGTGAGCATCACTCAGTCCAGGAAAAATGCATGCCCCCCTACAGCTGCAGGATGAAAAGGAAGCTGCAGTAACATCACTGAACCGGTTAGAAGACTGCAGGAAAAAGATTTATATATACATTTTTAAAATAAAAAATTCCAGGGTGGTATTGTTCATCCTTAGACACAGCACTGTTACCTCAGTCTCAAACTATATTTACAAACGCGGTCATTTTTGTATTGTTCCACTGGCTATTCTCACTCTCTCATTCTCGGTTTTGTGACAGTTCATGGGGGAGGTAGGTAAATCGCATTCTGCTTTAGCTTATAACTTAACACTTATTGTATGTTTATTTTGCTCCCCACCCTGCAATTCTAATTGAAGAAAAAACAAATTCTAGTTCTGATTAGTTCCCAGCGATCCAAATCATTTTTTTTTTTCTATCACTCACGGACTACTGTGGCCAAATATCTCAACTTACAAAATGCAGCTTCTGCAAAACCAAAATGATTATGCCACATCCTGACAGATTTTCCAGTATAGCGAATACAGTGTAATGTAAATGAATACTGGTTTATAAAAAAAAAAAAAAAAAAAAAAAAAAAAAAATCGACCAATAACAGTTTTATAAAACAATACAAAGAAGTATTTTACAATATTGTACAACAGAAGTAAATGTGCTAGGACAGAGGTCGCCTAGAGTTATACAGTTTGACACCATTCTGCAGAGAAGAGCGGGCGTATTTTGTCAGCAGTGCTCCGATGGTTTGCTTTTCCCCACACAGATCCCTAACAAATAAATAAATAAAAGTTAGAAGAGATCAAGAGAAAAATCATAGGTCAATGCAGCATGTAGCACTTTCAAACTCAACAAGGGCCCTTTTACACAAGTGGACCGATAGGGTCAACCTTTCAGTGTTTCAGGCGGACTCGCTCTGACCCTCTATGGAGCAGCGGTGTCTGTCATCACCTGCCCGACATCTGATCCTTTCTGCTAAAAACTGGTCTGGAGGATCGGCTTACAGTCAGGTGTAAAACGGACAGGCAGTCCATTTACATCCGACCACTCAGAGGAGAGGGGGTTGTGTCTGTGTTCGCTTTGCATAAGCAGAGTGGACACCAGTTAGCAATCTGCCTGCTCAGCCGGGAACAGCAGACAGATTCCCCGCTGAGCAGCCGCACTACAAAAAAGGCGTGTGTAAGGTGCCTAAGGCCATTGGCAAAGAGGAGAGGATACATTAAATACACAGATTATTTACTGGATATATGGTGCAATATCAGCTTCTGTCCATTTTTCTCTCATGGTAAACAAGGCGTTAAACCGCTCCTGAGTGTCCTCAGGTAGGTCTTCAGTCTTCAACAGAAAGATAGTCTCTGGCCGAGATGAACGATCCACCAAGGCTAATCCCTAGGAGACATAAAAATGTAGGAAGGAAGAGCTGTATCATTTAAAATAGATCTAAGCCTAATCACTAAAGTCTCATAATATGCTTTAAAATGTTAATGAAAATCCTAAAAGTTGTTTTCATTGTTCTTAAATTTGCAGCTTCATTAAAGTGGTTCTAAAGGCAAACATTTTTTACCTCAATGCATTTCTTGCATTAAGATAAAAGACGTTTTAGGCCTGTTGCACACAGGAGTAAAAAAATCCAGATTTTTTTTTACTGACCGGAAATGAGATTTATTGTTGTCTATGGGACCTTGCACACAGCTGAGTAAAGATCAGTAATACAGTGTTGCATACAGAGCAGTAAAACAAAACTAGAAGATTTTACATTTAAGTGCAGTAATTTACTTTAAAATGTTTACGCGAGTATGCCACAATACATATATACAAAATACCATGAGTTTCCTGATGTAACGAAGGGTGTTATATTAATATAGCCATATAACATATAGAGTTGAAGTGCAAATTCATATAAATAAATTCAGAAAAAAGTGATCTCACAATTTAAAATTCAGAAGGAAAAAAAAAAAAAAAAAAAAAAAAAAAAAAAAAAGGAGAAGTCCACCATTCTTATCATTGTGATTATAAAATCCAAGATCCACTAACAGCATGAAGAGACACTCCCATTTTCCCCTTACAACACACTCATACGCTAAACACGTTGGGAGGGGCCAGAATCTGTGACATCATCATGCCTACTGGCTGCCGGCAAGGTGTTTGTTTTTATCTCTTGTACCTGCTTTTTTGAACGCGAGTACCCTTTACGTTTTCTAATAAACACTTATCTTGCAGCAATTATGCTATGTTTTCCTCTTCTATTGTGGCTGAGTAATATAGTTTGACCTGGAGTTGCTATATCTGGAGCCATTTAACACCCTGTTGCTGAAGGCCTATAGGTCGGATCTGGAGAGTCGTAGTCATGGGGGAGGGGGGCGGAATTAATTTTTTTCTGGTAAGAGGCTCAAGACCCCTTTCATACTGAGGCACTTTTCAGGCGTTTAGCACCTGTAAAGCGCCTCTCACGCCTCTGCAGTGTGAAAGCCCAAATGCTTTCACACTGGGGCGGTACACTTGCAGGACAGGAAAAAAGGTCCCGCAAGCAGCATCTTTGGGGCAGAGTGGGAGCAGTGTATACACTGTTCCCGCACCGCCCTTGCCCATTGAAATGAATGGGCACCTCTTCACGGGCACTTTTAACCCCTTCTTGGGGGTTAAAAGCGCCCCCGCTACCGCCCGAAAAGCAGCGCCAAAGCACCGCTTTACTGCCAATGCCGGCACCGCCCCAGTATTAAAGTACTCCAAGTGTGGTGGAGGGCACAAGATTGTGTTGAGTATTGAGCACTCTTCATGCTGTTCGTGGATCATGGATTTTATAATCACAACGATGAGAAAGATGTACTTTTTTCCTAAATTTGAATTGTGATATATCACTTCTTTCTGAATTCAGATGATATACAGGTGCTGCTCTTCATTTAATTTAGTTACACTTTAGCCCAATATCTTGTTTGTTTTTAGTATATTAAAATACTGGCAATATAGAAGAATTTTACTCGTCTATACGTTTGCACACCTTTACTCGTCTAAACCCAACATTACTCAAACTGTAGGTCCCTTGCACACAGGCATCACAAGTGCCTGAGGAAACACAACGCCCCTGTGCAAGGGACCTAGTTTGCTGTCCTACCCCACATCTTTAAATACCAGAGTCTTAAATTGATCCAGTGCTGTGAACTCTGGAAACAGCAGGAGCGGGGCCAAGCAGTTCTGGGTGCGTCTATGGAGTATGGGTCGGGAGCTGGCTTGGTATGGTGGCATACAGAGAAGAGGAAGATTGGGCCACTCTGTGCAATAACATAGCACAGAGAAGGTGAGCATAACATGTTTATTATTTTAATTAAAAAAAAATATATTAACCCTTTAAAACAATAGCTGGTGAGTCTGCAATGAAGGTCTTTGTTTTGGCACTTCCTGTTATTGATTGACAACTGTATCCCATTTGATTTCCTGCTTTCTCACCCTGTCACACACCAATATTGATAACGTGGCTCAAAACAATGGGTAATATACTAAAAGTCTAACACCGGGCTTACTCCTGCTGCCTCCCAGGTCACTTCAGGTCAGTCATGTGACACACAGGGTGCTCTTCAGCTGGCAGTGAGCTTTCCTCAATCAACCAGAGTTGCGCTGACCTGATAACGTCTGCATCATTAAAAAGGAGTGCAAAAGGCACTGTGGTGATCACCCAAAACGCTGAGAACGTAAAAGGGTGCAATGGAATTACTGTTGGGCAGGGAGTAGACAACCTTTGAGAGGTGGAGATCTACCTGAACAACATGGAAGCGATCTAAGAACACCAGGGTGCAGTGCCTTTTATTAAAAACAAAAACAAAATTAAAAAAGCCCCAATATAAAGTAAGGATGGCAAGACTAAAAGATATAGAAAAAAAAGAATAAAACTAAAACGAATGGCACTGTAAAAAACAAAACAAAAAAACAAACACTTAGCCTACCTTAAAAGTTAGCTTCGTTGAAAAATTCAGCAATCACTTTCATTCACAATTGGTGACCTCAAGGCTGATGCAGGAGTCCATCATGAAGGCAGGATTTGCTCAACTAGTTTCAGGCCTGGCCTCAATTCTGGTCTATCTGTTCTGAGTTATGGCCAGTGTAAGTAATATGCAGGGCAGTGTACAGGAGTCAGTAGTATGTAGGGTAGTGTGCAGAGGTCAGTAGTAGGCAGGGCAGTGTACAGGGGTCAGCACATTTCACATTCTTCTGGTGAATATTCTCACTGGCCCTCCTTTTACATCCTTAAAAACAGCTTTGGCTTCAAAGCTCAACTCTCCAATTTGATTTCCCTACAGAAGTGGAATGGGTAGGCGACGGGTAGATGGCAGGGTTAAGCTCAGGTGGCTTCGGACACTAATCTAAAAAGCTGCCTGAGTTATCCTGCCAAGAAGCTACCAAAGCCAACAGCCAATTTTCCCATATGATCTCACATACAAGAGCCTGGGGTGGATGGGAGAGGAGGGCCGGCAGGGATAAGTGCAATGTCTTTAGGCATGTAGTTTCCCTGCATCAATCTGCAAGTGGGGGAGTAACACCGATGTCCCTGCCTTACCAACAAAGGGTCAACACAACACAGGGAACAAGTTCCGACGGCTTCAGGCATGAGAGATCTTAAGCCACCTGAGCTATCCTTTTGGAAGCTGTCAAATCTGCCAGCCAATCATAGCTGGGGAAATGCCTATGCCACCTGTGAATTGGCTGTTGGCTTTGATAGTTTCTTGGCAGGATAGCTCAGGCAGCTTTAGATGAGTGTCTGAAGCCACCTGAGCCCATCCTTGCCATTTACCCATCACCTACTCATTCCTCTCCTGTAGGGAAACCAAATTGGAGAGGTGATCTTTGAAGTCAGAGCTGTTTTTAACCCCTGCTGGGAGACTTATTTTAAGAAAGGTATGTTTTTTTTTTATAGTCACCCTGTGGAAATGAAACCTATAGGTTGATACCAAGTGGGTATATCAAAAACATACCTTCAGCTGGTCTAACCTAGTCGTCATCCCTTCAGGAACGCTTTGCTGCCACACATCTTGAAACTCTGACAGATTAAACTTCACTGCATTCTGCAAAAGCATCTGGGCAGTCGCTCTGCAAATTTTGTCTTCATCTAATGCATAGAACACTTCACCTTGCAAAATACAAAATAAAAAATATGCTAAAAAGTTAACAAGTAGTTTTTGATTTTTTAACCTGGATATTCTTAAAATAGAACTACGATCAGAGTAAAAGAAAAAACAAAAAACAAAACAAAAACAAAAACAAAAAAAAAAACAAAAAAAAAAAATGACATGCAATCTTCAGTGTTTATTGGTTTAACAATGTGCTCTCTCAAGTTTTAATGTTTCCAGTGGATCTGTTAATTTCCTTTAGCAGAGTGAGAACACTGCCCTTTCTGCATTAAAAGCACTGCAGGGTTGTCACCCAGTGGACCAAGTAGTTTAAATACTCGCTCAGTAAGATTTTAACCCCTTCATGGAAAGGCCATTTTTTGGCTGTTTAACATTGCACTACTTTCACTGGCGATTGCAGTTATGCAATACTGTGCCCAAACATAATTTAGATTTTTTTATTTTTACACAAATAGAGCTTTCTTTTGATGGTATTCTATAATCACTAGGTTTTTTATTTTTTGCGATATAAATGATAAAGTCTGAGAAGAAAAAAAAAAGTTTCTATCAAAGTTTCTTCATAAATTCAGGTCAAAATGTATTTTGCTACAGGTCTATATCCCAATAAGTGTATATTGATTGGTGTGTATATGGTATATACAGTGGATAAAAAAAGTCTGCATACCCTTGTTAAAATGTCAGGTTTCTGTGATGTAAAAAAATGAGACAAAGATAAATCATTTCAGAACTTTTTCCATCTTTAATGTGACCTATAAATTGTACAATTCAATTAAAAAGCAAAATGAAATCTTTTGGGGGGGTTCTTAATGTGGTTGCATAAGTGTGCACACCCTCTTATAACTGGGGATGTAGCTTTGTTTAGAATTAAGCAATCACATTCAAACTCACGTTAAATAGGAGTCAGTACACGCCTGCCATCATTTAAAGTGCCTCTGATCAACCCCAAACAAAGTTTAGCTGTTCTACTAGGTCTTTCCTGACATTTTCTTAGTCGCATCCTACAGCGAAAGCCATGGTCCGCAGAGAGCTTCCAAAGCATAAGAGGGATCTTATTGTTAACAAGTATCAGTCAGGAGAAGGGTACAAAAAAATTTCCAAGGCATTAGATATACAATGGAACACAGTGAAGACATCAAGTGGAGGAAATATGGGACAACAGTGACATTACCAAGAACTGGATGTCCCTCCAAAATTGATGGGAAGAAAACTGGTCAGGGAGGTTGCCAAGAGGCCTATAGCAACATTAAAAGGAGCTGCAGGAATATCTGGCAAGTACTGGCTGTGTGGTATATGCGACAACAATCTCCCATATTCTTCATATGTCTGGGCTATGGGATAGAGTGGCAAGATGAGCCTTTTCTTACTATGAAATACATCCAAACCGGCTAAATTTAGCAAAAACACATCTGAAGTCTCCCAAAAGCATGTGGGAAAATGTGTTATGGTCTGATGAAACCAAGATTGAACTTTTTGGCCATGATTTAAAAAGATATGTTTGGTGCAAAAACAACACTGCACATTGAAAGGTTATGCAGACTTATCGAGGGTCTAAAAATATCCCTAGACAACCTACATCACCTTTCCTCGATAAGTCTGCATAACCTTTCACACATCACCAAAAGAACACCATACCCACAGTGGAGCATCAGGCTTTAAGGCTGTTTTTCTTAAGCTGGAACAGGGGCCTAAAGCTGGATACACACTATCCAATTTTCTGTAGACTTTTTTCCTTCAGATTTGCCAAAACCATACAATATGGTCAAACCTTAGGAGTTTCAATTTGAATGCAATCAGGCAGGCCCTTGCACTACATGGTTTTGGTAAATCTGAAGGAAATTTGACAAAAGTTGTATAGTGTGTATAGGGGTCTTAGTCAAGGCGGAGGGAATTATGAACAGTTCCAAATACCAGTCAATATTGGCACAAAACCTTCAGGCTTCTGCTAGAAAGCTGAACATAAAGAGGAATTTCATGTTTCAGTAACGACCCAAAGCATACATCCAAATCAACAAAGGAATGCCCTCACCAGAAGATTAAAGTTTTGGATCGGCCCAGCCATAGCTCAGACCTGAATCTGATTGAAAATCTGTGGGGTGATCTGAAGAGGGCTGTGCACAGGAGATGCCCTCGCAATCTGACAGATTTGAAGTATTTTTGAAAAGAGTGGGCAAATATTGGCAAGTCTTGCAAGATGTGCCATACTGATAGACTCGTACCCAAAAAGACTGATATGCTGTAAATCAAAAGGTGCTTCAACAAAGTTGTACAGTTTATAGGTCACATTAAAAAGGTGGAAAAAGTTTTGAAATTATTTATCTATGTCTCATTTTTTTACATCACAGAAACCTGACATTTTAACAGGGGTGTGTGGACTTTTTATATCCACTGTATACTGGAATTTTTCTTTATACTACTAATGGCAGTAATCAGTGACTTATAATGCGACTGCGATAGTGCGGTGGACAATCTGACACTGACACTGAGGGGAACTGACTAACTGCCACTGACATCACCAGTGACAATAAATACAGCCAATCTTGATGTCGGCAGTGGAGGTGGTGAGACAGAGCGGCTTGCATTTGATATGTACTGTACATAGCACTGAGTGGGAACGCTTATGTGAGTGGAGGATCTGTGGAACAGTGGGAGCCACCTGTGGAGGAGTGAATTTGGAGCCATCCTGTTTGTAGCCTGTGAAGGGGGCAAAAGCACATGTGACCCATGACTAGCCATCGGGGTTTAGTCTGGAGGTGTGCATACATTGTTCACGGGGGGTGTTTGTGCGAGTAGCACTGGTGACCACTTATGGAAGATATTGGTGCATTGAGATATTGGGACACGTAGATAATTTGGAAAATTTTACTGTTTTGGACTTTATTATATATTATAGTAAAGGTTTGTGGGTTGCATTGCATCTTTTGCTGCATTATATACACAATACAATGAAAATACTATACACTGTCACTGTACTAAGAATACTGACTGGGAAGGGGTTAACATCAGGGCCGATCAAAGGGTTAAATGTGTGCCTAACAATGGGTAATGTGTGTAAAGTGTGCTGCTTTTACCACTAGACCTCTGTTTCTCAGCCCTTAGCAGGGATGAGAAACTGACCGATCGGTTCCTCTGTAGAGCTCTGTGTTGTTAAGCAACACAGAGATCTGGGCTGTGATTGTACACAGCCGATCAGCAGGTCCCAACTGTGAATCATTGGCAGGGTCTTGCTGACAGGCTCCCGCCATGTACAATCACAGCTGGTGTCGGTCAGGTGGCGTGCATGCACGTGCCCTAAACTCAGAAGTAGGCAACAACGTACGGGTAGGTCGCTTTGCCTACACTAGTCGCTTGCCCACAGTACATTGCGGGCGGGAAGTGGTGAACCACTTATAGCAAAATGACGGCCGGGCGGTGGTTTAATTGTTCTGACTGCATGACGTCCTTCAGAACAAGCCGCTCATGCGTGCAGGGTGTCGATCGGTGGCGACACACCGCATCTCTGCTCACAGTAAAGAGATTCTATGACGTAGGCTATTTACCATGTGACCAGCTGTGCCCAAACACAGCGTAAATAGGAAGTGCCAGTTATCACCATTCCTCTACTCACGCTGACAGCGCGTGAGTAAAGGAGAGACAATAAGCGGCTTTCCTCACCAGGGGGGATCTGCACTGATAATCAGTGCAATGATTATCAGTGCAGGCCCATCAGTGGAGGAGAAAAAGTACTTATTTACAAAAATTTTGTAAACAGAAACAATGAAAAACATTCACAATTTTCAGTCTTTTTTCGTTTGTTTAGAAAAAAATAATAAACCCACTAGGGATTAAATACCACCAGAAGAAAGCTATATCTGTTAAAAAAAAAAAAAAAAAAAAAAAGATAAAAATTGTGTTTGGGTAGAGCACTGCAGGACCACACAATTATCATTGAAAATGTGACAGCGCTTATAGCTGAAAATTGGCCTGGACAGGAAGGGGGTGAAAGTGTCCTGTATTGAAGTGGTTAAGAGTAATAGTTTTTTCTTTTAAAATTTTTTTATTATTTACAAAAAGTTAAGACAGGAAGTATACACAATACTCACATGCAAATGTCACATCTTGCACAGGAGATAAAAAGGTGACGAAATAGTAGTCTAGCAAACAACTGCATCAGGGGCGTAACTAGAAATAGCAGGGCCCCATAGCAAAATGTTGTATGGGGCCCCCCTGCAAACAGCCCCCCCCCCCACAGCTGCCCTAGTGTCAATGCAGCATGACCTGTGCCCAATGCAGCGTGACCTGTACCCAATGCAGCGTGACCTGTGCCCAATACAGCCTTGTCTGCCTGTGCCCCATACAGCCCCACCTATGCAGAGGAAGAGGCAAGCCACACGGATCAGCAGAGAGCGGGATTGCCCACTGTAATAGCTTTCATTTGAATTTCCTGTCTTCCCGGGGCTCATCGTCACATAGCCCCACCTCTTGGCCCGAGGCCTTTGATGACGTCACATGTCCCGCATTGGATCAGCGTTCTGTCTATCAAAGGCACCGGGCCAAAAGGTGGAGCTATGTGACGTGAGCCCCGGGAACACTGGAAGTTCCTTTCCTCTCTCTTCCCCTGGCTGGGAGACTGTGCCGGCGGTGCTCTTATCCTCACTGGGCCCCACTCGGCTGCGGGCCCCATAGCGCCCGCATGGGTCGCTATGGTGGTAGTTACACCCCTGAACTGCATAGTTAGGTACACTCGCTGTCACCATTGATAAACGGTAAAAGGCTAGGGAAGAGAGGAGGCCCCCGGGGAGGTACCCCTAATAGGAGCAAACTGTGCCCCGGGGGGGCTCCCTCACTGCCGGCGAAAGGAGGGGTTAGTCAAACATTTAGTAAGACCGACCAGAAGGTGAGTAGCCTGTAATACCTAGTAAAATGATTTAGGTTACAAATGTCTGGATAAGATGAACTCTACTGAAGAGTTGATAGGATACAGGTAAAAGGGAAAAAGAGAAAGGGGGAGAGGGAAGGGACAAGTAAAGTTTTTTTTTTTTTTTTAAGCAATAGGCATAGTTTATATACACACACACAAAAACCCTGTAAGAATTATTTATTCCTAGGCAGCAGGATCTGCATGAAAAACGCGGAAAACACAAATAAAATATGTGAAATAAAAAAGGCAGGCTGTAGAGTGGAACCTGCAGTGTCTTTTCTGGCTGTTTGGTCCACAAGTAAAAACTATGGCATATGAGCATTTGGAGGGGGGGAGGAGTTTATACTAAATACCACTACTAGATTTTATGATCACACACAGTTTATCAGAAAACAATATAGAACGAGAGATTATCTCGCTAATATATATTTTTTTCCATTTTTGCAAGCATGTAAAAATCTGCATTTTTGGCCATAATTTTAAAAACTCCAAAACCGTATTGCTATCACAAGGGGGTTAACAAACCCCCATGTGATGGCATTGGTATAGCTACTGGGAGACATTGGGGGTCTAATTAGACTGCATCTTCCGCACTGTAAAAGCAATTGGGAGACTATACAACCTCCTGGATCACTTTTAGTTTACAGCCAGCTTAAGAAAAACAAGCACACGTTTATGGCTGTTACTGCAGCCATGAACTTGTTCTCAACTCTCCACTCTCTGGATGTACTACATATGTGACTTACATTACACTAATCCTATCAGTTTGTGATTACATGTACAAGTTCTGATACCAGTTTAGGAGCACTGCACAATGTTGTACCACGCTGATCTTATTATCCTATTGCAAGCACTAGACAATTAACAGTCTCTAAAGAGGAAAAAGACCCACAAAAGGGCCTTATTGCTCAGATCACGTGATCTTTGCTTTAGATCAAATAAGAAAGCCATTATTTCTCTTTTTAAAAATGGCAAAAAAAGGTACTTTAGCTCTGTATGTAATTTGCTTATTTTGACATAGCTTTATTACTTCAGGTGAAGTAGAGATTCAGTAGAATTTAGATTTTGTACCCATGTGAAAACAGCCATATGATCGAATACCACTCTCTTCCTACTGACTGACAGATATGCAGAGCTATGCTGTTAAAGAATCAGGTTAGCTAATAAACAGGGAAAGGTCATAATATTAGTAATGCCTTACAAATATTCAATTAAATTAATGTAGAGGAAAAACGCACATACCTTCTTCAACAAACCTTTTTCCATAACACTCCAGACAATGCTGTATCATCTCTCTAAAAATAAATATAGAGACAATAAATACTTTGGAAGCATCTCTTGCTAAAAAGTACAGTATCCATATGCATTAATATGCGCTCACTCTGGCTCTAGAGGCCTTAGTTCCTGTAGGGACACATTTAGTGGTATGCGGCTGAATGACCACGACTCCGAATCCATTAACTGAGTAATGTGACTGAGGAGCTTCATTTCATAGTCAAAGTCCAGAAGCCTCCAGAAACCTGAAATACGGTAAATACAAAAACAAAGTATGCCTTCAAATTGTATAACTCACTATGAACAAGAGAATCATTGTGTGCAGAAATAATTTACTATATATGCTTATATCTACAATACCTAAAGTGCCACAGTCACCTTGGAGATCGTGACCTCTTGGTGCAAAAGAAATTATAGGATCTGACTGATACTACAGTAGTTTTGTTTAAAATAATGATATAAATCAGAGAATCTTTCAGAAATAATGTGTAGCGAGAGGTTTTTTGAGGACGATGGTGATATATAATAAAGACAAAAAAACATTACCGCTTATTTGGCAGGCATGTATAACTTTCAGGTGGTCCATTAATTCTAGAGAGCTTGCTTGAATCTGGCTTAGTAGACCCTCTGTTGTATACTGAAACCAAAGAGGACAAACGTAGTTGGAAACCAAAACCAACCCAAACAGTTTTGTACGGACATTCATATTTTTTTGGCAAGCATTTTCTGTTTTGAAAAATAAAAAACAGTGAGCAACTAGATCCATGTTTCACAAATTCCATCAATTCTGCTGCTCTCTCCAAACAATTCAATTCTGACAGCAATTTAGTTAGGCTACAAAATGGTCAGCGTCACCCACCCACATGTTACTCACTGCAGCAACTGCTGCACCGGTGAACTGCAGCACCACAGACATGAACTGTAAAAAACAGAGCAAAATCTTAAAGCTTGAAAAAGGTTCATTTACCTTTTCAGAAAAAAATAAAGGTGAGCCAACATCCTCTCTTCCCCATTGTACTTACCTTTGTGCATGATGAGCGGTCAGTGTCCACACAGCCGGTGTAGCTATCCAGAGATTAGAAATCCGTGCTCTTCTTGCCCTTTTTGCAGGGGTTCTGGGATAGATAAGAGCAATTCTGTGTGCCAGCGATGACTAGTTAGAATCACTCTGATCTGTCCCAGAAGCCCCGCAGAAAAAAAAACAGTTTTCAAATCCCCAAGCGCATGGGCACTGACAGCTCATCACTCACAGATTTAAGTACAATGGAAACCAGAGGGGATGGAGAGGGTGTAGGATGTTCGTTTACCTTTTAATTTATTCTGAAAAGATGATTTTGCACTTTAACTCTAGGCTGATACAAGACAAACACAGCTGTGTATTTATTAATACACATTTAAATGTACATTTTAAATACCAATACTTTAACTTTACATGAAAAAAAAAAATAAAAATAAATAAATTATTTTGTTATATTTAAGAACAGATATGTGGGCATGTGTTAGTATGTATTTGTGGTTGTGTTGAGATTTTTTTTTATTAAGGTTGTAAAGAGTACCTTGATAAATATCGTTGTTTGCATACGACAAAAAAGTATTATTCTGTATCTTATCTTAGCAAAAGAGACACAGTATGTTCAATCTGCAATAACTGGATTTTTGTCTTACCTGTAAAATCTATTTATTGGAGTACATCACAGGACACAGAGTAGCCTTGGTAATCGTTACATCAGGTTTATGTGCCACCTACAGGTGATTGGACACTGGCAAAAAAAGACAGGAAGTCCTTTCCCTGGCATAGCTCTCCCATGCGGGAAAGGCCAGTTTTGTAGCAAGCCATGATCCAATAAGCACAGAGGTGAGGGGTCTGTGTCCTGTTGTGTATTCCAAGAAATGGATTTTACAGGTAAGACAAAAATTCTATTTTCTTTATATTACATCATGGCAACACAGAGCAGCCTTAGTAATCCTTACATCAGGGATGTCCCAAGGGTACTGCAACCTAGCAACAAGCCAATAGTCCCCAAACCAAAAAAACAACTAGAACAAACTGGATAAAATAATAATAGAAATACCCAAGCTTTGGAAACAATATATAGAAACAGATGAAATTGAAAATAACTTTAATGGGCTGCTGCTGTAGTGTAAAGTAAAAAACCCCAAGTGAATGATATACACAGCGCTGCTCCAACAAACAATAAAGTGCCTATGTTAATGTATAGTGTAATCAATACAATAAAGGCTGATCAACAATATAAAGTGCTTAGTGCAAATATAGTGTAAACATATAAAGTGCAATCATATAAAGTCCATCCATATATATGGTATGCTGAACTTGTGCAACTTGTAGTGTGCAGATCCTGATGATACTCCGTGCTCCCCTCCTGAATCCCCACTCACCAACAATAGTTTTTCAAATCGCCTGGTATATGGGTTGAAGTATCACCTTCCACCAACAATTTGGATTACCGGATGTGTTCCCTGAGGATGTCACCTTTCTTCCACTGATAGGCTGTGAGACGTCAGGTATATCCTATATACGGGTGAAGGTATCACCTCTCCAACTCCCCCAGTAATCAGATATCAGTGTTTTGGACATATGGCAATGAAGAGAGAAAATTGTATAGTGTAATACTGCTAAATTTATTTGTTAAAACACAACTATCATTACACATCACATCAAAGATTTAAAAACATGCCAAAATCGCCACCTTGGCATGCAAACAACCGTCACTAGGTCTCCTCCGCTTGACGCGTTTCGCCCCTCCCACTGGGTGTCTTCAGAAGCTGGGTGCGCCTGTGACTGGTTATCTTTTGTGTCAAGTCCAGCCTACTACACCTGACTCCCCCCCCACTATGAGCACAGCATAAATTCAATCACTTCTCTTCCCGCTGGAAGTGCTATAGCCACCATCTTAGTACTTCTAGAGGTTTTATTAGAGTATATCTGGTGTACTCAATGGTTTTCCTTTTCCTCCCACTACACCAAACGATGTGTGTGCAGTATGTGAAGTTACTTCCTGCTTCCGCAGAAAGTGTCAGTGTCACCATCTTGGTACTCCTTGGAGCCCTCAATCAGTATATGTGGTGTACTTAGTCATCTGGAAGTGACCTAGTTTCCCACACAACACTCCTACGGTATACATATTGGGTATCTATGTTATTAAAAGGACAACATCCATCTTAGTTCCCCTACATGGTGTCCCACATTAACCCAGTATGTTGTGATCGTCATATATGCTTAAGTAAAGTACAATCATTACAGTAATTTTTTATTTACATGGTTACTACTACATATGTATAGCAGCAACCATATAAATATTTATAGTGTCTTACTGTGAATACATTGTCCCATAATTACAATAAGTACATTACAGTACAACATTATAAACCAATAGCATATGAAAAACCAACTCCAATACCAACAAAATAGATAAAAAATTATTATGTTAAAATTAATACTAAAAATTACATTTTAATAATACTTACAGGGATATACAATGTAATACTGACATATAATCATACACATAGTAGGTGAGGTTGAAAAAAAAAAAAAAAAAAAAGAAGTCCAAGTCCAAACTATGCAATACATGTAAATTGTTTTATATCTAGGTCTACATTTAACCCTGTCGGTGTCAATGACTGCAATTGGTATATCCATTTTGTTTCATTCTGTGAAATAGCATGTTTCATGTTAGTGCCCCTCCAGCGTCTCTCTTCTATCAATACCACAGAAAATTAATTTAGAAGGATCCCTATTATGGAATCTTCTAAATTGGTACAAAAGCCCTTTTTGAAATTATTGATGTGTTCTCGCAGTCTCTTAGTTCTCTAGTGGTTCTACCCACATATTGAAGACCACACTCCCATTCCAAAAGGCATGTAACGTGTGTGGTACCACATGTGATAAGCTTGGATATTTCAGAAGCTTGCTCCAGTGGCTCTAGATTGGAAGTGTTTTTTTAGTTACTTTCCTTTTTTATATGTTCTGCACATCAGGCATTTCCCACATTTAAAAAACCCACCCTGGTCCAAAAAAGTGACCATCTTCTTGAGAGGGTCAGGAATGCTTTTAACAATTCTATCCTTTAATATGGGTGGGGTTCTTTTGATGTCCTTGTGTATTTTTGGAGCCTGATATATAATGGGGGTTTGGGTGCTTCCGGGACAAGATAATTGGCTTCCTTCTTATCCAAAATTCTTTTTTCTTGTGCTTTCTTAACTTCTTTGATAAGCCTAGCTTTTAATTTGTTACCAGGGTCCCCTTTTTAATTTATTGTAGGTTTCTTTATCCTCTATCAAACAATTCTTTCTTATATTCTTTAAATTTCTTAATTACATTATACCACTCCTCTGCGATTTCTTGATTATCTAGTCCATCATTGGGTGCTATATCCCAACGGAGCCTTTTAGGGGTAATACCATCTTTAACATTTTGTTCCAATGGGGTAATATGCCACCAGGTTCTCACCTGTTTGTCCGTGTGTTTCGGTTGTTTTAAATTATATTCAATATCAACATTCGATGCGTTTTGTGAAAAAATCTCCTCTTTATTTACTTTTTTTTTTTGTGGATAAAATCAAATAACTCCATTGCTGCTGGATGTAATGGGGGAAAAAAACAAACAAAAAAAAAACAAAAAAAAAAAAACACGGGAAAACTAGATTTAATCTAAGCAACATCCATTTTAGTACTGAAGAGCTTAAGGCCTCTTTCACACGGGGCAGATCAGTCATGATCCGCCCCGTGAACATCCGCTGGCTCAGCGGGGATCGCTCCGCCGATCCCCGCTGAGCAGGAAGATGACAGGTCCATCGCTGCACGCTGTGCAGCGACGGACCTGTCAGAGTGCCGCTCTCCCCTATGGGGGATCGGATGATGACGGTCCGTAGTGTCCGTCGTCATCCGATCCGATCCGAAAAACGGAGGAAAAAGTAGGTTTTTCCTCCGTTACACTTTTCGGATCGGAGCGGGTCGGATGTCAGCGGACATGTCACCGCTGACATCCGACGCTCCATAGGGATGACTGTATGTCCGTTTTTCATCCGAAAACGGATGGATGAAAAACGGACATACGGATCATCCGTGTGAAAGAGGCCTAAGGTTTTAGAATTAGGTCTCAAATATGCCCCACCAAAGAATGTTAACAAATTCAGAACTTTTATAGATCTACACAAGTTTATTAGAAAACTAGACATTAACCACTTGCCTACCAGGCACGAACACCCCCTTCCTGCCCAAGGCATTTTTCAGCTTTCAGTGCTGTCGCACTTTAAATGACAATTGCGTGGTCATACTACACTGTACCCAAACAAATTTTTATCATTTTCTTCACACAAATAGAGCTTTCTTTTGCTGGTATGTAATCACTGCTGTTTTTTTTTTTTTGTAAAAAATAAAAAGGACCAAAAATGTTGAAAAAAAAAAATAGTTTTTACACTTTTTTTCTGTCAGTAAATTTTGTAACCAAGTAATTTTTTGCCTTCACTGATGTGCGCTAATGAGGCGGCACTGATAGGCTGAACTGGTGGGCATTGATGAGGTGGCACTTATGGGCACTGATGAGGGGGCACTAATATGCCACACTTATGGGCACTGATAGGTGGCACTGATGAGCACTGTTAGGTGGCACTAATAGACTGCACTAGTGGGCACTGATAGGCGGCATGGATAGGCGGTACAGATGGGCACTGATGGGCAAAGATGGGCAGCACTGATAGGCGGCACTAATTGCCAGCACTGACTGGCATGGCTAATGGGCGCTGATTTGTGGCACTTGTGGGCAGTGTGTGCACTGATTGCTGCCACTGGTGGGCTCTGATCACTGGCATTGGTGGGCATGGCATTTTATTTATTAGTGGCACTTTATATCTTGTAATCAGGGCACTGATGATCAGTGCCCTGATTACTTCCCTAGCTGTCCCCCTGTGAGGAGATGCCGCTGATCCGCTCCCCTCTCCTCACACTCTGTCAGTGTGAGGCGAGGAGAGCAGATTTCCGGCATCTCCGTGTTTACATGTGACCGGCTGTGATTGGACACAGCCGATCACACGGTTAAAGAGCCGCTAACGCGGCTCTTTACACAGATCGGTGTCGCACCGCGTCCTATTAACACAGTGCGGCCACGATCGCCGTGGTGCGCGCTCCCGCGAGAGCAGCCGTTCTGTGCCGCCGTCATATGACGGCGGCCCAGAACAAGACCTGCACTTTTAACCCTAGACATAGAAGTAACCAATGTCCAGATGTGTTTAAAATGATGGTGGAACAGGATATTGAAGATATTCATATAAATCCCATTAGAGACAATAGACAAAATTCAACAGGGCCTTATAGATCTAGAGTAAAAGAAAGATATTATTATAAGGCCAGCGGATAAGGGGGGGGGGGGGGGGGAATAGTACATTTAGACAAGAAAGAATTGAATCGTTTGATAGAGGATAAAGGAACATACAATAAAAGGGGCTTCAAATTAAAAACCATGCTTATCAAAAAAGTTAAAGCACTAGAAAAACAAATATTGGATAAGAAGGAAGCCAAATATCTTGTCCCAGAAACAACCAGAACCCCCATTATACATCAAGTTCCAAAAATACACAAGGACATCAAAAGACCCCCCCCGGTAGACCCATCATTAATGAGGTGGATTCTTTGTTTGAGGGTTGGTGAATATTTAGACCATTATTTACAACCCATCGCGCAACAATTTCCATCTTATACGAGAGTAGGGACCTTATTAATCATATTAAGGACACCCCCCCCCCCCCCCCCCAGAATGATCAATCTATACTGGTTAGTATGTTGATTCATTATTCACTAATATCAAACAAAAGGACTCTTTTACATACACACACATGCATACATACACGTACATTTTTTAAGAACACAGATAGGAATAGCTATATTCCAACCTCAAGTGGCCACCATCTTAAATGGATATCAGGCATACCTAAAGGCCAATTAAGGAGTGTAAAAAAAAAAAAAAAAAAAAAAAAAAAACTGACCTTCAAGAAGATTATCAAGTACAATCCAACATGTTACTAAATAGATTTGAGCAAAAGGGATATAAAAACACACACAGCTCATCAAAACACAAAAAGAAATAAGAATAATTTGATGGACTTCTTTTTTTTTCAACCTAACCTACTATGTGTATGAATAGAATAAAACTGCAAGAACACATCAATAATATCAAAAAGGGCTTTCGTAAGCATAGCTTATCATACCACTTTAGAAGATTCCATAATAGGAATGTTAGTGCCCCCCTGCGGTGTGTCTCTATTCCATCAATACCACAGAAAATTAAACAGGCTATTTCACAGAACGAAACCAAATGGATATACCAGTTACAGTCATTGACACCGACAGGGTTAAATGTAGACCTAGATGTAAATTGTTTTTAATTAAAATGTAATTTTTAGTATTAATATTACATTTTAACATAATACAAATTTTAATTTTATTGGTATTAGAGTTCTTTAATATGCTATTGGGTTATAATTTTGTACTGTAATGTAATTATGGGATAATGTATGCACTGTAAGACACTATAAATATGGTATTTATATGGTTGCTGCTAGACATATGTGGTAGTAACCATGTAAAGAAAAACATTACTGTGTTGATTGTACATTACTTGTTAAACATAGCAGTTAACTATTATATGACAATGGCAACGTATAGGGTTAATGTGGGACACCATGTAGGAGTACTAAGATGGTGGTTGTTCATCATTTAATAACAGATACCCAATATGTATACCACAGGAGTGCTGAGATGGAAACTAGGTCAATTCCTGCGGAAGCAGATGACCAAGTACACCACATATACTGATTGAGGACTCCAAGGAGTACCGAGATGGCGACCCTGACACTTCCTGCGGAAGCAGGAGGTGACTTCAGATACTGCACACACATCGTTGGGTGTAGTGGGAGGAAGCCATTGAGTACACCACATATACTCTATTAAAACCTCTAGGAGTACTAAGATGGCGGCTATAGCACTTCCGGAGGAAACAGGAAGTGCTTGAATTTATACTGCGCACATAGTGAGAGTAGTGTGGGGGGGGGGGGGGGGGGGGGTCGGGTGTAGTAGGCGGGATTAACACATAAAAAAGGTAACCAGTCAGGGGCGCCCCCCCCCCCCCCCCCAGCTTCTGAATATGCTCAGTGAGAGGGGCGAAATGCATCAAGCAGAGTAGACCTAGTGACGGTTGTTTGCACGCCAAGGCAGCGATTTTGGCACGTTTTTAAATCTTTGATGTAAGTGTAATGATAGTGGACTTAAATAAATCTAGCAGTATTACATTATACACCTTTCTCTCTTCATTGCCATACATCCAAAACATGGATATCCGATTACTGGGAGAGTTGGAGAGGCGATTCCTTCACCCGTATATAGGTTACACCTGACGTCTTACAGCCTATCAGTGGAAGAAAAGGTGACATCCTCACCCGTACACGGAACACATCGGTTATCCAAATTAAGAGGATGCTTCAAAGCATATACCTGACGATTTGAAAAAGATTGTTGGTGAGTGGGGACCCAGGAGTGGAACACGAAGTGTCATCAGGATCTGCACACTACAAGTTGCACAAGTTCAGCATACCATATATATGGATGGACTTTACATGACTGCACTTCATACGTTTACACTATATTTTCACTAAGCACTTTATATTCTTGATCAACCTTTATTGTATTGATTACACTATACATTAACATAGGCATTTTATTGTTTGTTGAATAAAAACTCACATCCTTAGCAGCTCCAACATCCACTCGGTAAAACTTTGTAAAAGTGTGAATCAAAGACCAGGTAGCAGCCTTACAAAACCTGAGATACAGAGGCTTGATGATGAAAACCTAGGAAAGCCCCAACACTCCTGGTAGAATGTACCGTTAGCTGAAAGATCTATTCCCTTTAAACCGTAACCCTGAGAAATTGTAGACTTGGAAGCCACATTACCCTTCTTTGGGCACTCAAGGATTACAAAGAGGAATCCATGTTGTAATCTGCTGCAGTCAACCTCAGGTAACACTGGGCTGCTTAAACTCTATCCTACATGTGGAGTGACTCATCTCAAACCAGCTGTGACTTTGGACAAGAAAAAGGAAAAACACTACAATATCCTGGTTGAGATGAAAATGTCAAATTCACCTTAGGCAAGAAGGATGGCTTAGCACAAAAATACCACCTTGTCATGGTGGAGTACCAAACACTGCAGCCAACTCAAAACTCTACAAGCCTAGGCAATAGCTACCAGAAACACAAGCTTCTAGGTCAAAAGTATCATGGGAAGGTCCTTGTAAAAACCTGAAAGAACCAAATTGAGATCCCACAGGTCCTGGGACAATCAGTCTCTGGGAAAACAAAAAACAAAAAAAACTGCCAAGGCCCCTTGAAAGTGCTCAAAATCATCTTCAGATTCTCCAAAATGGAGCAACGCCAAAATCAGATTCATAACATACAAAGGATATAAATAACGTTCTTTTCACCAAACAATATAGGATTTACAGGTCCTGTGGTAAATCTTACGCAAGGTGGCCATCCTGGCTTTCAAAAGAATAGGGATACCAGCATCAGAAACTCTCTCTCAAGACTCTGGCTTCAATAGCCATGCCGTTAAAGCCGGTGACCTTGAAGGAGGGAAGATCAGACCTTGCGACAGGAGCTTGGGATGATCTAGGAGAATCCAAGGGTCCTCCACTGATATCATGGGAACAAACCGGTCCAGTTTTGCATTGAACCTGGGTGGCAGAAGATCCACATCTGGAGTGCCCAGTGATGACAAAGCTGCTGAAACACTTCCGAGCCTATTCCCCTAGAGACAATTGCTGCCTGCTGAGAAAATCTGTTTGTCAATTTTCCACTCCTGAGATGTGAACTGCAGACAGAGTGGGGACGTGAAGTTCTGCCCAGGACAGAAGGAGATCCACTTGCTCCTGGGCTGTCTGCTTGTGCCTCTTTCATGATTGAGGTTTGCCACAGCTGTAGCATTGTCAGACGGAATTCTGACAGGAAAACTGTAGATTCATTGACCAGTGCAGGAGTGCCAGATGGATCGCCTGCAGTTTCAGAACATTCATGGGCAACAGTCTCCCCTGTAAAGACTGAGTTTCCTGTACCAAAAGATGCCCGAGAACCCCCGCCACCAGGCTTGCGCAAGTTGTCAACACTATCCAAGGGGAGACATCCACCAGTTTAGAGACTGAAGTCTGACTTAGTTTTCGGAAATAAGGACAATGGGGAGTCCAAGGCCTGAGGTCTCCTGTCCCTTGCTAGAAGAATGTTCCCGTTGCAGAGGTCTGGAATGGAACTGAGCAAAGGGGACTGCCTTGAACAAGGCTACTATCTCCCCCAAAACCTTCATGAAAAGTGAATTGAAGGGGTCCTGAGAGGTTACATCTGCATCCTTAGCACAAGGAATTTTTTCAGATGCAAAATAACTCTTTCCTGCACAGCATCCAGAATCAGACCTAGATATTCCAAATCAACAAAGATCTTAGAAGATTGAGAACCCAGCCAGTGTAAACCATGAGACAAATCATTTGTTACCTCAGAAACAAATCTTTAAGGTAAAATAACCCAAAAATTGTTCAGTGCCACTTTTTGTGTAAACTAATTAGGTGAATTATATACAAAAAAATTAAATCTAATTAAAATACATAAATCCAAAAAGGTACTCAAATGATCTCACAGCAATTCTCAGTCCAAATCATAAAATTATATAGAAGTGCAGTCCAAAAATCCAAGTATGTGCCCAAGGGACTCTGTCACTTTAATCAAAAATGTGCACTATATACCCAAACCAAAAATGTGCCAGATCCTCCACCACATGCCAACCAACCTCCTCTAAGGACCTTTTAACATTATAGAAGGTCTAAACAGCACATGTGGTCCCAGGCAGAATTCCATCTTCATATGCAGTTATCACATCAGGGGTTAACCGGCGAGATCTTCACATAGTTGTTTAGCACAATGAACAGTATCCTCATTGTGCTAAACAGCTGTGTGAGGATCTCTGCGCTATTACATCTTCAGGCAGCACCCCTTTCACCCATGTGCAGTCTGGCGGTCTTGAGGGCGTGCAGGGCCCCTGCAGCTTGACGTCAACTCTCAGGTCCACCCTTTGAGTGATGTACACCGAGTGGCTCTCAGCTCGACCGGGACCAGAGCATAGGAAGCCAGCAAAGGATTTTGCTGCTGTGTTGCCTCTAGTAATAAAGTATCTGGCAGGGGAAAGAGTGAGAACTAGAGCAAGCGCTACACACAACTCCCAGGAGAACTAATGCACCAACAACACCCCGCATGGTATATGTCACAGGGTCAACCAGCAACTTCCCATGATTGCTTACCAATTCCAGCCGTGGTATGGGGGGTCCAAATCTTCACCCATTACAGCAAGCTGTGTTGTAGAGCCTTCAGGGTCTTCATCCTCCATGCTGGAGTCCATTGCCCTGGACCTGCATAGCACCCTTCTGGAAACACCAGGTCAAATAACAATAGCGCACAGAGTTCCATATACGCAGAGTCCAGTGCCAATCGGCAACATTACAGGCTGTCCCTGCATTGCATCCATTCTTTGTCCGGTGCGGGATCCTGGTACCATTCTTCTAAAGCAGGTTGGCTGTAGGAATGGATCCAGATAACCAGTCCCCTGATCCCCATTAGAACCACATAGAATCCTGCAAAAATCGAGCAGAGACCAGCGCAGTAGTGACCATTACCTTCAATCACGGCATGGGAGGGGTTATGTCTGGAATAGGACTTCCCGTCTTTGTTGCCAGTGTCCAATCACCTGCAGGTGACACATAGCCCTGATGTAAGGATCACTAAGGCTGCTCTGTGTCCCATGATGTACAACAAAGAAATAGAACTTCTACCTGCTTGTACAATTTCAGCCACTGCTGGGAGCAATGTCTTCCCAGACATGGCCAAGGAGTATGGAGGAAGATCCCAAACCCAAAAGATTATTATTCTACAGCGCCAACTTTTTACGCAGCGCTTTACAACATGGGGCAGACAGTACAGTTACAATACAAAACAGGAGGGATCAGATCTGCTCGTTAGAGCTTACAATCTAGAATATTCGGTAAAGATGTAGGTGCTCGGAGGTGTAGCATCGCTGGGGGAGGAGAGTATCTTTCTGCCAAGTGCCTAAATTTGACTCATCAGCCACTTGCAGCCCAGGACCCAATCAGGTGCTCTGCATGCACATGTTCTAACAAGAAATGTGCCGATAGAAGGAGAAGGCAGTGAACATAAACTCATCAGTCTGCTGCTGCTCCTTCACTGTCCAATCAGCAGGCTGGGGGTGAAAAGATTACAATTATTGTTGCACAGATACTAGTATTGGTACCGATACCGAGTATTTGCACAAGTATCGGTACGCGTGCAAATGCAGCGATACCTGAAACCGATACTTTCAGGCTCGGTTCTTTGAGCTGTCAGTGGGTCTCCCCTGTTGACAGCTGAAGTGTTAAAAAAGTCCGGTAATTGGAGCCGTCAAAAAAAAAAAAAAAAAAAAAAAGCAGCCAGCAATGTTTATTAACAACATTGGTCAGCTGCTGAAACACTAAAATAAAAAGAAACATTGTTTTTTAATCTTTGTTTCTTCATCTGCAGATCAAAAGGGATGAACAAATGTTCCTTTGCTTAATCCCTTATAAACTCTTATATTACTCTAATCAGCCTTAATCAACTCCCTATTCTCCTCCATTTAATTATTTTCCTGCTTTTTTTTTTTTGTTCACGTCTATTTTATAAACGAGAAACAATTAAAACTTTTTTTGTTTGCTTTGTTAGGCCCCTTTCACACGATCAGACCGTTCAGGTCCGCCTGTCAGTTTTGACGGCGGACCAGAACGGGCGCTCCATGTTAGCCTATGGAGCGACGGATGTCAGCGGAGACATGTCCGCTGACATCCGACCTCGTCCATACCGCTAAAAGCAGACGGATGTCCCTACGTCCGGATCCATCGCTGGCGGATCGGGGGAGATCTGATGGAAACGGACATGCTGTCCGTTTTCATCCGATCCCTCCATAGGCAGCAGCGGTGCCTGACAAGCCCCCTCCACGCTCAGTGAGCAGAGAGGGACCTGTCATCCGCTGGCTCAGCGGGGATCAACGGAGAGATCTCCCGCTGAGCCGGCGGACCGAGGCGGGCTCCGTGGAAGCAGAGTCCGCCTCGTGTGAATGAGGCCTTCGTGTATATTTTTACACATGTATATTAACATATATTTACACATTTCACATTGAAAAAGTGCACAATTAAAAAAATCTATTTATTTAATTTGTAAATAACTTTTCAATGCTTTGTACCATTGCTGACAACTGAAGCGAAAACAAAACAGTTGCGGCAGGTATCGGTAATTGGTATCGGCGAGTACTAACAAACAAAAAAAAAAAAGTATTGGTACGCGTTAAAAAAAATGGTATTGGTGCAAAACCGCTGTCTGTGTTTTTTCAAAAGGATTAGTATGGCCAAAGCTCTTTTGGCTATACTGTACTACTCTTTAGTTCTGTAATCCTGTGACCCAGATTTAGCCAACAGCGGGCTTTGTCCCCTGACGTAACAGATCCTGTCCAGGCTCTGCAGTGAACCTTAAGTCCGGCCAGATGCCCGACTGGCACCTGGCTCCACCTCTCAGCAGGTCACTGAGAGCCTGAGCCAGCCTGCTGCACAGCATGGTGCTCCAGTGAGCGCGAAGGGGCAGAGCACAGAGCCGACCCGAGAACTAAGATCAGCAGTCTTTGATCACTCAGCTCTTGGCGTTGAGCTGGCAGGGGACAGACGCATCATCGGATGGATTCTGCAGCCATCTGGGCAAATATAAATTTTTGTTATTTGATTCCCACACTCCTCTTTTAAAATAAATGAGCTATACATAATGATTTTACCATCTTCGATCATTACTAGCATCGGTTTAGGATATGGTTTAGGATATGGTTTAGGATATGGTTTAGGATATGGTTTAGGATACTCTGGGAATTCAAGACTTCTCAGAAACATCTTACAGAAGGAGTGCTAAGAAAGAGGTTCCTGAGGATGTCCATGCGAGAGGACAATGCGGCACAGATATCATTATTCAACTCCCTCATGTTCTCAGCAGCATGAAGAACAATACTCTGCTATGCAGTAGAAGGCTGCCCATCTATATCCCCCACAAACTGCTGCATTACAGAATGCTGATATCAAGACAGGTTCAATTATGCTAATTCTTTGTAAAGACACATGTAATTATTTTTTAAATAATCCGGATTAAAAAAAATTTCTGCCTGGAGTTGTGTTATTTAAACAGATTCTTTTTACGGCTGAACTAGAAAATCTATCCTTGTAATGGGGCTCCCTCTCACTGCAAGTGTTAGAATGCTGCTTTTTACCCAAGTACCACAATAAAGCAGGTTTACTTAACTTATTCCTAGTTCCCTGGCAGCGGATGCCCTCCTCTTCCCTTACATCACTCCAGGTTGTGGGCTGGACATTGGTGTCTTCACTTACAAACGAGACTGCTGGTCCTGCATTGCACACAATGATGTCAAAGCTGTAACCCCCCACGAGGAGTGCTGAAAAGAAGGATTTGGGGACTGGCCTACAAGAGCTGATAAGTTAAGTATAAAGTGCTTGTTAATGGTACAGTTGACAAAAACGACCATTTAATCCTATGTAAAAAGATAAATGGCTAAGGGGGTACCACATCCATATATAGATTATTTAAGAAAATTAGGACACATTGAGTGAACTTTACCAGTACCAGAAAAGGAACAAAACTACAGAATATGAAATTCTTTTATTACAAAAATACTACAAAAAAATAATTCTAAAAAATATTTGTACAAGATAAAACAAGAAAACTGAAGCTCTTTGATACAACCACATAATATATTTCATATTAGATCTGTTACTACTAGGTCAAAGAGGTCGACGCTTCACTTTATGCTTCCTCAGCACCTAATTTCCTTGACTGTAAGTAGGGATCCTGTATAGAGAAGAAAGGTGGGAAACATTGTATTCTAATCAGATGAAAGATGCAGCATAACATTTAAATAAAAATAGGATTTTTATAACAGCTTACCTGTAAAATCCTTTTCTTTAAAGTACATCAGGGAACACAGAGCCATAGTAGTTACTATGTGGGTTATAGGCCACCTTCAGGTGATGGATGCCCTAAATTAAAAAGTGCACTCCCTATATAACCCCCTCCCACTGGTGGGGGTACCTCAGTTTTGTAGCAAAGCAATACACATGTATACCAAAGAAGGGAGGGGCTTCTGTGTCCCCTGATGTATTTCAAAGAAAAGGATTTTACAGGTAAGCTGTTATAAAAATCCTATTTTCTTTTCATACATCAGGGGACACAGAGCCATAGTAGCTACTATGTGGAATGTCCCATAGCAATGCCAACTGAAGGGAGAGAGACAATAGTAGGGCACCAAGAGACTAGAGGACTCATACTGCAGCCTACAGTACACTGCGCCCAAACCAATATCCTCATGATCTTTTACATCTACTTGATAGAATCTAGTAAATGTATGGATTGAAGACCAAGTTGCAGCCTTGCAGATCTAAGTCATGGAGGCTTGGTGATGCACTGCCCAAGAAGCACCAACGACCCTGGTGGAGTGCCTTTAAAATGAAAAAGGAGGAATTCTCTGCTTTTAAGTCAAAAGCTTGAACAATCACTTGACGAATCCATCTAGTAATTATAGATTCAGATGCTGCCTGTCCTCTTTTAGGACAGTCAGGCAACAAAAACAAAAAACATCTGTTTTTATGCATCAGAGAGGTCACCTTTAAATGCACCTTGACCGCTCTCACCACATCAAGAGAATATAGTGGCCTTTCTTTTAGAGAATGAAGTTCTGAAAAAAAATAAATAAAAAAATAATGAAGGCAGAAAAATACCTTGGTTTAATATAAAAAAAAAACCTGACACTACCTTCGGTAGGAAATTAGGATGCCGCAATCCAACCTTATACTTAAGAATTATCCAATATGACTCTTTACAAGAAAGAGCAGCCAACCCTAATACTCTTTTTGCAGATCCGTAGGCTGGATCCTGCCAGGACATTAGTCTGAGCGTCCAGGCCTCCAAGGCCAGGCGTACTGCCCGAATCTCTAGAATATTGATGGGCAAGGTCATTTCTGATCTGGACCATTTCCCTTGGACAGATGTTACTTTTCAGGACTGCTCCCCAGCCGAAAGGGCTGGCATCTGTTACCACTTTGCAGGCAGCTGGTAGAAAGGATTTTCCTTTTAGAAGATGTTTGGATATCGACCATCAATTGAGGCTCTGACGCACTTTGGCGGATAAGCGCAATGGGAAGTCCAGAGTTATGATCTTTTTCTAAGTTGACAGGATACTGTTTTGCAGCAGTCTTGAATGGAACTGCGCATAAGGAACAGCCTTGAAGAAGCCACCATCTTTCCTAATAAAAACATGCAAAGATAAATAGGATACTTCTTTGTTTCCTGGGGTAAAAATACCCTTTAGTGGACTGTATCTATGATCAGCCCTAAGTACTGCAATCTCCTTGATGGTTTTAAGGAGGATCTTACTAGGTTGAGGAACCAACCCAAGTATTTCAGGTAGCTGACTGTGGTAATCAGACCTTGGTTTAAACGGGCTACCGATTGAAATATCAAGGGTAGATCGTCTAAGTAGGCTAGTATCAATAAACTTGGAGCCCTTAACCTGGCTAAAGGAGGGACCAGGATCTTTATACACACTCAAGGTGCAGTAGCTAGCCTGAAAAGGTAGAGCTACAAACTGGAAATAAAGATTTTCTACCTTGAAGCATAGAAATTTCTAATGAGCCGGGAAGATCGGCACATGGAGATAAGCATCCAGGGCATCGATAGACGCCCGAAGTTCTCCCCCTTGTAGGAAGGAGACTACTGATCGCATAAATTCCGTGCGGAGAGAAAGACTTCTTTTTCTCTGGATCCTTAGGAACATTTGGTCTGAGAAAAAACAAGGAGACAAAACTCTTGGAACGCCAGATTGGAGCTATTGAGGAAGTCCCCCCATTCGTCTTCCTGTCAGATCTATGAGAACTGCAGAAGAATTCCCCCTATTGAGCTAGCGGGGCGCCTCCTGATAAAGAGGCTACAGTAACCCCTAGGGTTAAATCTGAGGATTACCTATTGAACCTGATGGGGGAAGCCATCGTGACTGCCTGGAGGCTGATGCCCCTGGCACAAACAGAAGGAGCTTTTAAAAATAAAAATATATTTACTCCTACTTAAATAGAAAAAAAGGGGGTACTTTTCCCACTAGAATTTCTTTGGATGACTTATCCAAATATCCTCAACTAGCTGTTCCATCACAAAGGAAGACTAGCCAGGAGCATCTGCATGGTGAAAGAAGATAATCCTCTGCTGATGTGCGTTCCTGCACTCATGCATTTAGCGGCTTGTGTTTAGCAACAATGTGCACAGAACCGTGTATAGCATCTGCCTATATAGGTACAAACCGCTGTAGGCATCTCAGCAGTTGTGCATTTGGCTAGTTTATAAGCCAGCACCTGCATGAGGACCTTGTGCAAGTTCTATAAAAAAGGAACTCACAAGCAATTATTGCAAGCATAAAGCTGCCAGAATTCTGGGCCTGCTAAGCAGGACACCTAGAACAGCTGTTAAACTGGCTTCACAACGATTAAGCAATTGCTGTCAGCAGGCTGCTCAATCTGCCAGAAAAAAAAAAAAAAGTTTTCTTCTTTTAACAGGAATTTCAACCTTATCCGTTGGATGCCTAAGCATTTGAGTATTGTCTGCCAATAACAGCTCTTATTCACAGAGGATATACTGCGTTAATTGCTAGTATACCGTACTTGGTACATTTCCTCCACCATAGGATAAAGTATTAAAACTTTCTTGGGAGGAAAATAACATTTATCTGGGAGATCTTCACAGATACAAAAAAGGCTTTCCCAACAATAAATGGACAGGAAAACGCATGCACAGTCTGAGGAGGCTTTAACGAACCCAAACACTCAGTTAAGGAGCATAAATGTGGGGACATTGAAACCAGCTGGTTCTCCTGCATTTGACACCTCAGAAGAGGAGTCATCCACGGTCCCCTGAGGGAATTCGTCTTCTCCCACCCCTAGTTCCCCCGTTTGAGGGTCCTGGGCAATGATAGAGAACCTGTGCAATTAAAGTCGCTAAATTTTTTTTTTTTAAAAACCCATCATGGCTGAGGGAAAAAAAAAAAAAAAAGAGCTTTTGGTAAAATACACAAGGGCTGCAGCGTTGAAAACAATTGTAAACATTTCATGCCCCTGATGCTTACTCTAACCAGTCACTCCTTCTCAGGGGAGGATGCCCCTGAGTAAGCTTACCAGAGCTACGGGGGGGGGGGGGACTCCTTTAACTATTTCTGGGGGTGTTTTAACCCCCCTTCTGACCTTCATTGCTTGCTTGAGCAATAGTTCAGCTTCAACACTGCTATTAAGGCTCAGCCTGATGCAGCATTAAATGTGTCAGAGGTTATTTTTAAAAAAAACCTGTGTCACCAACCTTAAATGCCACTTTTGCTCTTGTGTCCCTCCATAGTTAACAGAATACACACGGAGGTATTTTTAAAAACAAACCCTCCCGCGCTGGACGCCAATGTCGCGCTAAACCCCGCCCTCCCTGCATCACCTACGGCCCTCCCTTTCAAAAAGAGCCTCTTTCCTGCGTGGGCGGCAGGGGCTCTCATTCCTGTGGGATCTCTGGGAGGAAGGAGAAATGGCGGCCGTAAGCCGCGAGCAGTGTGCCTTTTTTTTTTTTAATGCAGCGCTTCCTTCCCCAAAGAAGAGGGGAAGTAATTTCGGAGTAAGAACCCCCCAAGACTTACCAGAGGTCTGTCGCTGGGCCGGAGGAGAAGCATCTGCTTCCAAACACAATGTGGTTTGGAGAAGCATGAGACCTGAGTACTCAAAACAGCCCCCAGGAGGTGACACATATGCATGACAGCATTTACTAATTTAAAGGAGACATTTCATAAGAAAGAATTTAAAATGTCTTAGAAAACTCCACTTACCTTCCCGCCGCAGGGTTTTCTGTGGTAAACAAACAGACCCAAGCTTCCCCCCTCACGGTGGGCTCCGTTAAACCTTCAGGAGCAGGGGAGCCTAGAGGTAACCCACAATCCTGGACCTGCAACAGCACCCTGCAAGTAAAACTTTATGGCCTCACTACCAAAAAAAGTACTGGATCCCAGGGTCCAGCTCTCTGAAGAGAAGCATTCGCAGGCAAAACCTTGTTTCTTCGGGTATAAGGCCCAGGTACCATTCAATTTGGCCTAAAAAAGAACACTCTGAATGGATCTGGTCAGCATGGCTAGCCCCAGCAAGGATTGCTCCAGTGGAGCTCAGCTCAGCACAGCACATCTTCACTCGTGACCAACACCTTAGACACTGGCGAAAAAACTGAGGTACTCCCACCAGTGGGAGGGGTTATATAGGGAGTGCACTTTTTAATTGAGGGTGTGCCAGTGTCCATCACCTGAAGGTAGCCTATAAGCCACATAGTAACTATTATGGCTCTGTGTCCCCTAATGTATGAAAAGAAATGTATATATCTAAGAGTGCCACTCACAAATCAAAGAGCTCTCATGTATAAGGCGTACCAGGTGTTATCCCGATATTGTTGTCATGAAGAGCACCAAAATTTAATTTCCTAATATCAGAAGTGACCTAGGACAGGAAGGTCCAGATATGGGGATTCTTTTTTAGAGGGGCAAACTGCATGGATTTTTTACGAAACCTAGGATTGTCCAGCGGGGACTGTGTCTGAGGGGAGACATCCAGAAGGGATTCTGAGAGACCCCTCTGCAGAGGACCCCATGGCAGTCTCGTCCAAGGAGATCCATGAGATCTTTGAGAGCCATGAAATCTCTTACCGTGAAGCCTTTCCACTGTTCACGTTCCATTAGTTCTTGTTTTTCTTTCTCCTTTCCTTGTCATACAGGTATTTATAAGTCAATCTTCTAGCGAAAAGATTAACATCTTTCACTGCCTCAAAATTATCTGCCCATGAGGCTGGACAAAAACCGAGTCCAAGGGTCAAGACTTCAGCTTCAGTTGGAGAGAGTATCTTTGAGGATAAGTTAATGATCTGTAACTGATCATTACCTACTTGCTTTTGTATGCGTACCAGTCTAGGTTGCAAGGAGCAATCTGCTTGTTGGGCTGATCCTGTACAGGAGGAAATAATTGAAAATCCTTCTCTTCTGTGCTCTTAGAAATGGTCCCCAGATTACGGGAAGTATTAGTGTATGTCTGTGTAGCTATTTGAGGGGACATGGTAATCTGATTGGGGCCCGTCAAAATATCTGAACCAGCGACTTTCACCTTAATACCATCTAGGGTCTTGTAGCATTTTGTGTATTATTTTGGATGCTTAATTTCCTTTTGTCCTTTTTAGAATGGGGCTATTTGGTGTTCTCTGTCTATTGGCTGATTGACTTAGGGAGGATACTGCTGATCAAACAACTTCTGGATAACACCTGGCACGCTATAATTATATATATATATATATATATATATATATATATATATATATATATATATATATATATATATATATATATATATATATATATATATATATATATATATATATGTATGTATGTATGTATGTATATATAAATATATATATATACACATATATACATATACATATACATACACACACACACACACACACACACACACACACACAATACACATATCTATCTATATCTCTTTTGAATGTTATGCTGCATCTTTCATCTGATTACAATATGATGTTTCCCTACTTTCTTCTCTATACAGGATCCATATTTACAGTCAAGGAAATAAGGTCCTGAGAAAGCATAAAGCAAAACGTTGCCCACTTTGACCTAGTAGTAACAGGGATCTAGATATATATTATGTGGTTGTATCAAAGAGCTTCAATTTTCTTGTTTTCCTCAATAAATTTTTTGTAATAAAAGGGTTTCGTATTATTTTGTAGTGTTGTTCCTTTTCTGGTACTGGTAAAGTCCGCTCAATACGTCCTAATTTTCTTAAACGACCATTGAATACATGCAATGAGGGGGGAGCACCACCATAAGGGAAGTTTTTTCAGTCCCTGGAGCTCAGCTAAAACAAAACTTCTTGTTTCTCAACTAAAGTGGTTGTAAACCCTAATGCCGCGTACACACGACCGGACTTTCCGGCAAGAGGTCCGACGGAATCATTCCATCGGATATTCCGATCGTGTGTGGGCTTCATCTGACTTTTTCAAAAATTCTGGTGGACCTAGAAATAAAACATGTTTTAAATCTTTCCGACTGAATCAATTCCTATCAGGAAAACCGTTCGTCTGTATGCTATTCCGACGGACCAAAAACGACACAAGGGCAGCTATGGGCTATTGAACTTCCTTTTTCTAGTCCCGTCGTAAGTCATCGCGTTCTAAACCATCGGACTTTGGTATGATCGTGTGTAGGCAAGTCCGTTTCAGCGGAATACCGTCGGAAAAAGCGTCAGAGTTTATTCTGATGGAAAAAAACAGTCGTGTGTACGCGGCATTACAGACCACTTTTGACTACAGGTAAGCCTATACTAAGGCTTGACTTCATCGCAGCGCCGTAGCCTGCGATACCCGGAAATAACTCCGGGAGACACGTCGCCGGCTAGAGCAGTGTGCCGGGACCGCTGCAGGGGCTTTGTTCCAAGTTAATGCTATGCCTTGGTCTTGCCGTTTTGTTTTTTTTCCCGTGGGTTTACAACCACTTTAAGGACAGGGTTGGGAATGGGAAAAAAAAACCCTGTCAGAAAGGTGCACAAAGACATACATATGCACCAAAATTATCAAATACGTTGTAAAACCTTGGCTGTGATTATTTTACAACAATATTATAAAAAAAAAACAAAAAAAAAAAAAAACACTATGAAAGGGAAGCTTGATCCAGGCATATTTATCCTTACCAACACTATGTTCTGGCTTTTGTCCTGTTCGTTCTCTGGTCCCTCATAGGGGTTTTCTAACAAAAGTTTCTTCAGCTTCTTTAATTTGGGCCGACATCTCCTCAGCTCCCAGTAGCAATTAGAGAATCCAGCAATCTGCAGCACACAGACCATAAAATTATTATGTAACAATTTTTAAAACGGTATCCACAAACAGTAAAAGCAAATGCTACATGATTTACCCCTTTGCGCCGACCACCTTCCGGCCCTTTAAAAGTTCTAAAAGCCAGGAGGAGCTGGTAGGCATTCTGGTCATGTGACCACTGATTGGCTGTCACAGCGGTCACATGATCGGAAAGCTCCCGATACAAGTATGCATCGGGAACTTACAGATCCCTGCTGGTTACTGTGCTCATACCTAAAATATCATCTTACGTCTGAGTAATTCAAAGTGGACCCAACATCAGAAATATATTTCAAATTGCATGCAGTCATCTTTTTTCAGGTATCTAAAGTCTGGCCTGAGATGGTGGTAGAGAGATGACACAATCATGCAAATCTTGATGCACTCAATGATAGCGGTGTTCACAAAAGTCTGAGGGTCCACTTAGATTTTTGTGGTGCATTACCATGCGTAGTTTCAAGAAAGCCAAATAAAATGAATGGGCTGCCATCGCAGACCAATGTGCCTAAAATCAGACATACCATTTTTGGCAATGCAATACACTTATGTGGGTTGCATCAGTGCATAGGGGTGCCTTTCAAAATGGATGACCCCGCAACACATCCAACGTGTGTTGCCATGCATTACCACAAAGCAGATGTATAAGAAAGCAGCAAATGCTCAAGCCTCTTACCTTGCGACTTGCTATAAAGTTACGGGCCTATTTACACTACTGTGTTATGGCAATGCACGTTGTATGTGGTGTGGTAAAGTGGAAGTTGCACATCTTTGCAAAACCCTGCAAGAAGGTGTATGACCTGGGCTCCAACATGTTTCACTCCACCCACAGACTAAGTCATGGGTCCCCTCCATGACTAGGCTCTATGGGCGGAGTGAAAAGTGTTGGGGTATGGCCAGGGTGGAGCCTGGGCTGAGGCGGTCATACACCTTACAGGGTTTTGCATAGATGTGCAGGATATTTCCCTTTTCCATTAGATTTCTAGAGCTTGGATGAGCTCTGTCCTTGTCTGCACACCAATCGGTTGCTACATACGAGGACCCAGTGGAGCCTTGAGTGGCTGTTAATTTAGTTTGGGTCGCATTTATTTTGAATTTTACCCCAATGCTAAACACCTGCATTAGCAGTGCTCTGCAACGCAATATGTGTTATGGTGTCCCCAAAAATGGTGCATGTCCAATTTATGGCACGTGGGGGAGCGCTGGCGGCCTGTTAATTTAAATGAGTTGTCTTAATATAACATAAGTTAACACACTGCAAAAATGTAAACTGGCTCATAATGTTCTATTCTGCTAACAGGGAAAGAGGAGATTCAGTAAATGCTTCCTCCTGCGCTACAATGGGATGTCATCTTAGCCTAAGCTATCAGTGGACTGAAGTTGAAGAACAACTTTTTTTTTGCAAGGACAGTCACCTTTTTCTTCAACCACGGTGTGGTCATTTTTGCTGTGTGCTTTGGGTCATTGTCATGTTGGAAGGTAGCAGATTTTACTCAAGAATTTGATGGTATTTTGTCACATCTATTTTTCCTTCTATATTGACAAGTGCTTCAGTCTCTGCTGCAGAGAAACACTCCCATAACAGGATATTACCACCTCCATTCTTTACTGTAGGAATGGTGTTATTTGGACGGTGAGCTGTATTGCATTACCGCCAGACATATCATTTGGTGCTGAGGCCAAAAATTTTAAATTTTAGTCTCATCTGACCCCAGCACCTTTTCCATGTGGCCTCAGAATCTTCAGGGTGCGTTTTGGCAAAGCTCTCGTGACTGTATGTGGCCTTTCTTGAGGAGTGGCTTTTTTTCTTGCAACCCTTCTATACAAGCCACATTTGTGGAGAATTTGTGACATTGCTGTCACATGCACACAACCATTCTTTGTCATAAATTCCTGAAACTGCTTCAGAGTTGCTGTAGGTCTCTTGGTAACCTCTCTGATCAGTTTCCTCCTGGCTCTTTCATCCAGTTTGGAGAGACGTCTTGATCCAGGGAGGGGGTCTGTTGTACCAAATACCCTCTACTTCATAAAGTGATTGGAAAAGGTTTTTTTTTTTTTAAATAACATACATGTTATACTTACCTGCTCCGTGCAAGGGTTTTGCACAGAGCAGCCCTGATCCTCCACTTCTGGGGTGCTCCGGCAGCGCTCTTGGCTTCTCCACTTCATTGGGTGCCCCCATGGAGAGCCACTTTCCCTAAGGGCACCCGTGCAGGCATGCTCACGAGTCCCGCTGATGTGTCCATTGAAACAGACAACAAGATTCAGCCCCCCCCGAGTTACTAGATTTGATTGGGAGCCAATGGCTCCTGCTGCCATTAATCTATCCAAGGAGGATGGAGATAGCGGCTGGAGTCACTGGGCATGTGCACATTGCTGGAACAGACAGATTCAGGTAAGAAAAAGTGGGGGGGGCTCTGGGCGCAGCTGCAGCACAGGCATTTTCGGTGAAAAACCATGAGACTTTACAACTCCTTTAACCCTTTCATGACTAAGCCTATTTTTGAAATTTGCTGTTTACAAGTTAAAATCCGTATTTTTTGCTAGAAAATTACTTAGAGCCCCCATACATTATATATATATATATATATATATTCTTTAGCAGAGAATAAAATGCCGATTGTTGCAATATTTTATGTCACACAGTATTTGTGCAGCGGTGTTTTAGACGCAACTTTTTGGGAAAAGGGACACTTTCCTGAATTAAAAAAAAAAAAAACAAACAATAAAGTTACCCCAATTTTTTTGTATAATGTGAAAGATGTTACACGGAATAAATAGATACCAAACATGTCACGCTTTATAATTGCACGCACTCGTGGAATGGCGACAAACTACGGTACCTAAAAATCTCCATAGGCGACGCTTTAAATTTTTTTTACGGTTACCAGGTTAGCGTTACAGAGGAGGGCGCTTTAAAATTTTTTTTTTTCTTATTTATTTTTATATTTATAAATTGTGTTTAAAAAAAAAAAAAATGTTTTTGATCACTTTTACTGCTGTCACAAGGAATGTAAACATCCCTTGTGACAGTAATAGGTGGTGACAGGTACTCTTTATGGAGAGATCGGGGGTCTAAAAGACCCCCGGATCCCTCCTTTGCACTTCAAAGTATTCGGATCGCCGAAAACGGCGATTCTGAATACTGTATATTTTTTTTTTTAAACCAGCACCATTGGCAGCCGAGTAAACGGAAAGTGACGTCATGTTACAATTAGGAGGCTGGAACGAAGCCACTCATGGCTTCGTTCCACGCTGTCCCCAGCCGCCGGAGGCGCCCGATTACTCATAGGCCTCCCGGTGGAACAGGAGGCCCGGAGAGAGCGGCGGGAGGGGGGGGCGGGCGGATGTCCACTCCCGCTCCTCCGGTATAACAGCCGATCGGCTTTTAGCCGCATTGGTTGTTATAACTGGATAGCCGATCGCCAGCTCTAAAAAAACAGTACCGGGATAATGCCTGCAGCTGCGGGCATTATTCCGGTATAACCCCAGAAAGCTGAGTACGCACATCTGCGTACGCTCGGCGGGAAGGGGTTAAAAGACTTCGCTGTGCTTCTGGCATTGATAAAGCCTTCAAATGTTTTTGTATCCATCTCCTGACTTGTGCTTGTCCACAACTTTATCCTGGAGATCTTTTAACAAAGCGTTGCCAAACATAGTTGATGGTTTGCTTTAGCTGTACTACTAGGGACTGAAATGCTCCAGGAAAGCATGCTGAGCTAATCAAAAAAGACCATAGCTTATCACAGTTGAAAGTCAAATGGTTTTAGTGTGCCATTCAGAAGGTGATCAGCTACACCTGATTGAGTTTACAAGTAATTTTTAGGAGGGGGTGATCCTTTTTCCAATTCCGTGATTCAGTTTCTGATTTTTTTCTGACATGTTGGTGTTATATCTTTCACTTGGAGATTTTAAGTTGCACTGAGTAAATACAGCTGGATAAAACAAACGGTGTGTCTTCATTTTAGGCTGCAAAGAATCTCTCAAAAAGGTGTTGTATAACTTTTCCTGCACTTTGTGTACACTTTTCAAACATTTTTGACCAATGGAAAAAGATTAATGTACCTCTGACGCACAGAAGCAACCAGGCCTTACCTCACACAGACTGACACTGAGGGACGGCTGGTCACAGGGAAGCTGGTCAGGGGTTTTGCAGTCTGGGATGAAGAGCAACAAATTGGAGGTGTCAGCAATTTTCAGGTCATAGGTTTTGTCTTGGCTACAAAGGACAGCCTGATCGGCCTTGTCTCCTCGAATAACCAAGCTTAGAGGAAAAAACAAAAACAAACAAAAACACAGGTAAAGACAGCGTATGGAGCTCAATCATCCTATAATAAGCAATAGTACACTGAATGCATTTAAGGGGTCAAGCCACCCATAAAAAATATATCAATTTGGTTACATATGATTGAATATTGTGTATGAATCGCACAATGGTAAGGTAAGAGGTTCAGGAGATCTTCCCAATTATTGGACCCGGTGACATCACCACTGCGCTCTCAAGGATAGGTAATACACTGGGATGAAGAAAATCTTCCAACATAAGGTGTACCTATTTATCTGCAGCCCTTTTTTCTCTATGCCCATTCAAAGTACTAATGTTTGAATCTGGTCTAAGAAAAAAAAAAAAAAGAAGGGCAGAGAGCGGACATTTCATTCTGCAGAGAGCTCTGATAGCTCATTGAGGGAAGGGACACACCCCCTTCACACAGCACACAGGAACAGAGCCGAGGTTGTCAATCAGCTGGGGGTTCCTCCCGTCATCATTTTTCTTTTGGTGTCAGAAATGGAAGAGCAGACAGAAATTACACTTTTGGCTTTTTTTTTTTTGTATGTATATGTATATATATATATATATATATATATATATATATATATATATATATATATATATATATATATATATATATATATATATATATATATATATATATATATATATATATATATAAAATCATATTTTATTGAAGAACCGCTCAAGAAAAAAAGGAGCGTCTGGACAGTCAACATAAACATTGGAAACTTAGTTTCAACCAGAGAAGAAAAAAAAAAAAAACAGAATTAAAGAACCACCCCTATAGGAACTCCCTCCCTTCCCTCCCCCCGCATTATTAATCTGCTCATAATATTGTATGCATCCTTTCTTTCAACACCCTACCGTCTACCCACACTTTTGGCTCTTAATTGAGACAACACCACACTATAGAGTGGGGGTCAGCAAACCGTAGAACATGGACAGGTGACTGGTAGATCACGGTCTGGGCTTGCTGACCCACAATCCCAGAGCATCAAACAGAGTGCAATGCAGAGGGACTACTTAGTGCTGTAGTAGGGAGCAAGAGTCGCATAAGCTGATGTCTCCTCTCCCATGCACCATGGCCCTATTCACTTGAATGGGTCGCGATTGGCAGGCAGTAGCATGCACCAAAAGCAACAATGGGGCTTAATTCCTGCTGCGGCATGTGTACATTTTTGACTGCGGCCTCAACAGCTAAATGGGTAGAAATTGGGGGCAGTAAAACTGCAACTCAACCGATAGTGTGAGAAAGCCTGCTACATGATGGAGCAGATGTGAGTGCCCAGGGGAGCCGATGTCCGCTGGCCACCCGCGATCGCTTAACAGAGGCAGAACAGGGATCTGCCCATGTAAACAAGGCAGATCCCCGTTCTGACAGGGGACAACATGGAGATCTGCTGTTCCTAGTGATTAGGAACAGCGAACTCTGTTGTTCCTGTCAGCACTTCCCCCACACAGTAAGAAAGCGCCAACACGGAACACATTTAACCCTTTGATCGCCCCTGATGTTAACCCCTTCCCTGCCAGTGTCATTTATACAGTAATCAGTGCATTTTTTTTTTTTAGCACCGATCACTGTATTGGTGTCACTGGTCCCCAAAAAGTGTCACTTAGGGTCAGATTTGTCCGCCGCAATGTCACAGTCCATAAATCTATTCTGTAGTTTGTAGATGCTATAACTTTTGCGCAAACCAATCAATATATGCTTATTGGGATTTTTTTACCAAAAATATGTAGCAGAATACATATTGGCCTAAATTAATGAAGAAATTAGATTTTTTAAAACTTTATTGGATGCGTTTTATAGCAAAAAGTAAAAAAAAATTTTTTCAAAATTGTCGGTCTTTTTTAGCACAAAAAATAAAAACCGCAGAGGTGATCAAATACCACCAAAAGAAAGCTCTTTGTGGGAGAAAAAAAAAATTGATTAATTTTATTTGGGTACAGCATTGCACACCTGGGCAATTGTCAGTTAAATTAATGCCGTGCCATATCTCAAAAAAATGGCCTGGTCATTAAGGGGGTAAATTCTTCAGTGGCTGAAGTGGTTAAGAGCATGGCTAGTATTAAAGTGCTTCTGTTTTGAGTAAAATACAATCCAAAAAAAAAACAAAAAAACAAAAAAAAACACGAAATTACCTAGTAGTCAGAGACCTGAGCTAAGCATGAAAACAATAAATTGTAAGCACACCACACAACCAAAATGCTTTAGCAATACATTTGTATTAGGCATACTGAATTAGGCATTTCCTCTGAAATGCCCACTATCATTTTTGATGACTTTAACCCTTTCATGACTAAGCATATTTTTGAAATTTGGTGTTTACAAGATAAAATCCTTATTTTTTCCTAGAAAATTACTTAGAACCCCCAAACATTATGTATATTTTTTTTAGCAGAGAATCTAGAGAATAAAATGGAGATTGTTGCAATATTTTATATCACACAGTATTTGTGCAACGGTGTTTTAAATGCAAATTTTTGGAAAAGGGACACTTTCATGAATTTTAAAAAATCCAAACAGTAAAGTTACCGACAAACTACGGTACCTAAGAATTTCCATATGCGACGCTTTACATTTTTTTTATGGTTACCAGGTTAGACTTACAGGAGGAGGTCTAGTGCTAGAATTATTGCTCTCGCTCTGACGATCGCGGCGATACCTCACATGTGTGATTTGAACACCGTTTACATATGCGTGCGCGACTTCCGTATGCGTTTTCTTTGCTGCGCGAGCTCGCGGGGACGGGGGCGCTTTAAAAAATTTTTTTTCTTATTTAATTTATTTTTAAATTTATAAATTGTGCTTAAAAAAAAAAAAAAAATGTTTTGATGACTTTTATTGCTGTCACAAGGAATGTAAACATCCCTTGTGACAGTAATAGGTGGTGACAGGTACTCTTTATGGAGAGATCGGTTGTCTAAAAGACCCCCCATCCCTCCTTTACACTTCAAAGCATTTAGATCGCCGAAAACGGCGATTCTGAATACTGTGTACTTTTTAAAAACCGGCGCCATTGGCAGCCGAGTAAACGGGAAGTGACGTCATGACGTCGCTTCCGCGTTTACAATTTGAAGGCTGGAACGAAGCCGCCCACAGCTTCGTTCCAGCCTGCCCCCAGCCGCCGGAGGCATCGGATTGGTCACGAGCCTCCGGATCGACCGGGAGGTCCGGTAAGAGCGGCGGGGGGGGGGGGGGGGGGGGAGAGACGTCCCTCCCGCTGCTCCGGTATAACAACCGAGCGGCTTTTAGCCGCATCGGTTGTTATACAGGGATAGCCAATCGCCGGCTCTAAACAACGATACCGGGATGATGCCTGCAGCTGCGGGCATCATCCCGGTATAACCCCCGAAAGCCGAGTACGCACATCTGCGTACTGTCGGCGGGAAGGGGTTAAAGCGGGAGTAAATGGCCAGAAAAATTAAAAACAAATTGGGCCCCCCTGCAGGTTTAAGTCATAATGTACTAGTATGCACCGCATACTAGCACATACTTACCTGGACATGGAGCCCTCCAGAGCAGTGCTGTCACACCTCCCCACGGTGGATATAAATCAATGATTTTTTTGAAATTTTTTATCTTTACTTTAATAGAATGCTTTTGCAGTAAAAAAATGTATCTAAAGATAATTAATGTATCTTAAATGGAAGTTAGTTTATTCAGCATGAAACGAAGCTTAGTTGTGTATCATGAGGCTGTACATTCTGCAATATTTACATTTTTGGTAAACTCAGTCAATGAATCCAAGCTCTGCAAGCTGAGATAACATGCACTGTGCACTACACAATTTCACAGTAACCATGAGATAAAACAAAGTTCAGGAATATTCCTTTATCCCATGGTTTTGCAAATGTATGTACACTTCAAACTGTATGATTGAATCGGTTCCGATATAGTGTTTTACTAACCTGACAGCTTATTAATCTAAATAGGAAATCTTCATTTGGTCTGCAAATATTAAAGATTCTAACAGCAAGAATGAGTCCTTACATTTAAAGAGCACCTGTCATTTCACATCCTTTATGGCAGTGCCTGTTAGCAGGTATCCACTCACCTGCTGACACCACGTCCTTCACCTTGTTGCGTCACTGCTGCATCACCAGCCGTTCCAGTAAAGTGAATTGGACTGTCAGTGAGTCAACAGCGGGTCATAGGAGGAACTGCTGAGGGACAGATGACAGTTGCTCTTTAAAAAGTATGATTTAAATTGCCTTTTTACTAGTGATTTAAATCAAATCCACCTTGCACCTCCCTGGAGCTTCTATCCTCACACGGTCTTCCTTCTGGGTTCACGGACTCCAGCTCTATGAATGACCAGGGCTGTGATGAGGCCACTCCCACGCATGCATGCGGGAGCTATGGCTCAAAGCTCTGAAGGCACAGCACTGGTATGCTGTCCCTTCAGAGCCCATGCACCGGAGAGGTCGCTGGCTACATGCTGTGTGAAGATCTCCTACACCGTGTTAGTTTAGGAGATAGTCCCTGTATCTACAGGTAAGCCTTATTATCGGCTTACTTGTAGGTACAAGTTAAAAAGTGGACTTCCACTTTAACATCCCTAATAATGTTAACCAGGCTACAGCTTAACTTCTCAACTTAACCTCATATTTTGACCTAACAATGGGCACACACCTTCAGTCACCTTCACTGATGGTAATACCCTTGACCTTGTATTCTCCCATCGCTGCACTTCTGGCAACCTCACCAGCACCCTTCCCTTTCTGCTCTCTGATCACCACCTCATCAGTTTCACAGAAGCATAGTCTTCAACCACCTACAGTGCCTTGAAAAATATTCTTACCCCTTGAAATTTTCCACATTTTGTCATGATACAACCAAAAACGTAAAATGTATTTTACTGGGATTTTATGTGATAGACCAACACAAAGTGGCACATAACTGAAGTGGAAGGAAAGGGATAAAATGGTTTAACATTTTTTACAAATAAATATCTGAAAAGTGTGACGTGCATTTGTATTCAGCCCCCTTTATTCTGATATACCCAACTAAATTCTAGTAGAACTAATTGCCTTCAGAAGTCACCCAATTAACAAATAGAGCCCACCTGTGTGCAATTTAATCTCAGTATAAATACAGCTGTTCTGTGAAGCCCTCAGGTGGTTTTTAGAGAACCTTAGTGAACAAACAGGTAAAGTTGGAGAAATTTAAAGCAGGGTAAAAAAAAAAAAAAAAAAAAGTCCAAGCTTTGAACATCTCATGGAGCACTGTTCAATCCATCATCCGAAAATGGAAAGAGTATAGCACAACTGGCCACTAGTGGTCAGGGCCGGCCCCACCATGGGTCACGGGCGACACGTTCAGGGGGGCGGCAAACTCCCGCTCGCTAGCCAGCCCGTTTCGTCGGCACCGCTGCTTATTTCACGGGGACCGATTGGGCTTGTGTCCTCCCACTTCCTGGTGACTGGAACGCACGATAGGGCCGACGCGATGTTATCAGCCGGAAATGATGGCCGCGTTGCCTCCCATGTCTTGCATCATTTCCGGCTGATGACATCATGCCCGCCCTATCGTGCGTTCCACTGCTACCAGGAAGTAGGAGTACACAAGCCCGATCGGTCCCCTTGAAATAAGCAGTGGAGCAGGCGCAGTGTATCTCCCTCTCCTCTCCGGTCCACAGAGTGCCTTCTTGGTCCAGGCACGACAGCCACTACAGTGGGCATCAGGGCCGCTGTTAGAAAACATGGGGCCCCGTACATCCTACCTGACGGGGGCCCCTTCGACCCTGTGGCAGGCGACGTGGCAAGTGACAAGCTACATCTGACAAGTGACAAGCTGCATCCGCTGACAAGTGACGTGGCAAGTGACAAGCTGCATCCGCTGACAAGTGACGTGGCAAGTGACAAGCTGCATCCGCTGACAAGTGACGTGGCAAGTGACAAGCTGCATCCGCTGACAAGTGACGTGGCAAGTGACAAGCTGCATCCGCTGACAGGCAAGTGACAAGCTGCATCCGCTGACAAGTGACGTGGCAAATGACATGCTGCAGCTGGTGGCAGGAGACAGTGACACTCTGCAGCTGCTGACAAGTGACATGGCACGTGACAAGCTGCAGCTGGTGGTAGAAGACGGTGGCAAGTGACACGCTAAGGTCTGCCACCGATTCTGCATTATGGCGAGTTGAACAATTACATTTTACATTACAATGTAATAATAGAAATAATGCGCTTTAATCATTCTGACACCATAAACAACCATGGTGCCGGGATGATTGAAGCGCCAACACCAGGTGTTTGGAATAAAGTGGGTGGGTCTAGATGAAGTCCAGAGCCACATTTTTGTCCCAGTCCAGCCCTGGGCAGAGCACTCGCTGCAATACCTACACAGTGGACTGCCAGCCTATCCTCTCCGCACCTCCCCCCCCTCCCCATTGCTGCAGACAAATGCCATGTCTGGACAAGAGGCAGAAACTGCAGGAGAAAGTCAGCTGTTGAGCTGACAGCCAACAGTGTGAAGGGGGAGGAGCTTTCTGCTGCGAGCAGAAACCCAATGTTGGAAAAGGCATCGCTGGAGGCATGGCCGACACTAAGCAATTGATCCCATCCCCACCACATCTGCCTGAACCCCCAATCTGCCTCTGACTGACACCCCCCCTCCCATCACCACCACTGCCTCTGACTGAACCCCCCCCACCACCGTCACTGCTGCCTCTGTCTGAATCCCCCCCCCACCATCGCCTCCTCTGTCTGAACCCCTCTTACCACCACAGCTGCATTGGACAGAACCCCCTACCACCACCACTGTTGCATGTAAATCTAGCTTTAGTTGTCACGATATAAAATATAAATATGGGGGCCTTTTGGTGGGCGTGATTTTGTTGGGGGGGCGAGCATTGGATTTATGGTCCCAGGCAGCGCAATATCTTGGGCCGGCCCTGCTAGTGGTGCACCGAAATATCAGCTGCCAAAAATAGTTTACTTGTTTGAGTCTGCAAAAGACCTGACTGGGGCAGAGGTAAATATGTGGCCATGAGGGGCTCCGCCCTCCCAGTCTGCGTCATCCATTCAGTGTTCTGTGAATTGGAAAACTACAAGGTCCAACAGCCTTTGAGGTGGTCGACTTGTAGTACTCAATGGACTACCACGGTGCTGTTGTAGTACATTGAGCTTGCTGTCTCAAGTGTAACTACTTGCTCGTATCGAAGGTACGGACAAACAGATACACAGTCTGCAGGGTCCGCTGATCGTGGGTGCAATGCTTTACAGGTCCCTAACAAAAAATAATAATAACAGTGTGTGTGTGTCTATATATATATCTATATCATTTATAATTTTTTTGTAAAGGTGAACTTATTAAGACCAATCTCCTGGCTCCCATTCACCTCTAAAAGTTTAAAACGCTTAGTCTACAACCGTCAGCCTTACTGAAAAAAACCTTCCTGAACCCGCTTTCACCTCGCAGCACTCCACAGAAACTGCCCTACTAAAATTCACTAACGATTTACTAACTGCTAAAACCACTCCATACTGTTTTGTTTTAAATTCATTAAAGTGTATTTTTGAAGAAAAATTGCGTTTGAAAGACCGCTGTGCAAATGCGGTGTGACATAAAATATTGTAACAACCACCATTTTATTCTCTAGGGTCTCTCGTCAATCAGTCTTTCGTATCTGAGCCGTTGCCTGCAGATAGATTCTGACTGCTCTTACAACATCTAAAGAGTGTAACAACTTCTCCATGGACTGTGGATCTGGAAAAAAGGACCGTAGGACCACATCTTGATTCAGATGGAATCCTGAAACGACTTTAGGCAGACAAGTCGGGTGAGGACGCAACACCACCCTGTCTTTATGAATAATTAAATATGGCTCTTTACAAGAAAGAGCTGCTAACTCCGATACCCTTCTAGCCGAGGATATAGCTACCAGAAAAAACAATTTCTTGGTAAAAAGAACTAAAGAAGCATGGTGCAACAGTTAAAAAGTTTGTTCCTGTAAAACAGACAAAACCAAAATTCAAATCCCATGGGCACATAGAAGGCTTAACCGGTGGATTCTAGCGTAGTGCCCCCTGAACAAAGGCCCGGACCAGGCACATTGGAAGATCCAAGGCTTGAACTCTTTTGTTACAGGCAGAGAGGATGCTGCTCTGTAGAGGCCTTGAGTGAAACTGGGCGTAAGGAACAGCCTCGAAAGAGGCCACCATTTTCCCTAATAGTCTCATACATAGTCGAATGGAGGGATTTTTCCTTGCTATAACCACCCGGACCAAATCCTTTATGGCTTTGGCTTTTGACCCAGGTAAAAATACTCTGCTTTGGACTGTCTCTGGCCAATGCCAAATACTTCAGACTTTTTAGGCGCTGTAAGAAAGATTTTTTTAGATTGAGGACCCAGCCTAGGTACTCCAAGTACTCTACTGTGCTGAGCACATTGCGGTCTAAGCATGCTATGGACTCTATGAGTAGAAAATCGTCCAGATAAGCTGTCACTGTTATGCCCCGAGCCCTTAGTTTTGCCAGGGGCAGGGCTAGAATTTTTGTGAACACTCGAGGAGCGGTAGCAAGACCGAAAGGTAGGGCCACGAATTTGAAGTGGCGCTAATCCACCGCAAACCTTAGAAATCTTTGGTGAGCGGGAAATATTGGCACATGTAAATATGCATCTTTGATGTCCATTGATGCCAGGAATTCTCCCCCTTGAAGGGTGGAAACTACTGAGTGGATTGACTCCATGCAGAAAGAACGAATGTCTAGGAACTGATTCAGGTCTTTTAGATCTAGAATAGATTTGACATCTCCTAATCAGCTGAGCGGGGGCGCCTCTTCATAAGGAGGCTTTGGGGGTACTGTTTTACAAATCTTGGACCCCAAGACTTCTTTTGGCCTTGGGCTTGGCCTTGGACCCTTTCCCCTAGTATTGGACTGGGGAGGCCGTCGCCACTGCCTGAAGGTCGAGGCTCCAGGGGCTGGGGAATGAGAACGTCTAAATGAGGGACGTTTACTCTTTAACCGGTAACATGGCCTTACCCCCGGTAATCCTCTGGATATATTTGTCCAGATCATCCCAAAACAGGCATTCCCCATAAAACGGGAACCCAGTCAAATATTTTTTGCATGAAGCCTCAGCTGCCCAATGCTTAAGTCAAAGGGTCCTGCACATGTGTACCAGAAGGAGAGGAAGGCAGGATGCTTGCTGAACAGAATCCATAATGGCATCAACCGCAAAACACAAGGCTTTAGGAAGGTCTGCATAAACCCCTCCTCAGTGGAGGGTGGTTAAGCACCTGCTTCATTTGTTCCTTGAGGAACTGGCACATGCCGATTGCTGCGACCGCAGCGCCAGCCATAGAAAAGGAGGTGTTAAATAAAGTTTCCAGCTTCTTATGAGTTGGATCTTTTAACTCCTAAGCATTGTCCACAGGACAGGTCAGGCTTTTATTCACACAAGAAATAGCCACATCTATTGCTGGCATCCCCCATTTCTTGGTGAACTTTTCCTCCACCGCATAAAGCATAGAAAACCTCTTAGGAGGAGAAAATAGTTTATCTGGGTGACCCCAGTCATCATACAATTTCTCCAGCAAGGGATGAATTGGGAAGGTATACGCAGCCTGTGGAGATATCCGAGATCCCAAGGAGGAAACAGAGGATATGGCAGCCTCAGCAGAGGGCAATCTGTATGTGGTACGCACCAACTCCCTATAATATTGCACCTGTACTTTGAGGGCCTGGGAGGCAGAAGAGAGCTTCTCCTCTTCCCCTGAATCGTCAGACTGCTCCTGATCCCCATCCCCAGATAGGGATATTTCATCATTAACAGAATGCTCATCCGATAGGGAACCCAGAGAAGAGAGCGGGGGATCTACCCCTTTTTCTGCTACTCTTTAAGAAAGCTGTGATAAAAGTAGTAACCCTTCCTTCTAAACCCCATCCAATGCAGCCTTCATAGTGTCTTCAGTAAGTGACATATACAGGGATTGTAACATTGGGAGAGGCTATAAAGCCTGACAGGTGCACAGACTCATGCTGTGAGGCTGCCTCCAGTCTTTCAGGGGGGGGATGGTATCCTGCAGGCATGTTCAGAACCCCTACATCTAGGCAGTGATTTCTTAGTGCCTCTTTTACCTCCCCCTGAAGGAGACATAGTCCTAAGCTGCAAAGCAGAGGTACTAGTACAAATGCAATCACTGTTGTGCCTTAGTCTTACAATATTAACATTAGCTCAGTCTGCACAACCTGGTGCTGAGTAGGTGTCTTGGGTATGCCTGGATCTGAATCCACTGAGATGCTTACTGCCCACAGCTCTGTGTCCCACCACTTACAGGAGCTCCGACGTACTGGGCTTTAAACATGTGCACTGGTGCGCCGTGCACGCGCTCCCTCCCCGCTGAAACCACCATAAAAAGCGCACCCCTTGCACGCGCGTGTAGGATCGTCATGGCTGCGTCGAGGGGGGAGAAAGGAGACCGCCTGAGGGCTGCGCAGGACCCCCCCCCCCCCCTTCAGTTTATGTGGCAGAGCCTGCTGCAGAGGCGAGCGGCTTCATAGACCAGCTTCACTGAGCGTGTATCCTGGATGGCATGCAAGTATACACCAGGTATGTCTCTTACTCCCCTCTAGTGGCGGAAACCAGGTAAGACATGCAAACTACTCAAAAGAAGATAATCCATAATGTGTATACTTTAGGATTGTCTTCACTTACCTTATCCCTGCCGCAAGAACTGCTGAGAACAGACAGATCCAACCTTCACCCATCACTGCGGGTAGCGCTGTGCCAACCTTCAGGGTTCTGGGTTCCTACTCACAGGATCCTCTTCCCTGGACCTGTAGAATTAAATTTGTGCACCAAAGCGCTGGATCCCAGAGCCCAGTCCTCAAAGATAGACATTACAGTCAAAACCTTGTTTCTTCTTCCACAAGGCCTGGGTACCATCCATCCATCTTAGGCGTATTTATTGGCCCGAGACATGGATCCGGTTTTATAGCTCCTAGGCCCCCGTAGAGACCATCAAACAGAGAATTCTTCTTAGCACATCTTTAACGTGACCAACCACCTTAGACACTGGTGAAAAAACTGAGGTACTCTCCATATGGGAGGGGTTATATAGGGGAGGAACTTGCCTTGTAATTAGGGTTGCCAGTGTCCAATCACGTGATGGTGACTATCTAACCCACTAAGTAATTATCAAAGGCTCTGTGTCCTGTGATGTATGAACAAGAAATGTTTGGTCTTTAAATGGTTAAACTTCCTTAATTTACAGGCTGGAGTTCTTTCCTTTGATGAATGAACGAAAAGATACTTCAGTCCGTTGACCTCCGCTGAGCCGGCGGATGACAGGTCCCTCTCTGCTCACTTAGCGGGAAGGGGCTTGTCAGGCGCCGCTGCCGCCTATGGAGGGATCGGATGAAAACGGACTGCGTGTCCATTTTCGTCAGATCTCCCCCAATCCGATCCGCCAGCGACGGACCTGGACGTAGAGCCATCCGTCTGCTTTTCAGCGGATCGGACCGGGTTGGATGTCAGCGGACATGTCTCCGCTGACATCCGACGCTTCATAGACTAACATGGAGCGCCCGTTCAGGTCCGCCATCAAAACTAACAGGCGGACCTGAACGGTTCGATTGTGTGAAAGGGGCCTTATAAAACTTGGCAGGCTGCCTGAATTTTTTTCTCCAGCTGTGAGAACTCTGCACTTGTTAGAAAGCATTGTGACCTGCTGTTTTGAAGATCAGGAAGGGAAAAGGATCGCCATTTCGATTCTTAACGATTATTCGCGCAGCTCTATTGTTGATCACTTACTCCTTCGCAATAAACTCCAGGTCCTTGGCCTCCAAAATTCTGCTCTATCCTGGTTCTCCTCCTCTCTATCACAGCGCTCCTTCAGTATTACCTATAACTGTCTCCTCCGCTCCACTTCCTCTTTTTGTAGAGGTCCCTCAAGGCTCTGTTCTTGGACCCCTTCTCTATGTACACCTCCTCCCTTGAGTCACTCCCACAGCTTTCAATACCACCTCTACGTCAACGAAACTCAACTCTATTTCTCAACTCCTCACCCAGTCAGTCTTCTCTCGCATTACTAACTTACTAAATGACATATCACCATGGATGTCGCATTACTTCCTTAAACAAAATCTCTAAAACCGAGTGGATAATATTCCCCCGTGCCCTCCTCCATGACTTTTCCATCTAGATCAATAATGTAACTATCAGTTTTTCCCCTCACGCCATGGTACTAGGTGTAATCCCAGACTCTGACCTGTCCTTTTGGCCCCAGATCCAATCACTGTCAAAAGCTTGTAGACTTCACCTCCATAACATCTCTAAAATTCATCCCTTTTTAACTAATGAAACCACCAAGCTACTCATTCACTCTCTTGTTATCCCACGCCTTGACTATTGCAACTACCTTACCATAGGCCTACCTCTCCATAGGCTATCCCCTCTTCAGTCTATCATTAATGCTGCTGGCAGCTTTAGTGTCCACCACCCCCCTCTGCCAATCCCTCCACTGGATTCCAATTGCCCAGAAAATACTAACATACAAAGCCATTTACAACTCTGCCCCCCCAAAAAATTAATAAGCTATTGCGCTGACTACAACCCAACCATCATTTAACGGGGCACATAAGAGGGCCAGGAGAGAGTGGTAGGGAGCACCAGGTGCAGTGGATGCAGCTCCCCTTAGATTAGGTCTTGAGATCTTAACGCACACATAAAAAACAAGCAAAAAGGGGGCGCATCCATCTAGGTTTGTTGTTTACAACTCTGCCCAGAGCTACATCACCAATCTGGTCTCCAAATATCACCCAAACTGTCCTCTCTGCTCCTCCCAAGATTTTCTGCTCTCAAACTCTCTTGCCTCCACCTCCCATGCTAGTCTCCAGGACTTCCCTAGAGCCTCCCCCATCCTCTGGAACTCTCTACCTCAATCCGTCTGGCTATCTCCCACTCTGGCTGCCTTTAGGCGATCCTTGAAAACTCATTTCTTCAGGGAAACCCATCACACCCCCAACTAACTGAACTTTTAATCACTTTCATCAGCTTATCCCCCCACAGTTATAACCTTTTGCACCACTTGTCCCACCCTATTAGATTGTAAGCTCTTATGAGCAGGGCCCTCTTAAATTTTATTGTATTTTAACAATAGGAGGAGGAGGGAGGGAGGGAGGACAATTCAAGTTAGACTTACCCGTTACTTGTTTTTGAGGAGTCTTTCAGGGAGGATAACAGAGACTTACCCCCTAGGGTCCACAGCCTGCAGAACTTTTCTGCCAAAGGCTGATCCCCCGCTGACAGGAGATCCAGTCTGTAATGACGGACAATTGTTAAGTAACTTGACCACGTAGCCGCCTTACAGATTTGATCTGCGGTGGCACCAGCTTTTTCTGCCCATGTAGTGGCCTGAGCCCTAGTTGAATGAGCTCTAATTCCCAGCGGGGGAGATAGACCCATCTGAGAATTGGCTACCGAAATAGTTGTCTTAAGCCATCTAGCAATTTACTTTTTTGATGCTTGGTGGCCTTTTGTTTCCAGAAAAAAAAAAAAAAAAAAAAGGACAAATAAATGAATCTGAAGATCTAAAACCTTTTGTTACTTCCAAGTAATGTAATAGGATACGCCTCACATCTAAGTTGTGAAACTGCTCTTCCTTATTCCCCAATGGGTTAGAGACCTGTTCTGAAAAGTTGCTACTTTTGGCAAAAACCCTGAATCTACCTTAAAGCGGGGGGTCCACCTATCTATCTTTTTTTTTTGAGTTCATTCACAAACTTTTCTTCTCAGCATTACATACTGACATATTGTGTGTAATATGTCCGCCTGTGTCAGATTTCGTTGGAAAGAATAACTTATATTATTCACTGCAGGTGGTTTCCATCTTCATTGTGGGCATTTGAAGCCCACAAGCATTTATTTCCTGGATGTGGTGAATGCTGTGCTCCCAGCATTCACCGCTCGTTCCCGCACATGCTCAGTGGCATTCTGGAAAGCCTGAGACTAGCTCCCAGGAGTCTGGGAGAGGCTAGAAACACGCCTACTCCCACGGGAGGAGAACCAGGAAGTGCAAAGAAGAATAGAAAAATAAAAAAGGTAATTACGGTGATTTAAATTTTTTTAAACGGCATGTCAGCATCTAGGCAAGGAAGAGAATACATACAGATATTGTTCAAAATTTGGGTGGAACCCCGCTTTAAGTACAATCCTATCTGAAAAAAATAGACAAAAATGGTTCTTTTACCGATAGGGTGTGCAGTTCACGAATCCTTCTTGCCGAAGTAATTGCAACAAGAAAAATTGTTTTAGAGAGATGGTTTGTAATGGTTCCTTTGCGAGGGCTTGCAGACCTACCGAGAGATCCCATTTTGGAAAGTGCTTAACCAGAACCGGTCTGGATCTGGGAAGTGCCCTGAAAAATCTTGTGATCAAAGTGTCTAAAGAAATTGATCTCTCCAGATAAGCGGCCGCTTGCACTTTAAGAGTGCTGACTGCAAGACCCTTGTTTGCACCCTTTTGTAAAAACTCCAATACCGAGACTATGTCTTTCACATCCCTTTTTTCCAAATGACAGCAAGAAACGTAGACCTTCCACACTTTGGCATAATTGGCTCTAGTTATTTTTCCTACTAGAAAGTAACGTGGTTATTAAAGGTTCTGAAAAGCCTTTGTTCCTTAACAATTGCTCTTCAGATACCAGGCAGAGAGTCTTAGCCTGGCTACATCCAGATGATGTACTGGCCCTTGTATCAGTAAATCCTGTCTGAGAGGAAGCTGATAACATGGTCTGATTTGCCAACTGCAGAACTGTGGAAAACCAAAACGCTTTGGCCAAAACGGAGTAATCAAGATTGATTCTCTCTTTTTGTATCTTTCTCAATACCAGTGGAATCAATTTGAAAGGGGAGAAAGCATACCCTTGGTGAAAATTCCAAGGGTGTGCCAGAGTATCTATCCCCTGAGAGCCATCGTCTCTGAAGGGAGAAAAATTGTGGGACCTGTGCGTTTTTCCTTGAAGCAAAACAGGTCCACTTGTGGAAGGCCCCGAGTCCTGGCGATCAATGTTAACACTTCTGAGTTCAGGCTCCATTCTGCCTCCTGAACCTTCTGTCTGCTCAGAAAATCCACCACTTCATTTAAAGTGCCCTTGTGATGGACCGCGGATAAGGACAGTAAATGGTTTTCCGCCCACTCCAGAATTTTTACTGACAGCAAGCAAGGAGGTTTGCTTCTTGTGCCCCCCTGTTTGTTCAAGTAGGCTACGGTAGTGGCATTGTCCGATAGAATCTGGACATGGAAACCTAGGAGGATTGGAGAGAAGGCAGCCAACGCTAAGGCTACTGCTTTTAGTTCTTTCCAATTCAAGGATTTTCCTGCTTTGGCCTGTGACCATGTTCCCTGTGCCAAATCCTGACTCATGTGGGCCCCCTATCCCCACATATTGGCGTCCGTTACCACTTTTCCGGTCGGAAAGGACCAAAGTAGACCTTTGGTATTTGCAATACTAACTGACTTTTCCACCAAAGTGTTTGCTTGACTCTGGTGGGGATCTTTATTTTTGTATCTAGGGTCTCTGTCCTGTGGTTCCATGTTTTTGGAAAACTTGTTCAATGGTTTCAGGTTGAGAATCAAATGGAAGTTTGCGGATGGTTTTCTTATCAGGAATATGTGGGACTAAAATCCCTGGCAATGTTCCTCTGGAGATACCGGTATCACAACACTCTGGTGCATCAGATCCTTTAAAAGGTTCTTCATAGCCAGGGCCTCTGTTGAGTCCCTTGGTAGGTTTGTCACAAAGTTTCCTCCTGGAGGCCAATCCAAAAACTCTATTCTGTAACCTTGGGACAGCATATTCAAAATATATTGACTTATTTTCATGCTGCCCCAAAGGGGGAGGAAATTTTGAAGCCTTCCTCCCACTGGTAGGGACGAGTCATTGCGCTTTGCTGGAGGGCGCAGGAGGATGGAAAAGGACATTTCCCTTGCCTTTCCCCTTCTGCGATGACCAATTTCTTCTCTTCTCCTGAGATTTGGCATTTTGCTCTTGAGCCCTTTGAGATCGAAAAAAACTGCTTACCTGGCAGTTTTTTCTTTTTAACTGGAAATTACTTCTTTTTATCAGTTGTCCTATCTAGGACCGAATCCAAGCCAGGCCCAATAAGCAAATGCCCCAGGAACGGTATCCCACAAAGCTGATTTTTGGATGCCGCATCACCCGGCCAAGTTTTTAACCACAGAGCCCTCCTAGCCGAGTTAGTTAGGGCTGCAGATCTTGCTGTCATTTTAATTGATTCCGCTGAAGCGTCTGACATAAAGTCTATAGCGGCTGACAGGGTTGAAAAAGAATCCCAAATTTCTTTTTTGGTGAGTCTGCCGTAACATGGGCCTTAAGTTGACTCCATGTTCCCGGAGAAAACAGTAGTCGCCATAGCTGATTTGAGATTGCCCATGATGGATTGCCAAGCCCTCTTAAGCTGCTGATCCATTCTTTTATCCATGGGATCTCTTAATACCCCCATATCCTTGAATGCCAAGTCAGTTGATCTTGAGACTTGGGAGAAAGCAGGCATCTAGTTTGGGATTTTTATTCCAAACTGCTGCTGGGTCTTCATTGAAAGGAAACCGCCTTTTAAGGGTTTTTGGAAAAAAAAAAGTTTTTTGGTTCTGCCCATTCCTTTCGGATAGCCTCAGAAATTACTGAGTGCACCGGAAAGGTGCGATTTTTAGGTTCGCTGAGCCCTGTATACATCCGGTCATGCAGAGAATTCTTTCCTCTTCCAGACCCAGCGTAGTATAAATTGCTTTTAACAGGCCATCTACCTGTTCTAAAGACAATTTATATTTAGAAGGTATGTTTTCCCCTTTCGCTTCATCCGAGTCTTCCCTAGAATGGGATGGGGAATGTCCCTCTTGGGTAAGAGATGCCACAGTCTCCACCACAGAGACTATCAGTGAGCCCCGAGAGGACTGTGAGGTAGTCGGCTGACTCAGGAATGGGTTTGCTAGAGAAAAGCGAAATGATTGAATAGTAGCATCCAGTTCTTTAACCAATGCAATCAAATCGCTGCAAGCGGAAGAAGCTTCTTCTTTAACTAGCGAATCAATACAGGCTTGACACAAAGTATTCTTCCATCTTTCAGGTAGTTTAGCTTTACATGAAGGACATTTCCTTTTTGCCACTGGATCAGAGCTCTTGGCCTGCCGTGAGACAAAACAAGGGAAAAACCATCCCAGTGAGACGACCTGTCCTTATTAAAAAGGAGGCTCACCACAGGTGCATAGTGAGAACAACAACTGCCTCGTGTGCCCAGACAGGCCCCTGCCACCGGAGGGGGGGGGGGGGGATGAGAGAGAGCCCCCACAGTAAAGGGGGCTCTCTCTTACTTGGGCCTTGCTGATACCTGTCCCACTTGCTGCCACCATCGATTCCATCAAGGAGCGCTGAGTTGCTGTGTGTGGCTGGACGCCGGTTCCGGACTCCAATAGCGCCACTGCACCAGACCAGAACGAGAAAATAAAGCACCAGCCCCGTTTCTCCCTTTTCCACCTGCGATTTCCGGCGGAAATGATGCTGCATGCCTGCTTCGTGGGCGCCACCCCCTCCAGATACCTCACTTCCAGCGGATGGTGCACAGCATGCCATCCCCAAGATGGCGGCAGCGTCAGAGGAAACAGGCAGAGGGCAGAAGAAAGAAAACAAGGGCGACCGCCTGTACCTCACCGCTGCCTAGGAGTGATGCCCACAGCAGCCTCCACTCTCCCTGAGCACATATGGAGAAGGAGAAAGAGCCCATCCAGCAGCGCCCGTGGAACAGCTGTGGAATGGGAGGAACAGCTCTCTTGAGGTAGGAAAAAAAAAAAAAACGAATGTTGGTGGAGCAGGAAGCCTGGACTTTCAGGACAGCACCTAAGAGCCCTGACTCCCCATTAAGTATTTCCTCCAGAGGAAACACAAAAACTGACAATGTGTGGGAAGTAGCCTCCTTTTAAAGTTTGGTGGAAGAGATGTTTCCTATTGGCAAGGGGAGGAGGCACTCTCTCAAAGTGCTGTCCTGAAAGACGTTAAGGGGGGGGGAAAAAAAAAAAAAAAAAAAAAAAGTTTCAGGGATGCAAGAACCCCTTTTTCTCAAGAGGTAGGTATTTAAAATGATTGTGTTAACAGATTGATACACTATGGAGTGACCCTCTTATGTTCAGAGGTGGGAGGAGGACCTGGGACGAACTTTAGAAGACATGGACTGGTCTAACATATGGCTCACATCTAAGTCATCTTCACCCAACATCTTAGCACTGGAGACAAATTATAAAGTCCTAACTCGCTGGTACCTTGTACCCGCTAGAGTGGCAAAATATTCACCTAATACCTCAGCTCTTTGTTTTCGAGGATGCCCAGAAATAGGCACATATTTACACATATGGTGGACGTGCCCAGTAATCCAAACCTTCTGGAAGGAAGTCTTCGTGATTGCATCTAAAATATTTAAAAAAAATAATACAACCAGATCCATATTTAACTTTACTTAATCTAAAACCGGAATGGTTAACACTCTCTCAATTCAAACTTATGATCCAACTAATAACGGCTGCAAAACAAACAGTGGCCAAGGCATGGAAATCTCCTACATTGGTACTAGCAGAAACACTTCACAGAATGAATAATACAATGTCCCATGGATGACTAAGATGGTAGCCATCGATCAAAATCAAATTCCAAAATTTGAAAAACTTTGGCACCCTTGGATAAAACAACAGTTCCTGTCAAATTTCAATGACTCTGTCCTGTTGCCATGGTAACAGATTAAATGACTTACAGAGACACCCATTCTAAGGCTTCAAAGAGAACTAAAAAGAATAATAAACTGACGAGCGGGACAACCTTGTGGACCATACCTCTACCTTTCAACCCTTTTTCTTCTCTTTCCTTTTCTCCACCTTACGATTAAAGCTCATTATCAGAATTTATTTGACCTATATACACTCTACTTGTAAACAATATGTATAGTAGGTATAAATCATTTAAATACCTACAAAAGTAACTAAGGAAATGATATATATATCTTTAATTTAGGTTTACGTGAACCCAATGTTTAATATTTGAAATTTCATGATATTTACCTATATAAACCCTACTGTAAAACAATGAGCTTACTTTATAGATCCTTGTAAACTTACTTTATGTATCTTTATAACATTGTATACTCAATAAACTTCTTTTGACAAGGATACACTATGGAGTGGTTTAAGCATAATAAATAAATGATTGGTTGCTGAATTGTGTAGTTAATAGTGGTGTGCATGAAAATAAGTCAACATTAATCCAGAGCTCCTAATCTAAATGCTTGTTCCAAGGCAGCGACTCAATATTAAATCTATAACCATTTAAATACAATTAAAAAGATAAGCAATTAGCATTTGTGGATGAACAGGTCAGCAAATGTAGCCCTTGTAATTCTCCCATGATCAATTTTAAAAAGGAGCTGAACTCCAGGAAAAAAAAAACAAAAAAAAACACAAACACACACACACACAATGTAGGCAGAAAATAAAGGACTAGTCACCAGTATAGTCTGTGGTGATCTTCCCAATTAGTTACCATGCCTCGTTATGCATAGTGTCTCTGTGGGCAGGTGGCCATCTTTGTAGAGGCGGAGATTTGCTTCCTTATTTCAGAACTTCCGGTTGAACAGCACACCAGTGATATCACCAAATCTCACTCCAAATCTGAGACTAACAGTCAGAGGAAGCATTACCTTTAGATTTCAAGCTGCAGAGATAAAGCTGTGAGCCTATAGGTACAGGAGTGCCTAGGTATACTCAGGACATGCCCTGCTTAGCTGAAATCCCTGGTGGTTGGCATAGAAAGTATATGTGTACACGAAGACACTAACTCTGTATCCTACCTGCCACCAGACTCAATCTCCTTACACAGCGTATCATCCAGTTCCATCAGACAATAATCCCCGGAAGTGAAAGTATTACTGAACGCCAGGCACTGGGCGGTACTCCTCAAATCCTCCACATTCAGCTTCGCTGTCTGCAGGGTAGCCTCCACCTCATCCGGAGACCGACTCATTGTAGAAACGGTCCTTCCAGATCACACCCAAACCAGGACGTCGAGGAGAACGATGGCTGCAACGATATAAAGGACGTTAGTCTACTAGGGTGACAATATAAATAAATAAATCTGGGGATATGTATTATGCAGGATGCAAAGCTGCAGCAGCTTGTGGCGGAGTGACGACCTTATCAGTGACCCACACCAATATGGAACATTATGTGTGTGACAGACCCAACCAGGACAGAGGCTTTTGGAGGGGACTGCATGGTAGTCTCTTGCCTACCGACTACAGGCCCTGGCTTTTTTTTGAGGGGGCTCTATTCTTTGGGGGGGGGGGGGGTGCCTGGGGGACCTTTGTAATGGTTTTGCTTTGGATTCAGGTGCATGTCTCCCTGAAACACACAGACTCTAGGAACTGGATACAGATTTGAGGCCCCTGTGTTTTGTTGGGGTATGGAATCAGCAACCCCCCTAGACTTAGACTCTAAGCATAAGATTATAATCAGCTCAAAAAAATACCTGATGCTGGCGTCTACTGCTGCTGTGTAAATCTGTTTACTGAAGGTGTCTTTCTCATTGTATAATTTCCCATTGTGTGCCTACTAAGTGTGAATCCCCATTGTTAATTGAGTCACCTATTGTTTTTGTCTATTAGTATTGTGTCCACTTCACCTCGTTACCACACTATTGTGGGGTGTTTATGTGTTTATGTTGGATGTATGTTGGATGTTCATTAGATGTACTGTTAGATAGATATACTGAGGATATTACTGTTTAACCACTTCCAGCCCAATCACCTAATTTGAAGTCTTTGACTTTCAGTGGTGATATCTGAATGATGCCTGCAGCTACAAGCATCATTCAGATATCATCTTTTTCAGCCGGCGATTCTGTGCACCGCAAGAACAATCATAGCGGCAGTTCTGTGGGAGGGGACACCCCACTCCCGCCACCTTCCGGTGCTTCTCTGGGCTCGCCTGACCCATCGGCAACCCAGAGAAAGAATCCACCTCCTCCTGACAATCAGAGATTTCCGGTGACCAGATGGTCCCCAGTCATCTCTATGATCGTCAGAGGCCCAGGCGCGACGTTATGAAGTCATGTCCGAGACGCAAAAGTAAACAAAGCCCAGATCTCGGCTGGAAAGAAAGAGCGGTCTTTTTTAAATCTCAATGTTTACATCCCTTGTAATAGGAATAAAAGTGATAAAAAAAAAAAAAAAAAAATTGTCTAAAGAGAATGTGTAAAAATAAAAATTTTTTAAAGCACCCCCATGTGCTCGCGCACAGAAATTAACACACTTGCAAGTCACGCACACGCAAGTCATATGTAATACGTTGTTCAAATCACATATGAGGTATTGCCGGGTGCGTTAGAGCAAGAGCAACAATTCTAGTACTATATAACCGAAAGACTGCGCTAGCAACTTACTAAAAATAAACTGTATCGAGACCAAATCATAAATACACTATGAGAAAAGTAGTGAATGTGAGAAAAAATATATAAAAAGAAAATTAGATGTACACCTTGCACAACACACCAAGTGCTGAGTGGAATCGTGCATGAATGCACTATCAAAATAAATACCTACAATGTGATAAAGGATGAATCAGAAATATACATGGTATACACGTGCAACTGTGAAGTGATATAGATACAGTTATCACTACACTAATACAAAAATAGATATAAATATATGTGCTCTCATGGATTCGCAAACACAAATGACAATGAAGCGAGCCTCTAAAAAGATGCCAAGTGGAATAGTGAAACAAAAAAGTCAGCAATAACAAAATTTGCAAACTATAGAGTATCTATTGAATTAAAACTCTTTCATAGGAGAGACAATTGGCAGACTTCTAGCTTATTCATCCGTATGATAAACAGGGCAGACGGTATACTGATGTTAAAGATGCTTGGAAGGAACCTTTAGAGGACCACAAAACTCACGTTCCGCCAAAAGAGAAAGAAAAAAAGGCATATGGTGTAAAACCTTAGGATACCATAGGGTCACCTGCGCATATATGCGCTACTCACGGGATCGGCATGCAGAGCAGGCATTCAGATACTTGGTCAGTTCGCCGCTGGCCGGCGTGCGTTCCACCAACTCCAGGAAGTGATGTCACTGGTCACTGGTTTAGCAAGCGTAGGCAGGATGATGCGTCGCCGCGTTTCGCCCCTCCCCCAGGGCGTTATCAAAGACTTTGATAACGCCCTGGGGGAGGGGCGAAACGCGTCAACGCAACATCCTGAGCTTTCACACTGAGGCGATGCGCTGGCAGGATGTTAAAAATAAAGTCCTGCAAGCAGCATCTTTGGAGAAGTGTATACCACTCCTCCACCACTCCTGCCCATTGAAATGAATGCGCACCGCTGCCAAAGCGCCTGCAAAGCGTTTCGGCAGCAGTGCTTCAGGGGCGCATTTAACCCCTTCTTCGGCCGCTAGCTGGGTTATAAGCGCCCCGCTAACAGCCGAATAGCGCCGCTAAAATGACGGTAAATCGCCGCTAAAATTAACAGAGTTTTACCGTCAACGCATGCCCGCTGCAGTGTGAAAGCAGCCTTAAGTAAGTGATACAGAAAATTTTTTATATTTAAACATTTATTAAACAAAACAAACCTCCAATCAGTTCACTTGTATGTAGAATTCAGATTAAAAAAAATAACTATATCTTAAATATTAAATACACAAAAACAGGTAATCAAAAGTTTTGGACGAAAAAAAATGGGCTAACTTTACTGCTTATTTTTTTTTCTAATTTCATTAGTGTATTTTTTAAAAAAAAAATTGCGTTTGAAAGACTGCTGCACAAATACCGTGTGACATAAAATATTGCAACAACCGCTATTTTATTCCCTATGGTCTCTGCTAAAAAAAATATATATAATGTTTGGGGGTTCTAAGTGATTTTCTAGCAGAAAATACAGGATTTTTACTTGTAAGCAACAAGTGTCAGAAAAGATTTAGTCTTTAAATGGTTTAACTGAAAACTTCTCCTCGGAGTTCAGTCTATTGATAAAAGAACCTGAAAGAGATACAATGTATCTTCTTATCAGATTTGGCAGGCTGCCCAGAGGAGGAGAGAAGAAAACATCAGGCGACTTGCAATTGACTTCTATTACAGAAGTCATTTGCAAGTCCCGCTGAATCGGCTTTTTTTATCAGCAAAATCCATATCGGTCGACCTCTACACTAGAGTCCATTTAACATTGTTTCCTATTGAACACGTTTTGTAGTGCAAATCTGCAAAATGCTCAAAAAATGCATAGGTGTGAATCCAGCCTAACAGGAGCTGCCATGATGATCTGAAATGACAGGTGCTCTTTAAATGTAAGGACTTAATCTTGCTGGTAGTTAGCATCTTTAATGATTGCAAACAATAACCCCTATGAGACTTACCGGTAACGGTATTTCCAGGAACCTTCCAGGACAGCTACTTGAGAGATGATTGGCTCCGCCCTCAACAGGAAACACAAATCAGATACAATTTAAAAGGCCCCTCCCTTTCCTCTGACCCCCAGTTGTTTAGAAGATCAAGTAACCTTCACTAAGAGTGCACTCGGCAGAGGAAAAAAAATAGGATTTTTTATAACAGCTTACCTGTAAAATCCTTTTCTTTCGATTGACATCACGGGACACAGAGCCTCAGTAATAACTGATGGGTTATATAGGTATCACTAGGTGATTGGACACTGGCACACCCTACCAGGAAGTTCATGCCCCTATATAATCCCTCCCCCTTGCAGGGATACCTCAGTTTTTTAGCCAAGCAATATAGTGTATTAGAAGAGGGGCGGGATGTCCATCGAAAGAAAAGGATTTTACTGGTAAGTGGTTATAAAAAAATCCTATTTTCTTTCTCGAACATCACGGGACACAGAGCCTCAGTAATAACTGATGGGATGTCCCAGAGCAATGCTATCTGAGGGGGGGGGGGACCCCAACCAAGTAGGGTGCAATCAGACCTGAGGACCCTGTACCGCTGCCTGCAGCACACTACGCCCAAAGGCGATATCCTCATGCCTTCTTACATCCACCTGATAGAATCTGGTGAATGTATAGACTGAAGACCAGGTTGCGGCCTTGCAGATCTGAGCCATAGAGGCCCGGTGATGCACTGCCCAAGAAGCACCCCTTGTGGAATGTGCTCTGATCTGAAACAGAGGAATCTTCTGTTTCAAACCGTAAGCTTGAATAATCAATTGTCGAATCCATTTAGAAATGGTAGCTTTTGACGCTGCCTGTCCTCTACTGGGACCCTCTGGCAGCACGAACAAAACATCCGTTTTGCGAATCTGAGCAGTTGCTTCCAGATAGGCCTTAACTGCTCTTACTACATCTAAAGAATGTAGTGATCTTTCTTCTGGAGAACAGGGATCTGGAAAAAAGGAAGGTAGAACAAAGTCTTGGTTTAGATGAAAATCTGAAACCACCTTCGGTAAAAAACTAGGATGAGGGCGCAGTACCACTCTATCCTTGTGTACAATCAAATAAGGCTCTTTACAGGAAAGCGCTGCTAATTCTGATACTCTTCTAGCAGAAGAGATGGCTACCAGAAAAATTAACTTCCTTGTCAGCAAGACCAAAGGAATCTGACGTATTGGTTCAAAGGGCTGCTTCTGTAAAACAGACAGAACCAAGTTCAAGTCCCAGGGTTTTAGGGGCGTCTTAACCGGAGGATTAAGACGCGTTACCCCCTGCATAACGTTTCGGACCAAAGAATGCGAAGCAAGTAGCCGTTGAAAAAATACTGATAAGGCCGAGACCTGGCCCTTGATGGTACTCAAGGCCAGCTTCATCTCTAATACCAATTGTAGAAAATCAAGAATTCTACCTATCACATATTTTCTGGGATGCCAACCCCTGGATCCACACCAGGATACATAAGCTTCCCCGACTCTATGATAAATCATTCTGGAAGCTGGCTTCCTTGCATTGATCAAGGTAGATATCACAGGACCTGAAAGCCCACGACTCTTCAGAACGTGAGTCTCAATAGCCAAACCGTCAAATTTAGCGTTTGTAAGGCAGGATGGAACACTGGACCTTGAGATAACAGGTCTGGGCGTACCGGTAGTGTCCACGGGGAACCCACCGTCATCCTTACTATTTTCGCATACCACGTCCTTCTGGGCCAAGCGGGGGCCACCAGAAGTACCGACTTCCTTTCCTGCCTGATCCTGCGAAGGAGACGTGGCAGTAGCAGAATAGGCAGGAATGCATAAATCAGTGAGAACTGATGCCACGGAATCACCAACGCATCCGTCCCGCATGCAAGAGGATCTTTTGTCCTTGCCACAAATCGGTCTATCTTTTTGTTGAATCGGGATGCAAAGAGATCTACATCTGGATCCCCCCATCTTTGGCATATGGCCCAAAAGACGTCGGGATGCAGAGACCATTCCCCTGGAAGTAACTGCTGGCGACTTAAATAGTCCGCCTGCCAGTTCTCTATCCCTGGAATGAAAACTGCCGATATGCATGGCACATGCCTCTCTGCCCAGACTAAAATCTGGTTCACCTCTTTTTGAGCAGCTCGGCTCCTGGTGCCTCTCTGATGATTGACATAAGCCACTGCTGTGGCATTGTCGGACTGGATCCTGACCAGGCAACCCTGTAGCCCGATAGTCCAGGCCTTTAGGGCTAGATATACCGCACAGATCTCCAGAATGTTGATGGGTAAGGTCCTCTCGGCTTTGGACCATATCCCTTGAACCGCAGACTGTTCCAGAACCGCTCCCCAACCCGACAGACTGGCATCTGTTGTTACCACCGTCCAGGTAACCGGCAGAAAGGATTTCCCCTTCTGCAGGTTTTCGGGTATGAGCCACCAATTGAGGCTCTGACGCACTCCATGAGACAGGTGCATCGGAAAGTCTAATGCCTGAACCTTCTTGTTCCAGGCCGACAGAATACTGTGTTGTAGTAGTCTTGAATGGAACGGAGCACAGGGAACTGCAGCCTCATACAAAGGCGGACAGAAGCACCCTTCTTGGTTCTGACTGCCAGAATCGGCTCCCTTAAAGCAATGATCTTTGCCTGAGGTAGAAATACTTTCTCCTGGATTGTATCTATGATCAGACCCAAATACTCCAGACTTCTTACGGGTTTTAGGAAAGATTTTTCTAGGTTGAGGATCCAACCTAGGTGTTCCAGATACTTGACTGTGGTCCTCAAGTTCCCGTTCAAGGAGGCTACCGACTGGTCTATCAGGAGCAGGTCGTCTAGGTATGCTATGACAGCTATACCCTGAGCCCTTAATCTGGCCAGAGGAGGAGCCAAGACCTTTGTGAACACTTGAGTTGCAGTGGCTATCCCAAAAGGCAGAGCCACAAACTGGAAATGGCGCCCTCCTATCTCGAAGCGCAGAAACTTCTGATGAGCAGGAAAAATGGGCACATGCAAATATGCATCTCTGATGTCTATCGATGCCAGAAATTCTCCTCCCTGCAGGGTGGAGACTACTGTCCGAATTGATTCCATGTGGAAGGATTGAATTCCTTAGGAATCGGTTCAGATCCCTTAAATCCAGAATGGGTCTGACATCCCCATTTGGTTTTTGGACTGTAAAAAGGTTGGAATAGAAGCCCAATCCTTGATCCTTCGCGGGAACCACCATAATGACCTCCTGCGACAAAAGTCACTCTAACGCTAGAAGGAGCGACTGCTTTTTCTCTGGATCTCTGGGGACACTTGACCTGAGGAAACGAGGAGAGGGAAATTCCTGAAACTCCAGCTTGTACCCTAAGGTTACCGTGGATATTACCCATCTGTCCTGGAAATCCTCCTGCCAGAGCCCTGAGAACTGTCGCAGTCTTCCCCCCACTCTAGCAAGTAGGGGCACCCCTTCATGCAGAGGTTTTAGTGTTTTGCCTAGTAGGCTTCTTCCCCAAGGACTTCTTTTGTCCCTGGGGTTGACTCTTGTCTCTGGACCCAGACGGAGGAGGCCGTCGATACTGCCTGGAGGCTGAAGCCCCAGGCGCTGGGGAAAGAGTCCGTTTGAAAGAGGGACGCTCGCTTACTCTTCTTCTTAACAGGTAAGAGAGTGCTTTTCCCACAAGAGATTCTCTTGATATAGTTATCCAAGTCCTCTCCAAACAACCTTTCACCACGAAATGGAAACCCAGCCAGCAGCTTCCTACATGGTGCATCGGCTGACCAATTTTTCAACCATAGGATTCTACGTATATGCACTAACCCCAGTGACAAACGAGAGGTTTGCATAATAGAATCTCTGATGGCGTCAACAACATAACATAAGGCCGCTGGAAGGTTAGCCAACCCCTGGGCCTGCTGTTCAGGTAAAACTTTGATGACCTGCTTAACATGGTCTCTTAAGTATTGACAGACTCCAATCACTGCTACTGCAGGTTGAGCCACTGAACCTGCCAAGGAGGTTCAATAAGGATTCCATCTTTTTATCCACAGGATCCCTGAGCACCTGAGCATTGTCTACAGGACAAGTCAGACTATTATTTACGGAGGAAATGGCGGCATCAATGGCCGTATTCCTCACATTTTAATAAACTTTTCTTCCATAGGATAAAGTGTTGAAAACTTTTTCGGCGGAAAAAAACGTTTATCTGGATGATCCCACTCAGAATAAAGGAGCTTTTCAAGTAAATTACGAACAGGAAAAGCCTGTGCTGTTTAAGGAGGTTTCAGTGACCCTAAAGAAGAAGAGGGTTCTTTAACCGGTTCCCGACCGGCGCACGCCAATGTACATCGGCAGAATGGCACGGCTGGGCAAATGGACTTACAGGTACGTCCATTTGAATTCCCCGCTGTGCCATTGCGTGCGTGCCGCCGGCGGCACATGCCGGCCGGGGGCTCCGTGAGTCGGGTCACGGGTCCCGCGGACGCGATCGCCGCGGGGATACCCGCGATCGCCTCATGGAGAGGACGAACGTTCTGCCTAGTGACAGTGTCACTCGATCTCTGCTCCCTGTCATCGGAGCAGAGATCAGTGATGGCACACACACAGCCCATCCCCCTACAGTTAGAAATCACTCCCCTAGGACATACTTAACCCCTCCCCGCCCCCTAGTGGTTAACCCCTTCACTGCCAGTGTCATTTACACAGTAACCAGTGCATTTTTAATCGCACTGATCGCTGTATAAATGACAATGGTCCCAAAAATGTGTCAAAAATGTCCGACACGTCCGCCATAACGTCGCAGTCACAATAAAAATCGCTGATCGCCGCCATTACTAGTAAAAAAAAATAATTAATAAAAATGCCATAAAACTATCCCCTATTTAGTAAACGCTATAACTTTTGCGCAAACCAATCCATAAACGCTTATCGCGTTTTTTTTTAACCAAAAATATGTAGAAGAATACGATCGGCCTAAACTGAGGGAAAAAAATTCAAGTTAGACTTACCGGTAACTTGTTTTCCTTGAGTCTTTCAGGACAGCACTTGAGAGAGTGACTCCTCCCCTTGCCAACAGGAAACACCTCTTCCACCAAACTTTAAAAGGAGGCTCCTTTCCACATCTTGTCAGTAGTAGTAGAGAACCTCCGGCCCCAAACTGGAACACATAATCGAGATATGATTAGTCACAGTATATATATGTAAAAACAATAGGGCGGGATGCTGCTGTCCTGAAAGACTCAAGGAAAACAAGTTACCGGTAAGTCTAACTTGAATTTTCCCTTATCGTCTTTCAGGACAGCACTTGAGAGGATAAGAGAGACTTACCCCCCTAGGGAGGGACCACAGCCTGCAGAACCTTTCTGCCAAAAGCCTGATCACCTGCTGATAGGAGATCCAGTCTGTAATGACGGACAAACGTTAAGTAGCTTGACCACGTAGCCGCCTTACAAATCTGATCTGGGGTGGCACCAGCTCTTTCTGCCCATGTAGTGGCCTGGGCTCTTGTTGAATGAGCCCTAATTCCCAGCGGGGAAGATAAACCCATTTGAGAATAGGCTACAGAAATAGCTGTCTTAAGCCATCTAGCCAATGATGCTTTTGATGCTTGTTGGCCTTTCTTGTTTCCAGAAAAAAGAACAAATAATGAATCTGAAACTCTAACCCCTCCTGTTACTTCCAAATACTGTAATAGGATACGTCTTACGTCTAAATTGTGAAACTGCTCTTCCTTTGCACCCGAAGGGTTAGCAGAAAAGGTTGGTAGAGTAATCTCCTGAGACCTGTTACTAAAGCTTGCCACTTTTGGCAAAAACCCCGGATCTACTTTAAGGACAACTCTATCAGGAAAAACTGACAAAAAAGGCTCTTTTACTGATAGAGCGTGCAGTTCACTAATCCTTCTTGCTGAAGTAATTGCGACCAGAAAAATAGTCTTCAAAGTTAAATTCTTTAGGGATATGGCCTGTAAAGGCTCAAATGGTTCTTTTGCCAGAGCCTGCAGAACCACCGAGAGATCCCAATTTGGGAAATGCTTCACCGGGACCGGTCTAGACCTGGAAAGTGCTTTGAAAAATCTCATGATCAGAGTTTCTGAAGATAAGGATCTCTCCAGATAAACTCCCAAGGCGGCCACCTGCACCTTAAGGGTGCTGACCGCTAAATTCTTGTCTGCACCGCTTTGCAAGAACTCCAGCACTGAAACTAGATCTTTAACCTCTCTATGTTCAGAATGACAGAAAGAAACATAGACTTTCCATACTTTGGCGTAAATATCCCTGGTTACCTTTTTCCTACTGGAAAGCAACATCGTAGTTAAACGTTCAGAAAAGCCTTTGCTTCTCATTAACTGCTCCTCAGATACCAGGCAGTGAGTTTTAACCTGCCTACATCTGGATGATGCACTGGCCCCTGAGTCAACAGATCCTGACTGAGCGGAAGATGCCAACATGGTTTGATTGCCAACTGAAGAATCGTGGAAAACCAAGCCCTCTTTGGCCAATATGGAGTAATCAAAATTATTGATACTCTCTCTTCCCGTATTTTCCTCAACACTAGAGGGATTAACCTGAATGGAGGAAAAGCATACCCTAGGTGAAAATCCCATGGATGTGCCAGAGCATCTATCCCCTGAGAGCAAATGTCTCTCTGAAGGGAGAAAAAATTCGGGAGCTGCGTGTTTTGTTTTGAAGCAAACAGATCTACCTGCGGAAGGCCCCAAACACTGGTGATTAATGCAAACACCTTCCTGTTCAGACTCCACTCTGATTCCTGAACTTTCTGTCGGCTCAGATAATCCGCTACTTCGTTCAATGTGCCTTTTAGATGGACTGCGGATAGAGATAGTAAGTGGTTTTCCGCCCACTCCAGAATCTCTACTGACAGTAAGCGAAGAGCCTTGCTTCTTGTGCCTCCCTGTTTGTTCAGGTAGGCTATGGCCGTGGCATTGTCCGACAAAATCTGGACATGGCAACCTATAAGGTTTTGAGAGAAGAAAACTAATGCTAGGGCAACTGCCTTCAGCTCTCTCCAATTTGAGGATTTTTGGGCCTCGAACTGGGACCATGTTCCCTGCGCTAAGGCCTGACCCATGTGGGCCCCCCATCCCTGCAAACTGGCGTCTGTTGTGACCACTTTCCCGGTCGGAAAAGACCACAGAAGACCTCTTTGCAGTACCACCTGACTTTTCCACCACCAAAGTGAACGTTTGACTCTGGTGGGAATCTTTATTTTTGTATCTAAACTCTCCGTCCTGTGGTTCCATGTACTTAGAAGGAACCTCTGGAGAGTCCTGAAATGCAGCCTTGCCCATTGGATGGCTGGCATTGAAGAGGTTAATGTCCCCAGAGCCGACATAACCTTTCGGACTGAAATCAGTTGATTTGTTTGTAGTGCCGTTATTACCCTTTGGACCTTGATCTTTTTCTCTTCTGGGAGAAAAATCTTTTGCTCCACTGAATCTATCAAATAACCCAGAAACAGTACTTGCTGAGCTGGGATGAAATTTGATTTTTGAACATTCACTATCCACCCTATTGACTCCAAATGACTGCGGGATTTGCTCAAATCCTCCTGCAACTTCTCCCTGGATGGGGCAAAAAAGAGGAGGTCGTCCAGATATGGAATTACCGCAATCCCCTGGAGTCGAAGAGGGGCGAGAGCTTCCGCCATTATCTTCGTAAAAATACGAGGAGCTGACGACAGGCCGAAGGGAAGGGCCCTGAACTGAAGATGTATAATCTCCTTGCCCATATTCACCGCAAACCTCAGGAACTTCTGGGACTGAGGTGCTACAGGAATATGAAGATAAGCATCCCTCAGATCGATTGATGCCATAAAACAATCTTTTGTTAGAATGTTTCTGACCGTGAAAATTGAGTCCATACAAAACTTTTTGTATAGGACTGACATGTTCAGGGGTTTTAGGTTGAGGATAAGACGGAAGTTTCCGGATGGTTTTTTTATCAGAAAGATGTGTGAATAGAAACCCTGACCCTGTTCTTCTGGGGATACTGGTATCACTACCCTCTGGTGCCTCAGATCCCTTAAAAGGTTCTTCATGGCCAGAGCCTTTGTTTGGTCCCTTGGTAGGTTTGTTACAAAGAATCTTTCTGGCGGGCGATCCGAAAACTCTATCCTGTAACCTTGGGACAGCATGTCCAAAATATATAGACTTTCTGTCATGCTGGCCCAAATGGGAAGGAAACCTTGTAGCCTTCCCCCTACCGGTACGCACAAGTCATTGCGTTTTACCGGAGGCTGCAGGAGGATGGAAAAGGACATTTCCTTTTCCCTTTCCCTTCTGCGATGCCCCATTTTTTCTTTTCTCCTGGGGTTTGTTTTGTTCTTGAGCCCTTTGGGAACGAAAAAAACGCTTAACTGGCTGTTTTTTCTTTTTGATTGGAAAAGACTTCTTTTTATCCGCTGTTCTATCTAGAACCGCATCTAGGTCAGGCCCAAAAAGTAAGTCACCCAGGAACGGTATCCCACACAGCTTGTTTTTGGATGCCGCGTCCCCCGGCCAAGTTTTCAACCACAAAGCCCTTCTGGCTGAGTTGGCCAGGGCAGCAGATCTAGCTGTCATTTTAATTGATTCCGCTGATGCATCAGATATAAATGCGACAGCGGCCGACAGAGTTGAGAATGAATCCAAAATCTCTTGTTTTGGAGAGTCTGCTGAGATATGGGCCTTAAGTTGCTCTAACCAGAACTCCATATTTCTGGATACCACTGTAGTTGCCATAGCAGGTTTAAGATTTCCCATGATAGATTGCCAAGCCCTTTTTAGAACCTGGTCCATCCTTTTATCCATGGGATCTCTCAACACCCCCATGTCCTCGAATGCCAAATCTGTAGACCTCGAGACCTGGGAAAACGCGGCATCTAGTTTGGGGTTTTTGTTCCAAACTGCCGCTGGATCTTCGTCAAAAGGAAAACGCCTTTTTAAGGCTTTGGGAAAGAAAGGCTTTCTCTCTGGCTCTGCCCACTCTTTCTTAATAGTTTCAGAAATAACAGAGTGCACTGGGAAATTGCGATTTTTGTGCTCGCTAAGCCCTGCATACATTTTATCATGCAGAGATAACTCCTTTCTTTCCTCCTCCAGACCCAGTGTGGTATAGATTGCTTTTAACAGGCCATCTACCTGTTCTAAAGACAATTTAAATCTTGAAGGTAAATTTTCTCCTTCCTCACCCTCATCAGAATCCTCAGATTGAGAGGGGAAATGTCCCTCTGGGGTAGGAGATGCTTCAGTCTCCACCGCCGGGACTATAAGTGAGCCTTGGGAGGACTGTGAGGTAGTAGGCTGACTCAGGGATGGGTTTGCTAGGGAAGAGCGAAATGATTGAATAGTCGCATCAAGTTCTTTTTTAACAGATGCAATCAAGTCGCTGCAAGCGGAAGAAGCTTCTTCTTTAACTAGCAAATCAATACAAGCTTGACATAACGTCTTCTTCCATCCTTCAGGTAGCTTGGATTTACATGAAGGACATTTTCTTTTTGCCACTGGATCAGAGCTCTTGGCCTGCCATGAGACAAAAGAAGAAACCATCCCAATGAGACAACCTGTCCTATACCCAAGGATGCTCACCACAGGTGCACAGTAAGAACTAAACTGCCTTATGTGCCCAGACAGGCCCCTGCCACCGGGGGGGAGAGATAGAAAGAGAGAGAGACCCCACAGTACAAGGAGGACAGTATACAACTGCCCCTTACCTGGGCCTTGCTGGTGCCTGTGCCTGTCCCACTTGCTGCCGCCATCGATTCCATCGAGGAGCGCTTGCTGTGTTTGTGTGGCTAAACGCCGGTTCCGGACTCCAATAGCGCCTGTGCGCCGGACCGGAACCGCCAAATAAGCACCAGCCCCGTTCCTCCCCTTTCCCTCTGCGATTTCCGGCGGAAATGACGCCGCACGCCTGTTCCGTGGGCTCCGCCCCCTCCGGATGCCTCACTTCCGGCGGATGGAGCCCCGCTGCCATCCCCAAGATGGCGGCGGCGCAATAAGCAACAGGCGGTGGACCTGAGAAAAAAATACAGCAAACGGCCACCGCCTGTCTTGCCGCCGCCTAGGAACGATGCCCACGACAGTCGGACTCACCCTGAGCCCATATGAAGAGGGAGAGGGAGCCCAGCCAGCAGCACTTCACCTCAGCTGTGGAATGGGAGGAACAGCTCTCATGAGGTAAAAAAGTGTTTGGTGAAAAAACCAGGAAACCTGAGCTCCCAGGACAGCACCTGAGAGCCCTGACTTCCCCACGAAGTGTTCCCTCCGGAGGAAACACAAAAACTGACAAGATGTGGAAAGGAGCCTCCTTTTAAAGTTTGGTGGAAGAGGTGTTTCCTGTTGGCAAGGGGAGGAGTCACTCTCTCAAGTGCTGTCCTGAAAGACGATAAGGGAAAAATGGGTTTTTTTTATATATTTTTGGGGGATATTTATTATAGCAAAATGTAAAAAAAAATGCGGTTTTTTCAAAATTGTCGCTCTTATTTTGTTTATAGCGCAAAAATAAAAATCGCAGAGGCGATCAAATATCACCAAAAGAAAGCTCTATTTGTGGGAAAAAAAAAAGACGTCAATTTTGTTTGGGAGCCACGTCGCACGACCGCGCAATTGTCAGTTAAAGCGACGCAGTGCCGAATCGCAAAAACCGCTCTGGTCAGGAAGGGGGTAAAATCTTCCGGGGCTGAAGCGGTTAACTCATTCAGATATGGGCAACTTAAATGTGGAGCGGACCAATCCAGTAAGGATCTGCACTAAGACTTTCTCCTTTTGGGAAGCCGCAAAGGGTCCCTCTCCACCCGATTCCTCCGAAGAGGAATCATCCGTCCCATCCTGATCCTCTGAAAGGGATTACTCTCCTTTATCCCAGAGCTCCTCTGCCTGAGGGTCTTGGGGAACAGAGGAAGGCCTAGTGCGTTTTCTTCCATTGAGTGAAGATGTAATCACGGTCATTAATCTTTCCTCTAAACTATTAATGGTTGAGGAAAAAACCTCCCGTGTAATGTATACAGGGGCTTAAGTGCCAAAAGCAGGTGTAGCCCCTGACCCCAACGGCTCTCCCTGGCTAGCCGTCCCTGGCCCCTCGGGGGGGGCGGAGATGCTGCAGACAGGGGGTCCTCAGAACCCGAACGAGATCTCCTAGAGTCTCTGGTTCTTGGGGTGTTTGAACCTCTTCTACCCATAGTGCAAAGCAACAAGGTGGAGGTATCACAAAATGAACACCGACTGCTGAGCGATGTAGTCTGGCTAAAAGCCTTGCTACCAAATGCCCAGTCTGGTGTTACCTTAGTAAATGCTGCCTAGGAGAATGCCTGTGTCCCACCTTACATGCAACCGTCAGCTCTGTGTCCCTCCAAAAGGCTTAGTGCACCTGTAAAAGGTGCCTTTAATAGCCTGCAGCCAGCCCTGTGGGCGTCTGAGCACACTGTGCTGACGCCCTGCCCCCCCCCCTTCGTTTTTCGAAAACCGTGCGCTTCCAGCAGGAGCCGACCCTCTGGAATCAGCATGGAGGGAAGGCTGGGGGAGGGGGAGGAAAGAGAGAGGCCGGTAGAGATGGGGCCTGCACGAGGCAAAATGGCAGCGGTGAAATTGCGGTGTATAACCGCCTCACAACCCACCTGCGGCCTCCCCCTAGTCTGGGTGGAGATATCCCTAAGGAGAGCCCCCCATCCCATCCTACCTGAGCCAGCCAGAGGAGCTGGCGCAGCGTGGAAACACTGAGACAGACATCAGCATGAGAAGGTATGTGCTCTTGGCGTAAAAACTGAGGTATCCCTGCAAGGGGGAGAGGTTATATAGGGGGTTGAACTTCCTGGTAGGGTGTGCCAGTGTCCAATCACCTAGTGATACCTATATAACCCATCAGTAATTACTGAGGCTCTGTGTCCCGTGATGTTTGAGAAAGAAAACAGAAAATCATATAAAAAAACACCACCACCAGGTAAACAAGGTCGAACAGTGAAAAAATTGAATAGGGTGGGAATATAGACGCTGTCCTGGAAATACCATTACCGGTAAGTCTATTGGGGGTTCCCCCCCACCACCTTCCAGGACAGCTACTTGAGAGGATAAGCAAGATTCTATACCCTAGGGAGGGACAACAACCTGAAGCACTTTCCTACCAAAGGAGAGGTCCTGGCTGGAAAGCATCTGTACTCTATAATGTTTGACAAATGCATGAGAGGAGGACCAGACGGCAGCTCTAGAAATTTCTTCCCATGAAGCCCCCCGCTCTTTGGATCTTGTTGAATGGGCCCTATTTCTAGAAGGAGGGGTACGACCTGGCGCTTTTTTCGCATCACAGATAGCTCCCCTAATCCACCTAGCAATAGAACTTTTAGACGCTTTGGACCCCTTCTTGAGGCCACTGAACAAAACCAATAGTTGGGAGGAACTCCTAAAACCACTGGACTTTTCTAGATAAAGCAGAAGACATCTCTTTACGTCTAAAAGACTAAACCTTTCCTCCTCCGCATTCTTGGGAGAGGTGCAAAAACTCGGAAGGACTATCTCCTGGGACCTATGAAAGTTGGAAGAAACTTTGGGTAAATAGAAAGGATCAGGTCTAATCACTACCCTGTCCTCTAGAATCCTTAGGAAGGGGTCTTTACAGGAAAGACTCTAGAACAGAAATCCTTCTCCCCGAATTAAAAGCTAAAAGGAAATAATTTTCAGGGAAGCCACGTGCAAAAGCTCAAAAGGAGCCCTTGTTAGTGCATTTAACACGGACAGATCCCAGGGAGGAATATGTTTGATGACCCTGGGAGCATGTCAAGATCTAGCTGAAAGGAACCTCCTGACTAAAGGATCCTCCGCTAGTCTTCTCTCTGAAAACAAAGATAGGGCAGCAATCTGAACCCTAAGAGTGCTGACAGAGAGCCCCTTTTTTACTCCCCCCCCCTGCAAAAAATCCAAAATATAGGCAGTGGAAAAAGAATCTAAACCAGTTTTCCTTTGCCAGGAAATAAAAGCTTTCCAAACTTTCCCATTGATACTTCTCGTGACCAAATTATGGCTGTCCAGGATAGTTTGAATAACCCTCTCTGAATACCCCTTTAACTGTAGGGTGCGCCGCTCAGCCTCCAGGCCGTCAATTGGAAGGTCTGAGGGTTTGGATGCAACACCGGTCCCTGATGGAGCAGATCCTTCTGAACTGGTAGGGGCCAGGGAGGATTCACAGAGAGGGCCTTCAGAGAGGAGAACCAACTCCTCCTGGGCCACCAGGGGGCAATCAGAACTTCTGCCCGGTCCTGAATAATTTTCCGAACTACTAGAGGTAAGAGGGGAAAAGGAGGGAAGGCTTAAGCCAGAGTGAAATCCCACGGGAAGGAGAGAGCATCCGTCCCCAAGGACTCCGTCTCTATCCAGAATGCTGGCAGTTTTCTGTTGAGACTGTAGGCAAAAAAGATCCACTGTCGGAAGACCCCATTTTAGCACTACCTCCTGGAACGTGCCTTGATGTAGTTCCCAACCGCTGGAACTGATGCTCACCCTGCTCAAATAGTACGCCAGCACATTTTCTGACCCCCTGATGTGGACTGCCCAGACTGAAGTGACATTGATCTCCGCCCAGGACAGAATCTGCTGTGTTAATGACAGAAGCGACTGAGCGAGTGCCCCCTTGCTTGTTTAGGTACGCCACTGTTGTGGCATTGTCTGAGAAAATGAAAAGGTCTTTTGAATAGACCCTCTCTTCCAGAGACACAAGAGCTTTCCCCACAGCTAGAAGTTCTCTGAAATTTGATTAGTGGCCTGCCTCCTCTGGCAACCAGGCTCCCTGGGCCTGCCAGTCCTGTGAGTGAGCACCCCAACCCCACAGACTAGCATCTGTGGTAATTTTTTACCAGGGAATGTTGTGCCCAATCCTTCCCTCCCTGCAGATGTTCTTGTTGCTCCCACCAGGAGAGATCAAGAAAATTCTCTCCTGGCAGAACCAGCGATCCCAATGGAGTAAAAGAAAAGCCTGAAGGGGTCTGGAGTGTAACTGGGTCCAAGGCACCCCTGGAATGGCCGCAGCCATCAATCCCAGCAACTGCATGATCCGCCAAAGGGAGGTCTGAGGGAGTAACTTGAAGACTTGCACGGAGAGAAAAATTTTCAAAATCTCCTCGGGAAGAAAAATCTTTTGGACAACAGAGTCTATAAGATAACCCAGGAAAAGTATGATCTGGGAGGGCACTAGGCAAGACTTCTGCTGGTTGACTTTCCACCCCAATTTCTGAAAGGTCTGCAAAACCAACTGCAGATCCTGAACAAGGGACTCTGTCTCGAGCAAAAAAAAAAAAAATCATCTAGATATGGGACGATCGATACACTTTGAATCCGAAAAAAAGCCATGACTTCGGCCTTGATTTTTGTAAAAATTCTGGGTGCTGCCGAGAGACCAAAAAGGAAGGGCATTGAACTGCCAGTGACGTGGCTCGTTTCCCATGAGAACTGCAAACCTGAGGAACCTTCGGTGACTCTGGCAGATTGGTACATGAAGAGAAGCGTCCTGAAGATCCAGGGTAACCATGAAGACCCCTGGTAACAACAGATTCTTTACAGAATAAATGTTCTCCATACAGAAACGTCTGTAGACTATGTATTGTTCAGGAGGCTTATATTTAGGACCATACGAAAGCCGCCGGAAGCTTTCTTGACCAGAAAGAAGAGAGAATAAAATCCCTGGAATTTCTGATTTTCCGGAACAGGAGAAATAACTCCCTCTGTTTCCCACACAGAAATCAGAGCTATCATGGCTTGCCTCCTTTCCTGGTCTCTCGGCAGATTGGCAAAAAAAACCTCTGGGGGGGGGGGGAGATTTTTGAATTACAACCTGTAACTCCTTTCCAATGTTTGAAGAATAAAAGGAATTGTCGGAAATCTCTGCCCATTCCTTGATGAAATGGGATAACCTTCCTCCTACCCTATCCTCGCGTCACTGGGGATTTTTGGAAGGGGCTGAAGGAGCAAAGAGCCCCTGCTTTTTGCTTGTCTTTGTTAAAAGAGCATTTCTTCTTAGCCTGTTGGCTTTAAAATTAGCTTTGTTTTGGAAGCCACGAAAAGGCCTCTTATTCTGGGGTTTATCCGTTTGGGAAGAAGGAAACCGTTTACTCTTCTCAAAGGATCGAGCTAGGACCTCTTCTAAGGAGGAACCGAATAAGAGCTTGCCTTCAAAGGGAATGCCGCAGAGTTTATTCTTGGAGGCAAAATCACCTCCCAAGATTTAAGCCAGATAGCTCACCTAGCTGAATGAATGAGGAGAAACCCTGGCTGCAGATTTCACTGAATCTGCTGATGCATCAGCTAAGAAGGCAACCGACTTGGCAATGAGTGGGAGAGACTCCCTAATCTCTTCTTTGAGGGTGTCGGATGAAAGAAGATCATCCAGACGCTGAACCCATACATCTAAATTCCTAGCCACACAGGTGGATGCTACCACCGGACCTAAAGAAAAGGCTTAAGCATCCCAGGCCTTACGTAGCAATGAGTCGGCCTTTCTATGAGGCATAGGGGCATCTAATCTAGGACACTTAAAGAACACCTCCTCGAACTAAGACTCTTTTGTGTCCCCTGGACTGGAACAACCTTTTTTTAGGTTCTCTCCACTCAGAAATAAATCATGTCCCTAAGTGACTGGTGTACCGCGAAAGCTTTTGATTTCCGCCCCTGTAGACCCATATACATTTTATCCTGTCCGGACAGGACATTTTATCCTGTCCGGACCTAAAGAAAAGGCTTAAGCATCCCAGGCCTTACGTAGCAATGAGTCGGCCTTTCTATGAGGCATAGGGGCATCTAATCTAGGACACTTAAAGAACACCTCCTCGAACTAAGACTCTTTTGTGTCCCCTGGACTGGAACAACCTTTTTTTAGGTTCTCTCCACTCAGAAATAAATCATGTCCCTAAGTGACTGGTGTACCGCGAAAGCTTTTGATTTCCGCCCCTGTAGACCCATATACATTTTATCCTGTCCGGACAGGACATTTTATCCTGTCCGGACCTAAAGAAAAGGCTTAAGCATCCCAGGCCTTACGTAGCAATGAGTCGGCCTTTCTATGAGGCATAGGGGCATCTAATCTAGGACACTTAAAGAACACCTCCTCGAACTAAGACTCTTTTGTGTCCCCTGGACTGGAACAACCTTTTTTTAGGTTCTCTCCACTCAGAAATAAATCATGTCCCTAAGTGACTGGTGTACCGCGAAAGCTTTTGATTTCCGCCCCTGTAGACCCATATACATTTTATCCTGTACAGATTGGGCTCGTTGTGGCATCTCTATCTGCTCCAAGGTATATATTGACTTTAGTAGTACGTCAATATCTTCAACTGGAAAAAGATATTTAGATGAGCTACCCGTATCCTCCTCTGATGCAGATTCCTCATCAGATGAAGAAACTGGATTCTCACTTTCTTCCAGATCAGAAGTATTGCGTGAACTAACGGTCTCAGAGACTAAGGAAGGGATTTAGCAGAGGCTGAAGGCTCTTGAGCTATGGGTCTAGATGAGGAAGATCCTAAACCAGTAACCCTGTCATTAAGGGACCGAAAGGAGTCCACTACCACCTTCATAGAAGACATTAACTCTTTAAAAGAGGAAGTCTCTGAACTAGCTTTGGATGGAATACAATCCTCACAAAATAGTTTTTTATAACTATCAGAAACAAGAACCATAAATGATAAAGTTCCATACAAAAAAACCCCTGCTGTAGCAACTAAACACAGACAAGGGCTTACCTTGGGGGCAGTATGGGACTCGGATGCTGCCGCTGGTTCAATACAAGCGGGTGCTCCATCCTCAGACCTGTCCTCAAGCTCCATTAGGCAAGCGGAGAATGGCCGTAGCGTAGAGTGCTGCTGCTCCACTATGAGTCTATGCGATGTTCAGCAGGCTGTTCGCCCAAGCAGCATGTCCTCAGCGTATCCATGAGGTGCTTCTATATAAAAAACATCACCTGGAAGTGCGTCATGTGACTTCCGGTTCCATCCTGCCGCATCACAGGAAGTCCCCCGAAGCCATCTTGGTACACTGCGGTAAAGCACGAGGAAGACAGCTCCCACAGCAGAGCTGGGGAAAAAAAAATGAAAGGGGAGGGTTGCCACTCACACCACCCACAGGTAGGCAAATAACCCCAAAGGGAACCCTTCTGACAGATAGTAAAAAGCCGTTGTCCCGGGGGGGACAGCGTGCCACGACCGGGTTGGGCGCCATCTGTCTCGAAAGGCGGGCCCGGGACTATCACCCAGGACTTGGCCACAACCAGTCCTGGATGAAACCGGAGAAGGGGGGTCCACCAACCACAGTCACCAGACCCAGGAAAAATAAAAAACGTGTCGGTGCTTCTAGAGGGTCTGGAAACACAAAACAACTGAGGGTCAGAGGAATGGGAGGGGCCTTTTAAATTGTATCTGATTGGTGTTTCCTGTAGAGGGTGGAGCCAATCATCTCTCAAATAGCTGTCCTGGAAGGTGAGGGGGGAAATTAAGGTTCCCTATTTAGAATAAGCTGTCAGGTTAGTAAAACAGCGATATTAGAACTGATTCAATCATAGTTGGTGTACATAGATTTGCAAAACAATGGGATAAAGGAATATTCCTGAATTTTGTTTTATCTCATGGTCACTGTGAAATTGTGTGAATGCATCAATGCAGTGCATGTTATCTCAGCTTGCAGAGCTTGGATTCAGTGAATGAGTTTACCAAAAATGTAAATATTGCAGAATATACAGCCTCATGCTACGTAACTTAGAACAGTTAGCACTAAAGCGCCGCTCATTTTATCGGCGCTGTTTAAGCGCCGCTTTTCATTTGCTAGGAGGGCGCATTTAACCCCTAAAGAAAGGGTTAAAAACTCTTGTGTTGCGGCGCTTCAGAAGTGCCTCCCATTCATTTCAATGGGCAGGGCAATTTGGGAGCGCTGTATACAGCGCTCTCAAACTGCCCCAAAGATGCTGCTTGCAGGACTTTTTCTAATGTCCCGCAAGCGCACTGCCCGGGTGCGAAAGCACCCATTGCAGAGAATAGGAGGCAGTTTTCAGGCACTTTACAGGTGCTATTTCTAGTGCTAAAATGCTGGAAAACTGCCTCTTAATTAAAAAACTAACTTAAAGCGGTTGTATAGTCAATTTTTTAACTTTTACCTACAGGTAAGCCTATAATAAGGCTTACCTGTAGGTAAAAAAAAAATCTCCTAAACCTGTACGGTTTAGGAGATATTCCCCTTGCTATGAGCCGCTGACTGCAGCCGCGCATGCGCACAGGGGATTCTCGGCTGAAGGCCTGGCAGATGCCGGACCTTGCCGGGAAAGAAATCTCCGCGTGCATGCATGGGAGTGATGACATTGCAGCTCCAGCCACTCACAGCGCTGGAGCCGCAATACCCGGAAGACACGACGAGGCAACATGTCAGCTACCTCGGCGTGGACCAGGTAAGATGCCGACGTCTCGTTCTAAGGTAAGTATTTCATAATGAGCTAGTATGCGGTGCATACTAGCTCATTATGCCTTTTGCCTTACAGGGGTATAAAAAAAAAAAAAAAAGTGTCAGCGGGTATACAACCATTTAAGATAGATGTTTACTCCAAAGGCGTTTTATTAAAATAAATAAATTTGATAAAAATAAAAAAAAACGAATGAAAAAAGCAGATTTAAATTATAATAATAATAAAAAATCCAAATTTAGTTTTTTTTTTTAATCATTGATTTTTATGCACACCGATCGTAGCCAAACAACTTCTAACTTCAGCTTGTTCAGTTAAGCTTCGACATAAAATCCTGGTTTTCATGCAGAGCTGCACCAGATTTTGTAATCTCCAGTTTTAGTAAATCAACCCCCTGGAAAATTTGGAGGCCAAGTCAACACCTCAAACTAATTTCTGTGTTCCTCACACCATTCTTGAACTGTTTTTGGAGTGTGTGAAGGTGCATTATCCTACGATTAAGGAATACAGTTTTCATAAAGGGGTGTACTTGGTCAGTAACAATGTTTAGGTAGGTGGTATGTGTCAAAAAACATCTGCATGAAAGGCAGGACCCAAGGTTTCCCAGCAGAACATTGCCATTATACTGCCTCCTCTGGTTTACCTTCATTCTTATGCCATCTCTTCCCTGGGTAAGTACCGCACACCCACCTGGCCATCCATGACGTAAAAGAAACTGCGATTCATCAGACCAGGCCACCTTCTTCCATTGCTCTGTGGTCCAGTTCTGATGCTCATGTGCCTATTCTAGCAACTTTTGGCTGTGGAGACGCGTCAGCTAAGAATGAGCTCAGTCGTGTTCGCAGCTCCACATTCCCACTAGGAAGCTGACACTGCACAGCGCTAATCACAAGCAGTGAGACATTTCCCAATCCGCGGCTGCACAGATCAGGAAATGTCTCACTACCTGTGATTAGCGCTGCGCAGTGTCAGCTTCCTGGCGGGCTCTGCACGTGGAGCTGCAAACACGCCTGAGCCCATCCTAAAGCCTCGTACACACGATCGGATTTTCTGACGGGAATTGTGTGATGACAGACTGTTGGCTGATTTTCTGCCGACAAATGTTGGATGACAGGATTATAAATTTTTCGCGGACAATAATCTGTTGTCGGATCCTATCGGGTGTACACAAGTCCGTCATACAAAAGTCCAAAGTCCAAACACCCATGCTCAGAACCAATGCTCACCAAACACGACATTCGCAGTTCATGTTTGTTGCCGACAATTGTGTACCGTTTGTATGCAAGACAAGTTTACAGCACACGCCAGTCGGACAAAAGTCTGAGGCTTTGCGGAAAATCCGATTGTGTCTACGAGGCTTTAGTGTCAGTATAGATAGGCACCCTGACTAGTCTGCGCTTATGCAGCCCCATACACGTAGTTTTTTCTGCTTTCAACACATCAACTTCAGGGACAACACGTTTACTTGCTGGCTAATGTATCCCATTGACTGCCAGATGAGACAGTCGATGTTATACACTTTACCTGTCAGTGATCAGAGAGGTATGGCTGATCAGTTTAGCGTAGCCTACTAATATAATCTACAACCTATTTTATATATATATATATATATATATATATATATACACACACTAGGACTATACAAACAGCACAATGCAACGTACAGACCCTGGGGTTCGCCTATGGTATGAAGGAGCGGTACATACACACCTGAGGGGAGTGGACTGAAGGCTGTACTCACTCAGTACAGTCGGTCCTGTAGGTAATAGCGAGCGCGCGCTGCATTCTGGGAGGGGAAACTTGTCAGCGCGCTAAACTTTCAAGCCTAGCTTGGTCATGTGACCCAGAGAGTCCCACGTGAGCCCAGCTGACAGAGCAACTTGCCACCACCAATATGGCGCACCCAAAATCCCGCGAGATTACGTGCTTCTTAAGCGTGCTCACGCAAATCTCCGCCCTTTCTAGTCGCTGAGCCCTGATAGTGCACGATGAGGTAGGCAGAGTGTGTGAGATTAATCTACCGGCATCGGTGTGCGAAGGACGAGAAATGTCACCCTGTACTGTGTGTGGTGGTCGGGCTATGTGTGTTCTCCTCGGTGTGGTCGCTCTTTCCTCGGTAGAGGCTCCCTGAGAGGAGAATAGACGTATGAGGCCTTGGGGCTGTACGGCTTGTAGAGGAGATGGTGGGGTGGGCTGTCTGTAGTGTGAATGGTTATGTGATCGTGCAGTGTTCTGTGGGGTTGGGACACTGAGGTTATGGCTGGTAGTCTGTGTGTTCTGCCTGATTGTGAATGTCTACAACCCCAGTCTATGGTCACTTCCTGTACTGGTCTCCTCCACATCTTCAGACACTGAGCATAGATTTCCTCCTCAGTGTACATTGCTAAGCTGATGGAAGTGTGCAGATCAGGACCTTCTCCTGTATGCTTGTCATGGCTCAGTGTAACAGCCAGGCAACTAGTATCTTCTGATGGGGCTTGGTAATGTGACTTCCAGCATTTCCTTAGAAAAAGTCAATCTAAAGCCAGAATTTAAAGCAGAGCTCTAGTCCCCCTATTTTATTCTTTTTTGCTCCTGCATGTCTGTCATTACTTGCACATTAATATTTGCATGGAACAGAATCTTCTGATCAGCAGCACACCCACACAAAGTAAAGTCTTTATTGAAGCATAAATATTAAAAGCACTGGCAGGGGAAATGCAGGTAGGTTGATGCGTTTCACACTAGAGAAGTAGAAGTGCTTACTGTGCTACCTTCATGCTTATTACTTGTAAAATGTATAATCTTATATTATCTCAGGAGCAGGGCCCATCTCAGATGCGGGTATCTGAAGATCGCTCGTGTGTATTTCCAGGATTAGGTGTAACGGGCTACCCAGCATGCATCTCCAAATCTCATGCTTGCGCAGTAATGATGCTCTGTGAGACAAGCTGATTACAGGTTGCCCAGATAGTAGGGCTGGGAACATTTCTTAAAAAAAACTTGATTCACGATTCGAATCGAGTTTTTTTTTTTTTTTTTTTTTTTTTTTGGACACCGCGCCGGTCCTGAGGCGCTGCAGGCATGAGTTTTTAGGCAAGGCCGTGGCTTTGGCCTAGTCCGCAGTGTCCGGCCTCGCGGACTAGGCCAAAGCCGTGGCCTCCCCTAAAGGCTCCTGCCCGCAGTTCCTCAGGACCAGCGCGGTGTCAGCGCCGGTCCTGGGGAGCTGTAGGCAGGAGTTTTTAGGCGAGGCTTCGGCCTAGTCCGCGGCGTCCGGCCGAAGCTGCGGCCTCGCGTGAGAACTCCTGCCTGCAGCGCCTCGGGACCGAAGAAAGAATCTAAAACGATTTTGCTTAAATTTTGAATCGATTTGACCTCTCAACTCAAGATTTAAATCGATTTTATTTTATTTTTTTCCCAGCCCTACCAGATAGGCAAGTGTGGTCAGGGAAAGCGGCAAGCCCTGCTTCCCATGGACTCCTGGACTCCTACATGGCGCTGATATCCCAGGAGTCCATGGGAATTGTACTTGTTTATCTGCAGTTTTCTCTACGTCTATTCAAAGTGCTGAATTGACAGCTTGTCTTAGCGTTAAGAGCCCTTTCACACTGGGGCGGCGTCGGCGGTAAAACGCCGCTATTAGCGGCGTTTTACTGTCGGTATGCGGCCGCTAGCGGGGCGGTTTTACCCCCCGCTAGCAGCCGAGAAAGGGTTATATACCACTGCGGCGCTTTGCCGGCGGTATAGCCGCGCCATCCCATTGATTTCAATGGTTAGGAGCGGTAAAGGAGCAGTATACACACCGCTCCGAAGATGCTGCTGGCAGGACTTTTTTTACCGTCCTGCCAGCGCATCGCTCCAGTGTGAAAGCCCTCGGGGCTTTCGCACTGGAATACAAGCAGCGGCACTTTCGGGTCGGTTTGCAGGCGCTATTGGCAAACCGCCCCAGTGTGAAAGGGCTCTTAGAAAAAGGGGGCAGAGAGCTGAAGTTAAACTTTGCAGAGTTCAGTGAGGAGAGTTCTGAGAGCTGATTGGAGGAAAAGGATACGCCCCCTTCCACACAGCTTACAGGAACAGAGCCGAGGCTGTCAATTAGCAGGAGATTCCTCCCCGTCACTATTTTTGCTTTTTTTTTTTTTTTTTTTTTTTTTTTCTCCTTGCACTGCTGGGGCTGTAATGAGCGGGACAGAGCGGAGCACACCGCTGATCACCGCATTGCAAGTGTGGGAGGACGTCATAGGACATCCTCCCACAATGAGTACCCCACCCATCATTTGACAGTATGGCGGGCGGAAAGCAGTCTTTAGACAGATACAGCATAATAAATCACATTAAAGTAGAGTTCCACCCAAAAATGGAACTTCCAATTTTTGCAATACCCCCCCCCCCCCCCCCCACTCCGGTGTCAAATTTGGCACCTTTCAGGGGGGAGGAGGGAGCAGATACCTGTCTAATGCAGGTATTTGCTCCCACTTCCTGGCATAGAGCACTGCGGCGCTTGTGGTGACCTATGCCACTTCTGGCGCCTACACTGTCCTCCCCCCGCTGTATTCTGTGAGACACAGAACACAACAGGGACCAGAGAGGACGCGCAGCGCGACTCGCGCATGCGCAGTAGGGAACCAGGAAGTGAAGCTGCACTTCCTTCCCTTACAAAGGATGGAAGCAGCAGCCGAGAGCCAATGGACGGATCGGCTTCGGCTGCTGACATTGCGGGCTCCCTGGACAGGTAAGTGTCCATATATTAAAAGTCAGCAGCTGCAGTATTTGTAGCTGCTGGCTTTTAATTTTTTTTTCGGCAGACCTACGCTTTAAAGACAACCATATATGACTTGCTTCTGATTGAAAAAATACATCAGGATATGTAAGTAGTGGACTGACACTGAACAAAATATCAAAGGGATGGAACACAAAAGCACGTATATCATAAGTACTGTGAACCTGTAGTCCAGCAAAGTCCATTGCACAAACTCTTGCTTTTAATGCCATTGTCAACAGGGCCTTACACATGCAAGGAGTTAATTAAGCTTGGTAGGCGAGATTTTACAGAGCTGTTGGTACATTAACAGCAGTGTTAATTGTCAATTAATACTATTTTAGTCAACTAAAATACAACAAACACTTGAGATGACTAAGATGGCATTTTAGTCAAGACTGTAGATTAAAACTAGATTGAAATTTGACATCAAAATTAACACTGCACTACCACATAAGAATATGTAGGGGGACCTCTACTAAGCTGCTTAAAAGAAGAAAAATGCAAGTTTGAACTTGCCAGTAGCAGGGAACACTGCAGAACAGGGAATAGCAGAGAAGTATTCTCCCATTTGCATAGGTCATTCCCTGGCTGGATGAGTAAGTTATCACTTTCACTGCCATGTGACCTGCATTTCCCTCAGGATAGGAGGGACATCTTGCTAGCAGCAGAGCAACCTGTAAAAATGGGCAAGTCGCAGTGCAAACATGACTGATTATTGGGCTGCTGACACCTCCTGAAAATGTTACCACATAAATTCAGCACAGGTACAGCTTTGTAGTGTAGTTTGAAAGCTGATTGCTTAGTGAGCTTGACAGATGGGCTGTTGGTGACCCTTTTGAAAAGGTTTGTTGCCTGGCTTTCCTAGGACTGTTTCATGGTTTTAGTAAAGTTGAAGGGCTATGAAACCTTGTTTTGCACAGAACAGCCCTGATCAACCTTTGGTCCCCTGCCGGAACTTCTGGCTCCCGCCAAGTGCCCCCAGAGTATGCAACTTGCAATGGATGCTCCGGAGCACCGACTGCATGTTTTTACACACAGCCACTCAAGTGTGTTACAAGCCTTGAAAAAGCCTAAATGTCCCAGAACCTCAGTCCTTTGACTGGTAGGGCACCAAATTACATTAGGTTTGAAAATATCAGATACTTTTTGGCTAGTGTGGAGGATTCTTTTCCATTCAAACTAACATTCATTTTTTTTTTTTTTTCTACCCTGCAGCAGCAAAGTTTCTCGCGATACCCTCCATGAAGCTGTGAGGGAGGTTCTACTGGGGTCAAGAAGGAAGAGGAGAAAGTAAGTAATGTGCATTTGTTCAGCGTATAGTGCCTGCCATGACCACTACATTGGCACCACACAGTGCTGTTAACACAAGAACGTTGTGTTAAATATTAAGCAACATATTGCTTTCATGAGGCATTGATGTTTGTCAAGCGCTCTCATTGATTTTAATGTAATGCTGTATAACCGCACCTTTAACAGTACCTAGAGCATTTGTGTTAGTAAAGCAATTATAAAGTGTTAATGGGGGGGGGTGCTCATGTATCCCAGAATGCACTAGTAAATAAGCTCTAGAGCAGAGCAGCTCCAGCCACTTCCTGGTTGTGCAGAGCAGCTGTGTGGTAACACCATTTACGTCTGTTTGCAGGCAAAAGAATGAAGTTGGCCAACAATACCCAACAATACCTGGTTGGCACCTTTCAGGGGGGAGGGGGGTACAGATACCTGTATATTACAGGTATCTGTACCCACTTCCGGCATAGATACCCGCAGAATCTGCGGGTATTTACGCCACTTCCTGCTCCCTGCCTGCTGGGAAACACACGGGTCCCAGAGGCAGCAGGGACCATCCGCATTGCGCTGCACGACTCGCGCATGCGCAGTAGGGAACCGGGAAGTGAAGCCGCACGGCTTCACTTCCTGATTCCCTTACCGAAGATGGAGGCGGCAGCACCCGAGGACGGAGAGACGCTTCGGCCTCGGGTGCTGACATCGCGGGTGCCCTGGACAGGTAAGTGTCCATGTTTTAAAAGTCAGCAGCTGCAGTATTTGTAGCTGCTGACTTTAAAAAAAAAAAAAATTTCGGTGGCGCTCCGCTTTAAGTAGACTTGTATCCTTTTGTTAAATTTACAGATCAATATTCTTCCTGTTAGCAGCTGCTTTTTGCATACAAAAACTGATTATCGCAGCCAGTTAACTGTGTTGCCAATAGATACTGTTTTTTGTTAGGGGTATACAGTCTTTACCCAGAACGATAGTTTTTTGTTTTGTGTTTTTGGATAACAATATGTTCACTGCAGAAGTGTTAGTCTTGTGACATTAATGAATTTCACTGTCCCTCCTTTTTATACAGGTTTCTGCAATCCGTGGAGCTTCAGATCAGCCTAAAAAACTATGACCCCCAAAAGGACAAGCGTTTCTCTGGCACTGTCAGGTTGGAATACTCCTCTTATTCTCACCCATCTTTTGCCTTGCTTCTCCCTCCTAATTTTATTTTGCCTTGAGTGAGGGAAGTCAATGTGGCAAAGGACCTGGGTAGTTCAGTTCCCTGTCTTTTTGTGGTGAGCTGGACGGACCTCCACCCTGGGTCTTAAAATAATAGGGAAGGTGTGGTTTTTCAAATTTTTTAAAAAACCCACCGCCTAATGCTTCGGCGTTAGATAAGGTTTGTGCCTGGTTCTCCCACATTTCCTCACTCTTCTATTTCTAGTTTTGCTAACCCTTTATTTTGTTATGCTATCGCAGGCTAAAGTCTACACCAAGGCCCAAATTCTCAGTATGCATTTTGGGAGATCAGCAGCACTGTGATGAAGCTAAGGCTGTGGATTTACCCCACATGGATATTGAAGCTCTTAAGAAACTTAACAAGAACAAGAAGCTTGTGAAGAAGTTGGGTACGTAAATTAGTTTTATATGTATTAACCAGTTTGTGCCCAAAGAAAAGGAGTTTGGCTAAGGAAAGAAACATTTGCTATAGGCAAAGGTCCACCCCTGGTTTTAAAGATTTACTAAACCTGAAAACAAATGTATCGCAGCTTACAAGGGTTTTTTTTTTTTTTTGTGATGGCCAAGTTTATTTTGGCTTTTACCACCTGTTTAACTTCCTTTTTAACAGACCAAAAGTGGCCGTTATAGGTTTGAGCCCTGGTTCACACAGATGCGGATTTGAAATCGCACTGCTTTAGCGTGATTTCAAAACTGCACATCAGGGTGATTTGCACTGCCAATTTTACTGCGGTTTGTGACATCATTTAATAGTGTTTTTCAACTCCAGTCCTCAAGGCGCCCCAACAGGTCATTTTTTCAGGATTTCACTCAGATAAGACCGCTATGGTAATTACTAAGGCAGTGAAACTGATCAAGTCACCTGTGCAAACTAATGAAAAGCCTGAAAACATGACCTGATGGTGTTCCTTGAGGACTGAAGTCGAGAAACCCTGATTTAACAGATGCAAGTCTCAAAGAATTTGGTAAAAAGTAGTGCAGGAACCTTTTTTCAGAATTGCTGCATTGTGAACGGTTTCATTGCCAGCAATGAGGTATGACTTGTCATGCTATTTGGAACTGTCAAATCACATGACCAAGTCGCACCGGTCTGAACGGGGGCTTGGACAAACCATTTAACAATGAATGACGAGTGGTGCTTACAATGGTTGGCTTTAATGTATGCAAAACCTTTTATCTCAAAAGGAAGAACTGTTGCTGTAACTGCTTAAAGTGTTGGCTGACGCTTGGCTTTTGTTAGTCAAGTCCATCTAAATCTGCTACTACTCTGCCCAAATTGACAACGCTGCTGTCCAAAGGTGCCTCTGTTGCTCCTCCATCCAGAGTTAAGACACTCTAGGACTGAAATCAAGTGAAAATACAGCCTAAAAATTGTAATCTAACGTGGCTACCAAATTCAGATTGGTAAACTGCAATATACTACATTTTTGTTTAGATTTAATACCGCTTTAATTTTCACAAATTGAAAACCGGAGATAACCAGGTGCAAATTACGCCACCCCTGACCTGTATTACCACCTCCGCGCTATGTCAATAAATGTCAAAACCCTACCAAAGCTGCCACTTAACAATAAAATGTATATAAACAAAATTCACCAAAGGAAAATTATAGATGAAATAGTGGCGCTTATCCCCAGGTGGGGAGATGCCAGGCACTTCTATCCAGCCAGTGAGCTGAATACAGACGTGACTAGAGAAAAAGTGAAAAACATATTACTAAATATCCCAAAAACTAAAAATGAATATTAAATAAAATAAATTATTCAATAAATTCAATATGGGCTAATATAAATTATAACACTCAGTGAAAGTGATATACAAATAAATCCAAGAATAAATATATAATGAAAATTGAACACAGTAAATATCTATAAAGTCCAGAAACCAATCAATCGTGAAAAATAATCGTGAAAATATTTGAAGAAAGTCCAAAAAAAGTGAGGGTGACTCCAAAACTGCTCAGCTGTGTTTTCAAACATCCACCACACCTCTGTGATGTGAATCCACTCCCTACTGAAATTCAAACTCGCCAGCTGTTAAGGCCTCTCACTCTCGTGTTTGGCCTGACAGAGCCTCTAACCCACTTACATGGGGGTTAACATGCGAGCATACACCTCCACTGCTCCATAGGAACACCACTTTTCTCAGGTTGGTAGTATGACATAAAAATAAAAAGCTCCAATAGTGTAATCTCGTTTAAAAGATTTATTTACATATAAAACAACTTGTAATGAACTCACATTTAAAATAAAATAACAGGCAAGTCACTTCACGGCAAGTGGAGAACTCGCACAGCAAGCAATAGCAACTGAAATAACAGGCAGGCCACGGCGGACCCAGGAGGTGTGTGTGTGCTCACGTTCGTCTCACCCGTCCGCAGCACTCATGCCTTCACTGGAGCTCCGCTCTGTCCCCCTTCACTCCCTCTAGTAATCGTGAGAGATCGCCGTGTAGCCACGCCCCGACATGTTTCATCATAAAGATTTAATCATGGGATTGGAACTGCAATGTAGGTAGGTGAAATGTATATAAAAATGTTATGCTTGAAATAACAATACAACCTGGTAAATAAACAAATGTTGACAATTGTATTTTTTTTATTACAAATGGAACAAGGACTGTATATGTTAAAGCAGAGGTCCGCCCACTGCTGCAAAAATTAAAAGCCAGCAGCTGCTGACTTTTTTAGTAATCGGACACTTGCATGTCCTGGAGTCCAGCGATGTCTGCTACGCAGCTGATGTTTCCATCAGCTGTTGGGTGCATGCCGCCTCCATTGTGAGTAAGGGAACTTGGCAGTGAAGCCTTACAGCTTCACGCCAGGAACCCTACTGCGCATGCGTAAGGCTCTGCTTCTCTCTCTCTCTCTCTCTCTCTCTCTCTCTCTCTCTCTCTCTCTCTCTCTCTCTCTCTCTCTCTCTCTCTCTCTCTCTCTCTCTCTCTCTCTCTCTCTCTCTCTCTCTCTCTCTCTCTCTCTCCTACTGGCCCAGCAGCTGGGGCAGGAGGAGGGAGCCTGGGCGGTGACGTCAATACCCGCGGCTGAGGCTCCTGGAAGTGGGAATGGGATACCTGTGAAAGATGGGTCCCCTCCCCCCCCAAATGTGGCACCGGAGGGGGGGAGGAGTACAATGAGCGGAAGTTCGACTTTTGGGTGGAACTCCACTTTAGCAACATTTCAACTATACATGAAAATGCCCCTGGTGGCAGAAATGCACATTTCTTTGAGAAGTAGTGTTACTTGACCTGTATTCTAAAATTTGCTTTTTCTTCCTCAACTTGCAATAATTTAAAACTTTAAAGTCTCATCTTTCATGTTCTATAGTTTAAATACCATGTCATATATTTATCATTGTAAAAGACACACTTTTTTTTTTTTTTTGGAAAACCTGTTCCTAATTTTGCCAGGCATTTCCATCTCTAGGTATATCAATTCTGCTGATGTTTTCTTTTCCTACCCCTTAACGTTGGAGAGAAACAAAGTCAATAGGGTTATATTGAGTTAACTATACTTCGTTGTGCCTGTATTTCAATTTCGCTTTTTGTATTCCCTTTCCAGCTAAGAAGTATGATGCCTTTTTGGCCTCCGAATCACTTATCAAGCAGATTCCTCGTATTTTGGGACCTGGTTTGAATAAAGCAGGAAAATTTCCTTCCTTGTTGACTCACAATGAGAACATGGTGGCCAAAACTGATGAAGTCAAGTCCACCATTAAGTTTCAGATGAAAAAGGTGAGGAAATGAAGGATGGCAGTTTTCTAAATCTCACAAAAGTTTTGTTGATTTGAGCCAAATTAAATTGTTGCAGAGTTCAGTTTTTGCTAATAGCTTTGTCCTCCAGAGACCTATACAACTCATAAATATGGATTCTGATGCCTAAATTGTGTCATTTTAAATCTAAATGTAAATCTGGTAAACCAAACTGGTTGTCTCTAGTTAAAGGAGACCTAGATAGAGTACTTTGTGTTATTATCTTGACCTCTGGAAGATTTACCCCCTTTCATGACCAGGCCATTTTTTTGCTATACGGCACTGTTTAACTTACCATTGCGTGGTCATGCAATGCTGTACATGGGCGCACACGCACACACACACAATGGCTTTTCTTTGGTATTTGATCAGCACTGGGTTTTTTATTTTTTGCGCTATAAACAAATCATTTTTTCAAAAATGATTTAATTTCTGCTACATATTTTTGGTAAAAATTCCAATAAGCATTTATTTGGTTTGCGTAAAAGTTATGGCATCTACAAACTGTACCTTTTTTACTGTGTGTGTTTTTTTTTTTTTTTTTTTTTTTTTTTTTTTTGTGTGTGGTGCGGTCAGCAACTTATAGCAGGACTGCAATATTGCGGCGGTCAATCTGACACTTTGCGGGAACCAGTGACCCCACTACAGTGAGGGCTAAAAATTTGCAGTCACTGTACTGACTGGGGATGGGTTAATTAAGCATCTAGGGCAGTCAAAGTGGTAAATGTGTGCCTAACTAGTGTTTGCGTACACATTAGTGCTTTTATGGAGGCATATGCTGAGTTTTATTTCCTGCTTTGCAGGGAATCAATCCAGCACATCTAACAGGACTGTTAAGTGTGTCTCATCGGTGATCAGCAGGTGCCGGCGGACATCCATTGGCTGGCATTCGCTGATGGGTTCCTGCTGTGATTACAACAGAAGCGGCGTGTGTGCCCCCTACCCAGAAGTGCAGAATCACGTGTATGTATGTTCATGGCGGCTGCCCTGTAGCAGTAAATTTGCTGTAGGGCAGTCGGCAAGTGATTCTTCCTCACCTAAAATGGTTAGCCCCAACCCCCATTTCCAAAATGTGAATTTGTCTGGAGAAGTTTTAAGCATTTCTAGCTAATCTTTTTCGTCATGCCTAGGTAGAACTAGTCTTCCAAGCAGCTTATGTATTGAGTTTTTTTTTTTTTTTTTTTTTTTTTTTTAACTTGTCCTTTAATTTTTCCAAGGTTCTGATCAGTGTTATAGCCATAACATTATTAAAACTAGCTGTGGCCATGTCAAATGCAGTCTTCTATTTTGTTAAAACTGTGATAGCAAGTTATCCCATTTTATTTGTGTAAATGCTAACTCTTCAGTGTCTCTTGTATACACAGTTAAGGAATTGTCTGTCAGATGTCAAAATTCAGCAGTCTCACTAAATGCATGTAATCTTCCTAGGTCCTGTGTTTGGCTGTGGCAGTTGGTCATGTCAAGATGACAGAGGAGGAGCTTGTCTACAACATCCACCTTTCCATTAACTTCTTGGTATCACTACTGAAAAAGAACTGGCAGAATGTGAGGGCCCTGTACATCAAGAGCACAATGGGCAAACCACAACGTCTGTACTAATTTGTGATACCAATAAAGTTTTTTTTCAACTTTAGCCTGTCTTTAAGATTTATTTTTTTTTCTTTTCTGACAGGCAGGCTTAAATAACACAAGAGACCCTAGAGATCTCTTCTGTCATACATGTCCCCCCTGCCTGTCAGCAGATAATATCTGAGCATCGCATGCCAGACCACATTTACGGTGTTGCAGCGCATCAATGTGACGCATGCGCGGAAGGGATATCACATTGGCCTGGCCAATCAAGCCTACTTGTACATTATTGTATCATGCATACTAGTACATTAAATCTTCAGGGGGTCAAATGTATGTTTGTAAATTATTACCGCTTCAATGTATATCTGGGGCAAAAATGTACAAAAAAAATCTGACCTTTCCCCAGCTTTTGTCTTTTTAATATGAAAGTACAAGAAAATCACTGATGGCATCTGTGGTCTCTGCATTTTTTTTTTTAAGTCGGGTGTCCCATGACTACCATATATTAGAGGCCACGAACAGATGGTGCCCTGTTATTAAGCCAGCAGCAGTTATGTCATTGGTGTTCAGCCACTGACTTGATAGTCATAAGAACATTCCTGTTAAAGCTGCAAGCAATCCATTTATTACAAGAAATATGAACTCATTTGAATTGGTTTTCTGCAGTAATTTGCCATAAAATTATCTGATACTCTTAAGTAGTACTAATAGACAAACCATTTTAATTTCTTGTCTTTATTGAACACACCCATTAAACATTCACAGTGCTGTAGGAAAAGGCACGTTTAACCCTTGGACTTGTGTTGGGTCGAACCTCTGACTTCATGCAAGCACTTTTGGTAACTGCACAATGTTGAATTTTTACCCATTCCTCTTTACAAAGCTGCTTCAAGTCAAATGGATTTGTACGGTGTCTGGTGTGAACTGCTCTGTTGGGGTCATTCCACAGCATCTCTATGGGGTTAAGGTCTGGGCTCTGACTGGGCCACTCTAAAAGGCATTTTTGTTTTCTGAAGCCAGTCTAGTGTATTTATCTTGACTCTTATGGTTGTCCTGCATCACTCCATGTCTACTAAATGTCGGCTGGAAGACGGCCACCCTGACATCCTGTAGTTATCCTGTTGGTAATCTTGGGAATTTTTCAGATGGAGAGATTGGAGCTGCACAATTAACCCCCCCCCCCCCCCTGCAAACTTAACACAGCATTTTCCTGATTCAGTACAGAGTGTTCTACTTAAGCCAACAGCTGTCAAACAAACTTGGCAGGCTGCTTTTTTTTTTTTTTTTTTTTTTAACAACATTCCTCAAGCAAGATAGAGAAACATTGTAACACTTTGTTCTTTTAAAGGGGGAGTCCAGCCTGTGCTTGTTTGGCTGGGCTTCTCTCCTATGGGTCACAGGAGTGCAATTTTGCAATTCTGTGTCCTGTTTCCAGCAGAGAGCAGTCTGAAGTCCACTCTGCTGATGTCACACAGATCAGTCCAGGCACCATGTCATGACTAGTCTGGATCCACCAGGTGCCTGGACTGATGGCCATCAGCCTCTCATCAAGCTGCTGAGATGGCCGCCCCTCCACAGCTCAGTGCTCCAGTGAGATTGGAGGAGCAGAGCAGGGAAGCTACTGATTGACAGGCAGCAGCTCTCTGCTTGGGGAGCCAAAAGAACCGAGCCATAGGTGGTTGCTCGGTTCTCAGTGCACAGATGCAGCATCGGACAGATGCAGCATCCACCTAGGTAAGTATGATTGGCGGGAAAAAAAGCCAAACCCATACTACTTTTGAAGATCAAAGGAATGAACTTTTTTTTTTTAGCAGAGACCCTAGGAAAATGGCAGTTGTTGCAACGTTTTGTCACTATTTGCGTAGCTGTCTTTCAAATGCAATATTTTTGGAAAAAATACTTTAATGAATTAAAAAAACGAAACAGTAGAGTTAGCCAATTTTTTTTTTTTTTTGTATGTGATGTTACGCCATGAGAATCGTGATCTTTATTCTAAGCAAAAAAAAGCTGAGTTAGACTTACCGGTAACTCCTTTTCTGAGAGTCTTCCAGGACAGCCCATGAGACCTTGGGCTCCTCCTACCAGGACAAGAAACGCGTCACCCCCACCAGATAAAAGGGCGGTCCTCCAGGCCCATGTCGGTCTTAAGAACTGTAGGACCCTGCAAAACATGCATAATACACATAACTTCAGACAGAACCGGGTGGGAATCCGGCTGTCCTAGAAGACTCTCAGAAAAGGAGTTACCGGTAAGTCTAACTCTGCTTGTCTTCCAGGACAGCCCGTGAGACGATGAGCCTGAACTTACCAGTCTAGGGAGGGACAACTGCCTGAAGGACCTTACGACCAAACGCCTGCTCCTGAGCTGATAGGAGATCCAGGCGATAATGTTTAATGAAGGTCGAGTAACTGGACCATGTGGCAGCCCTGCAAATTTGTTCCGGTGAGGCACCAGTCCTCTCAGCCCAAGATGTAGACAAGGCTCTAGTTGAGTGCGCAGTAACAAAGTGTAGGAACCGCCCTAATTTTGTAAGCTTCAGAGATGGCTTGCTTTATCCATCTAGCCAATGTGGCTTTAGATGCACTATTCCCTTTGTGAACTCCAGAAAAGAGGACAAATAAGGCATCAGTTTTCCTAAAGGTCTTGGTGACCTCAAGAGAATCCTTACATCTAGAAAACGAAATTTTCTTTCTAGGTCGCCCTGTGGCGAACTACAAAAGGTTGGCAGAACAATGTCCTGAGATTGGTGGAATGTACTTGCCACCTTGGGCAAAAAACCTGGATCAGTTCGTAAAACAACTCGATCCTCAAAAATCGTGAGGAAGGGCTCCCTTACTGATAGGGCCTGCAACTCGCCCTACGAGCTGAGGTAACAGCTATAAGGAACACAGTCTTTAATGTAAGTAACTTAACTGAAATACTTCCCAGAGGCTCAAACGGAAATTCCACCAGAGTTTGAAGTACTAGGGACAGGTCCCAAGTTGGACAACTTCTCACCACTACTGGTCTGGCCCTAGGGATAGATTTTAAAAATCTGGCTATAGTGGGATTTTCCAGGAGAGAACTGGAGGAACACACTAATAGCTGCCGCCTGTACCTTTTTAAGGTACTAACTGAAAGACCTTTGTCGACACCCTCTTGGAAAAATTCCAAAATAGACGGAATATCATGGGTTAATCTTTCATTTTCAGATAACAATGAGTTAAACCTTTTCCAAACTTTGGAATATATGGCTCTAGTAACCGGATTCCTGCAATTAACGAGAGTCTTGACTACCTTGTCAGAGAACCCCTGGGCGCTCAGTATCTTTTCTTCAGATACCAGGCCGTCAAGTTTAAGGAAACCACCTGAGGGTGTGATACTGGACCCTGCAATAATAAGTCTTCCCTTTTTGGAAGACTCCGCGGAGGCTCTGAAACCAGAGACTGTAGCAGGGAAAACCATGGCCTCTTGGGCCAAAATGGGGCAATTAGAATGAGATCCGTCTCCTCTATCAGAAACTTCCGGAGGACTTCTGGAATCAGTCTGATTGGCGGGAAGGCATAGCGTAGGCCTAAAGGCCACGGGTTTGCCAGAGCATCGATCCCCAGGGCTTGGTCTGCCGGGTTCATGGAAAAGAATATCTCCGTCTAGCGTTTTTTTTTTCGGTTTGCGAACAAATCCGCTATGGGATAACCCCATCCCCTGGTGAGGTCTGCAAAGACTTCGGGATGAAGGGACCAGTTGTATCGGTCTATCCTGTGACGGCTGAGATAATCTGCCAGGCAATTTTGTCCCCTTCAGGTGTACAGCTGAAATTGATGCCAGATTCCCCTCTGCCCATGAAAGGATCTCGTGGGCAATGGACTGAAGCATCCAGCTTCTCGTGCCTCCCTGCTTGTTGATATACGCGACTGTCTCGATATTGTATGACGTAATTTGGAGGTTGTGACCTTTTGATCTCCATCTGAAAAGACTGCAGGGCTCTCTGGACTGCTAGCAGCTCTCTTTGATTGGATGAGGCCCTTGCCTCCTTCGAGGACCACTCTCCCTATACTACTGAATTGCTGAGGTGCGCCCCCCATCCCCAGGAACTCGCATCCGTGGTAATTCTTCGGGATATGGGAAAGGATCATGGGAGACCTCCTGCTAGGTGCTGGCCAGTTCTCCACCACCACAGGCTTCTTTTTATCCTGGCGGGAAGCCGGATCCTTGACTCCAGGGACCTTACGTCCCCGTCCCAGTTTCTTAATAGAAACATTTGTAACGGACGCTGACGGAGTCTCGCCCATGGTACCGCGGGAAAACATGAGGTCATAAGCCCCACTGCCCTCGACACCTGTCTAGAGAGACCGACTGGTTGGTCTGCAATGCTGACATAGTCTGGAACACTTTGGTAATCTTCTCCTGAGGAAGAAAAACTCTTTGGTTCACTGAGCAAAAATCGTAACCCAGATAAGTTACTTTCTGGGCCGGGATCAAGGATGATTTTATTTTATCAGCCAGCCTAGGGACTGTAAGGTCCTGTACAGCCTGGAGATCCTCCAACAGCCTCTGGTATGATTTTGCCACTATCAGGTTGTCCAAGTAAGGGATCACAGTTATCGCCTTTAACCTTAGTGGAGCCAGCGCTTCCCCCAACACCTTCGTAAAGATGCGTGGGGCTGAGGAAAGACCGAAAGGGAGGGCTTAAAATTGAAAATGTCGGGTTCCCATACTCGTCTTCACTGCCAATCTCAAACTTTTGGAAGGCTGGATGGATTGGGATATGAAGATAGGCATCCCTTAAGTCCAACGTGGTCATAAAGCAGTTTGGGTATAGTACTTTTTTGATTGTAAAAACCGTCTCCATACGGAAATGCTTGTATTTGATGGACTTGTTTAAGGTCCGGAGATTCAGGATAAGTCGAAACTTTCCTGACGGCTTTTTGACCACAAATACATGGGAATAGAATCCCTTGCCCTGCTCTGACTGTGAAACAGGAATCAGGACTTTTTGATCCAATATGTCTCCGATCTGGAGACCCAGAGCCCTCTCTTTCTCTCGATCTTGTGGAGGAAAGGTGACCAACAATCGTTCTGATGGTTGGTGAACAAACTCCAGCCTGTACCCGTTGGTCACTAGGTCCAGGATGAAGGGGCATGAAGTGACTGCTGCCCACTGTGGGATGAAGGCCCTCAATCTTCCTCCCACCGGGGAACACAAGTCACTGGCTTGGCGGGCTGTTGAGGTGGGTTAAACAGCACTCCCCCCTTTGCCTCTGCCTTTGGGCCCAGTCTAATGTTTTTTCGGCCTGCTGTCCTTTTTTCTAGGACTCTGTTGCCTGCCTTGGCCACAAAAAAATTTTCTGGCTGTCGGGATTCTCTTTTTCTCTGGAAACTTCTTTTTCTTATCAACCATGCGTTCCAGAGTCTCCTGCAGTCCTGGGCCAAACAAATGATCGCCTGTTAAGGGAAGCCCACAAAGGCGTAATTTTGAGGCTGGGTCCCCTGACCAGGTTTTAAGCCAGATGCTTCTCCTGGCCGAGTTCACTAAAGCCGAAGTCCTGGCCGACATTCTTACCTACTCTGCGGAAGAATCTGCCAAAAAACCTACAGCCTGAAAGAGGAGAGGAAAGGACTTCAAAATCTGCTCTCTCGAGGTACCCGCTGACATGTGTGACTGAATCTGAGTCAATCAAACCTCCAGATTCTTGGCCACACAAGTGGAGGCTAGAGCTGGTTTCAGGTTCCCAACTGCTGAGTCCCAGGCTCTGTGGAGAAGGATATCCCCCCTCTTGTCCATCGGATCCTTAAGCGTGCCCATATCATCGAACGCTAGGTCCGAATTTTTTGAAAGAGGTGCGTCCGGCTTCGGTTTTTTATTCCATGGCTGCGCAGTGTCCTCATCGAAAGGGAACCTTCTTTTTAGGTTACTAGAGAAGAATGGTTTTCTCTCCGGGTTATCCCATTCCAGTTTAACAGTATCAACCAATGAACTATGGACTGGAAAAACTGTAGGTTTTTTTTTTTTTATGCAATCCCTTATACATAAGATTGTGTATGGATAACTGAACCTCCTCATCTTTCAATTCAAGGGTGGTATAGATGTCCTTTAACAAGTCATCCACATCCTCTACGGATAATTTAAATTCGAGCCTTGAGTGGTTTCTTTATCCCTGGGCTCTATATCTGACCCTGAATCTTCAGGGGAAGAACGGGTAGATCTGGCCTCAGAATCTTCACTCTCTGCCTGCTGCGGAGTGCTGACTGAAGCTCTCTGTGTGGACGGACCCTCTACTGGGGTCTGGAGCTTGTCAATAAGTGTTCTAAAGGTGGACGCAAGCTCGTCCCTAACAGAGGTTAGCATTTTCTGACGAGGTAACCGGGTCATCCTTTACAAGGCCATCTATACAGCTGCGACAAACGGCTTTGCTCCACGAGGAGCTCAATTTGTTTGCGCACACCGCACATTTCTTTTTAGGTGGCTGCGCTTGAGTCTTGTCTTGGTCTGTAAGACAAAAAGATAAGTGACCCCTAATGAGACTCACAGCCACCCTAACACTCCAAACCACCATGTGCAGGAGGGAAGAAATGTGTCCCCTTAACCCACTACTACGGGGAGGGGGAGGGAACACTCACAGGGAGAGCAAGATAGTGACATAACACTTCAGGCTTACCTGTGAGGTGCTGGTGTTGGGAGCATCGACTGCCTGTGTAGGAACTGCAGATTGATCCATCTTGCCCCTTTCTGGCTTTCCACAGCCTGGCTGCTTTCACCAGAAGACACCAGCGGCCAGTGTCTCCTATTCGTGCCGTTTAAGGAGACTGGAACCGGCGCCCGGTGATGATGTCATGCCCCAGAAGTGACCTGCTCTCAGTACTTCCTGTGGGCCAGCTTGGAGTGCAGAAGCCCCGCCCCCTACTCGAGCACCGCAGCTTCCTGCTTCTCCTCACACAACTAGCCACGCTGCCTGTGAGGAGAGGAACCACTGCTTTCCTAAGAACAGCGCTATGGGTGCTGACACCATGTCGGTCCTGGCCCTCTCCAGGCACTGAGACACAGGAGACCGCAGCACAGCCAACCTCTCCAGCGGAGTGCTGCTACTGGCAGAGGAGAGGTTAGTGAAATGCCCCAAATAGCCCTATAGAGCCCCCTGCTCATGAGACCTAGGGACCAGGTTCCAGGAACATGTTACCCCCCGTCCGGAGGAAACACAAATAACTGACATGGGCCTGGAGGACCGCCCTTTTATCTGGGGGGGGGGGGGGAGAGAGACGTGTTTCCTGTCCTGGAAGACGCTTGGAGAAAAATTGATTCTCATTTTAGCCAGAATCGTCCAGCTCTAGGAGAGGTAGAGTTCTTTAGTGTTGGCTCAAGGCAAGATTTTAATTTATAATGCACAAATGTTTATTAAATATGAACTGTATATGTTTACTACAGGACATGGGGGAAGGGGTGGGTTACCATATCACCCATCACCTCAGCAAGCATCTGACTGTTAGGCTTGCTGCAGGTGGGAAGCCAAGAAGCAATAACAGACTGGTATGTAAAGTCTGGAACAAACTTGAGCAGCACAGAGTGCCTCACAGCAGGGGTCTGGTGCGTGTCCGTTCAGTTTCAGATCCATTTTTTTTTTTTTTTCCGTCTTCCTTCTGTCCCCCCAAATTTTGGGCTGAATTCGGAACAGAAGACACACAGGACTCCTGTGTAATTTGCATCGGAGCTGCTCTGGAGATGTGTGAACTGGCTCCATAGAAGCAGTCTCCTGATATGCAACTTAGATGTGGGCAAACCTGCATCCAATATGCACTAGTGTGGTCCCAGCCTCGGTGTTTTGACAGTACTAGGATCACCTGTTGCCAGATTGATTTCTACAAATATTGCTACATTATATGTGTAGGCAATGTATTTTATGCATGCCATTTACCTGTAAAAGCCTTCCTTGTGTAGACTTCAAAATCTGAGACTGTTGTTGGGTGCCGCCTTTTGATGGCAGCCCCAGGAGAACTGGCTGTCATTTAAGTGATGCTTGCATAACATAGTATTTCTCTGCTGTAAGCCGCTGGGTTCTGCAGTGAGAACCCAGCCTAAGAAATGACAAATTTACATTTTTAATCGGAAATGCAGAGACTTGCTGCTCCATGGACTAAACCTACATGTTTGCTCCATAGAATTTGGGAAGCTCATAAATGTACAAGAGGGGAGAGCTCATCTCACTTCTTACAAAAATTCAAGAAAAACAAGCGCGCTCAAACTCTCCGTGAGATAAAATTGCCTCCTTGGCTCCAACACAAATGCTCACCAGCAACAAAAGCCGACCGCTTACTAACCTTAGGTAGGAGATCCTAAACTCCCTTCATACAAAATGCAGAGTGCCTTTGCATATAGAAAATTTCTTGGCATTTAGAAAATGTCACTTTTATGAATCGACTAACAAATGTGGCAAATTGCTTGCACTAAGAGCTTCTCGTAAGAGCACACAAGGGTTCATTTTGTGATCGCAAACAGTGGAAGCAATTTGTTGCCCACCAAAGATGGCAATCCTTTAGGGATTACTACTAGGGTTGTCCCGATACCACTTTTTTAGGACCGAGTACAAGTACCGATACTTTTTTTCAAGTACTCGCCGATACTTTTTTTTTTTTTTTTTAATGTCAAGTGACAATGTCTTTTTTTTTTTTTTTTTAAACGATGCTTTCTCTTTTTTTTTTTTTTTGGAGGGGGGGGGGGGGGTGAACGGTGTCTGTGTGTTTTTTGTTTTGTTTTGTTTTTTTATTTACAGTTATTTTTTACAATAATATATTTTTTATTCTTTATTGCAATATGTGTTTTTTTTTTTTTTTTTTTTTTTTTTTTTTTATAATCAGCCCTGTTGGGGGGCTTTGGTGAGATATCAGGGGTCTTAACAGACCTCTGATATCTCCCCCTTGAGAAAGAGACAGAGGATAGAGATTCCCCAGTCCCTTTCTCTGCAGCCTCAGCTGCACTGAGAATGAATGGAGAGAAGACAGCGGCTCCTCTCCATTTATTAACTGACACATCATAATCACAGGAGATTACAATGTTTCAGTTATGTGAATGGACAGAGTCAGCTGGCTCTGTCCATACACAAAGGGAGGAGGGGGACAGCACAACGGAAAGGACAGCTGAGAGGCACAGCAGAACGGAGGGGACAGAGAAGGAGAGGCGGACAGCAGAACGGAGGGGGACAGCGAAGGGGGACTGGAGGAGGATGCAGTGACAGTCAGCGGTAATCATGTTTGGGGGAGTTACAAGCACCGATCACCGCTGTATGTCACTTAAGCCGCTGGGGGAGAAGCTTGTAACTCCCCCACGCGCCGATCACCGTTGACTTCCAGGTATCGTCGGAAGCATCAGGAGCATTTTACCGAGTACAACTACTTGGGCAAATGCTCGGTATCGGTACCGATACTAGTACCGGGACAACCCTAATTACTACACATCCCTATACATCCTGAAGACCAACGATACATACAACTCCATACAAGCACCTTGCCCACAACAGAATTCTTAAACAGAGAAAATATGCCTAAGCTGAAAGTCAGTGAGATGGGCCTTTTTAGAAGCTGAGATTTCTGTAAAAGAATTTCATGACTCTCAAACAGATTAAGCCCAGGCCCTGACAGTTTTAGTTCACAATACTAGAAGATGTTTGAACCTACATTAACCCCACACTTCCTAAAAGCATTTAATACTGTAGGTGCTGTGGGACTCTACCCCCTTCCCAAATGCTGAAAGCACAAATTGTCACACAAGGGGCAAAGACCCTCGGTCCTGTGCAAGCTACAGGCCTTGATCATTATTGAATGTAGATCTTAAAATCTTCACTAAGATCCTGTCGCATTGCCTTCTCTCCTTGATTCCTTCATTAACACAAAGTGTGCTTTGTCCCATATTACCATTAAACCTGAGTGGGCGCAGGATGCTAACTTTGTCTTGAAAATTTAGGGTTTTTGTATCTTCGGGGGGGGGGGCCGAGGGAGGAGGACGTGGGGGGTGTGATGTGCATGCTCAATCACGAAGGCATGGGAAAACGCCTCCATCCCAAAAATCTCTCGCAGCCAGGAGTGAAGGAAGATCTCTAAATCCTCCATTTTGGCTCTTAGGGACACCAGCTCATCAGTAGCCATACGCACAGTGGCAGCTAAGGGGTGTACTGTGTCCTCCAGGGAGCTGATACGTTTAATAGGGAAAAATCAATATGGATGCTTTCCATCTGAACTGTAAGGGAGGCCTTGCAGTCTTTTATAGTTAGCCTGGAGAATTAGTCTTCTGAGCATGTAGGGGAGTCTAATGAAGTTAGGAGGTCATCTTAAGTGTGGAACACAGCAGGCAGGGAGTCGCTCACTCCTGATGTGGAGAGCTGTGCTAAGATGGGAGAGGGCTGCAGCATGGCTTCAGGCTTGGCTGAGGGATCAGCACCATCTTGCCTGCGATTCTTTGCCAGTTGTTCTGCCGCTGACTGGGATGCGGGTGGCCCGTATTCATTCACCATCATGCCTGCCTTGGGATCCCACCATCTTTAGGAAGGATTTGGTGCCTTTTGGAAAAGGATCAGACACAGTATGTCTGTGTAGAGCTAGAGCTACAGATCTAAGCAACCACACTCATGGACTCCAAGCCACGCCCCCCTTCCCTTAATAAGGAACACAGAGTTCTCACCTGGGGTTTCCCCTGAATTCAGACAGTTTTGGAATAATAAGACCCCTCCGTTGGCCAGAAAATTTTATAATCTACTCACTAGGGGGAGAACCTCTGGGGGAATCTAGGATGGAAAAGGACCTGGGGGTCTTAGTAGATGACATGCTCAGCAATGGCATGCAATGCCGAGCTGCTGCAAGCAAAGCCAACAGAATATTGGCATGCATTAAAAAGGGGACTAACTCCAGGGATAAAACGATAATTCTCCCACTCTACAAGGCTCTGGTCCAGCCGCACCTGGAATATGCCATCCAGTTCTGGGCTTCAGTCCTCAGGAAGGATGTGCTGGAACTGGAGAGGGTACAGAGAAGGGGAACAGAGCTAATTAAGTGATTGGATGACCTTAGTTATGAGGAAAGATTACAAGCACTGAACTTATTCTTTATGAAGAAGAGACGCTTGAGACGGGATATGATCTCAATGTACAAATACTGTACTGGTGACCTCACGATAGGGATAATACATTTCCACACAAGGGAACATAAAAAGACACGTGGCCATTCACTAAAAATAGAAGAAAAGCGGTTTAACCTTAAACTGCGTAGAGCAGGGATCTGCAATTAGTGGACCTCCAGCTGTTGCAAAACTACAAATCCCATCATGCTCTGCCTCTGGGTGTCAGGCTTGTGGCTGTCAGAGTCTTGCTATGCCTCATGGGATTTGTAGTTCTGCAACAGGTGGAGGTCCGCTAATTGCATATCCCTGGCGTAGAGGGTTCTTTACTGTGTAAGAGCAGTAAGGATGTGGAATTCTCTTCCACAAGCAGTGGTTTCAGCAGGGAGCATAGATAATTAAAAAAAACTATTAGCTAGGCACCTAAATGACCACAACATAAAGGGATATACAATGTAATATTGACATAAAATCACACACACAGGTTGGACTTCTGTCTTTTTTTTAACCCCACCAACTATGTAACTTATATTCTAATATAAATACTGACTTACTTAGACACCAAATCTTCCTTGCTAGATTTACCTCCAAATTCTTCACTTCTTGACTAATCCTCACTTCAAACACAATTATACCCGCTCTTTAAAGCTGTTTGAAAAAATCTGTTCAAAGAATGGCCCTCTCACTCACATGGATTCTCTTGGATTTATTCCACACTAACAGACTCTATTTGCCCTTTGGCTCCCAACTTTAAACAAAAATGGGAGAAGGAATTACAGATCTCGCTAACGGATGAACAATGGACTAGCTCCTGTCAGCTTCCTCATTTCAGTTCATTTAGTGAGAGAATTCAAAAGACGTATTACAAAATTCTCTTATCTTGGTATAGAACTCCTAAAGGATTGAATAAACTAAATCCATTTATTCCAACGATTTGCCTGAGATGCTCAAGGGACAAAGGCTCTCTGAGCCACATCTTCTAGTACTGCAAACCTGGAAAAAAAATCCATTCATGGATTAGGCAAGTCACAGGCCTGAACTTCTTTTACTCTATAGAAATCTTTCTCCTACATGTTGAAACAGACATGCTCATATGAGCATATGAGCATGCTCATATTTTTTTTTTTTCCCAACGGCTTTATTGGATTAAGTAAAGAAATTGAACAGACATTAACAATGGTATCAAATAATACAGACTTGGGTGCCCAGCCAGGAACCCAGTGATTTACATGAAGGTTTACATCCGTGGATCACATAAAGTAGATCATAAAAGAGACAGAATACAACAAACAACAGGTAAACATAGTATCCACTAATACTTAGATTAGTATCTGACCATGCATATGACTGCCTTATGGGGTTACAGGACCAGCACCACCTTGGTGATGTCAAATGCATCAAACCTAAACGGTCTAAGCGTAAGAACAGTGCATCCAACCTAGCAGGTTAAAATAACCGTTGATCGGTAAGGGGATGATCAACACCACACCCCTAGTATATGGGAGGGGCAGAGGTTAAGATAATGGATAGTAGGTATGCCTTTATGGTAGTGCAGAGAAGGTGTGACCATTGTACGTATGTAGGTCAGTGTATGGGAACTCCCCAATGCCACAATGCTTTTGGGAGTTAAATAATGCAGGTTAGATGGGGTATTGTGAGAGGTAGAGTCATAGAGGGTGGGGGAGGGAGTTGGACAAGAGACAGGGCCTATAAGGTAGGGGGAAGATGATAACAAAAAAGAAATATGAAGGGGAGTCAAGGAGAGAACAAGGGATGGAAGATATTGAAGCGCCTTTGCAGAGGGTTCATTTTAGTAATCGTTTGTAGTCATCAGTAGTTCCAAAATGTTGACAGCAAAACCAAGTTTTACTAAATTTATCAGGTGTCTCCCTGGATTGGTGTACAAGCTCTTCCATTTTGGCTGTTTTATTTATGCATCAAAACCAATCTGCCATTGTCGGAAGGGAGGTTGTACACCAGTATATTGGAATGTACATCTTGGAGGCTGTGACAGACTCAGCCGGGACAGAGACTTTTGGAGGGGACTGAATGCTAGCCTCTTGCCTACGGACTATGGGCCCTGGCATTTGAGGGAACAAGTGATTTAAAGTATGCAGATTTGGAGAGGAAAGTATGGTGTAAAAGGAACTGGGCGGCTGAGTAGTTCAGTGAGGAGGAAGTGATTCGGGAAATGAGGCGGTGAACTTCCTTCCCGAAAGGTTGAATCAGTTGCATCGCCAACATTTGGGGGAAAGAGTTGGGGAGATTTTGTGAAGTCATAAATGGGTTCTATACCACCTTGATAAGATTTTAAAACCGTTTTCCCAAAACATCTTTCAGGACAGCACCTGGGAGGTATCATGGCTCCTCCCCAACAGGAAACAGTTCAGCGTCAATTCCGGCTGCAAAGCGTTGTAGGAGAGGGTAGGGTCACCTGGTGCCTTTAACTTCCGCTTATGGGTCAGCGCGGCAGCCTTTTTTGAATCCTGGAACCGGCTTTCTTTCAGTGCGACCACAGTGCGTTCTGCAATGGAGGAAAGCACAGCTGATAAGGGGCAAGCCAAGGCACCAGCAAGGCCAAGGTTCCTTTTTATTGCAGGCCAGTTTCTCCTCTGGGATATCACCCCCCCCTCCGCTCCTTCCATCCCTTTATCAAGGGATTGGTTGTGGTGGTGGGTCTTGTTTGGGCACAGGGAAGTTAGGAGGTCCTTTCATAGTGCACATGAGTGTTTGATATTTGTAGCCTGCTGTGTTCAGCATTTTTCAGCGTGGCTCTATTGTTTTTACTTTTGTTTGTCCAGGCTAAAAGCTCTGTTCAACCGGTAAAGAAAAAGTGTCCTGCTTGCAAAGAAAAGTTAAGCGAATCCTGGACAAAGCCTCTTTGTGCGGATTGTATCACGGATTTAGTCAAGAAGAAGTCTCACATGCTAAACTGCAACATGCGGAAAGGTGGAAGAGGTTTGGCATTCTCTACCTAAAGCTAATCATAAGTGAGGGCAAATTACGTTCATTTGACAATTTAAGGGACCTATATAGTCTTCCGTCCTCCATGCTTTTTTATTATATGCAACTTAGACACGCATTTGAAGCACAGTCAAAAACCTCTGATTGGCATACTAGCTCGAACCCTTTGGTCGATTTGCTTAAAGGGGCGGAGACCTCTAAAGGATTCATTTCCCAGAGCTATAGCACCTTGCTCCACAAATACCTTCTAAAACATCCTTTGACAGTGAAAGGGAAATGGGAGTTGGATGTTGGACCCTTGGATGAGGATCAATGGGAGGAGGTCTTGCAGTCAGTTTCCATATGTTCACTGAATGTAACGCAAAGACTAACGCAACTATATACACTTCTGAGAGCGTATTATACACCCCATAGACTACATAATATGGGACTTCTTTCCACCCCAACCTGTACTAGATGTAAGAGAGATCATGGAGATTTAATACATATGCTATGGAGATGTACCAGATTGCATGTGTACTGGAGGGGGGGGTGGACACGCTGAACGCAGTGTTTGGGGTCTCAATTCCGCTGGACCCTAGACACTGCATTTTGAATGTGTTAGATGAACTAGAGTGGGAACCCCACGTCAGGGAAGCTTTAACTAGAGCCCTTTTTGTGGCCCGTAAGCTAATCATGGTACACTGGAAATCTGAAACGCCTCCCTCAGTCAAGGAATGGATTACTGCACTGGGACATATATTAACCACTTGAGCCCCGGACCATTATGCTGCCTAAGGACCAGAGGTCTTTTTCCAATTTGGCACTGCGTCGCTTTAACTGCTAATTGCGCGGTCATGCAATGCTGTACCCAAACGAAATTTGCGTCCTTTTCTTCCCACAAATAGAGCTTTCTTTTGATGGTATTTGATCACCTCTGCGGTTTTTATTTTTTGCGCTATAAACGGAAAAAGACCGAAAATTTTGAAAAAAAATGATATTTTCTACTTTTTGTTATAAAAAAAATCCAATAAACTAAATTTTAGTCATACATTTAGGCCAAAATGTATTCGGCCACATGTCTTTGGTAAAAAAAATGTCAATAAGCGTATATTTATTGGTTTGCGCAAAAGTTATAGCGTCTACAAACTAGGGTACATTTTCTGGAATTTACACAGCTTTTAGTTTATGACTGCCTATGTCATTTCTTGAGGTGCTAAAATGGCAGGGCAGTACAAAACCCCCCCAAATGACCCCATTTTGGAAAGTAGACACCCCAAGGAAATTGCTGAGAGGCATGTTGAACCCATTGAATATTTATTTTTTTTGTCCCAAGTGATTGAAAAATGACAAAAAAAAAAAAAAAAAAAAAAAAATATTTACAAAAAGTCGTCACTAAATGATATATTGCTCACACAGGCCATGGGCCTATGTGGAATTGCACCCCAAAATACATTTAGCTGCTTCTCCTGAGTATGGGGATACCACATGTGTGGGACTTTTTGGGAGCCTAGCCGCGTACGGGGCCCCGAAAACCAATCACCGCCTTCAGGATTTCTAAGGGTGTAAATTTTTGCTTTCACTCTTCACTGCCTATCACAGTTTCGGAGGCCATGGAATGCCCAGGTGGCACAAAACCCCCCAAAATGACCCCATTTTGGAAAGTAGACACCCCAAGCTATTTGCTGAGAGGCATATTGAGTCCATGGAATATTTTATATTTTGACACAAGTTGCGGGAAAGTGACACTTTTTTTTTTTTTTTTTTTTTTTTTTCATAAAGTTGTCACTAAATGATATATTGCTCACACAGGCCATGGGCATATGTGGAATTGCACCCCAAAATACATTTAGCTGCTTCTCCTGAGTATGGGGATACCACATGTGTGGGACTTTTTGGGAGCCTAGCCGCGTACTGGACCCCAAAAACCAATCACTGCCTTCAGGATTTCTAAGGGTGAAAATTTTTGATTTCACTCTTTACTGCCTATCACAGTTTCGGAGGCCATGGAATGCCCAGGTGGCACAAAACCCCCCCAAATGACCCCATTTTGGAAAGTAGACACCCCAAGCTATTTGCTGAAAGGCATGGTGAGTATTTTGCAGCTCTCATTTGTTTTTGAAAATGAAGAAAGACAAGAAAAAACATTTTTTTTTTTCTTTTTTCAATTTTCAAAACTTTGTGACAAAAAGTGAGGTCTGCAAAATACTCACTATACCTCTCAGCAAATAGCTTGGGGTGTCTACTTTCCAAAATGGGGTCATTTGGGGGGGTTTTGTGCCACCTGGGCATTCCATGGCCTCCGAAACTGTGATAGGCAGTGAAGAGTGAAATCAAAAATTCACGCCCTTAGAAAGCCTGAAGGCGGTGCTTGGATTTCGGGGTCCCGTACGCGGCTAGGCTCCCAAAAAGTCTCACACATGTGGTATCCCCGTACTCAGGAGAAGCAGCAGAATGTATTTTGGGGTGTAATTTCATATATTTCCATGGCATGTTTGAGCAATATATCATTTAGTGACAACTTTGTGCAAAAAAAAAAAAAAAAAATTTGTCTCTTTCCCGCAACTTGTGTCGCAATATAAAATATTCCATGGACTCGACATGCCTCTCAGCAAATAGCTTGGGGTGTCTACTTTCCAAAATGGGGTCATTTGGGGGGGTTTTGAACTGTCCTGGCATTTTATGCACAACATTTAGAAGCTTATGTCACACATCACCCACTCTTCTAACCACTTGAAGACAAAGCCCTTTCTGACACTTATTGTTTACATGAAAAAGTTTTTTTTTTTTGCAAAAAAATTACTTTGAACCCCCAAACATTATATATTTTTTTAAAGCAAATGCCCTACAGATTAAAATGGTGGGTGTTTCATTTTTTTTTTTCACACAGTAATTGCGCAGCGATTTTTCAAACGCATTTTTTGGGGAAAAAACACACTTTTTTTAATTTTAATGCACTAAAACACGCTATATTGCCCAAATGTTTGATGAAATAAAAAAGATGATCTCAGGCCGAGTACATGGATACCAAACATGACATGCTTTAAAATTGCGCACAAACGTGCAGTGGCAACAAAATAAATACATGTTTAAAAGCCTTCAAAAGCCTTTACAGGTTACCACTTTAGATTTACAGAGGAGGTCTACTGGAAAAATTACTGCACTCGATCTGGCCTTCGCGGTGATACCTCACATGCATGGTGCAATTGCTGTTTACGTTTGACGACAGACCGCCGCTTGCGTTCGCCTTAGCGCGAGAGCAGGGGGCGACAGGGGTGTTTTTTTTTTTTGTTTTTTTTTTCTTTATTATTTTTTAGCTTTTTTAATCTTACTTTTAAACTGTTCCTTTCATATTTTTTTTTTTAATCATTTTTATTGTTATCTCGGGGAATGTAAATATCCCCTATGATAGCAATAGGTAGTGACAGGTACTCTTTTTTGAAAAAATTGTGGTCTATTAGACCCTAGATCTCTCCTCTGCCCTCAAAGCAAATGACCACACCAAGATCGGTGTGATAAAATGCTTCCCCAATTTCCCAATGGCGCTATTTACATCCGGCGAAATCTAAGTCATGAAATACTCGTAGCTTCCGGTTTCTTAGGCCATAGAGATGTTTGGAGCCACTCTGGTCTCTGATCAGCTCTATGGTCAGCTGGCTGAATCACCGGCTGCATTCTCAGGTTCCCTGTTGAGACAGGAGAGCCAGAGAAAAACACGGAAGACGGTGGGGGGGGGGGGGGGCATTCCCTCCCACGGCTTGTAAAAGCAGTCTAGAGGCTAATTAGCCGCTAGGATTGCTTTTACATGAAAGCCGACCGCTGGCTGAAAAGAATGATACCAAGATGATACCTAAACCTGCAGGCATCATTCTGGTATAACCACTCAAAGTCGTGAATGGCGTACCTGAAGACAAAAAAATGGTTAACAATGGTTAACAATAAAGCACAGTAAAGTGTAAATAATTACACACCTGAAAAACAAACATGATAAAACATAATAACAATAACAATAACAATCAATAACAATAACAATAACAATAAAACATTTCAGAATAGAATACAGTAAAAAAGAGCAGAACAATAGAGAGAGAGAATAGAGAGAGAGAGAACAATAAAACAACAACTATTTTTTTTTATTTCATATTTTTTTTTTTTTTACACTTTTTTTGTAACACTTTTATAACGGTAACCGGTTCCAGGTTCCAGGTTCGGGTCTCTCAAAATGCGATGGCATCTTGGGAGACCCTGTGAAATGGCGCCTAGTCTGTGCAATGCTGTACCCTACGCTAATACTCAACTAGTGAATGGTAGCGTTCAAAACATTCACCAATGCAAAGACCAGGATTGTCAGGACAGGAGGGACAATAATAGCGGGTGTCACGCCTATATCCTCGCTTGCTGCAGACACGACATCTTTTTTGGGGGGTTCGTTGGGTAGGGGTACTCGGGAGGACATAAAAATGCCTCTCATGCAGCCGCCTGCATTTGGTTGGGGATGTGAATGGGGGAAGTACGGGCGCTGCAGAAGCGGTGGGTTCCCAATTAGGATTGGCGAATGCAGCAGGAAGGGCACTATGGGCATGACGGGCCTGTGTTTGTCTTTTTGGTGGCGGCGGGACACTACTTGTGCTTGCCACCTCACCAGCTTGAACTGCACTTATGGGACTCGCCACGTCACCAAGTGTTACTGCAGTGCTGGTTTGACTACGACCGGGGTGTACTAGGCCGCTGGCGCTTGCCAGTTCACCAAAACGCTACCAAAAAACTGTTAGCGATCGCAGGGATCAGGCCTGACTCTGCGAACGCTGCAGTTATGCGTTTAGTGTTTTGTAAGTGACAGTGATCGATCGATACCGCACTTGGGTGGGCTGGGCTGGGCCGGGCGGAGGGGCAAAACGCAGGTGCTAGCAGGTATCTGGGCTGATCCCGCTAACACTGCGTTTTTGGGAACCCTAAACTGCTGGTGACGCTAGTATAGATCTGATCGGATCAGATATTGATGCGATCAGATACTATACCACTAAGGGAGGTGTACAGTGCGTGCGTGGGTGTTAGCGGTACTGGCGCTAATCTGACGCTGCCTGGGGCTGGTGCTTGCCAGTTCACCAAAACGCTACAAAAAAAACTGTTAGCGATCGCAGGGATCAGGCCTGACTCTGCGAACGCTGCAGTTATGCGTTTAGTGTTTTGTAAGTGTCAGTGATCGATCGATACTGCACTTGGGTGGGCTGGGCTGGGCCGGGCGGAGGGGCAAAACGCAGGTGCTAGCAGGTATCTGGGCTGATTCCGCTAACACTGCGTTTTTGGGAACCCTAAACTGCTGGGGACGCTAGTATAGATCTGATCGGATCAGATATTGATCCGTTCAGATACTATACCACTAAGGGAGGTGTGCGGTGCGTGCGTGGGTGTTAGCGGTACTGGCGCTAACCTGACGCTGCCTGGGGCTGGTGCTTGCCAGTTCACCAAAACGCTACGAAAAAAACTGTTAGCGATCGCAGGGATCAGGCCTGACTCTGCGAACGCTGCAGTTATGCGTTTAGTGCCTTGTAAGTGACAGTGATCGATCGATACTGCACTTGGGTGGGCTGGGCGGAGGCACAAAACGCAGGTGCTAGCAGGTATCTGGGCTGATCCCGCTAACACTGCGTTTTTGGGAACCCTAAACTGCTGGGGACGCTAGTATAGATCTGATCGGATCAGATATTGATCCGTTCAGATACTATACCACTAAGGGAGGCGCATGCTGCGTGCGTGGGTGTTAGCGGTACTGGCGCTAATTTGACGCTGCCTGGGGCGACGCATATCACCGCCGGGCGATCGGGGGGCTAAACCTTTATTCGGTAATAAACGGCGGGTGCCCTGACACTATAAAAAATAAACAAACTAACCAGCGTCAACCGTAACGGTTATACGGTGATCAGTGGTGAAAGGGTTAACTAGGGGGCAATCAAGGGGTTAAAACATTTATTAGGTAGTATATGGGGGTCCCTGACGCTATAAAACGCTGACGGCGAACCTAAATATTTACCTCACTAACTAGCGTCACCAGCGACACTAATACAGCGATCAGAAAAATGATCGCTTAGCGACACTGGTGACAGGGGGTGATCAAGGGGTTAAAACTTTATTAGGGGGGGTTAGGGGGGTACCCTAGACCTAAAGGGGGGTAATATACACTGTCCCAACACTGTCACTGTCACAAACTGACACTATGCAGTAATCAGAAAAAAAAACAAAAAAAAAAAAAAAAACTGCTGGTGTCAGTTTGTGACAGGGGGGGGGGGGTGATTGGGGGGGGATCGGGGGGGGGATCGGGGTGATTTGTGTGCCTGGCATGTTCTACTGTGTGTGTAGTGTTTGTGCACTCACATACTTGTCGTCTCTCCTCGGGCCGGAACGGAAAATACCGACCCGAGGGGAGATGACATCACTTCCTTTGCTGCTGTTTAGCATACAGCAGCAAAGGAGTGTTCTCATTGGCCGGCGGCGATCGCGAGGGGGGGGCCACGAACGGATGGTCTCCCCCTCATCACCGATCGCCGCTGGACAAACGACGACCGCCTCGGGCACCGGGGGGGGGTCCGATCGGACCCCCCACCCGCGGAAGGCAAATCACGTACCCTGTACGTGATTTTGCCTGTCCGTGCCACTTTGCCGACGTACATCGGCGTGAGGCGGTCGTCAAGTGGTTAAGAATGGAGAAAATTATATACCAACACAGGGGATGTTCAAGAAAATTTGAAAAACTATGGGAACCATGGCTAGGCACTCCTGGGTTAGCTCCTGAGGACCTGGTCATGGATAAATTACTGCGCCTTAATAACGGCTGAAGGCATGGTGCACCCCGCATTAGCCCTGATTGGAGCTCTGGGCTCTGGATGGTTACAGATAGAGGGTTGGAATTTGCAAAAAGTAGGAGGCAGTGATCTCAATTCCTATCTTATTCTCTAACAGTGGGATGTACTTTATACTATTGTATGAGTTTGATTCTTTTATGGAACTACGCCTGATTAGGCTACTATGTACAATTTAACTGTGGATTTCTTGGACTGTATGTACTTGTTTTTCAATAAAAACTTTTTCTTGGATAAAAAAAAAAAGAAGAAGTCTCAATCCATTTGTGGCGATCTTGTTACAACCATTAAGGATGAGCTCTGCGCTACTTTTCAATCGTTCAGGTCAAATCTCAGAGAAGAGCCAGGGCCCTCAGGGGAACCCAGGGCCCTGCAGCCCACCCCAGAGTCTCAGGGTGCTTCTCTGATACAGCCAGAGGGTCCAGCTTCCCAGGATGCTTCCCAAAAACCTGTTTCCCCCTCTAAGGGTGTGGGACAGATTCAGAAGAAGATGAGGAAGAAAATGAAGCAGATGCCACCTCTAAGTACAAAATGTCCCTTGAAGAGGTGGGGGGACTCCTCAAAGTGATCCACACTACCTTGGGGATAGAGGAAGAGAAAAAGGAGCTCTCCTTGCACGACCGTATGTACGCAGGTCTAGGAGTCTCCAAAGGCCACACTTTTCCAGTCCATTCGATCATCACAGACATGATTAAAAAAGAATGGCTGGATCCGGAGAAGAAGCCATTCTTTTCACCGACCCATAAAAGAAGATTCCCGTTTGAGGAAAATTCTGACTCCATTTGGAACAAAGTTCCAAAACTAGGTTCTGCTATCTCGCAGATTTCAAAGTCAACCGACCTTGCTTTTGAAGATATGGGCACGCTAAAGGAGCCCATGGATAAGAGGCTGGACCTAGTTCTTAAAAGAGCCTGGCAATCAATTATGAACAATCTGAATCCGGCGATGGCAACAACATGAATTTAGATCACTGGATTAATCAGATGAAATCTCATATTACAGTGGATTCCCCGAAACAGTAGATTCTGGATTCTTTGCAACCTTATCGGCACCAGTAGCATACATTGCTGATGCTTCAGCAGAGTCCATACGTATGTCGGCTAGGTCCGCAGCATTAACTAACTCTGCTAGGAGGGCCCTATGGCTATAGACCCAGCCCGGAGATGCAGCATCAAAGAACAGGTTGTGTGGCATTCCTTTTGCAGGGGATTTGCTGTTTGGATCAGAACTAGAATCCATCCTTGACGGTACAGCCAATAAGAAATTGTTTCCGGTCAAGAAAAAGAAGGTTCAGACACGTAAGCGTTTTTTTCGTGCTTGGAGGGGTCGGCAAGAAAATAAAACGCAGTTAAAAAGGAAACCATGGTCCTTTCCAGAAGCCCAAAGATAGGAGTGTAGTGCTCTTCAATCCTCCTTGCGACTTCAGGAAAGTCGCAGTGACTCCTCCCTTCTAGTCGGAGGGAGGCTCCAGGAGTCTCTTCCGCAGTGGAGAAGCATTACACCAAACCAGTTTTATTTTAAACATGCTCTCCCAGGGTTATTTGATCAAACTCACAGAAGAACCTCCAAAAAGATTTTTAGTGACGAACGCTCTAAGGGATCCAGCCAAGGCTCTCACTGAGATCTCAGAGAGTCATTGTTCCGGTCCCTCCAAAGGAGTTCTTCCAGGGTTTCTACTCACATAGTTACATAGTAGGTGAGGTCGAAAAAAGACACAAGTCCATCAAGTCCAACCTATGTGTGTGATTATATGTCAGTATTACATTGTATATCCCTGTATGCTGCGGTCGTTCAGGTGCTTATCTAATAGTTTCTTGAAACTATCGATGCCCCCCGCTGAGACCACCGCCTGTGGAAGGGAATTCCACATCCTTACCGCTTTAACAGTAAAGAACCCCCTACGTAGTTTAAGGTTAAACCTCTTTTCTTCTAATTTTAATGAGGTGGGTCACCAGTGACTCGGTTAAATTGATGATAGGCAACTCCTATCCTCATATTGATTAGTGGTTCCAAATTAATAATAACTACTGCAGTAGGGAACAGACACAAAAGATACGCTCAGCATCTTTCCAAATAACTTTTCTGCTTTATTATGAAGCAATTGAAGGTTTTTATGCACATGATTATGTAGGTATCACATCAATATTACAATTGTACGTTTATGGTAACAAGGAGCATTACATAGACAGGCTAATTCTAATCAGGACTCGAAAGAATGTAAACATGTACTGAAAACATTTTTAGTGCTGTGTGCACAGTGAGGGCAGTGTGCAATACATACAAAATAGAATACAATTATATACAGAACTTACAAATTTCCATTAGTCTCCCCTCTTTTGATCAATATTTTGATCACTAACCATACCTGCTATCACCTTTAACCTAGAACCTCCACACACTTAGGTGGAGGTAGTCCTGGCCAAAGAGGCAAAAAAACTCCATTGTGGAGAAAATAATAGCTGAGCAACTTTTTCATTACCAAATGACTTTTCATTGTGAAAAACAAATGATTGATAAGACATATTTACAGAGTACTGGCTGTACACTCCTGTGGCCAGAATGGCCTTCTAGCTTAATTGTGAGCATGCTGACTTATCAGCATATGTAAACACAGACAATTCTACATAAAATGGAAAATGTACAAAAGACAAAATATGACTTCAACATGGCTAAACTACTTTTCAAATATATATATCCCTTACAATTAAAGTAATTGAATCAAAAAGTACCCTAGACTGTGATCACAAGAGGGAAACAAATCAAACACAGAGATTTCTTTAATTAAGTCATTTTTGCAGTGTCTGGTGTGGATCCAGGTGACTTTTCCTTCAAGTTTTGCAAAAACTGTACATTAAATAGATGCTGCATTGAGTCTCCACACATTTTCTTATATATAAATGTCTCTTAACAATCCACAAGTCACCTGGCTTTAGTTTTAGATCCTTCCAAACTCTTAGGATCTGGAATTGGGGAGAAAACACATAAATGAGTATGTTAAAAACCTTAAAAGATCAGCAACATTCTCTGTGAGATCCGAATGGAGGACTTCAGCTGCTGAGACAAAATATAAGCAAGTGAGTAACACACTCCCAAACAAAATCCAATAGGGGCTTCATAAAATATAAGAAAACATTCAGGCAAAAATTTTCTAGTTTCTTATGCCGCGTACACGCGGTCGGACTTTTCACCTGCAAAAGTCCGACGGACGCCGCCGGACAAAGTCCGGCGGAAAGTCCGACCGTGTGTGGTCTCCATCGGACTTCCGACGGACCGTTTCGGTCGGATTTTTGCGGAAATCCGACGTACTTTAGATTTGAAGCCTGCTTCAAATCTTTACGTCGTACCTCCGCCGGACTCAGTTCCTGACGGAAAGCCCGTTCGTCTGTATGCTAGTCCGAAGGACCAGATACGACGGAGGAGCAGGTTACTGCATCTCGCGCTCGCTGCAATAGGAAAAACAAATCTTCCTATTGCGGCGAGCGCGGGGCATACCAGGCCCTTAGGTCTGGTATGGATTATAAAGGGGAACCCCTACGCCGAAAAAACGGCGTGGGGTCCCCCTAAAATCCATACCAGACCCCGATCCGAGCACGCAGCCTGGCCGGTCAGGAAAGGGGGTGGGGACGAGCGAGCGCCCCCCCCCCTCCTGAACCGTACCAGGCCGCATGCCCTCAACATGGGGGGGTGGGTGCTGACTGTGACATCATATGGGGGCGGGGTCTCCGCCTATATAAGTCACAACGCAGCCCTCAGAGACCAGTCCAGCCGGAGAGAGCGTCGTGTCAACATCTGGGGGAAGAGAAGAGAAGCCAAGAAGCCAAGAAGTCCGGACCTCCGCTGGCAATAGAGCTACCTGAAGATAGCGGAGGGGCCGGCCGAAGACCTGGGACACCGGGAGAAGAGGCCGGAGAGCGGAGAAGAACCAACCGGACGCCGGGAGAAGATGAACCGGAGGGACCCCCGAAGACGGAAGAAGACCCCCCCGGAGCTGTTTAATAAATTATTTTAAAAACCTGTGTTGTGTTTTATTACTGACACTTTTTACCTAGGTAAATGGGTAGGGGTACCATGTACCCCATACTCATTTACATAGGGTGGGGGGCCGGGATCTGGGGGCCCCCTTGATAAAGGGGGCTCCCAGATTCCGATAAGCCCCCGCCCGCAGACCCCGACAACCAACGGCCAGGGTTGTCGGGAAGAGGCCCTTGTCCTCATCAACATGGGGACAAGGTGCTTTGGGGGGGGGGGCGCAGGGCATGCGGCCTGGTACGGTTCAGGAGGGGGGAGGGCGCTCGCTCGCTGACCGGCCAGGCTGCGTGCTCGGATCGGGGTCTGGTATGGATTTTAGGGGGACCCCACGCCGTTTTTTCGGCGTAGGGGTTCCCCTTTATAATCCATACCAGACCTAAGGGCCTGCGACGGGGCTCGCAAGGTTTCAATCTCGCCAAAAAAAGCGGCAAGATTGAATTCCTTTTCTAGTCCCGTCGTACCAAAGTCACGTTCAAAATGAACGGACTTGTCCGTGTGTGGGAAAGTCCGTTCGTTCTGAAAGTCCGTCGGGAAGACCGGATTCCGGAAAGTCCGGCCGTGTGTAGGCAAGTCCGGCCGTTCAGAAAGTCCGGCGGTAGTCCGCCGGAAGTCTGGCGGCAAGTACGTCGGACCTAGCTTTCTAGAAAGTCCGACCGTGTGTACGCGGCATTACTCTACTTTGTCCACTACATTGTAGACAGTAGGGAGTGTAAAAATAAAACCTCAAAACTTCTAGTAAGGACTCTCCTATAAAAAATGATTTCCTCTGTTACTCTGTGTACTTTCTGGCACTCTGTATTGACAAACTACTTCTGATAACACTTTTTACTGTGGTCTTTGCAGTAGCATTTGCCACTGGACATCCAAAAAACATGTCCATACAGACAAAATGCATACTTGTAAGATCCTGACTTGGGCATCTGGATATATCTTTTTTGTAATCTCCGGAAGGGATGTTCAGCTTTTGGTAACACCTTTGATAACAGGTAAAACAAGAAGTGGTATGTTATAAAAACAACTGTGGAGAACCCTGGCTCTATCCCATGCTCATTTACTAAGGTAGCCATAACTGCTTGTGACTGATGACACGGTCCATGTGTCAAGCTGGAGGGAAAAGAGTGGTTGGCAGACATATATTATCACCGTTTTCCAAAGACCTGTTTCATAAGAAGTTGCCCCCTATGGACCACTTGTTCTTCTCATTCTGGGGTCCTTAAAGTTGAATTATTAGACCCAGCTATACTGGGCCAGAACTAGGGTGGAATCTGTGAGTTGCACAGACCCATCAAGTGTCCAGGGCTGTAAATGCAGCATCCTTAGTCACCTGGTCTGCTTCTATGTGTGAAAGTTAATATGGCTACCTCAGCAAGAACCTGGAAGGCTGAAAACAGCCAATCAAATTAACTTGGCATGCTTTATTGGTTTACCTGCCGAAGTAAAAACAAACTTCTGGCCCTTCAAATGGAACCAAAAGCTCTCGATATCTCGACTATCTATATAAATATACACTCTTTTTATAGCTCACAGGCTTTGCTAAAACATGGAGCTCTGCTTCTTGAGCTGGGGAAAAAGGATCCAATGACTTTATATACAGAGTATTCTTCTGGATGATAAACTGCATACTCAAATCTACAAAAAATGTAATATCTGGGTCTTCAGGGAGTGTGTCCCGCACTGAGCTTACAGCAGCTGATTCCTACACCATCAATTTAACACATGTGTCTTTCTTTGTCTCCAGCCTCCTCCAATAGAGGCAATAAGGTGGCTGGATTCAAATGTACGCATTTTTCATTGTTAGATTTGTACATAAACAAACTCATATTTTAAACCTTTCATTAGACAAACATTTAGTTAGCTGTATATTTGCTGCACAGAATGTCAGATCATTAAAAATTAAATGTTTGACCAAAACAATATCTAACTTTGTCTAATAGCACCTTTGCATAAAAGCTGCAGCTCTGATATATCGGGATGAACCCTTCATTACTGGTCCAGCTTGGATAAATATATTACAATGGCTTGTTTTCTATCATGCTGTTTGTGTAAGAACTCCAGTTTCATGTTTCAAAAGACAACTTTTTCCTGGCAATATTATAATAAATGATAACAATACCCTGCGTCATGGAGAGATGCCCATAAATCCAAAATATTCTTCTGCTTATACCACTGTACTTACAAGGAAAAGGGGCACATCATTTCACATTCACATTCTGCTTTGGATTTCAAAAATAAAAATAAATAAAAAAAAGGACCAAGAATCTGTATGATGGACCAGAAAACATAAAAAACTAAAAAACAACTGGCTGCAGGTGGCATCTATCCTAACAGAGTGTGTGGACTTGATGTGATGGGTCTGTTATATTAAAATTTTTATTTATTTAACCTTAAAATTTCATTTTTGTTGAAAAACTTCTTATGTATCCCATCCATCTTGGCTTTGTTAAATATTATGGCAGCTGTATTCCAAATAACAACCTCATCATAATCTTTTTTCTCTCAATAAGGGCTTATTGAATAAATGTAAAATTACAAAATTGTTATCTTAATCTAAACTAATCCCATTTTTTCCCCAATAACCTGGATTTCATTTCCAACCAAAGGTTGTCTAAACCAGTTTCAATATATCTATATTAATAATAAAATTGTTAAACTCATATTAGAAATTAATACTCATTATTACTTTATTTTACTTAATTTCCCTTTTTTAAATGCACTGTTTCCACTATCAAAGGTTATTCAATTTGTGTAATACACGGTTAAATGTAACCTTCATTTTACCATGTTTGGAAAACAGATTCAAAATAATTGTGATTGCATTGTTTATCATTAGATTCGTTAACCAGGCACATTTTGTTATAAATGTTTTGTCTAAAAAACTGGAATTGGCATGGTGTCCTTCCAGCTTATCACTAACCTCTCATCTCAGCCACATTCTTTCAGGAGAGCACAAAGGAGGGGGGTCACATCTGCGTACATGACACACACACAAGCAATAGAACTAAAGGTCCCAGCATTCGCACACACATACACCAATATCTCTCTAAAATCGCTTACATTTTTCCATTTGTACACAACACATGCATATCATTCTCTCACTTTCTTTTAACTCTCATTAATATTTCCCTGCCTAAATTCTGCTGTCCTTATTTTGTTCAGATATCTTTTATTTCTAGCTTCTATGATCAGACGGTCAGCCAGAGTGCTCATCCCATCTTCCCTCTCTGACAACATATAAAGTATTCTGTTTTACCTCTCATTTCTCTGTTTCTGACTCTAATAGTTGTAGTACCTGACCCCAAATTCATCCCACAACTTAACATGAAAATGTCCCTTTCTGTCTAGTGTTATTGTCACCCTTGATCCATCCTACTCACATAGATAACTGTTTCTCTAGCTGTTTACTCTGCATGATTCTTAGTCCCTGTGGACCTTGGTAACCCAGGTACCCATTGTGGATCCCTGTCCACTTTAACCATTAATCTAGGGGCTCAGTATAGGCGGAACCGCACCTTCGGTTCGCTCCTCTTGCGCTGGGCATTTTTGAGGGTCTCTTACCCTTCATTCCCTTACTTAATTCAATGCCCATAATGACTGGCCAGTATTCTCTCTTCTCTACGTGTGCCTATACCCTCTTGCCTCTAAACTACTTTATCTAGCAGATTTCCTACATATACCTGTGAACAGCACTATTCTTCCCTTTCTTATCTATAACACTCCAATGGACAATAGACAGGGACAACATAACATATAACCACCAATCAATACAGTTCGATTAAGGGGAGTAAAATAGGTACCCTTTGTCTGGAAAATGCCTTACCGATCAAGGAAGTCTGATAACTCAAATGTAAGCAAAAGGCTTACCTCAGCCGGCTAATTATCAGAAAATCCCGGATCGTCTCAAGCTCCTCATTTCGGATACTCAGGGTCACCTGGAATCCCCTCCTAAGGCAAAGCTCGCCATGCTGACTCGGTTAAATTGATGATAGGCAACTCCTATCCTCATATTGATTAGTGGTTCCAAGTTAATAATAACTACTGCAGTAGGGAACAGACACAAAAGATACGCTCAGCATCTTTCCAAATAACTGTTCTGCTTTATTATGACGCAATTGAAGGTTTTTATGCACATGATTACGTAGGTATCACATTAATATTACAATTGTACATTTATGGTAACAAGGGGCGTTACATAGACAGGCTAATTCTAATCAGGACTCGAAAGAATGTAAACATGTACTGAAAACATTATTAGTGCTGTGTGCACAGTGAGGGCAGTGTGCAATACATACCAAATAGAATACAATTATATACAGAACTTACAAATTTCCATTACACCAGTATGGTATTTGTATATTGAAATCATATCCCCTCTCAAGCGTCTCTTCTCCAGAGAGAATAAGTTCAGTGCTCGCAACCTTTCCTCATAACTAATATCCTCCAGACCTTTTATTAGCTTTGTTGCCCTTCTTTGTACTCGCTCCATTTCCAGTACATCCTTCCTGAGGGCTGGTTCCCAGAACTGGACAGCATACTCTAGGTGCGGCCGGACCAGAGTCTTGTAGAGCGGGAGAATTATCGTTTTACCTCTGGAATTAATCCCCTTTTTAACAAATGCCAATATTCTGTTTGCTTTGTTAGCAGCAGCTTGGCATTGCATGCCATTGCTACTAGGACCCCCAGGTCCTTTTCCATCCTAGATTCCCCCAGGGGTTCTCCCCCCAGTGTATAGATTGCCTTCATATTTTTGCCACCCAAATGCATTATTTTACATTTTTCTACATTGAACCTCATTTGCCATGTAGTTGCCCACCCCATTAATTTGTTCAGATCTTTTGCAAGGTTTCCACATCCTGCGGAGAAGTTATTGCCCTGCTTAGCTTAGTATTGTCCGCAAATACAGAGATTGAACTGTTTACCCCATTCTTCAGGTCATTTATGAACAAATTAAACAGGATTGGTCCCAGCACAGAACCCTGGGGGACCCCACTACCCACCCCTGACCATTCAGAGTACTCTCCATTTATCACCACCCTCTGAACTCGCCCTTGTAACCACTTTTCAATCCATGTACTCACCCTATGGTCCATGCCAATGGACCTTATTTTGTACAGTAAACGTTTATGGGGAACTGTGTCAAATGCTTTTGCAAAATCCAGATACAACACGTCTACGGGCCTTCCTTTATCTAGATGGCAACTCACCTCCTCATAGAAGGTTAATAGATTGGTTTGGCAAGAACGATTCTTCATGAATCCATGCTGATTACTGTTAATGATACCGTTCTCATTACTAAAATCTTCTATATATTCCCTTATCATTCCCCCCAAGAGCTTGCATACTATTGATGTTAGGCTAACTGGTCTGCAATTCCCAGGGATGTATTTTGGGCCCCTTTTTAAATATTGGTGCTACATTGGCTTTTCTCCAATCAGCTGGTATCATTCCAGTCAGTAGACTGTCAGTAAAAATTAGGAACAATGGTCTGGCAATTACTTGACTGAGTTTCCTAAGTACCCTCGGGTGCAAGCCATCTGGTCCCGGTGATTTATTAACGGTAAGTTTCCCAAGTCTAATTTTAATTCTGTCCTCTGTTAACCATGGAGGTGCTTCCTGTGACGTGTCATGAGGATAAGCACTGCAGTTTTGGTTACTGAAGCCCCTCGATTCCCTCGTGAAGACTGAGGAGAAGAATAAATTCAATACCTTCGCCATCTCCCCATCCTTTGTAACCAGATGTCCTTCCTCATTCTTTATGGGGCCAATATGGTCTGTCCTCCCTTTTTTACTGTTTACATACCTAAAGAATTTCTTGGGATTTTTTTTTGCTCTCCTCCGCTATGTGTCTTTCCTGAACATGTGTTTCTCGTTCAGAAACACTCAGGAAAGTTCTGCCTTATCCAAAATCTCAAAGTGCTAAGTCGATTGAAAGTACAGAAGATTGAAAGTTTCCAACTCCTGATGCACTATGTCCGGCCGGTCTCCAAAGGATATTTCTTTTGTCCTGGAATTCCTGCAAAGTCAGTACTCTCAAAGTTCAGGGGGTATTTTTGGAAAAACCTATCTTATCAGAACCCTTAGGCCTCTTTCAGACGAACGATTTGTTCAGGTTCGCCTGTCAGTTTTTTAGGCGGACCTGAACAGACCCTCCATAGACCTCAATGGAGCGTCGGATGTCAGCGTTGACATGTCCGCTGACATCCGACCCGCTCCGATCCGAAAAAGTGTAGCAGAGGAAAAACCTACTTTTCCATCCGTTTTCGGATCAGATCGGGTGACGACGGACTCTACAGTCTGTCATCATCCGATCCCCCATAGGGGAGAGCGGCACTCTAACAGGTCCGTCGCTGCACAGTGTGCAGAGACAGACCTGTCATCTTCCTGCTCAGCGGGGATCGGCGGAGCGATCCCCGCTGAGCAAGCGGATGTTCACGGGGCGGATCATCATGGTTCCGTCCCGTGTGAAAGAGCCCTTAGTGAATAGATTCTTCAAGGCCCTCGCCTGGTCCAGACCGGCAGTGATCAGATGCTTCCCAAAGTGGGACTTATCAGTCGTTCTATAGGCCCTGACCAGGGAACCTTTTGAACCTATCGATTTAACCTCACTGAGACTAAGTAACACTGAAAACAGTTTTTTTAGTTGCTATAACGACAGCTCGAAGAACTATGGCAGGAATACACGATAAGAAAATCAGGCGAAAATTTCCGTTCTGCGAACGATCGGACAATTTTCTACTCGTTGATGCCCAGCAAGTAATACCCGATATCGATATTGTGAATGAAAAAAAAGGAAAAATAGTGTCGTATCGTTTACGAACGAACGATATTCTATTTGTTGGTGTTAAGGTCGTCCATAAAACATCTCTTGAACATTATCACGCATGAGCGGAACAAGTAGATGACCCCACTTGTACGTGAGACGTCAACACTACGTATAAAATCGATTGCTCTTTTAAAGATTTTTTTTGATTGGTTAATGTTGGTGACGAGCGGTTGGTCGATTTTCTAACCTTGTATTCCTGCTATTAGTGAGCTCCAAGGCTTGTCAATTAGAGAGCCATTTTTTTCTATTTTTTCAGACAGGATTGTTCTGAAAACCGAGACTTTTTAATTTTGTGCCGAAGGTCGCGTCGGTCCAACATCAAGGTCAGGAGATTATACTTCCTACGTTTTGCTCCAATCCATCGAGAAAAAAGGAAGATGAATTCCATACTTTGGATGTTAAGAGAGCAGTCTTAACCACTTCAGCCCCGGAAGGATTTAACCCTTCCTGACCAGAGCACTTTTTACAATTTGGCACTGCATCGTTTTAACTGCTAATTGCACGGTCATGCAATGCTGTACCCAGACGAAATTTGCGTCCTTTTCTTCCCACAAATAGAGCTTTCTTTTGATGGTATTTGATCACCTCTGGGGTTTTTATTTTTTGCGCTATAAACGGAAAAAGACCGAAAATGTTGAAAAAAAATGATATTTTCTACTTTTTGTTATAAAAAAATCCAATAAACTCAATTTTAGTCATACATTTAGGCCAAAATGTATTCGGCCACATGTCTTTGGTAAAAAAAAATATCAATAAGCGTATATTTATTGGTTTGCGCAAAAGTTATAGTGTCTAAAAACTAGGCTACATTTTTTGGAATTTACACAGCTTTTAGTTTATGACTGCCTTTGTCATTTCTTGAGGTGCTAAAATGGCAGGGCAGTACAAAACCCCCCAAATGACCCCATTTTGGAAAGTAGACACCCCAAGGAAATTGCTGAGAGGCATGTTGAGCCCATTAAATATTCATTTTTTGTCCCAAGTGATTGAATAATGACAAAAAAAAAAAATTACAAAAAGTTGTTACTAAATTATATATTGCTCACACAGGCCATGGGCATATGTGGAATTACACCCCAAAATACATTTAGCTGCTTCTCCTGCGTATGGGGATACCACATGTGTGGGACTTTTTGGGAGCCTAGCCGCGTACGGGGCCCCGAAAACCAAGCTCCGCCTTCAGGATTTCTAAGGGCGTAAATTTTTGATTTCACTCCTCACTACCTATCACAGTTTTGAAGGCCATAAAATGCCAAGATGGCTCAAAACCCCCCAAATGACCCCAATATTGGAAAGTAGACACCCCAAGCTATTTGCTGAGAGGCATGTTGAGTCCATGAAATATTTTATATTTTGACACAAGTTGCGGGAAAGTGACACATTTTTTTTTTTGCACAAAGTTGTCACTAAATGATATATTGCTCAAACATGCAATGGGCATATGTGGAATTATACCCCAAAATACATTCTGCTGCTTCTCCTGAGTATGGGGATACCACATGTGTGGGACTTTTTGGGAGCCTAGCCGCGTACAGGGCCCCGAAACCAAGCACCGCCTTCAGGATTTCTAAGGGCTGTAAATTTTTGATTTCACTCCTCATTACCTTTCACAGTTTTGAAGGCCATGGAATGCCCAGGTGGCACAACCCCCCCCCAAATGAACCTATTTTGGAAAGTAGACACCCCAAGCTATTTGCTGAGAGGCATATTGAGTCCATGGAATTTTTTTATATTTTGACACAAGTTTCGGGAAAGTGACAATTTTTTTTTTTTGTACAAAGTTGTCACTAAATGATATATTGCTCAAACATGCCGTGGGCATATGTGGAATTACACCCCAAAATACATTCTGCTGCTTCTCCTGAGTATGGGGATACCACATGTGTGGGACTTTTTGGGAGCCTAGCTGCATACGGGGCCCCGAAAACCAATCACCGCCTTCAGGATTTCTAAGGGCGTAAATTTTTGATTCACTCCTCACTACCTATCACAGTTTCGAAGGCCATAAAACGCCAGGATAGCACAAACCACCCCAAATGACCCAATTTTGGAAAGTAGACACTATTTGCTGAGAGGCATGGTGAGTATTTTGCAGCTCTCATTTGTTTTTGAAAAGACAAGACAAGAAAAAACTTTTTTTTTCTTTTTTCAATTTTCAAAACTTTGTGACAAAAAGTGAGGTCTGCAAAATACTCACTATACCTCTCAGCAAATAGTGTCTACTTTCCAAAATAGGGTCATTGGGGGGGGGGGGGGGGGGTTTGTGCCAGCTGGGCATTCCATGGCCTCCGAAACTGTGATAGGCAGTGAAGAGTGAAATAAAAAATTTACGCCCTTAGAAAGCCTGAAGGCGGTGCTTGGGTTTCGGGGTCCCGTACGCGGCTAGGCTCCCAAAAATTCTCACACATGTGGTATCCCCATACTCAGGAGAAGCGACAGAATGTATTTTGGGGTGTAATTTCACATATTTCCATGGCATGTTTGAGCAATATATCATTAAGTGACAACTTTGTTCACAAAAAAAAAAAATGTGTCTTTTTCCCGCAACTTGTGTCACAATATAAAATATTCCATGGACTCTACATGCCTCTCAGCAAATAGCTTGGGGTGTCATTTGGGGTGGGGGGAGGGTTTGAACTGTCCTGGCATTTTATGCACAACATTTAGAAGCTTATGTCACACATCACCCACTCTTCTAACCACTTGAAGACAAAGCCCTTTCTGACACTTTTTGTTTACATGAAAAAAAATTTTTTTTTTGCAAGAAAATTACTTTGAACCTCCAAACATTATATATTTTTTTAAAGCAAATGCCCTACAGATTAAAATGGTGGGTGTTTAATTTTTTTTTCACACAGTATTTGCGCAGCGATTTTTCAAACACATTTTTTGGGGAAAAAACACACTTTTTTAAATTTTAATGCACTCACTAAAACAAACTATATTGCCCAAATGTTTGATGAAATAAAAAAGATGATCTTAGGCCGAGTACATGGATACCAAACATGACATGCTTTAAAATTGCGCACAAACGTGCAGTGGCAACAAACTAAATACATTTTTAAAAGCCTTTAAAAGCCTTTACAGGTTACCACTTTAGATTTACAGAGTAGGTCTACTGCTAAAATTACTGCCCTTGATCTGACCTTCACGGTGATACCTCACATGCATGGTGCAATTGCTGTTTACATTTGACGCCAGACTGACGCTTGCGTTCGCCTTTGCGCGAGAGCAAGGGGGGACAGGGGTGCTTTTTTTTTTTCTTTATTATTTTTTTGCTTTTTTATCTTATTTTTAAACTGTTCCTTTCATTTTTTTTTTATTGTTATCTCAGGGAATGTAAATATCCCCTATGATAGCAATAGGTAGTGACAGGTACTCTTTTTTGAAAAAACTGGGGTCTATTAGACCCTAGATCTCTCCTCTGCCCTCAAAGCATCTGACCACAGCAAGATCGGTGTGATAAAATGCTTTCCCAATTTCCCAATGGTGCTGTTTACATCCGGCGAAATCTAAGTCATGAAATGCTCGTAGCTTCCGGTTTCTTAGGCCATAGAGATGTTTGGAGCCACTCTGGTCTCTGATCAGCTCTATGGTCAGCTGGCTGAATTACCGGCTGCATTCTCAGGTTCCCTGTTGGAACAGGAGAGCCAGAGAAAAAAATGGAAGACGGTGGGAGGAGGGATTCCCTCCCACTGCTTGTAAAAGCAGTCTAGAGTCTAATTAGCCACTAGGATTGCTTTTACATGAAAGCCGACCGCTGGCTGAAAAGAATGATACCTAGATGATACCTAAACCTGCAGGCATCATTCTGGTATAACCACTCAAAGTCCAGCAACATACCAGTACGTTGCTGGTCCTTGTTGGGCATATATTGTAAACTTTTTTTTCATGCAGCCTGTGGGCTGAATGAAACAAAGAGATTGATCGGTGGGTATGCCCACCATTAGAATACCTCCCTTCATCCACCCACTTCTAATGATGGGCATACATGCACCGTATATATATGCTGAAGCATGGGGGCATTCTCCTGCAAAAGTTAGGAGCAAATCGCTCCTCCGCACTCTGCTGCCCCCACGCTTCGGCATATATGCTGAAGTATGTAACTGTGGTGGTGAAATCACCTCCGACAGCGCTGTAGTCACGGCTTTATGTATCGTGGGAGCAAACGCTGTTGCTGTCAAGATAAATAAATCCGCGCTGCAACTGAATGGCGTACCTGCTAAGCAAATGATGGTTAACAATAAAGCAAAGTAACATTACAGTATAACAGTAAGACTTACCATACCTGCAAAGCAAATACAAAAAAAAATAGTAAAAAATAAAACATTTAATGCAACCTGTGCCTAAAATATATATACGCCGAAGCATTGGGGCATCCTCCCGCAAAAGATAGGAGCAAATCACTCCTCCACCCACTGCTGCCCCCACGCTTCGGCATATATGCTGAAGTTTCTAGTCGTGAAACCAGGTGGATATACGACCTCCACAGTTACAGTCCCCTGGGGCTTAATGTAGAATGGAATATTAATTGTTATATTGACAGTAGATAAAAGTAACATCTCCCACAAAGTGTTTGTGCTTGATAATTTTTAATAAAATAATTTTTAACCAAATAGGTTTTAGTATTATCTGGATGAGAATTTCCTACTGTTGTTGAGAAGATTATCAAATTTACATATGAGGAAGAATAGTAAAACATGGTATAAGTAGATTGTGATACTCTGTCTTTTATGGTATTTGGCTCTGTATGTTAAAGGTAATCAACTGTGGTTTATTAATTATTGATTGTTAATGATCAATTATTACTGATTAATTATGGTGAAGAAATAAGTTATGTGGAAAATGATCTGTTAAATGGGTGTATACATAAATGGTCTGTTCAATGGGTGTATATATGTACTTTTTGGCTGTACTGCTGCACAGATTAAAAACATGACCCCAACACCTGTGTGTATATATATATATATATATTTTTATGAGATTTATATATATATATATATATATATATATATATTTTATATATTTTTTATGAGATTTTTTTTGAAAAAAGTTTTATAATAAGTTTTTTATAGTCAATCTTTCTAATGAGAATTGAAATCATTAGTGTTCATAATATAGGGGAATTTTAAATAATTTTTTACTTAAGATTTCATTCATTTTTATTTTTTATTTTTATTTTTTAGGTTTTATTAAAAAAGTGAAACACAGGTATTGCATGTGTATTTTTTCTCTCTATTTCAATGTAGAGAGGTGGAGAGAATATCTACATTTGTTGGCGGTTGTATTTGGAGCATTATAGCCGACATAAGGAACCGCCTGAGTGAGTGACAACGGGAGGAAAGTAGTGATATACTGCTTCCGTTTTCCTTCCTGCCGTGAGGATATTTCAGACGTGATGTGCTGGCGTCCGGTCATGTCTCCGTTCCCAGTGGAAGCCTGTTTAGGGGAAACACGTCGGGTGGAGCAAGTGGCTGTGACGCCATCACGTTCTTTTTTCCTTTGCAGTCAGTTTGGTTTGATCCTCTGCTGCCTTTATGCTAAAAAGAAAATAGCTGTTATTCGTTCCCTTTGTTCCTGTGGATTGCTGTGTATTTTAAAGTTTTTTTCTGTTTGCTGTGAACTTTTGCTGTGACAGACTGCTGTGAAAACGAGTGATAATTTTTAAATGAAACACCCTTTTTGAATACATCTGCACTATGAGATGTCCCTTTAATTTATCTCCGCTGAGGGACTGAATGTCGGGACGGTGTCAGGAGGATAAACCGCATTGAGAATACCACCGCTTTTTGTATCTGTGGATCCCAGCTGTGAAATACCTTGAACACCAACCACTACAACTAGATGAGGATACCTCCCTCTCTGAAGTGAAGCGGAGGTGGAGAGCCTTGGTGCCGGCAGGCTAATGCACCTGGCGTATTAGATCTCTAGAACTTGAGATCCGACGTATCTGGTAAGTGGCTAGTTTTTAACATCTTTGGATGGAAAAACATTTACATTCCTTCAAGTTTAGAAGAAATACGGCTGATATATATGTTTTCACAATTTAATGGGACTAATATTATTAATTGCGTTTAAGACTTTTTTTGCTATACGGATGTTGCAACCTTTTTTTATTTTTGTTTCACTATTTCAATAGATCTTGCGATCTGTATCCATTTTGTTTCACAATATAATTAATCACAGATTGTGGCAAGTAGTATCTATAGATAGATTTGTTTTTGCACCATTAGTTAATTGGTTGCACATGCAGTAAAAACCTATCGCTAAGGTTTCTATTGCAATATCACAAGCAGTGAATACCTATCATTAAGGTTTTTATTGTAATATCACATGTGGATGCGCCCTTGTAATAATTTAGGAAAATAAAACAAAGTAACATTACAGCATAACAGTAACACACGGTCGGACTTTTTGTCTGCAAAAGTCCGACAGCCTGTCCGACAGACTTTCGACAGACTTTTGGCGGACTTTTGGTGGACTTGCGGCAGACTTTCTTACGAGTGGACTTGCCTACATACGATCACACAAAAGTCCGACGGATTCGTACGTGATGACGTACACCGGACTAAAATAAGGAAGTTGATAGCCAGTAGCCAATAGCTGCCCTAGCATGGGTTTTTGCCCATCGAACTAGCACACCGACGAGCGGATTTCTGGGTCCGGCGTAGTTACGACGTAAAGATTTGAAGCATGTTTCAAATCTAAACTCCGTCAGATTTGAGGCTGGAAAAGTCCGCTGAAAGTCCGGGGAAGCCCACACACGATCGGATTGTCAGCCAGCTTTAGTCCGTCGGCGTCCGTCTGACTTTTGTAGACGAAAACTCCGACCGTGTGTACGCGGCATAAGACTTACCATACCTGCAAAGCCAATACAAAAAAAAATAGTAAAAAATAAAACATTTAACGCAACCTGTGCCTAAAATTTATATATGCCGAAGCATGGGGGCATCCTCTCGCAAAAGGCAGGAGCAAATCGCTCCTCCACCCACTGCTGCCCCCACGCTTCGGCATATATGCTGAAGTATGTAACTGTGGTGGTGAAATCAGCTCCGACAGCACTGGAGTCACGGCTTTATGTATCGTGGGAGCAAACGCTGTTGCTGTCAAGATAAATAAATCAGCTGAATGGCTTACCTGAAAACAAAAAAATGGTTACCAATAAAACACAGTAAACAGTAAAGTATAAAAAAATTGCATATCTGAAAAGTAAACATGGAAAAACATAATAACAATAAAACATTGCAGAATAGAATACAGTAAAAAAGAGCAGAACAATAGAGAGAGAATAGAGAGAGAGAGAACAATAAAACGACAACTATTTTTGTTTTTTTTATTTTATATTTTTTTATTCTTTTATTTTTTTTTTTTTTTTTTTTTTTTTTTTTTACACTTTTTTTAGTAACTTTAACTTTTGTAACTGGTACCAGGTTTGGGTCTCTCAAAATGCGATGGCATCTTGGGAGACCCTGTGAAAGTGTGTCCTAGTCTGTGCAGTGCTGTACCCTACGCTAATACTCAACTAGTGAATGGTAGCGTTCAAAACATTTACCAATGCATAGACCAGAATTGTCAGAACAGGAGGGACAATAATACCGGGTGTTACGCCTATATCCGCGCTTGCTGCAGACACGACATCTTCTTTTGGGGGCTCGTTGGGTAGGGGTACTCGGGAGTACATAAGGAAAATGCCTGTCATGCAGCCGGCTTACTGCATTTGGTTGGGGAAGGTGAGGTGGAGCACCGTCTGGAAATAGAAGGGCTCTGACGGTCTCTTCCTGGAATTTAAGGAAGGATCCAGTCTGTCCTGAAGCTCTGTATAGCACATGAGCGTTCAGCAAAGCCAATTGAAATAAATAAACAGACACTTTCTTGTACCAGCGTCTGGCCTTACGGGTAACTAGGTACGGCGCCAACAACTGGTCGTTGAGGTCCACCCCTCCCATATTTTGGTTATATTCGTGGACACAGAGGGGTTTCTCCACAACACCAGTCGCCGTAGTAATTTGGACTGTCGTGTCTGCATGGAGAGAGGTAATAACGAAAACATTCTTATTATCCCTCCACTTCCTAGCGAGCAAGTTATTACACTGCAAGCAGGCTCTCTCCCCCAGCCTAAGACGGGAATCTACAAGCCGCTGGGGAAAGCCCTGGCAATTAGGTCGCACGGTGCCACATGCTCCAATCTGTTGATCAAAAAGGTGACTAAAAAGTGGCACGCTCGTGTAATAATTGTCCACGTACAAGTGGTACCCCTTTCCGAATAAGGGTGACACCAAGTCCCACACAATCTTGCCAGCGCTTCCTATGTAGTCAGGGCAGTTTGTCAGCTCTACATGACTATCTTTGCCCTCGTAAACCATAAAACTACATGTATAGCCTGTGGCCCTGTCACAGAGCTTATACATCTTGACCCCGTATCTGGCACGCTTGCTGGGAAGGTACTGTTTGAATGACAAGCGTCCAGAAAATGTAATCAGGGACTCATCAACGCAGACAACTTGATGGGGAGTAAACAAGTCTGCAAAACGCTGGTTGAAGTGGTTTACGAGGGGCCGAATTCTGTAGAGCCGATCGCATTCAGGGTCTCCACGAGGACGACAGAGTTCATTGTTGTTGAAGTGCATGAACCGCAAAATCTGCTTGTATCGTGCCCTGGTCATGGAGGCAGAGAACAAGGGAATATGGTGAATTGGGTCAGTGGACCAATATGACTGCAACTCACTCTTTTTTGGTTATGCCCATGTTGAGAGAAAGGCCCAGAAAGATCTTAAATTCGGAGACCGTAATTGGTCTCCAATCTCTGGCAAGGGAGGACTGGGGAATAGTGGCGATGTGTTGACCAGGGTATATATTGCTTTGGTCCACAATAGATCTTAGAGATCTTCAGTGAAAAACAGCGAATAAAAATCCAGTGGCGTAAAATCAACTGTTTCCACCTGAATGCCAGGTTGGCCAGTGAATGGGGGAAGTACGGGTCTGCAGAAATGGTGGGTCCCAATTCGGATTGGCGAATGCAGCAGGAAGGGCACTATGGGCACGATGGGCCTGTGTTCGTCTTTTTGGTGGCAGCGGGACACTACTAGGCTTGCCATCTCGCCAGCTTGAACTGCACTTATGGGACTCGCCACGTCACCAAGTGTTACTGCAGTGCTGGATGTACGACCAGGGTGTACTAGGCCGCTGGTGCTTGCCAGTTCACCAGAAGGAATAGCGGCGCTAGTACTGCTCTGCTCCATATGAGGGACCTGCGGTTCTTGCACATCAAGGACAGAAGAAGAAGTTTGGGGTCTGGTAAGCCTGACCTTGGCAGGGACCACAACTCCATCGTCAGAGCTATCTGTCATGGAGCCGCTGTCCTCTACAGGATTGTATTCTGAGCCTGAATCTGACAGATGAGTGACTTCCTCTTCACTATCTGTCATGCTCAGAAACGTGTAGGCCTCTTCACTAGTGTACCTTCGATTTGCCATTTTGGGCTCTAAATTTAGGGGTACACTAGTGAGACTCACAGGCAAAAAAGCTCCTGACTGTTAGCAACTGATTCAAAATGCTACCAAAAAACTGTTAGCGATCGCAGGGATCAGGCCTGACTCTGCGAACGCTGCAGTTATGTGTGCTTAGTGTTTTGTAAGTGTTAGTGATCGATCGATACTGCACTTGGGTGGGCTGGGCAGGGCTGGGCCGAGGGGCAAAACACAGGTGCTAGCAGGTATCTGGGCTGATCCCGCTAACACTGTGTTTATGGGAACCCTAAACTGCTGGGGACGCTAGTATAGATCTGATCAGATATTGATCCGTTCAGATACTATAGCACTAAGGGAGGTGTATGCTGCGTGCGTGGGTGTTAGCGGTACTGGCGCTAACCTGACGCTGCCTGGGGCGACGCAGACATTATCTGACCCTAAAAACGTAACTTATATCACCGCCAGGCAATTAGGGGGTTAAACCTTTATTAGGTAATAAACGGCGGGTGCTCTAAAACTATAATAAACAAACTAACTAACCAGCGTCACCCGTAACAGTTATACAGTGATCACTGGTGAAAGGGTTAACTAGGGGGCAATCAGGGGGTTAAAACCTTTAGTAGGTAGTATATGGGGGTCCCTGTCGCTATAAAATGCTGACGGCGAACCTATATACTTACCTCCCTAACTAGCGTCACCTGTGTCACTAATACAGCGATCAGAAAAACGATCGCTTAGTGACACTGGCGACGGGGGGTGATCAAGGGGTTAACCTTTATTAGGGGGGTTACGGGGGTACCCTAGACCTAAAGGGGGGTACCCCAGACCTAAAGGGGGCTAACCCTAACACTTATAACTGTCACAAACTGACACCAATGCAAAAAAAAAAATGCTATTGGTGTCACTGTGACAGGGGGTACAGGGGGGTGATCGGGGGGTGATGGGGGGTCATTATTTGTTTCATATGCTGGTAGTAAGAAAGGAAGACAAGCTAGAAGGGGAACCATTGCCAAATGGTTGAGAATGGCTATCACAGAAGCCTCTTCCCTTCTAGATCAAGAGAATCCAGTTGGTATTCATGCTCATTCTACAAGAGCTTTGGCAGTGAGTTGGGCAGAGAAAGCTGGTGCCACCCCGAAACAGATCTGTAAAGCGGCTACGTGGTCAAGTCTGCCGACCTTTGCCCGTCATTATAGGTTGGACCTCCTGACAACAGGGGATCAGGCTTTCGGTAGGAAAGTCTTACAGGCTGTTGTCCCACCCTAATGGGGTAATTCTCGATTATCCTCTCAGGTGCTGTCCTAAAAGTGGTTTTGGGAAAATTCAAGTTAGACTTACCAGTCATTTGTTTTCCAATAGTCTTTCAGGACAGAAATGACTTGCCCTTTTTCTGCTGTATACTATGGTTTAACTGTTCCTTATATGTTTCAGCTGGGGCTGGAGGTTCTCTACAAACAACTGAAGGAAGCTGGGTGGAGGCCGCCTGTTAAAATTGGATGATGACGTGTTTCCTTTTGGGGAGGAGACATGATATCTCTCGGGTGCTGTCCTGAAAGACTATTGGAAAACAAGTTACCGGTAAGTCTAACTTGAATTTTCCTGTGCCGAAACATTGGCCGTCCCCTTATGAATGTAGGTGTGAATGCAGGTGTGAATGCAATTTCAATCTTCCTCAGTAAGGTCTATAGAAAGTTCATGCTCCCAAGTGTTGCTCGCTTTAGTGGATTTGGGATTGAGAGTGTTTCAAAAGGGGTATATTGTCTTGACCAGTCAGGAAGAAGTTTTGTAGTGCCTGGAAAATGCCTTATTTGTAGGTGTGTCCAGAAGGTAAACGTTTGGTCTAGCATGCAGGAAGATAGCGAAGAGTGGGACAAAAAGGAGCCTTTAGCAAAGAATTGTTCTGCTCGAATGTGTGGATAGGGCCAAATTTCAGAGTGAAATGAATCTGAGAGACCTGGAGGAAAGTCCAGATTGTGTCTAAATGGGGTTAGAGGACCAGGAGAGGAGGAGAGGTTGTATTTTTGACATGCTGCCTTAAAAATGCGCAGTGTGTTGCCAATGAGAGGGTGAGACATACATATCAGAACACAACTGGAATCTATCCAAGGTAATTGGTACAAAGGTAGCGGAGAAAGAGAATGTACAAGTTGTACCCAGGCTTTGACCATGGAGTGAATATTTCAGTCTACTAACCTTGTTAGCTGACAGGCCCAATAATATTTAGTAGTGTCCGAAAGGCCAATACCACCCTTTGATTTGGGAATCGTTAATCTGTCAAAGCTCAGTCTAGAACGCATCTTGCCGCAAATACATTTTGTGCATGCTTTCCCAGGGTGGAGAAGATCGCTCCACACAGGGACAGAACGGAGATCTGTCAATGTAAACTGACAGATCTCCGTGCTGTCAGGGGTGAGAAGAGCGATCTGTTGTTCATACTAAGTATGAACAACGATAGGTCTCCTTACCCAGTCAGTCCCCTCCCCCCACAGTTATGCCCCGTACACATGGTCGGATTTTCCGACAGAAAATGTGCGATCGGAGCGTGTTGTCGGAAATTCCGACCGTCTGTGGGCTTCAACGGACATTTTCCATCGGATTTTCCGACACACAAAGTTTGAGAGCAGGCTATAAAATTTTCCGACAACAAAATCCGATCGCGTCAATTCCGACCGTGTGTGGACAATTCTGACACACAAAGTGCCACGCATGCTCAGAAGAAATTCCGAGACGGAACAGCTCAGTCTAGTTAAATTAGCGTTCTAAATGGATATAGCACTTTCGTCAGGCTGCAATGTTTAAAATTGTTTAATGCAGCGCACTCTCTTCTTCTTTATAATGTGAGAAGAATGAAGTTGTTTTGCTGCTCATATTCACACAGAGTTCTTACAAACTTCTTTCTTTATTATTTATCATGGCTGACACTTACCCCCGCCTCCTCCTGTGTGCCACATTCCAGAGCCTCCTCCTGGCTAAGGTCTTCCTGTGTATGAAAAAGGGACATAGTTTTTTCTTCATCAATCACACACAATTTTCACCTCATGACTGTTGCTAATTGAAAGTTAACAAATATAACAGACTATCATTCTGAGCCTATTCCTATTTCTGCCATCAAATATCTGTGTGCTAAGTATACCTATTTTTTTTGGACATAGGGGAAAAAAGACTCGGAGGACACCCCTCATCAAAGGAGACCACAGATCCCCCACCTCTGGAAGAAGAGGAAATCCCCCAAAGCCAAGCAGAGCAGGAGGAGGAAGACGTGGTGGAAATTGTCACCACAACAGGTGAGTTTCTGCAACCACAGGCTCAGGTAAGAGATGGATACCGGCAGATTTATAATACATGTTTTTTTCATTTATTTTTATAGGTGATCGTGATGTTGTGGATCCCGGTCATTTCACAAGTGAGAGTGCCCAGATCCTGATCGGGGATATGTAATAGGGACTTGGAAAACATCCAGAAAAACATCAATGAGTTTAAAAACAAAATGAAGAACATCATTGATGTTTTAGGGAGAGTTTAAAAGACCTCCAAATCCCTGAGTTTTTGGTGGTATTTGTAATGGAAGAATTTGTTACATTTTTTGACATTTTATAGAAAAGACAAATTTTGAAGATGCACACAGTGTGTCAACATGTGCTATCTGCCATCACGGGAGATCAATGTAGGCGTTTTGGGGGTGCAACCCCTTCCTCAATAATAAAGTAGCTGTGAGGAAGGGATTGCACCCCCAAAACACGTCCATTGATCCCCCGTGATGGCAGCTAGCACATGTTGACATTCTGCAATTTGTGTGCATCTTCAAAATTTGGCTTTTCCAGGGGTGACTTCAACCCATCTGAACGCAATATCAAACACAGTTTCAAAATACTCATGTCTGATATTGCCTTCAATCTCTACAAAAGTTGAACTTTGTAAGTTCCAGATTTGTGTCTTGCTTGTTTGTTTGAAACATGCCTGTTTTACCTTAAATGGACATTTCTACTTTTATTAATGTGACCCAAAAAATTGTTATACAACAAACATGTTGGTTTGTTTTAAAAACCTTTTATAAATGCACATGTGATTGTGCTGGTATTAAAAAGATTGATACTCAAGAATGTGTGGATTATTGTTTCAATGCTCCCTAAATTTTGTGGAGGTGAAATTGTGGTTTTCAGTGACAATGGTGGTTATTTCCTTAAGGCAAATCCACTTTGCACTACAACTGCAGTTTCAGTGCAGTCTCATATGCACTTGTAGTGCAAAGTGGATTTTCCTTTAGTAAATAAAACCCAACAGTGCTTTTTTATGTTACACAATCACACCATTTTCAGGACTCCCCACATTTCTGTCAGGGTCAGCTAAAAGAAACACAAGCAGTAAATGTCACCAAAGATTTTAGTAGTTAAAATGCTTTTTTTATTAGAAAAATGTATCATACATTGTCTGGCATATTGATGGCCCCCCTACCCGCAAAGTATTCAAGGTAGCTAAGACGGACCTCGCGGGCACTCAGGGGGGGCAAGCCAGGACGGCCAGCCTCCAGCGCCGTCAGGGTTGTTTCAGTTTCAGGAATTCCGGCCTCAGGCCCAACTGAGGCAGCATAGTTGGCAGAATTTTGCCTTAAAAAGTTGTGGAGAACACGGCACACCAGGATGATATGATTCAGTTTATACTCCGCCATGTGTATGGGTGTAAGAAATAGGCTAAACCGGCTGGCCATGATTTCAAATGTGTTCTCCACCACTCTTCTGGCTCTGGCCAGCCGGTAATTAAAAACCCTCTGGTCCGGGGTGAGGGCCTTCATAGGGAATGGCCGCATAAGATGGTCCCCCAGCGCAAACGCTTCATCCTCAACGAAGACGAATGGGGGTCCTTCCACATTGTCTTCTGGAGGTGACAAGTCCAAGCTGCCATTCTGGAGACGCCTGTAGAACTCCGTCTGGGCGATGACTCCACCATCGGACATCCGGCCATTCTTCCCCATGTCCACATACAGGAACTCATAAGTAGCCGACACCACCGCCAACATCACAATACTATTGAACCCCTTGTAGTTGTAATAGTATGACCCCGAGTTGGGTGGTGGGAAGATGTGGACGTGTTTCCCATCAATTGCCCCTCCGCATTCAGGAAAGTCCCACCGCTGGGCAAAGTGGGAGGCCACAGTCTGCCATTCCTGTGGCGTGGAAGGAAACTGTGGAGTTAAACAAGAAAAGAAAATTAATCATTTTGCACATAAACATGGAAAGCAGATTAGACACAAACATTCTTGGACAACATCAGTATAAAATTTATTTTAGGGAGTATTTAAAGACAAAGGTATAAGGTCCACCTATTAGATCCCCCCCCCTCTCATGGGCCATGGGCCATGAACTCCTCCCCACCCTGTTCATGGACTGGACTTGTGTCAAGGTAAGGACCCCAGCACCAAGCCCCCACACAGCATGAACTCTACGAGGAGTACGTATACGCAACACGGCTAGAAAACGGTCGACTGCTCAGAACGCAGTAACAGAACGCACTGAAGAACAGCAAGGTCTGTGAAGAGCGACCTGAAAAACAGTAACGAACGAACAAGAACACAATGACAGAGTCACGCGTAACTCGCTGCACGCACTGAAGACCAGATACAAACCCACAAGCACAAACTGAACAGCAGAAAACGATCTGAAAACCACGAGTCTGAAAAAGCGCGAATCGTCTCTCACCAAACTTTTAATAACACGAGATTAGCAAAAGGAGCCCAAAGGGTGCCGCGCTTGGTTCTGAACTGCCCTTTTATAGTCTTCTCGTACGTGGTGTACGTGACCGCGTTCTTGGCAATCGGAAATTCCGACAACTTTGTGCGACCGTGTGTATGCAAAACAAGTTTGAGCCAACATCAGTCGGAAAAAATCCATGGATTTTGTTGTTGGAATGTCCGATCAAAGTCCGACAGTGTGTCAGGGGCGGATCCAGCGTCTTGTCTCAGGAGGGGCACTGTTAGAAATACGTTTTTTTTGTGGGCAATTTATCTGGAAAATGGCTGATGTTGGTGCTTTATTCATCACTGCACCATGCTTGTTATGGTGTCAGGATGATTGAAGCGCATTATTTCTATTATTACATTGTAATATAAAATGAAATGGTTCAACTCACCATAATGCAGAATCAGTGGGAGCCCCGAGTGTGTCACTTTCCACCGTCACCTGCCACACGCTGCGAATTGTCACTTGCCACACCTTGTGGATTGTCACTTGCCACGTCACTTGCCACACCTTGCGGATTGTCACTTGCCACACCTTGTGGATTGTCACTTGCCACGTCACCTGCCATACCTTGTGGATTGTCACTTGCCACACATTGCGAATTGTCACTTGCCACGTCATCTGCCACACCTTGCGGATTGTCACTTGCCACGTCACTTGCCACACATTGCGAATTCTCCACTTGCCACACCTTGTGGATTGTCCACTTTCCACGTCACCTGTCACTTGCCACGTCACCTGCCACACCTTGTGGATTGTCACTTGCCACGTCACTTGCCACACATTGCGGATTGTCCACATCACCTGCCACACCTTGAGGATTGTCCACTTGCCACGTCACTTGCCACATCACCTGCCACAATTTGATAGTCACCTGCCTGCTAAGGTGGTGTTTTGTCTGTTTCTTGCTGTGTCCCAGACTCAGGCAGCAAAGAAATAATGCAATCTCTCTGCTGCTCATGCTGCCTGCACAGTGAGGGCGGAACCTGGTTACTGCAGGGATGCAGGGCGGTGAGAGATGATCTCATCTCTCTGCTCCCCGTCCTTCGGCTAGCTGATTGGCCAGCTGTGCGCTCACGCCGAGCCGCCCACACACTGACGCGGCAGCCCACAACTCACGCTGACTGCTCGCAAACCACGCCGCCCGGTTCGCCCGCGGAAAAAGACCTGCGGAGTGGCTCACAGAGCCGCCCGCTCTCTCATCTGCCAGGCCCCCAACAAATTTCTCGAGGGTGGCAATTGCCCCGTTTCCCCCCCCTGGATCCGCCCCTGCCGTGTGTACGGGGCATTAGAATCACTCCCTAGGGAACACAGTTAACCTCGTGATCGCCCCATAGTGTAAACCCCTTCCCTGCCAGTGACATTTACACAGTAATCAGTGCATTTTTATAGCACTGATCGCTGTATGAATGCCAATGGCCCCAAAATGTGTCAAAAGTGTCCGATCTGTCCACCATTATGTCCCAGTCCCAATAAAAATTGCTGATCCCCACCCCGTATCGCTGATACTATTAGAAAAAAATATATAATAATAAAAATGCCATAAATTTTTCCTTTATTTTGTAGATGCTATAACTTTTGCACAAACCAATCAATATACACATATTGCGATTTTTATTACCAAAAATATATAGAAGAATACATATCGGCCTAAACTGAGGAAAAAATTTACTTTTTTTTAAAAAAAATTGGGGATATTTATTATAGCAAAAAGTACAAAATATTGTGTTTTTTTTTTTTCAAAATTGTCGCTCTTTTTTTGTTTATAGCGCAAAAATTAAAAAACGCAGAGATAATCAAATACCCCATTGGCTCCTGCTGCTGTCGATCAAAGTCAGTTAGCCAATTAGGAGAGAGAGGGGGCGGGATCAAACCACAGCTCCGTGTTTGAATGGACACACGAAACTGCAGCTTGGCTTGGGTGTCCCCATAGCAAGCTGCTTGCTGTGGGGGCACTCAACAGAAGGGAGGGGCCAGGAGCACAGGCGAGGGACCCGAGAAGAGGAGGATCCAGGCTGCTCTGTGCAAATTCACTGAACAGAGCAGGTAAATATAACATATTTGTTATTTTTATAGAAAAAAAACGAGAATTTACAATCACTTTAACCACTTGCCCACTGGGCACTTATACCCCTTTCCTAACCAGGCCAATTTTCAGCTTTCAGTGCTCTCGCATTTTGAATGATAATTATTTAGTCATGCAACACTGTACCCATATGACATTTGTGTCCTTTTTTTCACACAAATAGAGCTTTCTTTTGGTGGTATTTAATCCGCACTGGGTTTTTTATTTTTTGCACTGTAAATGAAAAAAGACCGAAAATTTTGTAAACAAATGCATTTTTCTTCGTTTTGGTTATAAAATTTTGCAAATGAGTAATTTTTCTTTATAAATGTTGGCCAAAAGTTATACTTTGATAAAAATAACCCAAATAAGTATATATTATTTGATCTGTGTGAAAGTTAGAGAGTCTACAAGTTAAACTTCATCACAACTGATGTACTGACGGCCTATCTAATTTCTTGAGACACTTATGCTAGCCATACACCTGTCTTAAAATACAGTTTTCAAAAAATGAACAAATGGTCGTGAGAGCAAAAGATTTTGCCATCATGTAATGACAGAATTTCGATCAATAAATCGTTCCACAGACATAAATGATTCCGTTTTTTTTGTTCGTTTTGTCATATATGCCTAGTGCAAGAAGCACATTAACCTTTCAATTTATCGTCCATTCGACCAAAGCTTTCCAAACCTTTCCTTGGATTTTTCGGCTCCAAACCGTCACAATCGCTTTTCCATGTGTGCCATTAACTGGACGATAAACAAACTGTCCAAATGACACATTTTTAAATGATTTTTTTATCTAGTGTATGGCTACCATAAGGGTCCTTTCACACGGTCGTTTCACCTGGCGGACTCCGTTTTGATCAGCGGGGGAACTATCCGCTGATCCCCACTGAGCAAGCGGATGACAGATTTACTGTGTAGAGATGGACCTGTCAGATCCCTGCTCACCTCTATGGGGGATCCTATCCGATCCTCCAGACTGATGGAAATTAGGGTTTTCATCCGTCTGGTTTTCAAATGTTTTTTGAACATGTCATTTTTTTCCACAAGTTTTTGGAAAATGTGGATAGCAGAGGCATCGCTAGGGGGTGGCTATTGAGGCTATATCCCCAAATCTGGGGCCCATAGCCCCGAGTCTCTAGGGCAGGGGTCAGCACCTGGCCCGCCACCACTGAAAGTGGGCACCCGGCCTGCGGACATTATCACAGGGCTGTATGGGGGCTGTGCAGTGTAGTGGGGTGCAGGGGAAAGTGGACACTACAGTGGGGGCTGCATTGATGGGCACTGGTGAGGCTGCATAGATGGGCACAGCTGAGCCCTGCATTCTTTATGTAGCCAACCATGGGGCTCTCTGGGGACCCTGATGTAAGGGGGGCTCCGAGGACCCTAATGTAAGTAGGGAGGCTCTCTAAGGACCCCGATGTAAGGGGGGGGTTTGGGGACCCTGATGTAAGTGGGGGGGGCTCTCTGGGGAACCCTTATGTAAGGGGGAATCCGCATTTAGATATGTAACAATATTTTTTATACACACACACATATTCTATACATGTGTTTGCCTGCCCACCCAAGCAAATGACTTTCTTTACTTCGCTGCTTTGGGCTCTAGCCCCGGATCTTTTCTAGACTTAGCAACGCCCCTGGTGGATAGAAAATGAAAACATTTTTTTTATACAAATTTGTCCATTTATAAGATATTTCTAACTCATAGCATGTACATAGCAAAAAATACGCCCCCAAATACATTCTGCTAGTTCTCCTGAGTACGGTAATATGACATGTGTGGGACTTTTACACAGCCTGGCCACATACAGAGGCATGGATGTGGCACAGATGGACAGGAATGAGGCACAAATGAGACATGAATGAGGCACAGGTGGGCATTAATGAGGCACAGGTGGGCATTAATGAGGCACAGGTGGGCATTAATGAGGCACATATGGTCATAAATGTGGCACAGATGGGCATGAATGAGGCACAGATGAGGCATGAATGAGACACATATGGACATGAATGAGGCATATCTGGGCATGAATGAGGCACATATGAGACATGAATGAGGCACATATGGCCATGAAGGAGGTACATCTGGGCATGAATGAGGCACATCTGGGCATGAAGGAGGCACGGGTTAGGCACAGATCAGACACAGGTGAGCACTGCTACGGTCTCCCTCCTCTCCTCACATGCTGTACCGATCAGTGTTTATATCATGCAAGGAGAGGAGAGAGCTAAATGGGACATGCACCAGTTTGCTGACAAGTGATTGCTCCATCATTGGAAGGAGCGATCACGTGGTAAACAGGCACTTTCATTGGCCCTTTACCCCGATCCGTTATCTGACCGCACTGTAGCTGTCATTCGGCTATGGCCCGGTCGGCAAGTGGTTAAGTAAGTTAGGGATAGCTACGAGCGGTTCCGTGAAAAACGTAAGTACATCGTCAGCAAAAGCAGCAAGTTTGTAAGTGTGCTTAGAGATGGAAAGACCTTTAATATCTGGGTTCAGTCTCAATCTACGGAGTAACGGTTCCAGGTTTGAAATGAAGATCAGGGGGGAGAGGGGGTACCCCTGTCGTGTTCCATTAGAGACAAAGAGTGCATTCAAAAGGTGGCCGTTGACTCGAGCCTTAGCTGTGGGAGCAGAATAAAGTGCTAGAATAAAATGTAGCATACAATCATGAAGTCCAACCTCTTTAAGCACTTCAGTGATATAGTCCCAGCCCACTCTATCAAATGCCTTCTCTGCATCCAGGGATAAGAACATACCTTGTTGGCGAGTGGAGGTAAGACAATGGTGTATGTTAAGTGCCTTTAGAGTGTTATCTCTTGCCTCCCTTCCTGGTATAAAGCCCATTTGGTCTAGAGATATTAGCTGTGGAAGTAAACGGAGAAGGCAGGTGGTGAGAATTTTAGCAAACAATTTGATATCCACGTTTGGTAGTGATATTGGCCTGTAATTTGTGACTAAAGAGGGGTCTTTGCCTGGTTTGGGAATTACAGTTATGTGGGCTTCTAATAGGTTCCTGGAGGAAGGGGTGTGGGAAGAAAGTGAATTAAAATCTGATAGGAAGTGGGGGGGTTGGAGTGAATCCATAAAGGTTTTATAATAGCCGATCATCAGACCGTCTGGTCCAGGGCTCTTACCGGTTTTGAGTTGTTTGAGTACCGCCAGAACTTCCGCTGAGGATATAGATTTTTTCAGTTTCTTTGCCTCGAGGCTAGTCAAGGGTTTAGGGTTATATTTGCGTAAAAAGTCAGTGGTTAGCTGGTGTCTGGAAGCTTCATCTCTATTTACTTTAGAAGAAGAAAGGTTATACAGCTGCAAATAGTACTTTACAAACTGCTCCGCAATTTTGTCATTGGTTACCGCTTTACGCCCTGGCGAGTCTGTTAAAGAATGAACTTTTAAAGGTCTGACATGGCTGTCAGGAGATCCTGTTGGGTGTGTGCAGCCTGAGTTTGCTTGTGGGCCTGTTCTAATGTATGGATACGCTTGCGTTTGGTGGCAATTATTTCAACCCTGATAGCACATTTATGAGCTATCCATCTTGACATTGATGTTATCTCCGGTAAATTGTTACCTGCAAAATATTGCCAAAGGTGTTGGTAAACCTCAGCGGCCATAGTGGAGTTGGTGAGCAGGGAAGGGTCAAGATGCCATATTAAAGGATGGGTGCTCGAGTTTGGGAATGATAGGGTCAGTGAGATGGGATGGTGGTCTGACAAAAACATTGGGTCATTGGACGTTCAATGAATCATTGATAAGTCTCTTTGGGAGATAAATAGATAATCTAGTCTAGAGTAGCGTTGGTGGGGGATTGAGAAGTATGTGTAGTTTTTCATGTTCTGATTTAATATTCGCCAGACATCATGTAACAGAAGGTCATGTAGTTGCATTTTAATTGCTTGTAGTGCTTTGTAGGGTAAAGGGGAGGCCCCGTTTGACGTGTTTTGTAAAGGGTTCAAAGCTGTGGTGGCTGGTGAAGTTTTAGGATGGGGGGGCGCCAGGCCCCGCCCTTTCTTTTTGACCCCTCCAACTTGGTGAAAATGGACGTGGTTTCAGCTAAATAGTGGGCGTGGCTCTAAGGTGGTGTGGTTAGTGTCTGAGATGAACGAGGGATGGAGGGAGAGGGAGAGAGGGATGGAGGGACAACAGGCCCAGATCCTACACAATAGAAATATGTGTAATCTAGAAAGTTTAACAATCAGCAGATAAAGATACTCCAAACACCTGGTGTTAGCGCTTCAATCATCCCGGCACCATGGCTGTTATGGTGTCAGGATGATTGAAGTGCATTATTTCTATTATTACATTGTAATATAAAATTAAATCATTCAACTCACCATAATGCAGAATCAGTGGGAGCCCTGAGCATGTCACTAGCCATGTCGCCTGCCACCAGATGTCATCGGGTGCCCCCAGCGGAGTCGCCCTCCTTACATGCAGCCTGTGTCACATAAAATGCAGCCTGCGTCCCACCAAATGCAGCAGCATGTGTCACCACCAAATTGCAGCAGCATGTGTCACCAAATTGCAGCAGCATGTGTCACCACCAAATTGCCGCAGCATGTGTCACCACCAAATTGCAGCAGCATGTGTCACCAAATTGCAGCAGCATGTGTCACCACCAAATTGCAGCAGCATGTGTCACCAGATTGCAGCAGCATGTGTCACCAAATTGCAGCAGCATGTGTCACCAAATTGCAGCGTGTGTCACCAAATTGCAGCAGAATGTGTCACCACGAATTGCAGCAGCATGTGTCACCACCAAATTGCAGCAGCATGTGTCACCACCAAATTGCAGCAGCATGTGTCACCACCAAATTGCAGCAGCATGTGTCATCAAATTGCAGCAGAATGTGTCACCACCAATTGCAGCAGCATGTGTCACCACCAAATTGCAGCAGCATGTGTCACCACCAAATTGCAGCAGCATGTGTCACCAAATTGCAGCAGCATGTGTCACCACCAAATTGCAGCATGTGTCACCACCAAATTGCAGCAGCATGTGTCACCAAATTGCAGCATATGTTACCACCAAATTGCAGCAGCATGTGTCGCCAAATTGCGGCAGAATGTGTCACCAAATTGCAGCATGTATCTCCAAATTGCAGCATGTGTCACCAAATTGCAGCATGTGTCACCAAATTGCAGCAGCATGTGTAACCAAATTGCAGCGTGTGTCACCAAATTGCAGCAGCATGTGTCACCAAATTGCAGCGTGTGTCACAACCAAATTGCAGCAGTATGTGTCACCAAATTGCAGCATGTGTCACCAAATTGCAGCATGTGTCACCAAATTGCAGCAGCATGTGTCACCAAATTGCAGCGTGTGTCACCAAATTGCAGCGTGTGTCACCAAATTGCAGCAGCGTGTGTCTCCAAATTGCAGCGTGTGTCACCAAATTACAGCATGTGTCACCAAATTACAGCATGTGTCACCAAATTGCAGGGTGTGTCACCAAATTACAGCGTGTGTCACCAAATTACAGCATGTGTCACCAAATTGCAGTGTGTCACCAAATTACTGCATGTGTCACCAAATTGCAGCGTGTGTCACCAAATTACAGCGTGTGTCACCAGATTGCAGCATGTGTCACCAGATTGCAGCGTGTGTCACCAGATTGCAGAGTGTGTCACCAGATTGTAGCATGTGTCACCAGATTGAAGCATGTGTCACCAGATTGCAGCGTGTGTCACCAGATTGCAGCATGTGTCACCAGATTGCAGCGTGTGTCACCAGATTGCAGCGTGTGTCACCATCAAACCCCCCTCCCCCGGTTACTTACCATGCTGTGTGTTGTCCTCTCCAGCGGTGTCTCCTGGAGAGCTCCATTGTTCTCATACTTCCTGCTTCTCTCTCCTGGGTGCAATTGGAGAGAAACAGGAAGTGACATCATACTCAGATGTCAATCAAACCGCCCGGCCATAGTAATAGATACTAGGGCCGGGCGGAAGCTACTTGGCGCCTCAGAAAGCGCCGCAAGGCGGGCTAAACGCCCGCAAATGAAGCGCCACGTATGCAATCTCGTGATTGCATAGACGTGGCACTTCCCATAAGTGCACTGTGTCCGGCGTCGCACTGTATCTGGCGTCCGAACACAGTGCACTTAAGGACCTTTTTGTGTATTTTTTTTTAAAGGGCCAGCTTTAAAAAAATTATTTATTTTTTTTGACATTTTTTTTTTGACACTGCCTGGAGGGGGGGTGGGGGGGGGGGGTGTATGACCTTGGACTGGATTTTGGACTATTTGAACTTAGCCTGCCTCTTACCTGGACTGTCATAGAACCACGCTGCCTGTCTGCCAACCGCAAGTACCTATTTGCTTTGCTCAGTTCGTGCCTGCCCTAGAGTGGTAGCCAGGCACTATAGCATTGTATTTAAGACATGGGACAACTGAGTACATGTAGGCCTGCTTGCCTTATGGGAAAGGGGGCTGCTATAGGTGAAGAACACAGTAGCCAGCTAAAGTGTCTGACCACCTGCGTTGGGTTGGACGTGACATTATCACAAGATGGACTCTAAACGGGCTTGTTTATTTGCTGAGGAAATTTGCAAACTAACACGCCAAGTCAAGGAAATGTCTACAGGGACAAGGTCAGAGGTTAGTGATAAATGGGGAGTACTTGGAATGGGCAGGGGTGGAAAGTGGAGTCCCCCAGGGTTCTGTCCTAGGACCAATCCTATTTAATTTAATCATAAATGACCTGGAGGATGGGATAAACAGTTCTATCTCTGTATTTGTGGACGATACTAAGCTAAGCAGGGCAATAACTTCTGTGCAGGATGTGGAAACCTTGCAAGAAGATCTGAACAAATTAATGGGGTGGGCAACTACATGGCAAATGAGTTTCAATGTAAAAAAATGCACTCGGGTGGCAAAAATATGAATGTAAGCTATACACTGGGGGGAGAACCTCTGGGGGAATCTAGGATGGAAAAGGACCTGGGGGTCCTAGTAGATGATAGGTTCAGCAAGGGCATGCAATGCCAAGCTGCTGCTAACAAAGCAAACAGAATATTGCCATGCATTAAAAAGGGGATCAACTCCAGAGCTAAAACAATAATTCTCTCCCGCTCTAGATACTCTGGTCCAGCCGCACCTAGAGTATGCTTTCTAGTTCTGGGCACCAGTCCTCAGGAAGGATGTACTGGAAATGGAGTACAAAGAAGGGCAACAAAGCTAATAAAGGGTCTGGAGGATATTAGTTATGAGGAAAGGTTGCAAGCACTGAACTTATTCTCTCTGGAGACGAGACGCTTGAGAGGGGATATGATTTCAATATATAAATACCATACTGGTGACCCCACAATAGGGATACAACTTTTTCGCAAAAGGGAGTTTACCAAAACAAGTCGCCACTCATTAAAATTAGAAGAAAAGAGGTTTAACCTTAAACTACGTGGAGGATGCTTTACTGTAATGCCCCGTACACACGGTTGGATTTTCCGACGGAAAATGTGTGATAGGACCTTGTTGTCGTAAATTCCGACCGTGTGTAGGCTCCATCACACATTTTCCATCGGATTTTCCGACACACAAAGTTTGAGAACAGGATATAAAATTTTCCGACAACAAAATCCGTTGTCGGAAATTCCGATCGTGTGTACAGAAATCCGATGCACAAAGTACCACGCATGCTCAGAATAAATAAAGAGATGAAAGCTATTGGCCACTGCCCCGTTTATAGTCCCGACGTACGCGTTTTACGTCACCGCGTTCAGAACGATCGGATTTTCCGACAACTTTGTGTGACCGTGTGTATGCAAGACAAGTTTGAGCCAACATCCGTCGGAAAAAAATCCATGGATTTTGTTGTCGAAATGTCCGAACAAAGTCCGACCGTGTGTACGGGGCATTAGAGTGGCAAGGATGTGGAATTCCCTTCCACGGGTGGTGGTCTCAGCGGGGAGCATCAATAGTTTCAAAAAACTATTAGATAAGCACCTGAACGACCACAACATACAGGGATATACAATGTAATACTGTCATATAATCTCACATATAGGTTGGACTTGATGGATTTGTGTCTTTTTTCAAATTCACCTACTGTAACATCTCATGCTTATTCCCTTTTCTTAGGGTATCCCTGGCTTAAACTTTATAGCCCACACATAGGTTGGGCTACAGGAGAGATTAGGTCCTGGTCCCAGACCTGCATCCAGAACTGCATTAAAACTGCTGACCAGTTGCCCATTTGTAACCCTTGTGTGGCCAGTACCAGTCATGTGCCTTTATTACAGTCCTATTTGGATCCTGATCATGACAATTTTTCCAAGCAGGGCCGCCATCAGGGGGGTACAGGCATTACACATGTAAAAGGCCCAAGTGTCCCTAGGGGCCCGGACGGTCAGGGCCCACTGCCCCCCCATCCAGAACCGCAGCAAATAAACATCCAGAAGATGTGACACTTTCACTTCCGACAGCACAACCCCCGCTCCCCCCCGCTGGTTGATGTTAAGCAGCTCATCCGATTTGCAAACAGGTTCAGAAACTTCACGATAGCAACCCCCCCACCCGCCGGCAGATATCAGATCTACAAACAGGAAAGGTTAAACAGCTGATAAAAACTTGTATGTGTGCGGCTGCAGAGAGGAATCCAAGACACTAACTTTCACCAGTAAGTGGAAGATTCTTCTGCACACAGACACACACAGAACAGGTTTACTTGAACTGTGATTGGTTGGGACAGGGGCAGGGGGAGTGGCCAGCTCGGTGCACATGGACACAGGACACAGCAATAACAGGTGCCATGATGCAGATAGATCCGAGAGTGCAGCATGGAGGGTAAGTCTCAAATATGTAATGTGGTATAATTGAGTTGCATTGTTAAAATGGAAGACTCTGGGTGCATAAGAGACTTACATTTTGGAGAGTCTCTTCACTGTTTAACTCTTATCCCCACCCAGAGTCATCCTCATCCATTTTCACAATGCAACTCAATCATCTTCATCCCCACCCAGCACCATCCATCCCTCCACGACGCATCTCCATCTACGTCCTGCACCATCCATCCCTCCATGACGCATCCCCATCCATGTCCTGCACCATCCATCCCTTAAAAATGCCATAAATATTCCCCATAGTTTGTGGATGCTATAACTTTTGCGCAAACCAAACAATATACACTTATTGCCTTTTTTTTTTTACCAAAAATATGTAGAAGAATAGATATTGACCTAAACTGATGAAGAAATTAGTTTATTTTTACATTTTTTTTGTTTATAGCGCAAAAAATAAAAACCGCAGAGGTGATGCGGTGATACCACCAAAAGAAAACTCTATTTGTTAGGAAAAAAAGGACGCAAATTTTGTTTGGGTACAATGTCGCACGACAGCGCAATTGTGCGTTAGAGCGATGCAGTGCTGAATCGCAAAAAGTGCTCTGGTCAGGAAGGGGGTAAAATCTTCCATGGCTGAAGTGGATGTCCAGTGGGCAGGCCCTGGGGAATGTTGGGGTCGGACCCCGGGGGGTCAGGCCTAAAGCTGTGTAAGGGGACCCAAAATTTCTGATGGCTGCCAATTTGCATAACCATTTGCCTTAATATGACTCTGTTAAAGCAAAAGACGCTGACTTAGTTTTTTAAATTCAGCCAAACACTCACTCGCATGCTTGTGATAGAGAGTGATATGTGTGTAATTCCTGATCAAGTCCCCTATCTGTCTGCCCTGCTCTGCTAGATTGGATTTCCCTGTGTATGACCTTGGACTGGATTTTGTACTATTCCCTGAACTCAGCCTGCCTTTTACCTGGACTGTCATAGAACCACGCTGCCTGTCTGCCAACCGCAAGAACCTGTTTGCTTTGCACAGTTCGCGCCTGCCTTGGCATGGTAGTCAGGCACCTTTAGCATTGTGTATAAGACCTGAGGGCAACCGAGTACTGGTAGGCCTGCTTGCCTTATGGGAAAGGGGGCTATAGGTGAAGAATACAGTAGCCAGCTATAGTGTCTGACCACCTGCGTTGGAGTAGACGTGACAGCGGAGATGTGTCTCTTGTAGAAAAATGATGTCGGTCTTATTTTTCCTTATGGACAGTAGTAATTGAGAACGTTTTTCTGGAATGTTGGGGCTGCACGTGTTGAGAGAGATCATTTTGAGCTTCAGCTGCCCAGAGGTAAAATGGTTGCAGCCAGACACAGTGGAGGGAGATTTCTGCAGCATATTTGGCAAGTACAGAATCACAGTATACAAAAAATAATATGCAAAGTGGTTGGAGGGAAACTTCAGAATGGCAAAGATGTTTTTATTACAAATTATGTGAGCAGACTGCAGTTCCTCTTTAAGTATGGTCCTAACAGAACCGACAAGGTATGTTTAATTTCATGATCTAAAAGATAAAACACAAAACCAATACAAATCTATGTGGTGAGCACCAGAGCTTACAAGGGCCAAAGATTATAATAGGATCTTAATCCAGACGATGGGAATGGCATTGTAGCTATAGTTTTTTTTCACAATAGATGCATTGTAGCTATAGTTACGTAAAGGTTTGTAACACAATTCTTACTGCTTAGTATCTGCATGGTGTTGCATGCATTGTTGCTATAGATTAGTTAAGAACATAAGCATTATTTACATTATACAGTGCCTTGAATTAGTATTCATACCCCATGAAATGTTCCACATTTTGTCATGGTACAACCAAAAATGTAAATGTATTTTATTGGGATTTTATGTAATAGACCAACACAAAGTGGCACATAATTGTGAAGTGGAAGGAAAATGATAAATGGTTTTCAAAAATTTTAACAAACAAATATTTGAAAAGTGTGGCGTGTATTTGTATTCAGCCCCCCCAATTCAATACTTTGTAGAACCACCATTCGCTGCAATTACAGCTGCAAGTCTTTTTGTGTATGTCGCTACCAGCTTTGCACATCTGGAGAGTGACATTTTTGCCATTTTTCTTTGCAAAATAGCTCAAGCTCTGTCAGATTTAATGGAGACCATCCGCGAACAGCAATTTTATAAGTCTTGCCACAGATTCTCAATTGGATTTAGGTATGGATTTTGATTGGGCCATTTTAACACATGCATACGCTTTGATCTAAACCATTTTGTAGCTCTGGCTGTATGTTTAGGGTCAATGTCCTGCTGGAAGGTAAATCTCTGCCCCAGTCTCAAGTCCTTTGCAGACTCTTAACAGGTTTTCTTCTAAGATTGTCCTGTATTTCGCTCTATCCATCTTCTCATCAACTCTGACCAGCTTCCCTGTCCCTGCTGAAGAAAAGCATCTCTACAAAATGATGCTGCCACCACCATGTTTCACGGTGGGCATAGTGTGTTCAGGGTGATGTGCAGTGTTAGTTTTCCGCCACACATAGCGTTTTGCTTTTAGGCCAAAAAGTTAAATTTTGGTCTCATCTGACCAGAGCACCTTCTTCCACATGTTTGCTGTTGCCCCCACTTTTTTGGTGAGGCAGGTTTAGAGAATATGGCAGATTAAAGATATATAGAGGCTGACACTTTTTTTTTTTATAACAAATCAAAGACTGTTACAAATAATGTCAGATCAATTACATTTTTAAACGTGCTTGACAAAGCTTATACCAATATCTCCAGAACAAAAAAGATAAAAATCAGCAATAAAGTTTGCTGAAAGCCTTTGCAATGTACAATGCACCTGGAGACAACATTGGAATTTTAATTCAATAGATGATTCTAATGTGGAAGACTTGGGTTCTTACACTGTTTTACACCAGTGGTTCTCAACCTCGGTCCTCAAGTACCCCCAATGGGCCATGTTTTCAGGTTTTTCTTTACTTTGCACAGCTGCTTTAAATCAATATCAATGACATGGCATTGATAAGAGCTATTTTATCTAAGGGAAGTTCCCAAAACATGGCCTGTTGGGGGGTACTTGAGGACTGAGGTTGAAAACTACTGTTTTACACCATAGTGTGTGCATGCATGGGTTAGTGGATGTCTGCTTGAGTCTGCAACATTATTTATTGTGACTGCATTTACTGATTTTTGAGCTCTCACAGGACAGTAACTTAAAAATGGCAAGAGTTTCTTTTATTTAAATGGGGGGCCAAAAGAGCTACCATGGGATATATCTGCTTGGCAGGGGTCTAAAGATGAATCCAAAGACACCAATCCAAATGGACCCCCAGTGGATACTTATAGCTTGACATGGGGTTTATTGCATCACTTCCTGACTGCAGAGGGAGAGAATTTACTACTGAAAGCAGGGGATCGTGGGGCATGTAGTCCAAAAAGCCGGGTTTCCAGTGGATCTAATGCTGCTGCAAACTACAAGTTCCAGCTGGCTGAAGAGAGAAAGAAATCTGGGTGAGGAGATAAATAGAAAGGTCCGGGGAGGGGCTCGCCCTTTTGGGACACACGACCTAAAGCTGTAGAAGTGGGAGGTCATTCTCTCCTGGCCGGTGTGAGTGGGTGCTGCGGCCTGGACATCATGGAGGGCCTTTCCGTGGGTAAGCTGTATCCCTGAAGGCATTACCATGCAAATTCCGCTGAATCCCTGGGTCAGCAGGTTGCCACTCGGACATCCTTCATCTGAATGCAGATTCTTCAAGAGTTATTGTTGATATGGAACATCCTGTTTCCAAGAGGCTCGGTATCTCCAGGATTGGTGAGCGGGTGGAAGCCCATCCTTAATATTACTTTCAGAGACACTGCATGCAGACACCTTTACTCCATTGTTTTCTACATCAAAGATCCTTCACTGGGAAACACCTTGTTTATTCAATTCACCTTTGCTCATTGCCATTGCACAGCAACATCTTAGGGCCCCTTCATAGCAAGCTGACACATCCCCACACAAGGGAATCAGCCTACAGCACCTGTTTATACTAAAGGCGAACTCCCACTCAGGTTTTGCATATTGTGTTTTGTTATTTCATTTTCCTGTGACATTAGGGCTTAGAGAGAGATGACTGACAAAAAGTATTCTCTTCCCCCTCTTGTACCTGGAGTCATAGGTTCCCTAGGATCTGTTGGCTTATCCCGCCAGTTCACATGTGCTGTCGTGGAGGCATGCAGCAGTTGCTCTGGCTCCTGGTTATATTGTAAAGGGTGGGGATAATGAACAGTGTACCTATGCCAGAAAGGTACATTCCAGCTAAAAAAAAGGTTTTTCTTAGTTTCTGTTATAAAATTTTGCAAATAAGTAATTTTTCTCCTTCACTGATGTGCGCTGATGAGGCTGCACTGATGGGCACTGATAGGCACTGATGAGGCTGCACTGATATGGGGCACTAATGGTCACTGATACATGTTGATCAAACCCCCCTTAATCCCCTCTTCTCAAGAGAGAATAAATTCAGTTCCTCTAATATTTCCTCATAGCCGAACTCCTTCATGCCTCTTATCCATTTGGTGCACTTCTCTGCACTTTCTCCAGTTCTCCGATATCCTTTCGGTGAACTGGTGCCCCAAACTGAACTGTATATTTCAGATGAGGTCTTACTAATGATTTGTACAGGGGTAAAATGATATCTCTCTCTCTGGAGTCCATACTTCTCTTAATACAGGAAAGGATTTTGCTTACTTTGGAAACTGCTACTTGGCATTGCATGCCAATATTAAGCTTATAATCTACCAGAACACTCAGATCTTTCTCCACCATTGATAGGCACTGATAGGCATTGATTGCCATTGTTGAGGCTGCACTGATCATCAGGAAACTGATGATCAGTCCCCTGAATATAGATGTCCTGTTGTCACACTTGCCAGTTACTTGCTCTCCTCTCCTCACGCTGTGACAGCCCTGGAAAGGATTGTCGATAACCGGCAAGTGTGTTTACATGGTGATCAACTGTGATTGGACACAGCTAATCACATGATAAAGGGCCGCTATCCCGTGACTAGAGGGATAGAGTTGCAAATATTGTAAAGCAACTGCTATTACTAACACTTTTTTTAAAATCCTTAATATATATGCAATTTCTAAAGAATAATTTTTAGAGAAACAATAAAAAATATATAAAAAGTTTAAACATATAAAGATTTTTTTTTAAATCCTAAGAAATTTAAAAAATCCCCCTATGTTCTTATTCCCACGGTTAGGTGCACCATTGTCACAATATTTACTAATATCATAGGGGCTCGCCTACTGATACGGATGTGATAACATGAATTGAAGTAAAATAAATATAAACTTTACCGGCATCATAATATAATACCACCTAATACATCAGTATATTGCTGGAGATATATACACATATTGTATTAATAATGTTACTCATGTGAACGTGCCAATGTGCTATGAGGGTTATGGAGTAACTCAAATATATCTGGTCTAATTTGTGCCAATATCAATATATCTGTACTATAGGGCATGTGAGGTATTGGATCCTAGTAATTACTAAAAAAGCAGTTAAGGTCAAAATCCTTGTTTAAACCTATAGGTACCAAAGTATTGAGCTCATAAATCCACCAGGATTCTTTTTTTCTAAGTTCTCTGGTTGTATTATCACCCCTTAAGCAATTTTTATGTACCTACATACCCCAGAAATGTAAACCTTTATAATCTTCCTTGTGTACATCTCGGAAGTGTGTTAATAAAAATTGCTGGTCATAACCCACACTGAAATTTTATGCTCTTTGATTCTTTCCTTCAGGGCTCTTTTTGTCCTTCCTATATATATATATATATATATATATATATATATATATATATATATATACACAGTTGCAGGGGCACTTTAAGGTATATACTACCCTTTTCGTATCACAAGAGATGAAATCTTTAATGGTTTAGAATTTACCTGTAGAACTATTGATGAATTATTTTCTTAACCACTTAATAACCGGCTCATAGGTGAATGATGGCTACAGGGCAGTTTGTTAACTCTGGGAGGGCGTACTATGACGTCCTCCTGGAGAATCGTTCCCACGCGCCCGCTGGGTGGCCAGAAAAGGGGGGAGGCAGCAAGTTTGTAGCCCCCCTCTCACCTTCCTTTTTGTGCCAGACCAGCCCACACGGGTTCATGGGACTCGGCGCTACACGGATCGCGGTAAAGGGCCAATGACAGCGGCCCTTTACCATGTGATCACTCCATCCAATGAGGGAGCGATCACAAATGTCAACAAAGACTGTCAAACAGGGTCATCACAAGTTCATCGCTCTCCTCTCCTCACACTGATGCAGCATGAGAGAAGAGCCAAACTGTAAGTTTTTATTATCTAGCAGTGCCACAATAGTGCCACAACAGTGCCATCTGTGCCATCTGTCATCTGTACCACCAGAGCCACACCAGTGGCACTACAGTGCACACCAGTGCCACCTGTGCCCATCAGTGCCACTGCCACCTGTACCCATCAGTGCTGCCTGTGCCCACCAGTGCGGCCAGTGCCACCTGTATGCTAATCAGTGCCACCAGAGCCACACCAGTGCCACCTGTGCCCATCAGTGCCACCTGCGCCACTGCAGTGCCACATCAGTGCCGTCTGTGCCCACCAGCGCCTGTGCCCACCAGTGCCACCTGTGCCCACCAGTGCCACCACAGTGCTCTGCAGTGCAGCCTCATCAGCCACCAGTATGGCAAAAAAAATTTTACTAGCGAGGAGGCCTACCAGCGTCTAAGCATTACCGATGAGAGCAGCAGGGAGCTCTCTGAGTCTCAGTCCGATTCGGATTCGGCCTATGAACCCCTTACAAGCAGCGGTTCTGAAACAAAATCGGAAGAGGAATGTGTGCCCGTGTAAAGACGGCGTTCTAGTGTGGAGCAGTGGAGCAGCAGCCTACTACCAGCAGCGCAGGGCCATCCACCTCGCGAGCAGTGCCGTTCACCTCGCGAGCAGTGCCGTTTACCTCGAGAGCAGTGCCGTCCACCTCGAGAGCAGAGCCACTACAACAAAGGCCAGGCACCAGTAGGGTGTCATCTCAGCCCCAAAGGGATAGGGGCCATATCAGCCTTCCCTATGCCCTTCAAAACCCCCTGTGGCTTCCCCCTAATCCTGGAGCAGCAAATATCCCCCCTTTCACTGCCCAGCCAGGTGTCCAGGTGAACACCGATGATTTTGCCATGCTTGATTTTTTTCATTTAATTTTCACCGAAGACTTACTATCGTCCATTGTGGCCCAGTGCAACCTCTATGCACAGCAGCACATAGTAAGCAACCCTGGCTCTAGTTACGCCCGTCCCTATGAGTGGGGAGAACTAACCGTAGAGGAATTCAAAATTTTCTTAGGCCTAACTTTTACTATGGGACTCACAAAAAAAACAATTGTACTCCTATTGGTCTACCAAAGCCATCCACAACACGCCACTCTTCCCATCCCTCATGCCAAGATCAAGATACCTTATGATTATGCGGTTCCTCCACTACAATGACAACACCCAGTGCCCTCCCCAAAATGACCCAGCTTTTGACAAACTATTTAAAATTCGGCCACTCCTAAATTATTTCTCTGAATTTCCCCAGTTATATACCCCGAACAGAATATTTCTGTGGATGAGTCCCTTGTAAAATTCTCAGGCAGGCTGGGCATCAAACAATTTATCCCCAGCAAAAGGGCCCGATATGGGGCCCTTCATTGGTGTCATTGGTCGGTCCCTAGAGAGGAAATAGATGGGATTTCTACACCAGCATTGCTTAAGAAGTGGAAGCAAGTGGTTGGGAATGGTAGATTCAGTCACATTAAGTGTTTCTGTTGCCATAAAATGGGGCGTTTTGCAAAAATGTACCATACTGTGAAGACTGGACAACAGCAGGCCTGTGTTCTTCCCAGGACAGCACGGAGAGACATATAAGTTTATTCGTTACGTTGGAAGTCAATGCCTTTCTGTGAAAGTATTTCAAGGCAACAGTGGGCACCCTACAATAGTTTTGCAGTTAGAAATGGGCAGATAAAGAAATGTGATCAGTGAGCTATGTTTTTGGCACAGTTGGAAGGAACATATAATCCGCTGTCTCTTACTCTTTTCAGGTACTGAGCATCAAGAGGTGGAGCAGGCAGACCAGAAGAGAGCCTGAGAAAGATACAGATGATTTCCTGATGATGACTGAATTGCAGTGGACTTTCATCTGAGCATTTCCTTATGACCAAGAGGACAAGAGACTTTTATCTGGGACTTTCTTTACACAAACTGCCAAAGACATTGTTATACCTGCTCAAAAGTAATGTAGCAGCCTTCCAGGGACAACAAAACAAAAGTCAGACCATCCAGAAGATACGGGGGGGTCAAACGGGAATTTTTTCCTCCCATTTTCAATACGGGGGGGTTTATTTCTCCCTTTCCTGGACAAAAGGCTTTAAGAGATGTTGAAGTTTCCTATATTATGCTATAAAGTCAAGAGATGGTATGTGTTGCTATGGCTATTAATCACTTTAAGAATAATGTAGAGTTAGATTTTTAAGAGCATATGTTTACAGAGGCTCTGCCCCTCCACTGATATGTAAATAAACCAGTTGCATAGGTTTTGAAGATGAGACAGGAAGTTCTCGGTAGGATGTGATGTAAGCAGGAGTTAGGGGGAGGAGATTTAGCTTTTGAAAGAAACATGTGTTTGGAAGTGCAATGAGGAAAGACATGGCTACCAGAAGCTGGAGAGTTTTGGAGAACTTTTGAGTTGGACTGAGCAAGGAACCATGAAGGACATTACATCTTAAACTCTAAGTTGAGTAACTGCTTTGTTTACTTAATGCGTACATATTGTACATTTTTATTTGTATTTGTTTGTATTTGTAAGCATATTTTTGTAAGCTATGAGTTGTGTTGTACTGTGTATTCTACAGTTGTATGTGCAGTTTTTCCTGTTTAGTAAAGCATCAATACACTACAGAAGTCTAAACTTCCTTGGTTTTACAGCAAGAACTTAAAAGATAGACGCAAAACATAACAGTAACGTGTAGGGGAGGGGCATCTGACATCACGGTGCTCCGACTGTGATTGTGTTCATTTGATCGTGGTAACTGCATAGCCATATCTCACTGTTGATCCATGCTAGCAGTGTTTTAATAGCATGTTTGTATAGTGTGGTGCTCTCAAAGCACCCATTTTATGTAAGTGTTCACTTGGCGGAGTGGGAATAAAGTATTAGTTTCTTTTTATCCAAAAGATATCAGCACTATTTTTTGGCAATTTTTCCTCCCTCTATGTTTTTGGATGCATGACATCTGAATTAGGTATATCCACGCATTTGGAGTATAAAGGTGGGGAGAAGCATCTCATCTTTACAGACATCTACCTCAGTCCCAGAGGGACATAAGTGCTTTCTGACCAAACTTAGTTGTGAGGTCACAGAAATTAAGGTGAGAGCACACCTGGAGGAGGGGGAGCACCATAAGCACAGGACTAAAAACACAGAATTTATTATACAAGAAAATTGTGAAGATTTATTTGAGCACTTGAATTTTGGATTTTCACATTGGACTGCATGAATTGTTTAATTAATCCTATAAAAAATACAATAATTGTTATGGATAGTGCAACAGGAGACCCTGTGAGATTTATTGTGATTGATAATTGATGATTGAGTAACTGTTTGTTAACACAGTGCAGGACACTTATAATTTAATAGTACTGAAGTTGTTAATTTACCCTTTTAGGCTGGGTTCACACTACATTCGCATGCGGCTTACAGCAGGGGTCCAGTGCGTCCCTGTTCTCTGTTTCAGGGGCGAATCAGGCCCAAATTTTTGCCTGAATTCGGACTTGAAATGGAGCCAAAGATGCACAGGACAGTTAGCTCCGCAGCTTCTCCGGAGATGTGTGACCCGCCTCCATTGAGATCCAGTCACAATCTTCTGTCATGCAAATTGGATGCGGGGAAACCCACATCCAATATGCACTAGTGTGAACCCAGCCTCAGGTTGTCATATAGAATAGACGGTCATGCAGTCTTATCTTAGATGAAATCTGTTTATAGATGAGGAAAGTAAAATGACAACATAAAAAACACAGTTAGCATGACTCTTTTTTTGCTTTTTTATTATAAATCATCTTTTATAGTACCACATATGCAGGTATAGGGTTCTTTACTGATCATTCACATGCTAACTTTCCATCAAAACTGGATAGTGCAATAGCAAAAGCTTGAACTGCACACATAGGGTACTTATAGTCCATTGTGAATGCATCGTCAGCTACACGACCAAACTGCATGATGATATAATCAACTGTAAAAAGCAAAGATAAACAGGATAAACACTTTTTTGGTAAAAAAATTATAATTGACTATTATTATTATCGTTTATTTTAAGTCTTGGTGTGGCTGCAGATCATGATTCATGGTCTTACAAAAGCTTTTCTGATAGTCTGTTGATATGGTATGGTATAGTATGGTGTTGTATGGTATGGATAATGGTCCCCTGCAGTGTCTTAAAGTGGTTTTAAAGTCAAGACATTTTTTGCCTTAATGCATTCCCTGCATTAAAGTAAAAAATGTCCCAGTGGTTGCATCGCTGCATCAATCAAATCATGTGAGGAGTGAGCGGGGCGGAGCTGTGTGTCAGCTTGCTATGAGGCATTTGCACAAGAGGAGAAGCAGAAACCACCAGCGGGGGACCATATTCATTACTTTAGGAAAAAAATTGCTTTTTTAACCACTTGTAGTAAACCTCAGCCTGTGCTCCTTGACTCTAGTAAATTGAGCCTAGCCTTGGTCTTGAAATTCGTTCTGCTGCCTGCCAATTTTACACCTGTGGTCAACTTGTAGTAAAACCCTTACCAGTGCTCTGTGTCTCCTGTAAATTTGGGCCTAAAGTTGCCATTTAAAATGTCCTGCTATTGGCCAAGTTTACACTTCTTACACTTCCTTATATTTTTATACAAGCAGTAAATGAGCTTTAAAACAGCCCCTCACTGAGCTGTGCAGCTTCAGGCACTGTGGAGCAAATAATTCTCAAAATTAACAAAGACACTCTGGTCTTTTGCAGTGAACCTGTAGTTAGTTTATGTTGGGAGGTGAAAACTGGTGCAAAAGATAACAGAAAACATTCCTACTCTTGGATGGCAACCCAAAGCCTGAAGCATGCTCTTTGTGTCTAGTAAATTTGGACCCAAAATTGCTTCTTGGGGTATCAGAGTTGGGGAAGAGGCCCTTTTCCCTCAACAATAGGAAAGGGTGCTTTGCACGTGAGGGAGGCTTTGCCACCCCCTTTGTAAGGTACTTTCCCCCACTGTAGAAAGGCATGTGGGCTGGTCTGGCACAAAAAGGAAGAGGAGAGGGGGGCTACAAACTTGCTGCCTCTCCCCTTTTCTGGCCACCCAGATTAATTAAAATGGATGTCCATCTATGTTTTGTTTTGGAGAATGTGATAAACAATTAGAAACTCTCCTAGGTTATACATTTGCTGTATTCGTTTAGGCAAAATCTGTCCCAGCATGCTAAATATGTCTGTATGGAACCATTGAGATAATACATTTACAAACTATACTACATTTAGGGTCTGTCAGAGAGCAGTAAATTTTCTTACGATCATCAGAATGGACAATCTGAAAGTTCTTGATAGAAGGGTGGGTGACACGTCCATGAAAGTTTAGCACATAGGATTGTGTTTCCTCGTTCCACACAGGGCTCTTGTTGTGGAGTTCAATTACATTCTCCATGTTCTTGCTCTGCCATCGCTGCAGTAGCCCATCATTGTCCTTTAAAGAAGGGAAATCAGTTAAAGTAAAGGGAAAAATGCTAACTAACTTTACTCACATTTGGCCAAACAGTAGTATGGGCAGTAGTTCTTAAGTCAGTGTTACATCAAATTACGATTTAGTTTTATAGTCTTTCATAGTCTTTTGACTAAATGCCATTTTAGTTTTAGTTATCTAAATTATTTTAGTTTTAGTCATATTTTAATCGACTAAAATCTCCAATACATTTTAGTCGACCAAAATCTCCAGTACATTTTAGTTGACTAAAATAATTTTAGTTGACTAAAATCGAATGAGTTTGGTTAAATTGTAATGCATTATTTAACCACTTAAGGACCGAGCCTCTTTCTGAGATTTGTTGTTTACAAATTAAAAGCAGTTATTTTTGCTAGAAAATTACTTAGAACCCCCAAACATTATACATTTTTTTTTCTAACACCCTAGAGCAGGGATATGCAATTAGCGGACCTCCAGCTGTTGCAGAACTACAAGTCCCATGAGGCATAGCAAGACTCTGAGAGCCACAAGCATGACACCCAGAGGCAGAGGCATGATGGGACTTGTAGTTTTGCAACAGCTGGATGTCTGCTAATTGCATATCCCTGCCCTAGAGAATAAAATGGGGGTCGTTGCAATACTTTCTGTCACACCGTATTTGCGCAGCGGTCTTACAAGCGCACTTTTTTGGGGAAAAATAAGACAACAGTAAAGTTAGCCCAATTTTTTTTTTATATTGTGAAATATAATGTTACGCCAAGTAAATTGTAAACATCCCTTGTTATAGAAAAAAAGCATGACAGGACCTCTTAAATATGAAGTCTGGGGTCAAAAAGACTTCAGATCTCATATTTACACTAAAATGCAATTTAAAAAAAAAATTGTCATTAGAAATTTTTTTTTTTAAATGGCCCTTTATAAGAGCTATGGGCGGAAGTGACGTTTTGATGTGGCTTCCGCCCTGCAATGGTATGGAGACGGGTGGGGGCCATCTTTCCCTCGCTCGTCTCCATACCCAAGAAGGAGAAGGATCCAAAGGCCTCTGCCACTACCGACAGCTCCGGTAAGCGCCTCTCCCTCCGCCGATAAAAGTGATCTTGCAGCGAATCCGCCGCAAAGACCACTATTTTCAGAAACCGTACTGTCCACCAAAGAAGAGGATACCGGGGTTATGGCAGCTAGCTGCTGGCTGCTGCCATAACAAAGATATCCCTCTTCAAAGTTAGAATGTATATCGGTGTGTGGCAGTCTGAAAGTGGTTAAGCATTTCTCTAGAATTTCCAAACTGATTATATACTCCTGGAGTAAAAATATAATAACATGTTATTATTTATGGTATTAAGGTTTGAACATGCACACTACAGACACAGATTTAGCTGTTGTGATATATAACCAGTGTTAATTTTGACATCAAATTTTCAACCTTTCTCTGGATCAACTGTGGGTGTAGAATTGTGTATATGGGATTGTATGAATTTTTTTCTTTTTCACTTTTATTAGTTGCGCTGGATGGACTTGTGTCTTTTTTCAACCTGGCTAACCATGTAACTAGTTTTAGTAATAGTCTTTTGATTAAAATGCCATTTTAGTTTTAGTCGTATTTTAGTCAGCTGAATTGTTTGTTGTTATTTCAGTCGACTAAAATAGTGTTCATTTGTGTTAATGAAATTAACACTGTTTAAAGTTCTTTTCATTTCATCCATATTCTTTAAACTGCTAAATGCATGCTATTCTTTTACCTTATAAAATACAAAGTAAAAAAGAATTTCTATATTAACACACAATGAAACATTTATTTAACTCACATTGCGTGGCCGAATGGGCACCCTTTCACATTCTTCGTCCATTCCTGGTATTAATACTGTCATTTTTCTAGGACCTTTAAAACCCAAAACATTTGTTTCCTGTATATAAAAAGCACAGTATTATTCCATGTACATGAAATGACCATGACTTTGGCTAAATAACTTTGTGAAGATAACAAAAAGGAATTGGTTACTCTAAATGCACTTCAGCCAAACCTGAAGAAATGTTTGCAATAAATTCATTTTAGCTCTATTATTAGTTATTTACCTGTCAAAATTAACCTGAAAACAGGCTGGATATTGCAGTCCTTATGTTTTTGTACAAGCAGTAAATGAGCCTTAAAACAGTTCCTCACTGAGCTGTGCAGCTTAAGGCACTGTGGAGCAAATAATTCTCAAATTTAACAAAAACACTCTGGTCTTTTGCAGTGAACCTGTGGTTAGATTATGCTGGGAGGCTGCCTAGTCACTGCTGAAAAAGATAACAGAACATTCCTACTCTTGGATGGTAACCCAAAGCCTAAAGCAAGCGCCCAATGGCAGATAAGCACATCAGCCTCAGTTTTCTATTGCAACTGCCTGACATAGCCAACTGAATAACTAGTTTAGCTCACCATTTGTAGGTTTTAAGAAATAACAGTTTTTTTTAGATGTTACAACATATTCTTTGAAGTTAAGACTGGGCCATCCTATAAATATAATTTTGTTCACTGTTTAGCCATTCTGATTTTCTCCAGGTGTTACCAGGTTGTTCACAAAACTATTACAGGTTGCAACAAATATTTTGATGTACTATACTGTATTAAATATTTAAGCACCGGGTGAAAGTGTTGAGTCAAAGTACATAGAGATCAAACAAACAGCCCTTTTTTTAGGAGTGTAGAAAAAAAAAGGAGAAATATACACTATATTGTCAAAAGTATTGGGACACCGGCCTTTACACGCACATGTAGACTGGGATTCCATTAAAGTTCATGTGCGTGTAAAGGCAGGCGCCCCAATACTTCTGACAATATAGTGTATGTTGATCACATATGCTATGGAATAAGCACCACTGCATGCCCACTGCCACATATCACCAGATGGGAATAAATAGTCACTACAGCAATAAACTAGTTGCATATTTTTTTCTGTAGCGCAGACCCCAAACTGGTCCCGCTGTTTGCCCCAGGATCTATTCCCTAATTGGTGCATGGCAGCCAGGCACACAGTATTTTTTCAGTCTCTATACACAGTAACCAAGCAGATGGTGTCTTTTTGTAGATTTTATTTTTGAAGAACTTGGATAGGGATTAGGGTGAGCATTGGGATACCCAGAACTAAAATAAACTCGGTTGAGTACACTATCTTGCAATGCAGAAAAGACTTTCAGGATGGGAAATATGAATAAACTCAGGACAGAGGGATCCTACTCTAGACACAGCCCTGGTCAGCAAATCTAGAACAGTCGCTTCAGCAGAAGAGCAAAGGCAGCAACAGTCTCTTTCCAGGATTTCTGTGAGGCCTCTCCTCACTTTGTCCCTGTATACATGGATGTCTCCTTTCAGTGCCAGCCAGATCCTGTACCGTGACATGCCCGGCCAGATCCTCCGCAGACTTTGCTCCAACTGTTCTTGCAGCTTTGGTAGTAGGTTCCCCAGCTCTGCCTGAGCTGAGACCGTACAGAACTTCCTGCAGACTCCTCTGGATCACCCTGAAAGGCAGACAGCCCCTCCAAGCTGGGTCATTCTCCCACTGGCAAAGGACCCTGCTGTTCTAAGCCCCAGACCATTTATACCCCCTCTTCTGAAAAGGGATTGGCTGAGGCATTATGAATAATCAGCCCCAGATCGGCCCCTTCCAGCACACTATGTTTCAGCAGCTTCTAGAATACAGGGGAAAGTAGGCGAGCCTGCAGCTGCAGAACCCAGTACAGCCTGTAACAATCAAACCCAGCTCCCCTGATTACAGTGAAGCCCACAAATAAACTAAATTTACCAAGTAGTACCTAACTAGGAGGGTGCCACCTATACAGCTTTACTATCTATAGCAGAAGGCACTCTTCCTCCAGGCAAGGTTTCTAACCAATTAAAGTGGTTGTAAACCTCAGACATGAAATATGAACAAAGCACATCCTTCTATACTGTGTACTTGTCTCTATCCAAAGCACTGAGTGAGATTTCTCTCTGCAACCTAGCTGTTATATGCACTTCTGTCATCTCTGACAGCTTTTTTTGACTCCAAGAGATAATTGGTGACAGCCTGTGATTGACAGCCACAGCTCTGCATGTTCCCTGTGTACTGTGAGAGAAGGGGGTGTGCCTTCCCTCCAATCAAGGCTCAGAGCTCTCCTCACTGAGCTCTGCAGTGGGAGACTTCAGATCCCCACTTCCTGCTTTTTAGAGCTGAGAGATGCTGTGTAAAATGTGTGCTTCAAAAGACTATGGAGAGGACTTCAGATAAAAAGGTACAACTTATGTAGGAGGATGTGTTTCATCTCTGTGTATCACCTGAGGCCAGTCACTTCACTAGGTATGTAGGTAGGGACTTACAACTGCATTAAAGTAGAAGTACAGCCAAAGCTCATTTGGCAGCACTTCTCCTGTGGACAACAGTAGTGCAGTTTGTTCTGCATTCCTGTGACCCGTTTTCAGCAGAAGTCACAGAGCCTGTCCAGGCTTCAGAAAGATCGTGACCGATGCTGCATCCACCTAGGTAAGCATGATTCTAGGGGGAAAAAAAAAAACCTCAACTTCTCTTTTAATTTTCAGCTTTCTCTGCAGACAGCACATGGATTCCCCTTTAAATGCAGCTCCTCTCCAATCACCCTTTTATTTGCATGTTAATTACTGTCATAATGTTTTAATCAGATGGTTTTTCAGCTTAGAACTGAACAGGTTTGATTTAAGATATATTAGAAGGCCAGTATGGTGCCCTGAATTTATGGGTGAAGCCCGGTGGGTATTTAAACTGGCCGCTCGCCTTTGCTCTGTCGGTTTCAGTGCGCGATTCGTTACATCACCAGGCCGACTCTTCAGCTCACTGTGTGTTCGTGAGTCTGTTCTGAATACAGTACATTGCGGTTGCTTATTCGTGGTTTGTCATTCAAAGTCTTTCTCGCTTTCACAGGTAGGATTCATTAGCCCCCTTGTCGTATTACGTTCAATCAGTTTATTTCTCGTTTTGTTCCCCATTCCTTGTTCGGTTCTGCCTTGGAGCTTACGAATCGTTCGTAGGCCTCCAGTACACAGCAGTCACAGGCCCTTTCCTGTTTCTTCTCCGATTCACAACGGATGCATGGCACACGTACCACAGTCTGCTTCCTACCTAGTCGCATCAGCGGCTCAATGGTTCGCATCAGACACATCCTGCACCGATTCATACCGCTCACTCCCATATACTACTAACGATTTGTTGTCTCACTCACTGGTCCATATCACTTCATGCCATACACATCACTCCGATTCAGGCCTAAGTCGCCTTGGCGGCACAAACGCTTTGCTTCACTCGCATCCCACGCACCGATCGTAGTGGTTCGTACCATACCCTACCTTTCGTTATTCATATCATTGTTCAGACCAATTCGGATCATGTCAGCAGCCACATGCATCACACTCCAAACCGAACCTAGTCGCATCGGTTCGCATCACGAACATTCCACACTCAATTCGTTACACTCCCTATCATAAATCTACGAATCGTTACGTATGCCATTTTCACAGTTTGTTCCTACACATACTATTTCTGCTATCTTTTTCTTTTCGCCTATCAGTAGGTTACCTTTGTTGCAATCACTGCAAGAACACGCATCAGCAATCGCTGCAAAACTCGTATCTCAGCATATACCCATTGCATTTGCTACAAACAGGCTTCTCAGCATACACTCCTTGCAATCGCTGCAAGTACTCGCATCTCAGCAGCTACCCATTTGCTATGCCACAAACATGCTTCTCAGCCTAAAACTCCTTGCAAATGCTGCAAGTATGCATCTCTACACAACTTCTTGCAAATCGCTGCAAGCACACTCAGTGAAACTCACACAGCCACACTTAATTTTAGTGGCACCTAATCGGCCACTCGTCTCTAGTGGCATTCATACAAGCCACTTATTTTCTGTCTGTCTTTCTCCCTCAGATCAGTCGAGTTCAGGTGCCATCCTGTACCAGGTTGGACGTTACTTCCCAGGTAAAAAAAAAAAAAACAACTGTTACTGTTACTTCACATACATCATTGGAAGTACTCTTCAGGCGTTAGTTTCTGTCACATATGTCTATACATGACACTCTATTTTCGAAGGACGTCCTTCACCTCGTAGACAAGGTTGTTTAACAGTAGGCTTGCTGGCAGTACAAGTGTTGGCAGGCCGATCATACGTCACCCACTACAGACCCCAACATTCCTACGTAGGCTGTACTAGACTTCATCTTCTCGCCCCAGTACGCCCTGGGGTTCTGATCTTTAGGTTTGCCACAAACAGGCACCGGAGCTATCGGTTATCTGGCCAATCACCTCCTGGCCCACCTCGGTCTCCTCGCACTCTTCTGAGTTTTCTAAATTTTCACTCTACATAGTTCTGCCACAACAGAACACTGTCAGCTCCTGTCTACGCCTATCATTCCTTTTCCTGTACTTCTCTTTTTTCTTCCTCTCTGAGTTTTCTCTTTACCACTTGGCTCTCTATCCTACGGCTATGTCTCTTCTTAAACATGAGCACCCCTGCCCCTTTTGTCTTCTAGCCAGAGCCATGTCACAGGCTGGCAGCGAGGACCCCCACACCTGTCCCTCTGTCACCCTCTGTGGGCTCAAAGTGCGGAAGCATACAGTCCCTCAGGGGATGGACCATCCCCAAGCTCATTTCTGAGCTGAAACGCAGATATATTTCCTTTCCTGCCACGGCCAGGAAGGCAGAGCTTTTTAGGCTCCTCTTCCTGCCTCCAGCTACAGCCCAGCACAAAGCAGGCATCCCTGCAATCCATTCCTAGGGCCATTTCCCATCTGCATTCTTTGGTCTCCTCCTTAACTGCAACAGTTTCGGAAGTCCAGACCAGAGTCACCCTTTTGGAAGTTCGCCGACCCATGGACCTCCCTGATCCGGTCTTGGTCCCGATGACAGCTTCTCCTTCTGCAAGTACACCAGGCTCTACACCTATCGTCCTCCCCGCTCATCTTGTCCCAGCCAGCGTCAGGAAGGATATATTAGAGGACAAAGACGTCAATTTGGCATCTCTGCTCATCCCAGCCCACGACTGACAACAAATCTTTTGCCTGGGGGTAACTCTCAGTAGTTGTCAAGTCCTTAGCTGTCACCCACCGAGTTCGTCCTGGCCTTCGGGATGTTCAGGGATGACCTTTGTTCAGCCACCCCCAGCAGGAGGGAAGAGCTGGAGTTATACCTCCATGCAGTCTTAGATCTTGCTTACAAATATGGTGGCTTTGCCTTCTACGACTACCATCTGTCATTCTCAGCCAAAGCAGCAGCAAGACGCGCCCAGTTCCAGATCAGTACTGACTGGAGCAGCACAGACACGGAACTATTCTGTCTCCACTTTGCTGGTCTTCGTTCCCCACTCTGTGCGATTTGCCAATCCTCCGCCCACACAGCAAATTGGTGCTCTGAGGCAGCCACAAGACACCCCGTCAATTTCCCTTCCTCCTCCGGCTTCAACCAGGGCTCGTTAGGCCCACCACAACAGCAGCAGGTAGACAAGTTGGGACGACCAGTCTTTTCAGTGGGGGGCATGGTGATATGCAACAACTTTAACCAAGGCTGGTGCTCCTTCAGCCAGTGCCGCCTACTGCACGTCTGTACTTCATGTCACAAGGCTCAACCAAAGTCCACTTGTCGTCTGAAGCAGCTTAACAAATCCTGACTAAGCCAGGTGGATGTCCTGTGTCTGAGCTTCTACCGCTCCACACACCCCACCCCTTCACTGGCAGTATTCCTGCTACACAGCTTCGCGGCAGGATTCCACACCGACTTCATCGCCTTACCCCTCTCCACTCACGAGTGCAAAATCCTACAGTCAGTGGACATTGATGCTCAGGCCATAGACACCCTCTTAAAGACGGAGTTAGATAAAGGGTTCATCATCGGCCCCTTCTCACAGTCACCTTTGCAGATTTGGAGACTCAGCCCTATTGGGCTTGTCAAGGGCAAGTTCACAAATAAACTCTGCTTAGTTTACGACTTGTCTGTGCCTCATTTCTCACATATCCCTAGTTTGAACTCCCTGATCCCTTCTGAGGAACTTTCTCTTAAGTACACGGCAGCCAACATGGCCATCCGGGCCATCATTAAGATAGGTACCGCCGCCTGGCTATCCAAAGCAGTTATCGCAGATGCCTTCAAACTCCTGCCTGTCGAACCACCCCTCTGGCGGTGGCATGGCATGAAGTGGAAGGATTCTTTCTATTTTGCCACCAAGCTGACCTTTGGCTCTAAAAGCAGCCCGTGGCTGCTTGACGTTTTCGCCCAGTCCCTCACTTGGATCCTATCCTTACCAAGGTGTCCTCTTGCACGGGCAGCATTTGATGGGCACAGTGGCAGCATTTGATGGGAACAGTGGCAACGTTTGATGGGCACAGTGGCAGCGTTTGAGGACACAGTGGCTGCAATTGATTTTTTTTTCAAAATTTTTTAACGCCCCCCCCCCCCCCCCAAAAAAAAATTTTGAGCACCAGCCGCCACTGCCCCAAACTAGGGATGACCCGAACACCCCCCGGTTCGGTTCACACCAGAACTTGCAAACAGGCAAACAATTCGGACTAACACGCGAACACCGTTAAAGTATATGGGACACAAACATGAAAAATCAAAAGTGCTAATTTTAAAGGCTTATATGCACGTTATTGTCATAAAAAGTGTTTGGGGACCTGCCCCAGGGGACATGTATCAATGCAAAAAAAAGTTTTAAAAACTGCCTTTTTTTCAGGAGCAGTGATTTTAATACTGCTTAAAGTGAAACAATAAAAATGAAATATTCCTTTAAATATCATGCCTGGGGTGTCTATAGTATGCCTGTAAAGTGGCGCAGTTTTCCCGTGTTTAGAACAGTACCACAGCAAAAATTACATTTGTAAAGGAAACAATGTCATTTAAAACTGATAGCGGCTGTAATGAATTGTCGGATCCCTTCAATACAGATAAAACTCATTGAAAAAAACGGCATGGGTTCCCCCCCGTCCATTACCATGCTCTTTCCTTTAGAAATGTCATTTTGCTGTGGTACTGTTTTAAACACGGGAAAACTGCGCCACTTTACAGGCATACTATACACCCCCCGCGATATTCAAAAGAATATTTCATTTTTATTGTTTCACTTTAAGCATTATTAAAATCACTGCTCCTGAACAAACGGCCATTTTTAAAAAATTTTTTTGCATTGATACATGTCCCCTGGGGCAGGACCCAAGTCCCCAAACACTTTTTATGACAATAACTTGAATATCCTTTAAAATTAGCACTTTTGGTTTTTCATGTTAGTGTCCCATAGACGGGGTTCCGCGGCTTTCGAATTTCCTGCGAACGCCGCATAATGTTTGTTGTTGGCCGAACCTCTGAATAACCAAAGTTCGGCCCGAACTTATGCTTGAGCCGAATCGTTCGCCCATCCCTACCCCAAACCACATGAATGGGCTCTCTGATCAAATCCTATTTAGGGGCTGCACAGGGAAAACCTCAGTTAGGAAAGGCCGAACCTGGCATGGCATGATGTTAAGGTAAGGGACTTCATTTCCAGCCTTCTTAACAAGGGAATAGGTGATGCTAGAAATGCTGCAGTCACTAATCAATGATTATCACAAATTTATAGTTAGCCAGCTCTGAGATGATGGAACTTATACGCTTCAGAAGGCAGTGCACCATGCTGCCATGATGCACCAGAAAATGTAAAGGAAAAATTGTTAATCAACAAAGATAATAGAAGTTGACCTTTGAGGTTATTCTTTGCCATGTCTATGCACAGTGGTGGAAAGTTGATTTGTATAGATGAATGAATAGTACTACAAATATGCTGTAGCATTTAGATTGACCATAGGTTGTGCTCCCAGGTTGTCTTTTGGTTTATTTCTGCCAGTATTTTATTTAACTTTGCTGTTATGAGGTATTAGTCAATGAAAGTACTTACATAAACAACTGCTGCAAGCTCCTGCCGAACATTGGACCAATCAGAATTGGCTTTTTCTGGGTTTGCACCATTGTCAAACACAGTAAATTTTGTACCCATCAGGTTAGATCTGAGAAAAGAAGGTCAGGCACAAAAAGGAAACAAAAGTCTTTTTAACACACAATTGCATTTAAACAGTTGTATTATTGCACTATTTGATTGTATATTTTAGTTGACTTTTTATAAAAAATACCAGATTTTGTGAAATGAAAATAGCTATACTTCCTAAAGTATGCTTGTCAGATTGTGCAGCATTTCTGACCGGCCACATGCATTTTGTTAAAAGGAAATGTTAAGAAACGTCTCATAATTAATATTCTCCTTCAAATGAAGTGGTGCATTCTAGTTCTAAGAAGCCGTTGTCAACAGTGAAGCTAAATAGGTGCATCAATGCCTCCAAACTAGAAGCTCCCAAACACCATAACAGATCGGCGCGGCTCCAAGCCTGCAGTGTCAGTTTAGTGTAGCCCTACTACACTGACTATTAAATCTATTTGCTACTGAGAGATTTAACTGTTTGTTGTGCTGCATGTGAGGCAACTGCCAGTTTAGTATGCTACACATTAAGAGACTGCCAATGATACAAAATCAAAATAAATCCAGAATTCGCTGCAACACTTCACCTTTATTGATCCTTCATGCAAAAGACATCACAGACAGGATGGGGTACAGCAAAAGTTGACACGTTTCATACTGTTACTAGCGCTTACTCATAACCTGCAGAAGTGTTGTGCTAGCACCTTCACCTAAACCCTGGCTATGCTGTGGATGGATGGCTAATGTGCTCATCTGGTGCGGCTTTCTCTTCAGTGGTGATGGCCAATGAGTCGCCCCCCATTCACACTTGTACATAGTATGCAGAATACCATTTTTCTAATTGTCCCTGTTCACACTTGTATTTTCGGTCGCCCTTGGCTTTACACCCTAGGCTCAAAAAAAGTAGATGAGGCTTTTTTTTTTTTTTTAGTGCATTCAGGCATTTTTGGTCCCATAGACTACAATAGAATTGCCTGTAAACATGTAATAAACCCACATTTTGCACATGTTTTAAATGCCTCCTCTCTTCTTATAGAATTGCTTTTCTCCCCTTGCCCAGCCCAGGAATCAAACTCTTAAAGCTTGATACACATGCACAAATGATAGAAAAATGGCTGTAACACACCTGTTGATCGGCAGGAAAAAAAAAACCAGATTTTTAAAAAAAAATCACCAAGAATATGATCTGCTTAAACTCTGCTCAAGTGTGAATTCAGGTCAGACCTAGACTGGGACAAAAAAATATGCCCGGGTATTTTAGACTTAGCAGCTCGTGACATTTTTACTAGCCCCTTCCCCACTCTCCATCCTGACAGAGGCGAGGGAGACCTGCAAAGAGCACAGGGGGCCAGAGAACACAGGGGCACCAAAAAGCATGGGGTGGGGGCAGGGAGCACAGGGGGGACGAAAAGCATGGGGTGGTGTAGAGCCCGGGGGGGGGGGGGCTGGAGAGCACAGGGGGGGCCAGAGAGTACTGGGGGGAGCCTGTGAGCATGGGGGGGCCTGAAAGCACAGGGGGGCTGGAGAGCACGGGGGTCAGAGCGCACTGGGGGGCTGGAGAGCACGGAGGGGCAGCGACTAGACCCAAGTGGGGGTCTTATGGGGAGGTGAGCGCATTGGCTGACTGGTGGAGGGTATATGTCACTGTGAAGATTATCCATTTAGTCACTGAAGGACTTCACTATTACCACAGAATGGATTCCACATGTTCACTTTGCATGGACTCTTTATTTCAATAATTTTTTTAATACTAGGTGCTAATGCCCATTTTGATTATTTTATTTAGGTGTTTTTTCTCATAGGAGAATACTTTGTATTCATAGGAGTTTTTTTTTATTACAAGTGGTTTACATGTATTAAAGCGGAGTTCCACCCTAAAGTGGAACTTCCGCTCATCGGATTCCTCCCCCCTCCGGTGCCTCAATTGGCACCTTTCAGGGGGGAGCGGGGTGCAGATACCTGTATAATACAGGTATCTGCACCCACTTCCAGGAATAGCTAGCCGCAGCTAGCCGCAAATGCCCCCCGTTGTGTTGTGGGAAACACACAGTTCCCACAACACAACGGGGACCAGTGTAGACGCGCAGCGCGACTCACGCATGTGCAGTAGGGAACCGGGCAGTGAAGCCGCAACGCTTCACTTCCTGATTCCCTGACTGAGGATGGCGGTGGGGGCAGCCGAGAGACGAGCGATCGATCGGCTTCGGCTGCCGACATCGCTGGACCCTGGGACAGGTAAGTGTCCATTTATTAAAAGTCAGCAGCTGCAGTATTTGTAGCTGCTGGCTTTTAATATTTTTTGTTTAAGGTGGACTCCCTCTTTAAGTACATTTATATTTGCACTAGCCACTGGGTGGCACTATTCACCTTGATTTAGCACAACACATGGTTTAAATGGTTTAAAGAGGTAGCGCTTCACGATTACATACTTTCATTTTTCATAGTTTATATGGGAGCACTATTTGTGTTAAGCAGCTACCACACTATATGTGCACTTTATATAATTATAATATAGTAGCGCAGAAGTTTTTTATATTAATGATAATGAATATGTATTAAAAATTTACATTATATTTCAGATATGTACCACATTTACCCCTGATGACAGTTTGTTGAAATGTGTCTTTCACTTCACATGAATAATGTCATTCAAAAGCAAGATCTGTTTGTAATTGATGTAATATGTGGAGAGAGTAGTGGTATCTTTTCCAAAAGTTTTGTAACAAGGATGACTGAAACTTTATTTGATCAGCTATGATATATTTTTAAAATGTGCTTAATTACTTGCCATCCAGAAGATTTACCCCCTTCATAACCAGTCCATTTTTTGCTTTTTGGCACTGTGTTAACTGACAATTTAACTTTAACTGACAATTAACAATTAACTTTAACTGACAATTGTGTGGTCATGAGACACTGTACCCAAATGAAATGTATGTCATTTTTTTCACACAAATAGGGCTTTCTTTTGGTGGCACTTGATCACCCCTTGTTTTTTATTTTTATTTTTTTTGTGCTATAAATGAAAAAAGACCAACAATTTTGAAAAAAACCCTAATATTTTTTACTTTCTGCTATAAAACATATACAATATTTTTTTTTTGAAAAATCGAATTTCTTCATAAATTAAGGTCAATATATGTTCTGCTACATGTTTTTGGTAGAAAAATCCCAATGGGGTAAATGTTTGCCTAATGCCCCGTACACACGGTTGGATTTTCCGATGGACAATGTCCGATCGGAGCGTGTTGTCGGAAATTCCGACCGTGTGTGGGCTCCATCGGACATTTTCCATCGGATTTTCCGACACACAAAGTTGGAGAGCAGGAGATAAAATTTTCCGACAACAAAATCCGTTGTCGGAAATTCCGATCGTGTGTACACAAATCCGACGGACAAAGTGCCACGCATGCTCAGAATAAATAAAGAGATCAAAGCTATTGGCCACTGCCCCGTTCATAGTCCCGACGTACGTGCTTTACGTCACCGCGTTTAGAACGATCAGATTTTCCGACAACTTTGTGTGACCGTGTGTATGCAAGACAAGTTTGAGCCAACATCCGTCGGAAAAAATCCTAGGATTTTGTTGTCGGAATGTCCGAACAAAGTCCGACCGTGTGTACGCCCTATAACAGTGCTTGGTGCATTCGCTGTGTGCTGTTTTTACTAAGGGATGTGCCGGTTTTTATCACTTGCTGGGAACCAAAAACCGGCACATCCCTGCTGACAGGACAGGGCTCTGTGTTGTTTACGTTCACAGAGCTCTATCCTGCCATCTTCTTTGCCGATCAGCAGGTGCCAATGGTCAATAATTGTCCGGAACTCGCTGTGCCTAACCGCAGCACAGCTGGCGCGCCAGCCGCTTATGCGCGTCACGTATTAGATACCTGTTCTGGCGAAGGAGAGAAGCTCTGCCGCCGTACTCCTAAGTGAGGCGGCCGGCAAATTCTTCTATATTTAAGATTTTGTAATTATTTTGGTAAATGTATTAAATTCTCCATAAAATCCCAGCCACTTTATTAATTGTTTGGAGTTGTTATTGTATAGGGATGTTAAATTATTTTTTTTGATGTTTGTATGAGATGAAACAAGTAAACAGGAATTCGATTTTTACACCGTTGGAGAATTTAATTAAATATTGGGCCAATGGGTGAAGATTCTCTAGTTCTTTAGTGAATCCGCCTGTGTCTTCTAGATAATTCATCCTTTCTATCAGGGGCGGACTATGAACTTCTAGCACAAATTAGAACAAAATGGTCCTTCCCCAAAATGTGCAAGCCACATGCAGGACTATTTGCACCCATATGCAAACACAACAAAGCATTAGGGATTGGATGATGTGGAAAGGCAATACTGTATACACTATAGAATAAAAAATGGGACCGTGTGGAATAGGGAAGGTAAAGCGCAGTGTACACTATGAAGCAACGTGGAATAGGAAATTACAACACAGCAAACACAATGAGACTGAGTGAAAAAGGAAATGTACAGCATAGAGCACAGAATGGGATGGTGAAGAATAGGGACACAGTATACATTATATGATGGTGTCAAGTAGGAAATATACATATAGCACAATGTACAGAATGAAGCAGTGTTAAACAGGGAATGTACAGCATCACATAAAGGACTTTCGGAATAGGAAATGTACAGTACAGCACACAGAATGAAGATGTTTTGTAATGGGTAACAAACAGCAGCAAGTTATAATCCGCAAATTTTTGATGAAAATCTGTCCCAGACAGGTTGATGCTATTTATTTTATTTCATTTTGACAAATATGAAAAATACTGGATTGCCGCTTAGGCTTTCAGTCACAACTCAGCTATAGCCACTTCCTAGATGCTGCTTGCAGGCCTAGCCTAATTAAACGAAAGTGTTATGGTGGTTCAGGAAAAGACATTACATACTGACCCTCGAAAAAGATCCAGGGAGCTTCTGTCCAAGGCTTAAACCCAAACATGGGCAGGTTTAAAATTATCACTTGCAGTGTGGCTGCCTTTTCACTGAATGGGGTAATTTTAGGGTTTCCTGGGATTGGGTTTTGAGGGTCACCCACAAATGCAGCATCTGAGGTCTGTCCTTGCTGCCCTCCTCCATTTTTGTGCAGCCAGCAGGGGCCAGTTATAGTAAGGCTGCGCCAACCTAGGCCACTCCTGCTTTATGATCACAAACAAACAAAATCTCCTGCGCTCAAAAGTGATGTGATGGTAATAAATATCGCCTACAATTTCAATGGCTCCAGGTAGATGCACAGGCCCTGCTGCCCTCCAAGGGTCAGGGGACTCCCAATGGAAACACTGTAGAGAAAACAAAAAGAGGGAGCACCAACCTTGCGCATTACCCAAGTGGTGTTTATTGGTATATAAAAAGAAAGGAAATTATTATTCCTTTCTTTTTCTTGTTCCCCTTTTTTTATTGTGTGCCCTGTGGAGCACCTGCTGGGTCTGCCTCTTTTCCTCTTGGGGTCCCTGGAGAGGCATTGGGTGGATGCACGGCTTAATTGGCCCCTTCTGATATTGATGGTTCAGTGCCCCCCATTCTCCTGATTAGCGGCACATTTCCAGGGCCACCGGGGTTTACTTTTCTTTTTTTCCAGGGGGGGCACGGAGCAAACTGGATGTTTCAGTTCCTCCCTTGTGCGTGCCCTTGTTCAGTGTGCTCCGCCCCCTTCCATCTACTTGATGGGAGCCCGATGTTCCGGCTCTCTGACACTCGATCAAGTGCGTCCCGAAAGAGGAAAGCGTGGCATTAGCGTGCATTCCACACCCAGCATTCACTACACTGCATAGTGCATCATCTTGTCTGTACTCAAGATGACCTGCCACATGCAGCTACATCTGGTAGGTGGCATGTCTGGGATTATTTAATTCATTTTATTAGTGTATTATAAATTACTAATTTTTCATGTGAATGCAATTTTTTTTTTCACTTGTCATTTTGGAGGTGCACGTGTGTAGGTGCTCCATTTCCAGTTTTTGTGGATTATTTTATAGCAGCTGCTGCTGTCAATTCTATTTTAAGTGTATATTGTATCTCTTAAAAATCTTATTGTGTTTTTACATTGTTAGCATCACTGTTTCTTTAATGCTTCCCTATGCACAAGAACGTGGCCTGTTCTCTGTCCACTCCCATCCAATAGGAGGTGATGTGACCTATTTGCTATATTTAATGTGTCAATGCAGCATCACAGATGGGCGCAGAGAAAGAGGGGACCCCCTCGAAACGCGTCAACCATCTGAAAGGTTCTCTGGCATGCTGGACATGGTCCCGGTGACCCGGTCGCTTTGTGTCCATTGTGGACTTTGATATATGTTTTTATGACCTACTCCTGCTTTATAATAGAATTGTTAAAAGTTCATTTACAGTATATTGTGTGATGTACAAGCTGTGGCTAAAAGTTTTGAGAATGACACAAATATTCATTTTCACAAAGTTTACTGCCTCAGTTTTTAAGATGGCAATTTGCATATACTCCAGAATGTTATGAAGAGTGATCAGATGAATTGCAATGTCCCTCTTTCTATGAAAATTAAATTAATTAAATTAATCCCATAAAAAAAACATTTCCACTGCATTTGTGAAAAAGGCTTCAGGGTGCCCAAGAAAGTCCAGCAAGCGTCAGAACTGTCTCCTACAATTGATTCAGCTGCAGGATTGGGGCACCACCAGTGCAGATCTAGCTCAGGAATGGCAGCAGGCAGGAGTGAGTGCATCTGCACGCACAGTGAAGCGAAGACTTTTGGAGGATGGCCTGGTGTCAGGAAGGACAGCAAAGAAGCCACTTCTCTCCAGGAAAGCACCAGGGACAGACTAATATTCTGCAAAAGGTACAGGGATTGGACTGCTGAGGACTGGGATAAAGTAACTTTCTCTGATGAATCCCCTTTCTGATTGTTTGGGGCATCCGGAAAAGAAAAGTTGAGCGCTACCATCAGTCCTGTGTCATGCCAACATCCTGAGACCATTCATGTGTGGGGTTGCGTCTCAGCCAAGGGAGTGGGTGCACAATTTTGCCTAAGAACACAGCAATGGATAAAGAATGGTACAAAAACATCCTCCGAGAGAAAAAAAAACCCCAACAAATTCTGACAAACTCCATTGATTATGCAAGAATGGGCTGCCATCAGTCAGGATGTGGCAAATATTTACTTTTTACATGAACTTAATTGTAACTGTCAATAAAAGCCTCTGACACTTATGACATGCTTGTAATTATACTTCAGTATACCATAGTAACATCTGACAAAAAAGATCTAAAAACACTGAGGCAGCAGACTTTGTGAAAATTAATAATTGTGTCATTCCCAAAACTTTTGGCCACGGCTGTACACTATGAAGTTGGGCATGCAAAATGTTTGGATAGAAATTCATGTTGAATACCTTAGCTTCCCAATGAAATTCTCTCCTCCTCGTGACAGATCTGTGGCATCAATAGAAATTAAGTAGTTGGAGGTTTTACTCTTCTTCCGCTTTCTTCCAGCTAATAAGAAAACCTGAAATACCATAAGTAGCTAAGCAAGTAGAAGACATATACAGCAAAACAAAAATGTGTATGTATGTAAGGACAGAATGAGCTATACCAAAAGTTTGTACTTTACATTGAAAATGTTATTTTTATTATTATTATTTCAGGTACTTGTATAGCGCCGTCAATTTATGCAGAGTTTTACATATATATATTATTCATTCACATCAGTCCCTACCCTCATGTAGCTTATTTTTAGTCCTCATATATTGAAATAAACATTTTTTTAAGGAGAAGCCTTAAATTGTCTCATACCTTCTTCTCATTATCAAGGTGTAGATAGTATGTTGGGTACCATCCCCTGTCCATTCCTTTCTTATCTCGTGTTACTTTGCATTTGATTGTGACCCCCTGAGGTGCTGGTCGCAGTACAAATTCTTCCAGATTATCTACCTCAATGACTGGAGAGGGGGGACGTTCCTCCTTCTGAAAAGACAGCAAGCAAAGAAAGGGCACAAAACAGCTAAAAAATGTGTTTTCATCTTCTTACCCGCTCAAAAAATTATGATGAAAACTGTAGATATTTTTCTGTAACATGACCTGGCTCTCCATTTTTTTCCTGATTTTACAAGAAACCTGATCAATCAAAAACCAAAATCAGCTTTGGTCCCCTGTATTCAAGTACTCAGATTCAGATTATCAGGGGCTCGAGTATTGGTCTTGGACTATAAATGGATAATATGTTATTATATGACATTACATTTTATATTAAAGTGTAAGTCAAGCTAAAAGGTTTTTCTTAGTTTTGAAGTAGGGAGGTTTTGGAACCCATGTCTTTTTTGTTTTACTACTATCCGATGCACCATTAGATAGATTCTTTCTTATTTCCTCTTATGCTGGCAACATTTTACCAAGCAGAGGAGATCTCCAATAGAAAAACAGACAAGAAGAATTTCAAGACCCCTATAAGATTTTTATTTTAGGTGTGTAGCTGTTGAAGATTCTTTCCTCACCTCCTGCCTGGTACGTGTCAGTGGGACAAAGAAAATTAAAAGTAAATCTCTCTAATGAAGTCTTGGATATCAGTAAATGCCAGGACAGGAGTTCTAATCCTTCTCCACTCTGTTTAAAACAAAAAAGTTTTTGACATACACTCCGATGCTGGACCTTCTGGTCTTAGGTCCTGCAGAGTCGCATGTAGCCCACCCCTGCCTCCCCTTCTCCTGCTCAATCACAGAGTGCTTTGCATTATGTGAAGACATTTACAAAATACAAAGCCTGTTGTAAATAGACAACAGAGGGAAAGGGTGGGTAGAGCTACTGTGTGTGAGAATGCAGTATAGTTCTTGTCACAGTGCTGGGAGTATAGTGATCGCTGTACTTCCAGCATTCAGGAACAGTGTCAGTTGTAAATAAAAGAGATAAGTCCATGAAGTGGCATTTACCTTGTTGGACTTAACTCATAGTAAGCCATCACATTTTAAAAAGTGTCTGAATACCGAGACTTTATCTTTAACTGTGTTCTTGAATTATTGCTATTTTGTTTAATAATGCAGTCATTTTAAATTTTAACATTTTTGCAGAGTACTAATTGTACTTGGTAGGAAACCAATTGTTCTTTAGCATCAGGACTCTAGTCCATAGGGCAATTAAAGACCAGTGACTAAAGGCCATGAAGCACTAGCAGCAAAATGTCAGCAGGGGGATCGCTTAAAAGAACTGCTATGGTATTGTTTTTTAACAAGGTAGCAGAGATGATGCAACAAATTGCTGGTTTCGGTCAGCAAGGGAGTGATGCTGTAAGGTGCAGATTAATTTTTTTTTTTTAATTCTGTATTGTCATTGCCAGTAACAAGATAGCTAGACTACCATAGGCCTAAGTCATTAAGGCATATGGAACAGAATTTAAAGCACAGCACAGTGAATGTGTGTGTGTTATTTTTCACATCCAGCTTTCAGTTTTGTCCAGGGACGTTTGAACTAGTTAGTAAATGCACCATCAGAAAAAAATGAATAATAGAGATATATTAAGATGTATAGTACAATCAGTGCAAATAAATAAATAAAACCACTGAATTGTATGCAGCTGAACACTAATAAGGTATTCACAACACCTATAAGTAATAGAATAAAAAAAGAGTGCATAGCAAAAAAAACCAATCACAATTCGATAAAAAGTCTATATTAAACTGTGTCACAAGAATCTTTTTTGGTTAACATAAAACCTTTTTTGCTCTTTCTTTACAGATTCTTTATTGTTGTAATAGTCTAAATATTGTTTTGTCTATAAACCCAATAGCATTTTGACTACTTTACCCATTCTGGTTTTATTTATTTTTTTTAATTAAAACTGCGTAAAATGTTGGAACTCTCACAAAGTGGTATCATACACATACACCTGTAGTGAGGTGCCCCTTTGTGCTCCCCTTTGAAAGAGGTGGGCTCCTTTAACTTCTCTCTTCACAATCCCCTGGGTCCCCACAATCAGAAAGTGCACCTGATGAGGCAGAGGTGGCTGGGTATTTGATTTGAAGTCAGGTGTATGGTTCTCCACAGTTTGTCGCAGCAGGAACCCAATACTATGCAGCTTTTAATGAAGACCTAGCTGCTGTGTAGAGCACTTCTCCAATTGCTACCAATGTACTGCAATAGAAGTGTGGAGTAGCCCTTTGTCTTCAGCTGCTTGCCTTTGTTCTTAGCTCTGAGACTTCTCTAGCCACCCACCTGTGTTTCTATCCCTGAGATTCCTCCAGCTAGTGTATATTTGCCTTCGTTACCAGGCCTAGCCTGGACTTCACTGCTCTGGGCACTGTCTGCGAGGATAGGTGTACCTGTATGGGGTAGCCATTTGTGTACTTTGCTGTTTACTCAAGAAGTGATTCGATCCTTGTCTCTGTTATTACAGAGCTTTTAATTTGATTTTTTGCAACCTAATGCTTTGAGGGGCTTCTGTTTGCATAGCTTCATAATCTGCTAAACATTGTTCTGTACTGTATGGTTGCTGTTTGCCGTTCTGACCCTGTTTGCATTGTTAATCCTACTTTGCACCTATTTATTTCAAATTTAAGTTAGTTGCCCTCTGATCGTTTGTATGATTCCCCATACTATTACATACCTATGGAGCTGCTGGGTTTAGCTCTGAAAATGAAGCATGTCACTTGCTAACCTAATTTCAGCAATGTAGAAATATATTTTTTTAATCTCTACCTTTTTTCCTTTCTTTCCCTTCTTGCCCTTTTTATTGGTGTTCTTCACTATCTCTTCTTCTTCTTCTTCGTCACACTTTGAAGAGCCTGCTGTATCACAGTTACAAAAAATGTATTAATATTGTATACATCAATAAACTGCATGCAGATTATAATAAACCTGTCCACTGCAAAGTTGATGTACACATTGGAGTTAATTTACTAAAGCAGTAGTGGCTGTTCACTTGGAAAAGTGTATATTAGTAAATTGGATGAACCTGAATTCTGTATAAACACCCAATCATGTGTGAGGAAAATGTAATAAAGAAATAGGTTTTTTTGACTTACTGTGAAATTATTTCTATGGGGTACATTACGGGACACAGGAAAAGCATTCATGTATATTGGTTATGCTGCTGCCTTCAGGAGATTGGATAATGACAAAACAAAGCTGTAAGAACGGTTTAGTCTAACTCATTCCACTGTCAGCTTGCCTCAGTTTTGTTACCAAGCAATACCCTGTTTCCCCGAAAATAAGACCTAGCATGATTGTCGGTGATGGCTGCAATATAAGCCCTACCCCCAAATAAGCCCTAGTTAAAGTCCTTGTAGGTCTTATTTTCAAGGTAGGGCTTATTTTCGGGGAAACAGGGTAGGGCTTATTTGGGGGGTAGGACTTATATTGCAGCCATCACCGACAATCACGCTAGGTCTTATTTTCGGGGAAACAGGGTAGTAGAGGATGATCGTAAGAACAAAGAAAAAAGACTTTTATGGTCAAAACATTTATTCTTAATCTTGACTAACATCACATATGTAGGTGGGGTGCAGCGGCAATAACATACTCAATCCTAGTGCAATGGAAGAACTTGTGTTAAAATTATGGAAAGACAGTTCACAAATTACCCGGTGGAAAGGCAGCCCAGCCTAGAAAACTCACAGTTCCAACAATGTGTAGAGAGCAGCTTTCAGCTGAATTGACAACATCTGCAGAGAGGGGTAGAATGCAGCCTGGTTGTCTTGTGCCCAAGCAGGCAGATGTCCAGAAAGGGCATTTGCTTCCCCATCTCATCAAGAACCTTTCCACGCCACTAGTTCTATCCCTACCAGGCGGGGTACCTGTCCCTACTCTACCAACTCGTAAAACGCATGCCAAACCTAGGAGCCAGGGCCTTCAAAGGCTCTGCCTGACCCAAGATGGCTGCTTGAGTCACATGGGGTGGCAGCATCTAATAGGATCGCTTCACCCAGTGACCCAGGAAACCATAGAGGAGTCTTGTTCCTCCTGACCACCTCTCCAATGACAGTGCCACTGCAGTGAGCACCACTTGCCATTAAGAAAGTAGACTTCACCTGCTTACTTACATGATGCTTACTCAGGTAACATCCAAAAGCAGTCCAACTAAGGGGTGAGAAACAGAGCAAACAAAAGCTAAAAGGCTCAAAAACTATCAGGTTAACAGAGACAGCTCAACAGAGCCTAATGGGACACCTGAAGAACTTCATGACTGAAGATGGCATCAGCTGATGCCTGAACATCCACCTGCCCACCCAGCACTCACCAACTAAATACAATAATGTTGGACATGTTTAAAGTCCAACATTTCATCAAACCATACAGCACAGACATTCATAGTTAACAGTTGCAGCTGGTGGCATATTTTTGGGGTGGGGTCTCCCGCACCCCCCACCTGTCAATCGGTCCCCGCACTTACCCCATCTAGGTCGTGGGCTTCCCCCAGGCAGCGGCTTCACTCTGCATCTTCAGACTGTGTCTCCTCCTTTCTAGGCTTCATGGCGGCACGGCCTCCCCTGCGTCACCTCCATCTTCCTCCTCGGAAGCTAATAGGATAGCTTCTCCTCTTGCCCAATCGGGTCTCAGTAACCGCTTCCTGAGCCAAGCTTGGCTGGGAGGAGAATCAGGAAGACGATATCGAATATTAATTCGCTATAGTCACACAACTGGGTGGGCTCGGGGCGCAGTGCTCTGCACCCTGAGTCCACCCTTTTTTGAAGCCAATTAGAGCATTCGGCTCTAATCATGTTCTTCTAAAAAAAAACAAAAAAACATTGGAATCTATGCGTCCGGTGCCCTGCATGTAAATTAGGGGCCGGGCACATGGATTAGGGGAGCGTATGGATGGGTCACCGCTGATAGGTAACCCATGTGAAGGGTGAATGCGTGAATATATTGGGGGGGGGGGGGGGGGTTACCATAAAAAATCCAGTGATGAAAAGAAAACCAGCACACCAAGCAGATTCTGAAGCAGGATTTGCTGAAGTCCCATATTTAAAAAAAAACATTATACCAATGTTTCAAGAGCATGATGGCACTATTGTTTTGTGACAAACAGAGAAAGCCTGTTAAAAAAAGGTCCACAGTGCTCTCAAAATGGTGATGCCTACAAATTGTAGTCTACACTGTCTTGTCTGCCCAGGGCCTAGAGTGTCTTGACTGTCTTTTGCTTGAAATACTCTTGTGCGTGTTGCTGGAGACACCATAGAGATAATGGCTGACTCTCATTATCTCTGGCAGCCAAACAAAGCAGGAGGAAAACAAAGGTAACCATATTCATCTGTCTAGACCAGGGGTCTCCAAACTTTCTAAACAATGGGCCAGTTTACTATCCTTCAGACTTTAGAGGGGCCAGACTGTGACCAGTGGGAGTAGAAAATGTCCTGATGTCGGTATCCTTCGGGTCAATGAGAGGTATAGTGTTTTATCCTTTGGGTCAGTGGAAGGTATAGTGCCCCATCATTGGCATCAGTTGGATGTATAGTGCCCCATCATTGGTGTCAGTAGAAGAAATAGTGCCCCAACATTGGTGTCAGTGGGAGCAACAGTGCCCCCCGGGCCGCAGTTTGGAGTCCACTGATCTAGATCATAATTAAAATAAACAAGTTTCTTTTCCCTACACAAAAAAGGACAGATTCACTTTAAATTCAATTTTAAACCTAACTGTTATGGCCTACGCAGATGAAAGGTGTGTTGCATATTGCTGATAAAGGTCACTATTCTGCATTTCCTCTGCAGGTATGTGGGCTTTACTGCAGCTAAAAGATACTGTATTCCTTTTGCACAAATTACACCCTTATTTAGAGTGTAACATATAACATGGTGCATATGGGCTTCCCCACTCTTAAACTGCCCCTTCCATGCAAATGCTATCATTTTTTTATATTGGTACAGCTGTGCAGGGCTTTGCAGGCTCCTGTGAAAAAAACAACAGTTGTGCATTTATTATATTTTTTAACTATGGTCATCGGAATAGAGATGTATTCCTGTGCAGTTTTAGACTGCCAATGTCTGCACTGTGCTCACCCCCCACCACGTCTGATTAGAGATGAGCTTCATGTCACAATTTCCGGCACCAATGTGTCATTACAACTCCATTCGTACATAAAGACGGATGGAGCCTGCTATAGGTGCAACTAAATCCATCTAGCTGCAGGCAAAGTGTACAGTGTTGAGCTGCATCTACAATATAACAATAATATTTTTAAATGAAGTACAGTAAAACCTTGGTTTGAGAGTAACTTAGTAGCGTTTTGCAAGACGAGCAAAATTTTTTAATAAATTTTGACTTGATGTACAAGCGATGTCTTGATTTACAAGTAGCGTCACATCACAAATGAGTATAAAAGAGAAGAGAAGCACCTCTAAGTGTAGCAATATGGTTACATTTAATGAAGGTACAACATTTATCAACATATTGCTACACTTCTCTTTTATACTCTGTAGCTCCTGTTGGATTTTGCTTCTAATACCCTTATGGAGGCTGCGATTTGTGGATGGACATTTTATGGTTACACAACCTATCACATTGCTATAATCTTTTTATATGGACTATAAACTGAAGGTTTTATGGATAAATGGTTGTGGAACAAATCATTTGAGGTTTCCATTATTTCTTATGAGGAAATTTGCTTTGATATACAAGTGCTTTTTCTTAGACAAGTTTCTGGAATGAATTATGCTCGCAAATCAAGGTTTTACTGTATTCTAATTCTATACAATGTATATTGTTATTTTTACTGATAAAAAGTATTACAATCTGATACCTTTTTTCTTCTCTTTTTTGTCTGTAGCTCCTTCACTTTTAGACTGAAACATTGAAGCTGTATTTTTCTTTTCTGATTTTTTAGGCTTTGAACTGGAGTCTGAATCTTTATCACTGCTTGCTGTACCTAAAAGAAAAAAACATAAACTGTTTAGGGTTCATACAGTACAATAATTAGGTTTATGGCCATATTTAATAGCAGAATACTTTATATGCTGTGCTGATGTTTATTAACAGTCTGTCAGCCTCAAAATCTGTTCTTCCACTGAACATAGATATATTAAGTAGTCATATCCTAGGAACATGCAGGTCCCTATGCACAGCAGATGCCCCTAGGGCTTACTCCTATCCTGGAACGACAGTTTATATAGTCTTGTGTTACAAAATCAAACTATGTGTTTTATTGTATGTCTATGTAGGCTTTGTGTGCTTATTCATCACTTAGTAAGGACAGATGGAATAGGGATTTGTTTTCCAAATAATTCCCCCATGTATGTTCATGTGAAAACTCAGATCAACATTCACAAACAGATTGAGTACATCACACGGACACAAAGGTTCATTTAAATCCCCTGAGATTTCATTTAGCCCTTATTGAGAGGTTTTGTCATACATCAGCATACCTTTCTTTTTACTTTTATCTTTTTTCTCGCCATTTGCTTGGAATAGGCTTCCAGTATCTTTTTTCTTAGTTTTGACTTCATTATTTTTTGTTTCAAGGTCACTTTTAGTTCCTTGGATAAAAGAAAGACAATTTCATTACCAAAATTAAAACTTGCATTACAGAAGTGTTCTAAAGATGACAACACCAATTTCAGAGTCCATTTTCATTTTTTCCTAGTTCATATCAAAGCCAGGAAACTTGCAAGTTGCTCATAAAAAGCTATTTTGCTGTTACGATTACATTTTCCTTCTATTGGTATAATTTTTGTTCTTGCCTGAAAAAAATAGACTCTCAGAAGTTGGTGTGAAGAATTGCCACCATCCCTAAACAATACAAAGAAGAACTCAAGCAAGTGGGATTTTAAGGGCAAAATCACTTTGAAAAATTTATATTAATTAAAAGGTACAATTTTTATTATACAAAAATTAAAAACAATTTCTACAAAGAACGAATATAGAGACAATACAATTACAGTGCATTACAGTAATGACAAAAATTCAAATCCAACACGTTTCAAAATGGTTAATTATGCAATCTTCCTCAGGGATAATTTTTGCCATTTCTGAAAAGTACAAAAAGTTATATAATTATACATACATCTCATAACATGCAAATGAAGCCTGTGTTGAAATATATAAAAAACTTCCAAAAATAGTGATTGACATGAAAGTCATTACTGTAATGCACTGTAATTGTATTGTCTCTATATTTGTTCTTTGTAGAAATTGTTTTTAATTTTTGTATAATAAAAATTGTACCTTTTAATTAATATAATTTTTTCAAAGTGATTTTGCCCTTAAAATCCCACTTGCTTGAGGTTCTTCTTTGTATTTTTGTTCTTGCCTTGCCTTGTTTCAATCATAACAGGTATATTTTTAATCTAAGCTGGATAAGCTGGATGTATGGACAACGGTAGGGGGCACCATAATAAGCTGGTCAATAAATTGGTGGGGAAATAGTGATTGGCCTATTTGGATAATTTTGCCTGGTGTCTGTTATTTTATTTCCCCAGAGCTAAATCACACAGCTAGATTGTTTGTCCATTTTTCCACTTCCTATACAAGCCAAGTGCATTCTTGGATAATCAAAGTGAACATGTTTTTGTGGCAATCTGAAGGAAAATTTTGACCAGTCATATCATGCCTGCATATCTGAACATCACTAATATCCATAAGCAGTTTTAATACATTAACATAAAGATTTACTTGGATACATAGTCAGATAAGCTACGTTATAGAAAAAGAACCAATCTCAGTGCTGAAATGTGATGTGATACATTGGCCAAAGGATCAGCATTATGTGATTTGATTCCATAAAACTTGAAGGAATCATCTATTTCTTCTGTTGAACTCTTCAGACAAAAAACATCCCTGAGCCCACCAGATATCAATATAATTCTTTACTGCAATAGCACTAGCATCTCATCTGCTGGGGAAAAATTGTTTCAGTATGCTAGGTTCAGCAAGCAGGCATTTTAAAAATGAATTTAGAGTTACAGTATTTTGAATTAATCTAGAACTGGGGGTGTTGTGTTCTATGCCTATGACTATTCTCACTTTGTGAGCATAATGGAGTACTTAATTGATATTTATTAAACATTTTTTACGTTAAAGCTCTACTTTTTTGCCTCCTGACAGGTACCCGCTCCCACTTCCGGAAGTTCGGCCTCCCTCCTCCTTTCCCTGTCGCAGGACCATTTACAAAGCTAACGCACTTTGTGCATGCACAGTAGGGAGCGGGCTGTAAAGCCGCAAGGCTTCACTGCTGGCTTCCCTTACCCAAGATGGTGGAGGCAGTACCCAAGAGCCGAGTTACAAATCGTAGATCGTAAATTTTGTAGACAGGTGTGTCCTAATATTAAAAGTCAGCAGCTACAGTATTCGTAGCTACTGACATTTAATTTTTTCTGAAGGAGCCTGGAGCTAGTTTTAATGTACTAGGCTGGTGTGCTTTCTTCCTATTTTCCATTTCCAGAGCTACTGTGTCCTTACAGAGCACTACATATCTTGGTCATGAACTGCTTTAAGCCCCCATTCACATCGGTGCGATTTGACATGTCAAATCGCAGGCCAAATCACAGCCTATTGCCGGGAACGGCCCTTTCCCAATCAGTGCGGCGCCAACTTTGCAGCCCCACACCAATTTCCAAAAGTAGCACCTGAACTACTTTTGGCGACTTCGGGGGCAATTTCAATAGACATCTGTGCATGAACTCGCACAGATGTCTTTCAAATCGCTCCTGAACTCACACTGAAATGCGGGTTTAAAATCGTGCAAGTTCAACTGAACTCGCACAATTTCAAACCCGTCTTCAGTGTGAGCGAGGGCTTACTGTCAAAACACTAAAGAGGACAAATTTATAAAGCAGTGAATCAAACATTTATCAAACATTCACTGCAGGTGAATTTATTAGAATCAAGTGTTTTAAATGATTGTTGCACCAATGTTTAGTTAAAATTACATTGATTGCTTTAAAAGAAATGTCCTTTAAAGTATTGTTAAAACTAGGAAACCTTTTGGACAGATTAACAGTTTTACAAATTATTGTTTTCCATATGCATTTTTATAGCACAAGTGAAAATGGCCTTTTTCCTCAAAGAGTTATTTTAGGCTGAATGTTTATTGACTTCCGAGTGATTTTAAATACACTGGCATGCAGACTGGATAAAGGCAGCATGGGTCCCTATGTAAGGAAGCAGCTTTAGCCTCCTATTCCTTAGATTGACATTTATAAGAATTTCATTTGGCACAGAGAAGCTAGCTCATATGCGGTGTTTGTACTAGCAAGGCCCTATTGGGCACCACTCGCTACACATAGTTGACCAATTGTGCTATCTCCCTAGATTACTGAAGGAGCATAATGGCTGTAGCTGGGCCCCCTGGACATCTTTTAAAGAGGTTGTTAAGCCACTTTTACATCTTCATACCATCTGTAATGGCAATGTCTTAGCATATGGAAGGGGGGAGAGGAGGGGTGGGTTTTTACAAGTTTGCTATCGTGGAAATTCCACTATATTCTTGCGCTATTAAGCGCCCTTTCAGCTTTTTGGTATAATGCATCCTTAAACAAAATGTGTCTCCCCTTTTCCCCAAGTAAACAGACATAGTCACCGTCTTAGCTTCATCGCTCCTCCAACTGTCCTTCCTGATCCCTTCCTGGGAGCCCACTTTATGCATATAAACCATAGAGCCTCATGGTTTCACAATCGACCAATCAAGCACAGGCATTCCCTCAAACAGGGGGGTTATACAACAACCAATGAACAATGACTAGGGGAGTCCTATGGGCATGTCTGGGCGGGGGTAGCATGTGCGATCTCCCGCCCCCTGTCTCTATAAGCTATCTTCAGCTGGAAACGGGAAGCTTGAGATCATGAACGCTGCTCCCGAACACAACAACCCAAAAGCTCCAGTTTTTACCGTTTTTCATGAATCCTTATTCTGCATTGTTCAGAGAACAATGCATACCCGGACTATACTACCGTTCCTGCTGATGGGAGATTATCTGCAGGTGTACGCAATGGCACCCAAAATATGTTGATCAGGCATACAGGGGTGACACAAGCGCACATCAGCTAAACCGATAATGTCTTTGCAGAGCGAACACATCCCTCCCAGACAAACGTCTGTGCATCGCACAGGGGCCCTTTTGCTGGCGGACATATCCCCACTCTACAAACACCTCTCTCCAACCACAGGAAGTTTTCCACTACCAAACGGATCTCAACCAGCGTCAGTCTGTACCAGTCAGCTCTTTAGAGCGGGCTGCGGGAGTACTAACACTAGAAGACACTATGACTATACATATTAAATACATCTTCATAAAATTTCCACAACAGTGTAAATATCAGAATACATACCCCTGGCTCAGTATATTTGGTTTGTGGTCTAAGAAGCATGGGGATATAAGAGTTCTTATGCACCTCCTTTACTTTCTTTGTGTGTAACTTCATCTTTTCTGTAACTTTTCCTGTCCTACAATTTGTCCTGATTTACTGATAGCATCTGTAGGTCCATTATAGCAATATTCCTATTTGTATTACTTTGTATCATTGGTAACATCTTTGTTTTTAAGGTTTTGCCATCTAAATTATAGTTGGTAATATCTGATTAATTAATACAAGTATCTTTTCTGTACAATAGTAAGTTTAAATAAATTTGATTGTTATTCTATCCATCTAATTCTATCCATAATAGCTGCAACCATATTGGTTGATTCTTATTAAGACGAAAGGTTTTGATCACTTATTTTATGTATCATTTATCATTTAAGTGAGGTATGAACATTGCCATTACACATCCCCTCTGTTCTAATCCTGTGTGCCCCTGTGTGAGTGATTTATATAAAAAAAAGCCTGCTATACCTTATTTCACAGCTCTTCTCAGCGATCACATGATCTGCTGGCCAAGATTCCCCTGCTGAGGTCACTTGGGAGAGGAGGAGAGAGAGAGAGAGAGAGAGAGAGAGAGAGAGAGAGAGAGAGAGAGACAGCTGATCATGTGATCGTTGAGAAGAGCTGTGAAATAAGGTATAGCAGGCTTTTTTTTATTTTTTTCTAAATCACTTACACAGGGGCACACAGGATTAGAACACAGAGAGATTGGTATAAAGATGTGAAAGTTATTTGAGCAGCAAGAGTTGGGGGGTGGGCACTGTCACAAGCTGGCAGGCAGAGAGGGGAGGGGGAGAGAGCACAGAGGAGACAGATAGCAGGGCTGCGGATGACAGAGGCACGTAAACTGACCACTGTGTCAGGGCTCAGCAGCCATGATGAACCGTGGTCAGTTTACAGGGGGGAGGGTATAGCCAGGCAGGATTAGCTAGGTAATTCAGGTGTTACAGGGGGCCAAATGACGCGGCACAAGCATTATGCTGTATAACATGCTTTAAAGTTACAGGATTTATTTTATTTTTTTGGGTTAACAAACACTTTAAGCCCTAGCCTTCAGCCTAGGTTGCCTTCTGAATGATCCAGTTCTGCTGGTATGCACTGTTTCCTAATCAAACAATATTCTAGCTGGATGATTGGGCAAGTGTACTATCTGATTAGAGCAAATCATGGGCAGGCATTCCTTTCTCTTCTTTAGATATCTATTTTCGTGCTTCACTGTGGGATCATTATTATTTTGTTTCTTTGTAATTTAATTATTTAACAAATACCAGAGAAAATCTACACGAGATAGCAATTTTTGTGATTTCACAGCAATGTGTCTTAAAAAAAGTGCATAGAAATATAGACGTAGATCAAAATCAATAGTCTGACATCACTGCTTTGAAAGCAATGTGAAAGGTTGTTGGTGTAATATAAGTCCAATAAACTGACTCATAGTTGTATTCACCTATAAATATAACATTGTGATGTTTTTCTTACCCACCTTTTGTCTTTTTCTGTTTGTTGTTTTCTGATTCTGTTTTATTTACCTCCTTCTTTTTTACCTTTTTGACAATCTTTTCTTCCTCTGAATCCTTCTCTGACTCTAAATTAAATTTTAAATAAAAACCAAATTAGCCGTGGTACAGTAATTATATTTTTATGCAGGGCTTTTTTTCTCAGAGAAAAGGTGCAGGAACTCACCTGTCCCCTCCTAGGTCACGCCCCTACCCACCCCTAGAACCGCCCCCTAGAACTGCCCCTTAGAACTGCCCCTTTAGAGAACGGGGAACCGAGTACATCAAAGAGGCAGCCGCAGCGCAGTCCAGTCCAGCAAAAAGACAGCTGCAGCCCAGTACATCAAAGAGACTACCTAGTCCAGTACATCAAATAGACAGCTGTAGCCCTGTCCAGCAAAGAAACAGCCCAGTCCAGCAAAGAAACAGCTCAGTCCAGCAAAGAGACAGCCCTGTCCAGCAAAGAGACCACCCAGCTTAATCCAGCAAAGAGACCACCCAGCTTAGTCCAGCAAAGAGACCGCCCAGCCCAGTCCAGCAAAGAGACAGCCCAGTCAAGCAAAGAGACCGCCCAGCTTAGTCCAGCAAAGAGACCGCCCAGCCTAGTCCAGCAAAGAGACCGCCCAGCCTAGTCCAACAAAGAGATCGCCAGCAAAAAGACAGCCCAGCAGAGCAAAGAGACCGCCCAGCAAAGAGACCGCCCAGCACAGCAAAGATACCGCCAGCAAAGAGACCGCCCATCAAAGAGACTGCCCATCAAAGAGACTGCCCAGCCCAGCAAAGAGACCGCCCAGCACAGCAAAGAGACCGTCCAGCAAAGAGACCGCCCAGCACAGCAAAGAGACCGCCAACAAAGAGACCGCCCAGAACAGCAAAGAGACCGCCCAGCAAAGAGACCACCAGCAAAGAGACCCCCAGCAAAGAGACTGCCCAGCCCAGCTATGAGACCGCCCAGCAAAGAGACCACCCAGCACAGCAAAGAGACTGCCAGCAAAGAGACTGCCCAGAACAGCAAAGAGACCGCCAGCAAAGAGATTGCCCAGCAAAGAGACCGCCCAGCCCAGCAAGGAGACGGCCCAGCAAAAAGACCACCCAGCAAATAGATCGCCCAGCAAAGAGACTGCAAGCAAAGAGACTGCCCAGCAAAGAGACTGCCAGCAAAGAGACTGCCCAGCAAAGAGACCGCCAGCAAAGAGAACGCCAGCTAAGAGACTGCCCAGCAAAGAGACTATCTAGCCCAGCTAAGAGACTGCCAGCAAAGAGACCACCCAGCACAGCAAGGAGACCACCAGCAAAGAGACTGCCCAGCCTAGCAAAGAGACCAGCCAGCAAAGAGACCGCCCAGAAAAGAGACCACCAGCAAAGAGACCACCAGCAAAGAGACCGCCAGCAAAGAGACCGCCCAGCAAAGAGACCACCAGCAAAGTGACCGCCCAGCAAAGAGACTGCCCAGCACAGCAAAGAGACCGTCAGCAAAGAGATTGCCCAGCAAAGAGACCACCCAGCCTGGTGTGGCATCAATGGCTTCTTCAATAGTTACTGTGGAAGGAGTGAGCATAGCCACCCAAAGAAAATTGTGATGTTACTTCACACTATATTGATAATGCATTAATATTTTTTTATTGCACTATAAAATGCTTGGTATCTATGTGGTACAAAGTACTAAATAATACTATGTTTTTCATTTCTACATCATATGCCATTATGAAATCATTTGATAAAACAAATCTCACCTGTTTTTTGTTTGGATGTTTTTGTGGCACTGAAGTGTGATAATGCTTTCTCCTTTTTCTCCCCTGTGGATTCTTTAGACTTCTTCTTTACTTCTTTTGCTTTGTTATCTTCTTCCTTCTTCTTTTTTACTTTCTTGGTTGCTTAAATTACAAATGTTAAGGATATAAACATTTTGTTTGTATTGTATACTGAAGTGCACAATCAGAGAGATTATGGGCTGCAGCGCACTATGAGAAAGACTGATTCACAGACTGCATGAACCATATGCAGTTATTCTGTGGCTTCTGCAAATCCCCTATAGTAAAATCACATTTAAAAAAAGCTTGTAAAATGAGCACACCCTGTACAACCTGAGATCTTTCCTTTAGACCAATGTTGTTGAATTTATTTAGATATCTTAGGCAGGCCATACACGGTTCAGCAGGAACTGGCCAAGATTTGAACCATGTATGGGCAGGCTGAATGTACCAAGTTGATCAATCGATCAACCTGGATATAACCAGTATGCTGGGTTTTACCTGTGATTATCGCTAGTGCCTGCTATAGCTGCTGGCAATAATCACTGTCTTATGCTGGCGGAGACAACTTCCCCTACCTTCTCCCGCTCCCCTCGCCGGGAGAAGACATTGGCCTGGCAGGAGGAATTCCTGCATCAACACTGTCTGTGTTGATGGGGAAACCGAGCGATTTTATTTCCTGCAACCTGTGATTGCAGGAAAGAAATTTGCTCCGTGTATGGCCGGCCTTATTTTGTCACATTTGAGTTGGCACATTTTAACTAAGATTGATCTTATCTGTCCTAGCCCCCTTTCCCACTGATGCGATTTCTCATGCGATTTGACAGTTCAAATCACATGACAAGTCGCATCCCATTGTCAGCAATTGAACTATTCAAATTGCCGCGAGTCATGTCGCAGCGACTTTGAAATAGGTTCCTTCACTACTTTTTGCAAATTTCATTGTGACTTGCATAGACTTCTGCTGTATGAAGTGGCAAGCCGCAATGAAATCGGCAGCGCAAATCGTGCAGAAGTAGCACAATTTCAAAGCCGCACCGGTGTGAACAGGGGCTTAAGATTGAACCTCAATATGTGGATGCAATCATGGGCAAAGACAAAACAAGTGTGTATCAAATCAATTAAATCATTTATGGAACAAAGCAATAATAGTCCAATCTATTTGGATGCTTATTACAATCAAAGCTTTTTCACACAAACCTAGTAAACCACCAAGGTTCCAGTGACCCAGTACTGAACACTATATATGGATATTTTTATTCCCTTTATTCTATTCATGGGGTATTCTTTGTTCACATTTCTTCTTGTTTACCGTACATTCTTTTTTCAAATTTCTTTTTCACCTTGGGATTTTTCTTCTGTGTCTATAGTACCGGTATCTTCTTTTTTCCCCTTTGTTTTTTTACCCTCTGTTTTATTCTTGGATTCTTTATCTTCTACGTTCTGCTTTGATGCCTGAAATAATAATAAATGATCATCACAATCCTTATTATCATAGTTACATAGTTACATTATCTTTATTTAGATTCTATATGTAGGAAGGCCAGTATGGTGGCCTGAATTTATGGGAGGAGCCCGGGGGGTATTTAAGCAGCCCGCTCACCTGTGGTGCTTGTCGGTTTCCTGTGCGCGATATACGTCACTAGGCCGACTATTCGAATACCAGCGTCCGCAAGTTCTTGCCTCGCAAGTTCCCGTATTCGTTATTTCCGTGCTCAAGACTTTCGAAGTCCGTGTTTACCGTCTCGTAGTTCGTACCACGCGTCTGGCTTGGCTGACGCAGGTAGGGTCCCGTCGGACTTTGTTTTACGTTTTCATATCATGTCACTAAACCGTGATTCAAATTTACGTATCACTCGCATTTTACAAACGTAACCGCAATGTATATCACTCGTACTATCGTTATGTTACCATTTCGCCTTACTCGAGAAAACCACCGCGACGCAGACGTCGCTTCATTTCTAGCATGTCGGAAATTTTAAATATGCGCCTGTAGACAGCCATAGCGAGTCGCAATTCGCAAATCTATCGGATCAAGTCAGTTCGATGCCAATCATGTCTCATTTCTGAAACATTTCTAAACTCATTTCTAACATTTCAAATCATTTCAATCATTTCTCATTTCAGTCACCTACCGCGCTCCGATTCGAATCCAGTCGCACCTAAAAGATGCACCGATTCGCTCCGGTGTGCCCCAGTAGTTACGGCCTCATTTCAGTACATGCTCCAGAGTTACGTTATTATCAGTCATTCGTACCTCTGTCATGGTTATCATTTCATTACCACGTATCACGTTCCGACATGAATTCAGTCGCATGGAAATGCACCGATTCGTCTCGGTGTGCCCCAGGATTGGCCGCATTTCAGTACATGCTCCGGAGTCCGATTCGTAGTCAGTCGCTACAAACAGCATGACCGATTCGCGCCTCCGTCATGGCAAACGATATGTTACACCTGCACTTACCGCGCTCCGCTTCGAATCCAGTCGCATCTTCCATGCACCGATTCGTTACGGCGTGCCCCAGGGCTCGGCCTCATTTCTGAAACATGCTCCAGAGTCCGGATCATAGCTAGTCGCAGATATCGGGCGACTGATCCGTGTCTCTGTCATGCAATTACTACCATTTCACCCCCACAGAGCATCACCGTTTCGAAACCAGTCGCATCTGAGATGCACCGATTCGTCACGGAATGCCTCACTTGTTTCGGTCGTATCCATACCTATAACTGAGCTCGGTTCGTTGACAGTCGCAAACTACGGCACAACCAATTCGAGCCTCGGTCAAGGTAAACATTTCTCTCATTTCATTTCATACTGCGCTCCGATTCGAATCCAGATGCATCAAACAGGCACCGATTCGTCCCGGTGTGCACCAATGTTTTTCAGTTGCCTCATTTCAGTACATGCTCCAGAGCCTGGTTCACGGTCGGATCAGTCACGACACGACCAGGCCGGACCTCTGTCATGGAGTTCATTCATTTTATAATCAAGGCAAACATTTCGAATCATTTCATTGTCACAAGATTGCAAGCACCATACAAATCGTTGCTTCAAGTTAGTTAGCAATCCCTTCACGAATTATCACCTTTTCATTTTCCTCTAGGTCAGTCAAAGTTCAGTAGGTCCACCCTGCACCAGGTTGGACGATATCCCCCAGGTAAAAAAAAAAAAAGAATGGGAGGATAAGTCGGGTAAGTATGACTCAGGGGATCAAAGAAAAAACTTCATGTCACCCCCAATAGGTTACAGTCAACCGGAAAATAAGAGCCCAAGACAGGAGATTCTCACCAGATCAACTATGTCTCAGGCCGGCAGCGAAGACTTCACGGCCCCTCTGTCACCTTCCCCGGTCTCAGAGAGCGGCAGCGTGCAGTCCCTCAGGGGATGGACTATCCCCAAACTGACGGCAGAGCTCAGACGCAGAGGTGTCCCCTTCCCCGCCACAGCGAGGAAAGGCGAGCTCTTCAAACTCCTCTTTCCCCCACCAGCAGCAGGACCCAGTAACCAACAGGCATCCCTCCAGTCGATATCATCAGCTATCTCACAATTACACACGATGGTGTCATCCTTGTCTACCTCAGTTACAGACGTCCAAACCAGGGTGGCACTCCTGGAGGCTCGACCGGCCACGGCTGTCCCCGACCCAACCGCAACTCAAACCTTGACACCCCTTCCTGCAGGTACCTCAGGCTGGAGCCCCATTGTCTACCCCTCCCATCTGGTCCCAACCAGTATCAGCAAGGACATTTTGGACGGCAGGGACATCAACCTGGCCTCTCTCCTTATTTCCATACACGATCTGGCAGAAAATAAGGCCTACTCCTGGGGTGACATATCGGTGGTCCTTAAAGCCAAAGACACCAGATTGAACCGCAAGTTATCGGTCCCAGAATTTACCCTGGCCTTTGGCATGCTCAGAGACGTCCTATGCTCAGCCACCCCCAGCAGATGGGAAGAGCTGGACTTGTATCTCCATACGGTAGTAGACTTGGGCTACAAGTATGGAGAATTTGCATTTTATGATTACCACCGTTCCTTTTCCGCTAAGGCCGCCGCCAGACTCACACAGTTCCAGACTACGACAAATTGGAGTCTCATGGACACAGAGCTCTTCTGCCGCCACTTTGCCGGCTTACGCTCACCTCTGTGTGCGATTTGTCAGTCCTCCACCCACACTGCCACCTGGTGCGCCAATGCGGCGATCAGACGGCCCTTCGAGTTTCCCTCTACCTCGGGTACAATTCAGGGTCAGTCGCCCCCTAAACCAACGCCTCAGGTGGACAAATTCGGACGCCCAGTCCAAACTGTGGGAGGGGCAGCCATCTGTAATGACTACAACTACGAGTCCTGCAACTTCAGCCAGTGCCGCCTACTCCACATCTGCACCTTATGCCAAAGAGCACACCCAAGAAATTTGTGTGAAGTCAAACAACACAAGAGGGCATGACTAAGCCGGATCAACCTCTTATGGTTAGGACTGTACCTCACCTCACATCCCACCCCTTCCCTGGCCACCTACCTTATCCAAGGCTTCACAGCAGGCTTTCACACCGGCCTCATTTCACTACCCCACAGTACTCACGAATGTGCCAATCTTCGTTCAGCAGCCATTGACGAACAAGCCATAGATCAGCTCTTACAAGCAGAGGTAGATCGAGAGTACGTTATAGGCCCTTTCACTCACCCCCCTTTCAGCACATGGAGAGTCAGCCCTATTGGGCTTGTCAAGGGCAAGTTCACGAATAAATTGCGTTTGGTGTACGACCTGTCTGCGCCTCATACTTCCCACATCCCCAGTCTCAATTCCCTGATCCCCTCCGAAGAGTTTTCCCTAAAATATTTCTCCGTCGACATGGCAATACAAGCAATCATCAAAGCAGGTACAGGTGCCTGGCTCTCAAAAGCCGACATCTCGGATGCCTTCAAGCTCCTGCCCATCCACCCATCCCTTTGGTGCTGGCATGGCATCAAGTGGAAGGAGGCATATTATTTTGCCACAAAACTAACCTTCGGTTCGAAGAGTAGTCCGTGGCTCTTCGACACGTTTGCTCAGTCCCTTGTTTGGATACTGTTACACAAGGGTCAATGCCAAGAAGTCATCCATTACCTGGATGACTTCCTACTAATAGAACCTCCCAGCAAGCCCCCAGGAGACCTCGACAAACTCAGAGTGATATTTGGAAACCTCAATGTTCCCATCGCCGAGCACAAAGTCGACGGCCCAGCACACATCATCACCTTTCTCGGGGTCAGCTTGGATACCTGCGCTATGCAAGCCAGTCTCCCCCTCGACAAACTAACACGCATTAGGGCGGTCCTTCACGAATTTACACACACCAAGGGCTGTACCAAAAAGCAGTTGCAATCTCTCCTGGGAATGCTTAATTTCGCCATGCGAATTATTCCACAAGGCCGCACTTTTGTATCACGCCTGCTTAGATTCCTGTCAGAAATTCAAGACCCCGATCAGATCTTAAATCTAGACTCCGCAGCTATAGCGGACCTATCTATGTGGGAGGAATTCTTGTCCGCCTGGAATGGCATATCCCTATTTATACCCATGGTTTCGCCCCTGTCACCCCAGGTAGTGACAGACGCTGCAGCCTCCACAGGTTTCGCGGCAATTTTTGGCCACCATTGGTTTTCAGGACCTTGGCCTCAACAGATACTGTTGATACCCGGCTTTACTCAAACATCTGCCCTCTTTGAACTTTATCCCATAGTGGCAGCTGCACAGCTCTGGGGCCACCACTGGACAGGACAAACCGTAGTCTTCACCACCGACAACCAGGCCACAGCAGACATCATCAACAGAGGCAGGTCCAAGTCCCTAGCAGTCATGTCCTTCCTGCGCAGATTGGTACAACTGTCTTTACAGCATCAGTTTAATATACACTGTGCATTTATTCCCGGCAGATACAACTTAGCTGCTGACGCACTGTCACGTTTTAATTACACCTCCTTTTTCGAACAGGTTCCCGATGCCGAACCAATGTCGGCCCCTATCCCTGTCTGGTCACAACTGACCCTGGACTAGTTCAACATTTACACAGAGCAACGCAACTCATCAATCATTCACTCTCTCACAACACACTCAAAGCCTACCAGACAGCTTGGAAGGCGTTCAATAAATTCCTCACATCCTGCCGTAAAGGACCAACAGATGTCAAACAGGTACTGGCCTTCACTGCACACTGTCACACGCAGCTGGCCTTATCCTACAATACCATTCGGCTATACCTAGCTGGCATTCAACATTTCTTGACGCTTGAAGACCCCACGAAATCTTCACTGTTCTCATCACACGCTATACGAGCCATCCTAAGGGGCATTCAGAAACAACAACCAGTCATCAGCACCAAGCGCTTACCCATTACGGGGCCCATCTTTAGGGACATGTCAACTATTCTGGCTACTTCGCCATTTGGTCTGCTCCCCAGCACGGTCTTACAAGCAGCCGTATATTTAGCTTACTATGGGTTCTTGCGACCTAGCGAATTCACCTCTAACAAACCCACAGACCAAGTACTATGCAGACGGCACTTGCTTCGATACCAAGACCATTTCATCCTGCACCTCGAGGTCTCTAAAACCCAGCAAACGGGCTCAGGAGTGAACATTCACCTCTACAAAACCAACAACAGCTGGTGTCCAGTCGCTGTACTCAACCGACTCCTGTCACTCCTGCCTGAGCAACCAGACAGCAGTCCCCTTCTACCATTCCCAGTTAAACCCTTAAGCGCCTCTCAGTTTGTGAAACACATAAGGATACTTCTCCGCAATCTTCACCTTAACCCTAGTCAGTATTCCGGACACTCCTTTCGCATCGGAGCAGCCTCCGCAGCGTCCCGCCACGGGGTTCCAGACCACATCATCAAAAGACTAGGCAGGTGGAAATCAGCCTGCTTCGCCCGGTATATCCCCAATCCGCAAACAGAGATGGCACAGGCATTCTCCAAATTGGCTCAATAAATAACTGAAAACCAATAAAAATTATAACCCTACCTGAATGTTTTTGCCCCCTTATTTTGGCATACCGGCCATTAGACCAAGGCACACTTTCAGGTCCATTTCATATGGTAAGTCCACACTTTCAGGTCTATTTCCGATGGTAAGTCTTATCTTTACTATAAGTGTTATCTATGTCCATATCGGACATAGGGCTCCAACCATAAATATATATATATATATATATATATATATATATATATATATATATATATATATATATATATATATATAAATATATATACAGTGGGGACGGAAAGTATTCAGACTCCCTTAAATTTTTCACTCTTTGTTATATTGCAGCCATTTGCTAAAATCATTTAAGTCCATTTTTTTCCTCATTAATGTACACACAGCACCCCATATTGACAGAAAAACACAGAATTGTTGACATTTTTGCAGATTTATTAAAAAAGAAAAACTGAAATATCACATGGTCCTAAGTATTCAGACCCTTTGCTCAGTATTTAGTAGAAGCACCCTTTTGATCTAATACAGCCATGAGTCTTTTTGGGAAAGATGCTTTTTACACCTGGATTTGGGGATCCTCTGCCATTCCTCCTTGCAGATCCTCTCCAGTTCTGTCAGGTTGGATGGTAAACGTTGGTGGACAGCCATTTTTAGGTCTCTCCAGAGATGCTCAATTGGGTTTAAGTCAGGGCTCTGGCTGGGCCATTCAAGAACAGTCACGGAGTTGTTGTGAAGCCATTCCTTCATTATTTTAGCTGTGTACTTAGGGTCATTGTCTTGTTGGAAGGAAACCTTCAGCCCAGTCTGAGGTCCTGAGCACTCTTAAGAAGGTTTTCGTCCAGGATATCCCTGTACTTGGCCGCATTCATCTTTCCCTCGATTGCAACCAGTTGTCCTGTCCCTGCAGCTGAAAAACACCCCCACAGCATGATGCTGCCACCACCATGCTTCACTGTTGGGACTGTATTGGACAGGTGATGAGCAGTGCCTTGTTTTCGCCACACATACTGCTTAGAATTAAGGCCAAAAAGTTCTATCTTGGTCTCATCAGACCAGAGAATCTTATTTCTCACCATCTTGGAGTCCTTCAGGTGTTTTTTTTAGCAAACTCCATGCGGGCTTTCATGTGACTTGCACTGAGGAGAGGCTTCCTTCGGGCCACTCTGCCATAAAGCCCTGACTGGTGGAGGGCTGCAGCGATGGTTGACTTTCTACAACTTTCTCCCATCTCCCGACTGCATCTCCGGAGCTCGGCCACAGTGATATTTGGGTTCTACTTTACCTCTCTCACCAAGGCTCTTCTCCCCGATAGCTCAGTTTGGCCAGACGGCCAGCTCTAGGAAGGGTTCTGGTTGTCCCAAACGTATTCCATTTAAGGATTATGAGCTCTTCAGGCAGTTCCTTTGACCTCATGATTCTCATTTTCTCTGACATGCACTGTGAGCTGTAAGGTCTTAAATTGACAGGTGTGTGGCTTTCCTAATCAAGTCCAATCAGTATAATCAAACACAGCTGGACTCAAATGAAGGTGTAGAACCATCTCAATGATGATCAGAAGAAATGGACAGCACCTGAGTTAAATATATGAGTGTCACAGCAAAGGGTCTGAATACTTAGGACCATGTGATATTTCAGTTTTTCTTTTTTAATAAATCTGCAAAAATGTCAACAATTCTGTGGGGTTGCTGTGTGTACATTCATGAGGAAAAAAAATTAACTTAAATGATTTTAGCAAATGGCTGCAATATAACAAAGAGTGAAAAATTTAAGGGGGTCTGAATACTTTCCGTCCCCACTATACACACACACACACACATAGTGAGTGTACAGCTTGTATCACAGTGTAAATTTGCTGTCTCCTCAAAATAACTCAACACACAAAGTGAGTACACCCCTAAGTGAAAATGTCCAAATTGGGACCAATTAGCCATTTCCCCTCCCCGGTGTCATGTGACTCATTAGTTTTACAAGGTCTCAGGTGTGAATGGGGAGCAGCTGTGATAAATTTGGTGTTATTGCTCTCATTCTCTCATACTGGTCACTGGAAGTTTAACATGGCACCTCATGGCAAAGAACTCTCTGGGGATCTAACAAACAAGAATTGTTGCTCTACATAAAGATGGCTTAGGCTATAAGAAGATTGCCAAGACCCTGAAACTGAGCTGCAGCACGGTGGTCATTTTGGTCAAGACCATAAAGCAGTTTAACAGGACAGGTTCCACTCAGAACAGGCCTCTCCATGGTCGACCAAAGAAGTTGAGTGCACGTTCTCAGCGTCAAATCCAGAGGTTGTCTTTGGGAAATAGACGTATGAGTGCTGCCAGCATTGCTGCAGAGGTCGTGGGGTGGGGGGCCAGCCTGTCAGTGCCCAGACCATATGCCGAACATTGAATCAAATTGGTCTGCATGGTTGTCGTCAGAGAAGGAAGCCTCTTCTATAGATGATGCACAAGAATGCCCGCAAACAGTTTGCTGAAGACAAGCAGACTAAGGATTATTGGAACCATGTCCTGTGGTCTGATGAGACCAAGATAAACTTATTTGGTTCAGATGGTGTCAAGCATGTGTGGTGGTAACCAGGTGAGGATTACAAAGACAAGTGTGTCTTGCACACAGTCAAGCATAGTGGTCAGTGTCATGGTCTGGGGCTGCATGAGTGCTGCCGGCAATGGAGAGCTACAGTTCATTGAGGAAACCATGAATGCCAACATGTACTGTGACATACTGAAGCAGAGCATGATCTCCTCCTTTCGGGGGTTGGGCCGCAGGGCAGTATTCCCACATGATAACTACCCCAAACACACCTTCAAGGTGACCACTGCCTTGTTAAAGAAGCTGAGGGTAAAGGTGATGGACTGGCCAAGCATGTCTCCAGACCTAAACCCTATTTAAGCATCTGTGGGGAATCCTCAAAAGGAAGGTGGAGGAGCGCAAGGTCTCTAACATCCACCAGCTCTGTGATATTGTCATGGAGGAGTGGAAGAAGATTCCAGTGGTAACCTGTGAAGCTCTGGTGAACTCCATGCCCAAGAGGCAGGGCCGCTGTTAGAAATCATGGGGCCCCGTACAGCGTAACTGACAGGGCCCATTGGCGCCACCCACAACCCCACCCCTGGCTCCACCCCTGACCCCATGCTGTCACAAAATCTGGGGTAATGGTGGCAGGAGCTGAAACATGTAACATGTTCCAAAAGGTGAACCTTTAAAGTAGTGTTTCGCCCCAAATAAATAAACATTAAAAGTCAGCAGCTACGCATACTGCAGCTGCTGGTTTTTAATAAATGGACACTTACCTGTCCTGGAGTCCAGCGATGTCGGCACCCACAGCTGATGTTTCCATCAGCTGTCGGGTGCTCCGCCGCGTAAATAAATCAGTGCAGCGCTAAATTAATAACTAAAAACGATAAATGAATCAGAATTCAATAAATGAAAAGTTCATAAGTTCGTATGTTGAAACACATATGTAGATAGAGAGGCACACAGACGTCAATGGTGATAAAGGGTGCTTCATGCAAAAGTTTGGGGTGCTCCTTGATCCGTGCTCACACCATATGTTTAGCCAAACTGCTCACCTTGCTTATTAGACCCCTGAGCTAACAGGAAGGTCATAAGAGCTTTCACCACCCCTGGTGGTAATGGTAAACTTGTGGATGGAAGCTGGGCACCTCTCGAACTCCTGCAGATAAGCCTTGTGACTCTCCCGTAGCAACATATAATACAAAGAAAAAATCTAGTGCTCTCTGTATGATTTGTATAAAGGTATCATTTAATATAAGATGGGTACTCACATAAAAAGCACTTAATCCAAGTGCTAAGATATACAGTAAAGCATAAAAGGACTGGTGACAGCAAAGCTGATAAGGTGGCCGTAGTGACATTAAGATGAACTCTCGCACGCGTATCGTCCATAGGACTTCCTCAGCGATAATGGAGTCTCACAATGCCACTGTAGTTTAAATAGAAAGCCCCTTATCACACTCACCTGTGTAATTAAAGAACGAGCGGTAAGCATCCAATCAGGACGCACCACTCTCTAATACGAAGAGTATCTGAAAAGGTTACCATGGTAATCCCTAAAGCGCGTCATGCGGCGCAGAGCATGCATGATAATCCGACTGGATAATTAAACTAACGAGCGGTAAGCGTCCTATCGGAGCGCACCGCTCGGACATGGGAGGAGTTTGGTAGGTTGTGGCTCCCTATTGGTCATTACGCGGCGACGGCACGACAACGTGTCGGCGTGATGGCGGATCACATGATCACCCACCTCAAAGGGTACCTCCCACCTAAGGAAAGTATAAGCAAAACTAAGGCATGTTTGCCTGTTACCATGGTGATCTGGCGTTACGTCCGCAAAGCGGCAGATCGCACGCCAGTCATCACCATAATATCCCACCTTCCCGGGGCGGAGTACGTATACAACCTAAAGCGTGTGTGGTTGTCACAGCAACCTAAGAGAAGGGGGCTGGGCACACACCACATCAATACTGCAAACCAAATACCATTCAAATATATATAACTTAAACATAATATATTAAAAAAGGAGTCACCCAGGAAGCCAGCCTGGACTAAGGCTCCCTAAGACTAAGAAGTTATTAATACTGCCCACATGCTCTGTGGTCACCAATGCTGATCCAAAAACGGGCATCAAAAAATGCACATAATACTTCAAAGATAGAATCTGATAACAGCAAAAAATATTACTAAAAATAATATAAATTAATCGTTAAAAATAATCTTAATTAGTCACCACGGCCACCTTTTACAATCTCCCAAATATACCAGACACCAGTTACATAAAGCATTTAACAACTAAAAAAATAAAAAATTTAAAAAATTTAAAATTACATAATTAAAGAAATAATAATAATAATAAAAAAAAAAAATTAAAAAACTAACGATCAGAAATAAAACAATTCAAATCAAACTCGACATTGAGCCCCGTAGGTACTCCCACATGTGTTTCATATATCCAAAAAGACTCGCGGCGGCTCAATTGTCTTATGAAATTGCCGCCCCTCCAATGGGGTGTTACTTTTTCCACTCCCCAGAACTTTAGTTTAACAGGGCTGCGTTTGTGGAAGAGTTTAAAATGTTTGGAGACATTGTGAGAATCCAGGCCCTTCTTAATATTGGTGATATGTTCACCAATACGAATATGAAGGGACCTAGATGTTCTACCTACATATTGTAGGCCACATTCGCATTCCATGATATAAACGACTCCTGATGTTGAGCATGTAATGAAATCCCTAATTTGATAGACCTTTTTTGTAGCTGTGGCTACAAACTCTTTGCGTTTTTTAATATTGCCCTTGGTTTGTTTACATGGTGGGCATCTCCCACATGCATAGAAGCCTGTCATAATGTTCGAAATCCTATTTACACAAGAGAGAGGTGGGTCAATTACCCCCGGGGCCAATTTATCTCTTAAGGACGGTGCCCTCTTATAGACAAACTGGGGGTATTCCGGGAGTACAGGGCCCAACGTTTTATCCTGTCTGAGAATGGGCCAATATTTCCGGACTATTTTTTCAAATTTTTTATATTGCACATTGTAGTCCAAGATCATTCTAATATTGCCCACACCCTCACATTTGGCCCTCGGGCCATTGGATACTAATGACTTTCTCTCTAAAATTCGAACGGTCTCAATATGTTTATCAATATCGGTTTTGTTATAACCCTTTTGGACAAAGCGGGCAGATAGAACCTCAGATTGTTCAAGGTAATGATGCTCATGCGTACAGTTCCGCCTAATCCGTACAATCCACTGCATCCACTGCAGCCAATCAGCGACCAGGCTGAGCTGCAATAGAGATGACTGGAACGAGCAGCGAAGATTCGAGGTGTCAGGTAAGTAAAACGGGGGGGCTGGGGGCGGCGGTATTGTCAAAAGTTTTTTCACCTTAATGCATATAATGCATTAAGGTGAAAACATTTTTACCTTTACAACCCCTTTAAGTTCTTTAGCTAATTTGTTTTTTTTAGCTAGAAATCTGCTCGGGCCCCCCCCCCCGGTGGCTGGGCCCAGTACAACAGGGCTGGCTGTACTGCCCTATCAGCGGCCCTGCCAAGAGGGTTAAGGCAGTGCTGGAAAATAATGGTGGCCACACAAAATATTGACACTTTGAGCCCAATTTGGAGTGTACTCACTTTTGTTGCCAGTGGTTTAGACATAAATGGCTGTGTGTTGAGTTATTTTGAGGGGACAGCAAATTTACACTGTTATACAGTGCCTTGCAAAAGTATTCACCCCCTTGGCTTTTTTGCACAATAGACTAAGTTGGCGAAGTAAAATTAGAAAAATATATACATAAAACTATTTTTCAGAAATAAAAAACTGATAATTGGCATTTGCGTATGTATTCACCCCCTTTGTTATGAAGCCCATAAAAAGCTCTGGTGCAACCAATTACCTTCAGAAGTCACATAATTAGTGAAATGATGTCCACCTGTGTGCAATCTAAGTGTCACATGATCTGTCATTACATATACACACCTTTTTGAAAGGTCCCAGAGGCTGCAACACCTAAGCAAGAGACATCACTAACCAAACACAGACCAAGGAACTCTCCAAACAAGTAAGGGACAATGTTGTTGAGAAGTACAAGTCAGGGTTAGCTTATAAAAAAATATCCAAATCTTTGATGATCCCTAGGAGCACCATCAAATCTATCATAACTAAATGGAAAGAACATGGCACAACAGCAAACCTGCCAAGAGACGGCTGCACATCAAAACTCACGGACCGGGCAAGGAGGGCATTAATCAGAGAGGCAGCACAGAGACCTAAGGTAACCCTGGAGGAGCTGCAGAGTTCCACAGCAGAGACTGGAGTATCTGTACATAGGACGACAATAAGCCGTACGCTCCATAGAGTTGGGCTTTATGGCAGAGTGGCCAGAAGAAAGCCATTACTTTCAGCAAAAAACAAAATGGCACATTTTGAGTTTGCGAAAAGGCATGTGGGAGACTCCCAAAATGTATGGAGGAAAGTGCTCTGGTCTGATGTAACTAAAATTTAACTTTTTGGCCATCAAAGAAAATGCAATGTCTGGTGCAAACCCAACACATCACATCACCCAAAGAACACCATCCCCACAGTGAAACAGTGGTGGCAGCATCATGCTGTGGGGATGTTTTTCAGCAGTCGGGACTGGGAAACTGGTCAGAGTTGAGGGAAAGATGGATGGTGCTAAATATAGGGATATTCTTGAGCAAAGCCTGTACCACTCTATTTGGATTTGAGGCTAGGACGGAGGTTCACCTTCCAGCAGGTCAATGATCTCAAACACACTGCTAAAGCAACACTTGAGTGGTTTAAGGGGAAACATGTAAATGTGTTGGAATGGCCTAGTCAAAGCCCAGACCTCAATCCAATAGAAAATCTGTGGTCAGACTTAAAGATTGCTGTTCACAAGTGCAAACCATCCAACTTGAAGGAGCTGGAGCAGTTTTGCAAGGAGGAATGGGCAAAAATCCCAGTGGTAAGATGCGGCAAGCTCATAGAGACTTATCCAAAGTGACTTGGAGCTGTGATAGCTGCAAAAGGTGGCTCTACAAAGTATTGACTTTAGGGGGGTGAATAGTTATGCACATTGACTTTTTCTTTATTTTGTCCTATTTGTTGTTTGCTTCACAACAAGAAAAAAAATCTTCAAATTTGTGGGCATGTTCTGTAAATTAAATGATGCAAATCCTCAAACAATCCATGTTAATTCCAGGTTGTGAGGCAACAAAACACAAAAAATGCCAAGGGGGTGAATACTTTTGCAAGGCGCTGTACACTCACTACTTTTACTTTACATTGTATATTACATTGTAATATATATATATATATATATATATATAATTGTTTATAATAATATTTTTATTAATATATTATTATGGTTTTATTAATATATTGGCCCCACCACATAGCCAGTCAGGTGATGCCACTATATCCTATTTATTAGTACCCAACAAGCTGCCCCAGTTGCAAACATCTGACATAGGAATCATACTTGGAGGCTAATACGGGAAAGACGCCAATATCCAGCTAGTACTCACAAGGCTGGACCTCTTGTAGTCTCACTATCACCGCAGCCCCTTAAATAACTACATATTTACTGAATTTAACAAACAAAATTAGATTAATGAACAAAATCTAAACCAATAGCTACATCAGTATTTCTAAAAATGCAGTCTCACTATCACCGCAGCCCCTTAAATAACTACATATTTACTGAATTTAACAAACAAAATTAGATTAATGAACAAAATCTAAACCAATAGCTACATCAGTATTGCTAAAAATGCAGGAGGCTACAGTGTATACCGTATGGCATACTACTAACATACATGAATCACTTATAGCTCAATTAGGCAACAATATTAGGAAGAAACATTACTGATTTTGCTACAGTTGTATTTTACGTATTTCTGTTTCTACATTTTTAAATTGATGTTTTATATTTTTTTGTTTTACAATGTATATAAAATTGTTAATTTACAAATACACATTCAATACAGGATGGTCTCATGACACAAATAAAATAAAATAAGAGCACAAAAGGAGTTCTTTCCCTTAAGTCTTTCTCTTCCTGATTCAAACTTCATACAGCCCAATCTGAACAAACCATGCAAGGAGTCGGGGAGGTCACCTTTTTTTAACAAATTAAATTACCGGTAGGTATGTAATGTAGCGTTTGGGCTATAGTATTAATCTCCAAACTGCAACCCTTTGTATACCTTTATCTGGCCCTTAGGACAATGTTCCTCTCACTGATACAAGACACTGTTCCAATCACTAACACCAACGATGGGGCACTATTCCTCCCACTGATATCAAAGATGGGACATTATTCTTCCTACAAACACCAATGATGGGGCACTATTCCTTCCACTGACACCAACAATGGGGTACTATTCCTTCCACTGACACTGATTAGGTATTATTCCTCCAACTGACACCAATATCTAGCCCCCCTAAAGTCTGAAGGACCATAAACTGGCCCTTTGTTTAGAAAGTTTGGAGACCCCTGGGCTATAGAATCCTGCAAACAAGTTGTTTCTTTTTTCAGTAAAGAAGATAAGGGTTACATAGTTACATAGTAGGCGAGGTTGAAAAAAGTCCATCAAGTCCAACCTATGTGTGTGATTTTATGTCAGTATTACATTCTATATTCCTGTATGTTGTGGTCGTTCAGGTGCCTAGCTAATCGTTTTTCTTAATTATCGATCTGCCCGCTAAAACCACTGCCTGTGGAAGAGAATTCCACATTCTAACCGCTCTTACAGTAAAGAACCCTCTACGCATTTTAAGGTTAAACCGCTTTTCTTCTAATTTTAGTAAATGGCCGCATGTCTTATTGAATTCCCTTTCGCGGAAAAGCTTTATCCCTATTGTGGGGTCACCAGTACGGTATTTGTACATTGAAATCATATCCCCTCTCAAGCCTCTCTTCTCCAGAGAGAATAAGTTCAGTGCTCGTAACCTTTCCTCATAACTAAGGTCCTCCAGTCCCCTTATTAGTTTTGTTGCCCTTCTCTGGACTCTCTCCAGTTCCAGCACATCCTTCCTGAGGCCTGGTGCCCAAAACTGGACAGCATACTCCAGGTGCGGCCAGACCAGAGTCTAGAGTGTGAGAATTATTGTTTTATCTCTGGAGTTAATCCCCTTTTTAATGCATGCCAATATTCTGTTTGCTTGCAGAAGCTTGCATGCCAATGCTGAGCCTGTCATCTACTGGGACCCCCAGGTCCTTTTCCATCCTAGATTCCCGCAGAGGATCTCTCCCTAGTGAGTAGATTGCATTCATATCTTTGCCACCTAAATGCATTAGTTTACATTTTTCTACATTAAACCTCATTTGCCATGTAGTTGCCCACCCCATTAATTTGTTAAGATCTTCTTGCAATGTTTCCACATCTTGCAGAGAAGTTATTGCCCTGCTTAGCTTAGTATCATCCACAAATACAGAGAATGAGCTGTATATCCCATCCTCCAGGTCATTTATGAATAAATTAAATAGGATTGGTCCCAAGACAGAACCTTGGGGGACCCCACTTTCCACCTCGGGCCTTTCCAAGTACTCCCTATTTATCACTACCCTCTGAACTCACCCTTTTAGCCAGTTTTCAATCCATGTAGTCACACTATGGTCCATGCCAACGGACCTTACTTTGTACAGTGAACGTTTATGGGGAACTGTATCAAATGCTTTTGAAAAATCCAGATACACCACATCTACAGGCCTTTCTTTATCTAGATGGCAGCTCACCTCCTCATAGAAGGTTAATAAATTGGTTTGGCAAGAAGGATTCTTCATGGATCCATGCTGATTACTGCTAATGATACCACTGTCATTACTAAAATCTTATATAGTCCCTTATAATCCCCTCCAAGAGCTTGCATACAATTGAAGTTAGGCTAACTGGTCTGTAATTCCCAAGGATGTATCTTGGCCCTTTTTTAAATATTGGTGCTACATTGGCTTTTTTCCAATCAGCTGGTACCCTTCCAGTCAGTAGACTATTCGTAAAAATTAGGAACAATGATCTGGCAATTACTTGACTGAGTTCCTTAAGGACCCTCGGGTGCAAGCCATCTGGTCACGGTGACTTATAATGTTAAGTTTTTTAAGTCTATTTGTAATTCTGTCCTCTGTTAGCCATAAGGGTGCTTCCTGTGACATGTCATGAGGATAAACATTGCAGTTTTGGTTACTGAAGCCCCCGATTCCTTTGTGAAGACTGAGAAGAAGAATAAATTCAATACCTTCCCCATCCCTCCTTCCTTAGTAATCAGGTTTCCTTCATCATTCTTTATGGGACCAATATGATCTGACCTCCCTTTCTTACTATTTATGTACTTAAAGAATTTCTTGTTTTTTTTTTTACTCTCCTCCGCTATGTGCCTTTCGTGTTCTATCTTAGCTGCCCTTGTTGCACCCTTACATTTCTTGTTGCATTCTTTGTAATGTTGGAATGCTGATGATGATCCCTCAGTTTTTAGGCCTTCCCCTCTGTTTTTATATGCATTTTTATGTTGGAGTTAAGCCACCCAGAACTTTTATTAGCTCTTTTTTATTTATTTCACATTGGGATGCACTGGCTAATGCCCTTATTTAATATGCTCTTAAAGCATTTTTCCTCTGTGTTCTTTGTTCCTAGGATTTTATCTGAATTATTATCTTCTAGCAAGGATAGTAGTTTAGGGAAGTTGGCTCTTTTGAAATTTAGTGTCTTTGTATTCCCCTTATGTTTCCTATTTGTGTGATTTATACTAAAACTAATTGACCTGTAAATCGCTGTTTCCTAAATTGTCCCGTATTTCCACATCCATGATCAGGTCTGTATTGTTGGTAATCAGTAAGTCTAGTAACGCTTTGTTTCTAGTTGGTGCATTTACCATCTGACCCATGAAATTGTCCTGCAAGACATTTAGGAACTGGTGAGCCTTAGATGAATGTGCAGTTCCTTCCACCCAGTCTATGTCTGGATAATGAAAATCCCCAATTATAATGACAATTCCCATTCTTGACGCTAATCCAATTTGATATAGGAGGTCCGCCTCTGCATCCTCCCTCTGGTTAGCATATCCCAGTATTACTTTCCCCTTTGTTTCTTCCCTGTTTAGCTCTACCCATGAGGATTCCACCTCCTCCCTTGCTCCCTTAGTGATATCATCTCTCACATTCACTTGTACATCATTTTTGATATACAGGAATACCCCTCCCCTTTTTTACCCTCTCTATCCCCGCGATATCAGGAATACCCTTGAATGGTTGATCTAGTTCTCCCATCTTGTCCACCAGATTCTTGGCATTGGTGAACATGCCACGTAGTTTAGACCGGTTGCACACTATCTCCTTATTGGGTGCTCTGGGGTTGCAAATAGGACTTGTTACTATACTTACCTCGGGTTTAGGTGCTTTAGTCAACCTACCACTAATGCCCCCAATACTACCCTCTGGAAAATGTTCTGTGCTGACTATCCAGTGTTACCAACCTACCAGATTGAAATTTACTTACACGACACCCAGAATTTACTGGCACAGCCATGTTTTCACTGGCATCTCCAAAAGTTACAAAATTACAGTTTCAAGTGCAAATTTTAGTATTTAGGCTACAAACAAGTACAATATGCAATTAGCAATATGATGTAAGGTAGATATAATGGAAAAAACATATTTCTTACATTATTTTCGATATAGTAAGTAAGTAGCTCAGGGGCAGGACTCAGGAGGGCAAGAAATCAGAATGGGCAGGCGCACACATGACATTGACTTGACTCAGTGACACTGACAGAATTGTGCAGCACCACAGATGATGATGACACAACACGTCCCCTACTGAGTCACAGTGACAATCTCTCCCTATGCCAGGTGGTCCCTTAAGTCCACTGAAGTCCAAATAGCACTGACAGTCCCACTCCCAGCTTGCCTTGCTCCAATCCCACAGTCCCACACATGAGGCTCTGCCTGCTTTGCTCAGGTTCCCTTGCACCATGAGGTCACACAACACGCTCAGGCACCGCCTCCGACACTGTAGCAGGCACTCTGGGTCTGGGCCGGCTCAGCCATATTTTTTGCTGGCAACCTTTTCCTGTCACTGGCATTTACTGGCAGGAGAAAAGTGCCCGGTTTTTACTGGCTGCCCGTAAAAATACTGACGGTTGGCAACACTGTGACTATCTCTACCTCTGGACCCTCCCCCTGTCGCCTAGTTTAAAAGTCCCTCTAACTTTTCGGCCATCTTCACTCCCAGCAGATCTGCACCTTCCCTGTTTAGGTGCAGTTCATCCCTTCTATAGAGCTGGTAACCGACTGAGAAGTCACCCTTGTTCTCCAGGAACACAAACCCCTTCTTTCTACACCAGCTCCTCAGCTACTTGTTTACTTCCCTAATCTCCCTCCGCCTTTCCGGTGTGGCTCGAGGTACTGGCAGTATTTCCCTATAATCGTTTTTTAGGACACTCCATCTTACTCTGACTTTGTCATTGGTGCCAACGTTCACCAAGACAGCCGGGTCTTCCCCAGCCCCTCCCAGTAATCTGTCCACCAGATCCGTGATGTGCCAAACCCGAGCGCCCGGTAGACAACATAAGTTCAGCACTTCAGGTCTTTGTGACAGATTGCCCTCTCTGTCCTTCTAAAAATTGAGTCCCCTACCACCAGAATCTGTCTTTCCTTTCCCTTGGCTTTACTCCCACCCTCACTGGAGTAGTCATTCCCCTGGCAGCTAAGGGAGTCACTCAGCTCCAGCAGTGCTGGTCCCTGACTGGTTTCACCAATGTCACTCAACCGGGCGTACTTTTTGGGATGTTCCAGCCCAGAACCGCCCTCCCTGACTCTTTCCCCTCTATCCTTCCTGACTGTCACCCTTCTACTCTACTTTGATGCCTGCCTCTCTTTATCCCAACCTGCCTCTGTGCTGGCCCCTGCCAGCACCTGCCTGATACGATCCCAACTCTCTTTTAGTATGGAGGGACCTCTCAGTGTTGACAATTGCTTCCCTAGATTCAGAACCTGGGCTTCCAGGGAAACAATGTGCTTACATTTTGCACAGCAGTATTCGCCCTCGATTGGATAATCAAGGAACGCATACATGTCACAAGATGTACACCGAGTCGCATCTCCACACCCGTCGGGCATTGTACCTACTAATTTAAAGGGGATTGGGGGTGATACTCTGTCCAAATTAACTAAGAACTAGCTTTCTAGTCCACATCCACATCCAACTCACAGTCCACGTGCACTCACAGTCCATGTTCACTCACAGTTCACGTCCACTCACAGCACTCGTGTACTCATGGTCCATGTGCACTCACAGTACACGTGTACTCACAGTCCACATTAACTCACAGCACTCGTGCAGTCACAGTCCACGTGCACTCACAGCACTCGTGTACTCACAGTCCACGTGCACTCACAGTCCATGTGCATTCACAACACTCGTGGGTGTACTCATGGTCCACGTGCACTCACAGTACACGTGTACTCACAGTCCACATTAACTTACAGCACTCGTGCACTCACAGCACTCGTGTACTCACAGCACTCGTGTACTCACAGTCCACGTGCACTCACAGCCCATGTGCACTCACAGTCCATGTGCATTCACAACATTCGTGGGTATCCTGGAAAACACATTAAAATGACCTAAGAGCTCCAACAACTGGCATATGTTGCCCCATAGGTATGTCCACTGTATAAGCTTCCCTTGCCTGGTACCAGCACCATCCAAGATGCCTTAGCCCACCCAGTCATTTGTCGAGACATCAGTGTGGGGTGGTAAGAAACATAGCTCTTTATTTAAACACAGGCACAAGAGATATACAGTGCCTTGCAAAAGTATTCACCCCCTTGGCTTTTTACCTATTTTGTTACATTACAGCCTTTTGTTCAATATTTTTTTAATCTGAATTATATGTGATGGATCAGAACACAATAGTCTAAGTTGGTGAAGTAAAATTAGAAAAATATATACATAAAACTATTTTTCAGAAATAAAAAACGGATAATTGGAATGTGCGTATGTATTAACCCCCTTTGTTATGAAACCCATAAAAAGCTCTGGTACAACCAATTACCTGCGGAAGTCACATCATTAGTGAAATGATGTCCACCTGTGTGCAATTTATGTGTCACATGATCTGTCATTACATATACACACCTTTTTGAAAGGCCCCATAGGCTGCAACACCTAAGCAAGAGGCACCACTAACCAAACACTGCCATAAAGACCAAGGAACTCTCCAAACAAGTAAGGGACAATGTTGTTGAGAAGTACAAGTCAGGGTTAAGTTATAAAAAAATATCCAAATCTTTAAAGATCCCTAGGAGCACCGTCAAATCTATCATAACCAAATGGAAAGAACATGGCACAACAGCAAACCTGCCAAGAGACGGCCGCACACCAAAACTCACGGAGCAGGCAAGGAGGGCGTTAATCAGAGAGGCAGCACAGAGACCTAAGGTAACCCTGCAAGAGCTGCAGAGTTCCACAGCAGAGACTGGAGTATCTGTACATAGGACGACAATAAGCCGTGCACTCCATAGAGTTGGGCTTTATGGCAGAGTGGCCAGAAGAAAGCCATTACTTTCAGCAAAAAACAAAATAGCACGTTTTGAGTTTGCGAAAAGGCATGTGGGAGACTCCCAAAATGTATGGACTAAAACTGACATTTTTGGCCATCAAAGAAAATGCTATGTCTGGTGCAAACCCAACACATCACCCAAAGAACACCATCCCCACTGTGAAACATGGTGGTGGCAGCATCATGCTGTGGGATGTTTTTCAGCAGTCGGGACTGGGAAACTGGTCAGAGTTGAGGGAAAGATGGATGGTGCTAAATACAGGGATATTCTTGAGCAAAACCTTGACCACTCTGTGTGTGATTTGAGGCTAGGTCGGAGGTTCACCTTTCAGCAGGACAATGACCCCAAACACACTGTTAAAGCAACACTTGAGTGGTTTAAGGGGAAACATGTAAATGTGTTGGAATGGTCTAGTCAAAGCCCAGACCTCAATCCAATAGAAAATCTGTGGTCAGACTTAAAGATTTCTGTTCACAAGCACAAACCATCCAACTTGAAGGAGCCGGAGCAGTGTTGCAAGGAGGAATGGGCAAAAATCCCAGTGGTAAGATGTGGCAGGATCATAGAGACTTATCCAAAGTGACTTGGAGCTGTGATAGCCGCAAAAGGTGGCTCTACAAAGTATTGACTTTAGTTGGTGAATAGTTATGCACATTGACTTTTTCTGTTATTTTGTCCTATTTGTTGTTTGTTTCACAATATAAAAAAAAACACCTTCAAAGTTGTGGGCGTGTTCTGTAAATTAATTGATGCAAATCCTCAAACAATCCATGTTAATTCCAGATTGTGAGGCTACAAAACACGAAAAATGCCAAGGGGGGTGAATACTTTTGAAAGGCACTGTACACTCAGGGCATAATCTCCCTTCTTTGCATAATGACACAGGGTGTGGGAAAACTAAATTCAGTAACAAGAAACAGACACACAGCCCGTAGGAAGGGCTGCAGAAGAAATCCCCCCTCCCCTCTAGCAGCTAATTCACATACACATATCAATTCTATAATAAGTTGCTCCCAATGCATATAGAAACAATAGAACAATGGGATACAGCCACTTAACAATAAACACTTAACAAACCCCACCTCAAACGATCTAGCAATCTGAAAGGTGGAATTCTTTTTCTTCATATATTTCTTGAGGGAGATTGTTCATAAATATTATTGTCCCAAGTGAAAGAACCCCTTCATTCTTTCAACTCAAACCACACATATAGAACCCTGGATAACAGGGGTAAAACAAAATGCTGAGTCCAGTGTGGTTGTACGGTGAGTCTGGTTTGGACAAACCCGCCTGGCGTTCTCAGTCACCCTGCGCCCCTAATAGACACATAAGAGGTGACTTACACATAAGAGGGCCCGGGGGAACTGGAAAATGGGTTTCCACAACTTTATAAGGTAAGCTGGGTTCCACAAGCCCCCCACCCAAAGGGACTTCAGTCACAATTATGTTATATAAAACTATATTAAATATATAGTCCTGAACATAATGCAAAACTACTGTCCATTCCATTTGTGCACTAGGAAGGCTCTTATTCATAAAAATAAGAAATGCTCTTGACCAATGTTGGACAAAAAGAGTTTTTATGTCTCCTGAGGATGTTCCTTGCATAGACAAAACATGCAGGGAAATGCTAGTGGCCACATCACTCCTGCTGGTATACCGCAGCATAGTATATGTGAGCTTTTGTTACCCTGAGATGCTTGTGAGTTTACTGATTAGCAGGGAATGAACAAACAACGAGATTCCCTGCTACTGACCACAGTGCTGTGTTGTTTACATTCACAGAGCTGTGATCGGTGAAGCTCAGAGCCGATCACTGGGTGACAGCGGTCAATCATTGATCGGGACCCGGTGATCAGCATTTGCTGTGACGAAAACACACGTGCGTGCCTCCTGCTCGAGCACGTGGATCATGTACTAGGTATGTGATCCAGCACAGGAAGGTTGCTCTGCCACCGTATATGTAAGTTATATGGTCAGCACTGTTTGATTTATATTGAATATGCAGTTGTTTTTCCACTTTAATGGTGGTTTTATTTATTGATGTTGATGTTATTTGCATCACTTTATTGTTTGCTTTCATTGTGATTTTTATGGTCAGAGGCTCTGCGCACTCTTTTTGCTTCTTATTTTCATATTTAAGTTAAGCCACCTTTTCTTCATGATCTATCATACGAATTACAATAGGCCTCTTCCGATTTTTCATCTTAGCTTCCTGGGCTTTGATTCCCAGATAGTTAAAACCTCTACAGTCTCTTCAATTAGGGAATGGGTCACAGAATTTAACCACTTAGTGGGGATGTAAGAGCTGCTTGCTATGGTGAATGAAAACTACCCCAAATTTAGTGAAAATTAGTGAACTGTGAAATTTAGTGAACTGTGGCATACATGGATGGAATTCTGTACGTCACTTAAATGATTACCCTTTCTCAATTAACTGATACTCTTGCATCTTGCATTGGTCTAATCTGCATTGCTCGGATTCTCCTCCCCACTGTACACCCCCACATACCTCCATCTCCCTTTCTAACTAAATTCTTCTCTTCCCCTATTTTGTCTTTCTTCCTCCTTTTTACGCTTAAAAAAAATAAATAAAAAAAATGGCCTTCAACTGTCATAGTTCCAGACCTTCCTAGAATACTCCTTTATGGGCCTTACACTCTCCGGTACTTAATTTTAGAACCTGAATTGGAACATAGGGTAAGTCACTTTTCTTTGGCCGAGCTTACTTCAGCTTCCCTTTTGATGTCGTTTAAGTGGTCACTTGGGCCTGTCATCCATATACTTTTGGATTTCAGTTCACACCCATCTCCTCTGACTGACCTTTAGTCAATGTTTTTGGTTTGTAGTCCAGGATGTTATTCATTCTTATCTGGTTATTGTTCCACTACATTTGCGTGTACTGCTATGTTGTACCACAAACTTAAAAACATTTAACTTTAAAAAAAGAAACACTGATGTAAATGCCAGAGGGTCTTTTTCCTGGTGCAAAAAGTAAATATCAAATAAGCCTTTTTGCTATCCTCTGGGTTTCTGTTGCACAAGCACACACGATCAAGCACACACTAAATAGGCATTCAGGGACTTTCTACGTGAATACAGAAACAGGTGCTCTCACACAGTAGTAATTAATTTTCTGGGAGGAAGATAAGGGAGAGGCATGCCTGACAATATTTTCTTATATCCTAGTTGCAACATCTGAGCAGTTGGGAAACGTCAAAAAAAGTATTCTTCTCATCAAATACTTCTATCAGCAATTGTGATCTTTTAGACCTGTACAAATCAGCAAATATGTGATTTTAAATATACCAACCTTCCAACAATCGGGGGAATTAAATAAACCCTAACTGACGCTATTCTGGTGCTATGGCCCTTTAAAATGACCTGCCAAGATTCAAAAATCCCTTCCTCCCGATTTTGGAAACCCTCCAACATGTGCGGAAGATTCAGGTACAACGTAGTTCTTTTTGTTCCACAATTGGCACTACTGAGAATTCATCCCTGTAAATCAGATAGGAATCCTAAATCATTGTAACAAGTGCAGAAGGAATGTAGTGCAGAGGTCAGTATTAAGTAATACAAAGGTCAGCAGTCAGTCTTTGGGAAACGTCTTTGGAATACAGAATGCAGAGAAGTAGTAGTAACACACAGTGCAGAGGTAAGTATTACTTAAAGTGTCACCATAGGCATGCGCAGGGGATGTGCCTGGGCACACCCTAATCCTTGTGTGCAGTGCAGATTTCCCTTATTGCCTGGGCTTCCCACCGTGTTGCTCCCCCCCCACAGTGCTGCTGGCTTCTCTCCTCTCCCCCTGGCTGCTGCGGGGGATGTTTCAGAATGGAGAGTGGGGGAAAGGGCTGGTGATTATGTCATTTACCAGCCCCTCCCTTTTCTAAATGAACACAGCAAGCACACTCACTTACTGTGTTCATTCATAACTGAAGCATAGAAAACTGTGTTTACTTTTCTTCAGTTTGTGAATAAACAGGAAGCCGCTCAGCACAGAGCATTTCCCATTCATTCACTGTTCCATGCAGCTGAGGCTGCAGAGAAAGCTGTGTGTGTGTTTGAGCAATAGGCTGCACACACCTATAAGTGTCACTAAACCCACATCAAAAATAACTATCATTAAATGCTGTATTACATGCTGTTCATAATCAGTGAGTCACTATGAGATTCATTTTCTGTATTCTGCAAAAAACCTGGTTGATCCTGCTGTTCTCTACCTCCACCTTCTGTTCGTGTCCCCAATTCAGCTATGGATTTTGCAGCTGTAGTGGCAACTCTGCACATGCTCAGTTTTCAGTGAATTTCTATGATGAGCATTTCCCCCTTACCACAACTGACCAGCCTATGTGACTATAGAGTCACACATGTGGGCGTATAAACAGTGGTAAGTGACAACTCACTCCCTCCCTCTTCCTCCATGCCCACTAACCAACTTAACACGGGACATTACGTGTAGAATTATGGAGGCTTCACCTCTCTCTTATTCTAGGACACAGCCTGTCACTGGCAGAAATCCGCCCACACTATGTTATTGCCAAAAAAATAATAAATATTTGATTTTAAATATATATTTGTATGACAATTTAAACAGTTTATTGATATTCATTATTTTTACTCTGCATTCCAAAGGCTGTTTTTTTATTTTGAACACATGACCAGTAGTCCCAGACAGGCTGAGAAAGAGATGGTCATGTGAAAGCTGTATATCAGTTAGGAAAAGTTACTTGAGTTATATGATTTTTTTCATTAAAATAATTACAGTGCCATCAGTGTCAAAATTTACAGAAAATGGCAGCAATAGAATGGACAATGTAAATTAAACAGTGTGTTTAGTATCACTTTATCACACAGTGCAGGGTCAGGAGAAACTAACACACATCTCCCCACAACAAGCAAAAAAATTTCCTTTCAGTAAACACACCCCCAAGCTTAAATATCCCCCAGAATACCCCCCCCCCTTCCTGAAATGTATTCACAGAACTCACATGCAATGGCACCCGGCTGTATGAGGGAAGTCCTGCCAGATCTCTGTTTCGTACGGCATGTCAGATTTAAGTAGGACCCTAGCCTATTCCCTTGACTCTGCAAAGCCCTGATCTGAGGCCTGAGAAACATCAGAGTGGGTCAGGAGCTGACAGTATGGCAGGGTAATGTTTTACCCATCACCTGGTCACAGTCAACAGACCCTTGCTGTAAGAGAACCAACTCCACTAATATTAATTGGTCCTAAGGGTTTAATATCTTTTCTTTACATTTGCTTAATAATCAAACACTTGTCAATATATCTCCTGCAATGTAAGGATAAATGGAGAGAAAAAATGGGTCCTATCTCAGAAGATAAATGTAAGGACATACTTCACCTCCTCACACAAGTAGCTTTGTTCAAGAAAAACTAAAACAATTTTGTATGCTGAATAGAGTATACTGCTCCACTGAGTTCATACTTTTCACTGGGGTATGGGATAGATTTTGAAAATGTAGGGCAGACCAGGATGGTACATTTATTCTGATGATGCCCTAAACTGGTCAGATATTTTGGATAAAGTTGGATAAAGATGGTCTTCCATACCAATTTATTGAGTTTTAGGCTATTTAGATATTTCTACCTTAAAACACCCCACATGTTGGTGGCCATGACCAGAGCCCTCTTCAAAGCAAAAACAAAATTGCCAGTAAGTCGGTTTCCCAAATCACACCACCAAGAAAGTAGCTGAAAAATGATCTGAAAGAAACAATAACAAATAACACCCCCTGTTATCCTTTGAAAATAATAGATATATGGGCCATTTTAGAAACCTCGAACCTTTTGGTCTTATTGGTCAAATATCTGCTGAAAGTAAATGCCTACTATTTCAGCCAGGTTAATAAATTTATCTTTACTGAATGACTGATTGAAGGCATTTGGAGTCATAGCTGACCTTTCTAAATTTAATTAGTTTTCATCAGTTTTCGTCAGTATAGGAGAAACTGTTCTAATCTAGCCCTAGGGTTGAACATGGGATATCTTATAATGTTTATTTTCAGTAACAAAAAATCTTATTAAAATGTAGCTAGCTACTGTTTTAATGCTGTTTTAATACCTAGATCCAAGAAAAAATAAGGTACTCTAAGATAAGTTATTGTATGTGCTTGGGGTTATTTAAGCAACATAGACTTATACTGTAGTGCAAAATGACAGCTTTGTTTATTATAACTATGGGAAGGATGCATCAACTTATTATATGTCACATATTATTGCGTGTCTAAGGATATTTGTAGACATGTAGTTGTATTTTAGAATGTATTAATAAATGATGGTTCCAGTTTTAAAAATTTAAATATTTATACATATTGTAAAATATTTCTGGATAGAAGTAATAATCGAATATACTCTTAAATGAAAGGTGATCAGATATTTCCCTTTGGTCAGAGTTTTCGGTTTCTTTTTACTCCCAGGTTTCATTTTTGGAACCATATCTTATGATCCATACCATGCTTTTTAATAATAAGCATGAACATAACATATCTTTATTGCTACCTACAGACTGAAAAAACAAAAAAACATTCTTATAATCAACACAAAAGAAAACATGTCTTTTTTATTACACTAACAATTAGCACAATTGCTGAAAAGTATAACAGTTCAGCCTACCAATACAGAAAGAACATAAACATTTTATAGTTATAAAAAAAAAAAAAAACATATTTACATTAAAAAAAACCTACAGTACATACATGGCTCCTTGGCTATAATAATTGTACCACACCTTCAATTCTGGCATTATACTCAACTGCCAATACAATCAAATACTATGATTAGCAGGAACGTGCTTATATGTGCTTATAAAAAGTTCCTTGTTGCACCCAAGTAAAACGTGTCCTAGTATTTGCATTGGCTTAATTGATCCTGCTTCACTTGCAAATTCTATGGGTAAATCTGAATGCACAACACACCGCTATATAAACAGATTAAATGCATATATGGGAGCTGTTTTACCTACTGAATGATACCTGCTAATGGATTTATATACCTCCTGTGCTCAGATTTACTAAGCTCTGCCACAACAGTAAAGCCTTGTCTTACAAGACACAAGACCTGACTTTTCTGCGCTGTAGTTAGATATTACTTGGTCTTGTCCCTCCTCCAACTTGTGACTGGACAGTGAAAGGTGAAGCTTAAAGAATATGTAAACCCAAGATTTTTATATTCCTGATATGTGCCTGCTGTACCATGTACTTGTATGAAAAAGTATTGTGTTCTCTATGTATTACTTGTGAAATCCCTGTTGTTCCTACCAGTCCCTCTGCTTTTCTATTAAAAACTGACTACACTAGATATGAGAGCACAACGTGTTCAGTGTTCTGGCTGTGCTGGGAACACAGCCTGCTCTCCTCCAATGATCAGACTTCTGCTCACATACCCCCACACAGAGCCATTCATTAGGAGGACCAGTGTGCTGCTGTTTCTGCTCCTCTAGCTCCTTATGTAGCTGAGAACAAAGCATATGTGATCACTTATAAAAAAGGAAAAAAAGGTATTTATAATATTTTGTTATATGTATACTGAAATGTTTTCCCTTTCATTTCTATTTTTTTTAATGTAATCTTTATTTTAAAATTTTGCATAAGATAACATACAAAGGAACGTAAAACAAAATAGAACATACAAATGGTAATAAGAACATACTCAGAGAGTCCTCATCTGAGCTCTACATATTAGTCTGTTTAGGTAATTTCGGACAGTCAGGTGAAAAAAAAAACCTAAAGGGAATAAGGAACATCATATTTTAACTATGTCATATGAACTCAGACATCAATGAAGTACCCTTGTCAAAACCTCCCAAATATACCACTGATGATGGTGTGGACCTTCAAATAAGGGCAGAGTACTGTAAGTGCCCAGAGAGGTGGAGCAGTGAGGGAAATAACACAAAACAGAGTAAAAATAAAATGAAAAGTAAAAAGAGAAAAAATACCTACAAACATGGTAGAATAAATTGAGTTGAAATAGGCTCGTTAGTTATGCCGCTCACTTTGTCAAGTTATTCCAGTGTGACCCCTGAACTCCCATAGCCCGACCCCATCAATCAGGAGGGTCTGCTGCCAGTAAAGGTTCCCGGGGTCCCCGGTGTGGTTTTGCCCGAGTAATGTATCCAGGTGGCCCAGCATGAATAAAACATTTCATACCTGTCTGTACATTTGGCCATCCACTCCTCCGCCGCCATGATGCTTTCATTTCTATTTTAAACTGAATGGGTTGTTTTACAAGGTGATCGTTTACATATACTTTAATCTGACCTCTACTGTCAGAGGATTGCAAGAGGCTGCTGCTGTCAAATTAAGTACCTAAACTGCTTGTATTTAAAAAAATGTTTTTAATTATCTATTAATGAAGCTGCATTAATTGTGTCTTTTAAATTCAAAGATGTAATTTAGGTTTTTCGCATAGGTTTTTGTCATTTAGGTTTTTACATAATCCCATGATGAGTAGCAAGCAGTTCTTTTATTATATATTTGTTCAAGATTTTGTTCTGATTGTTTTCCTTCTGGCTATTTTTGTTCTAGTAATTTCTTTCATTTCCATCCATACTTGCTTTCTCTATCTTCACTCTTTCATTCAGTCACTATGGCTTCTTTTTCCCACTGATTCTGTGCTAAAATGAGTGCGCTGTCATCTGTACTGGTTCATTCATTCAGGGGACACTCATGTGAGATTCATGGATGCTGCCATCATTGAACTCTCTTTTTGGGAATGTTAGTTCCCTGGCTATAATGCAGAAGCTTTGGTTGTAATGCTTTCTGAGTTTGTGTTCCAGAACAGGTATGACTTAAAAGCACTTAAGTCAAACCCTGCCAAGTACCCTTTTCTTCAGAAGTCCAGCAATGGCAATCTCTGACAGTGTCACTTTACTAGTAGTGCGTTGTTTATTTGGCTCTGTTCTACAAGCTGGCAGCTACCTCTCTTCCTGAAAGTGTACAGAGGTGACCATACTAAACAGAGTGGGGGTGGTTTCCAACTCTTTTGACTAAACCTATCCTGCTAATTATGTAAAAAAGATCTCAGACCTAAACATACCATAATAAACAAAGACTAAAAATGTATGCAAAACACTAAATTGCCTTAAGCAGTCCATTATTATTAGTATACGGGATTTATATAGCGCCAACAGTTTGCACAGCCCTTTACAATGTGAGGGCAGACAGTACAGTTACAATACAATTCAATACAGGAGGAATCAGACGGTTCTTCTCCTTAGAGCTTACAATCTAAAAGGGAGGGTCAAGTAATAAAAAAAGGTAATAACTTTGGGGGATGAGCTGATGGAGAAAGTGGAAGTACAGTTGTTAGGTGGAGGCAGGATAGACTTCTCTGAAGAGAAAAGTAAAAGTGGACAAAGTAGGAGATAGTCGCACAGATTGAGGTAGGGAATCCCAAAGGATGGGAGAGGCTTGGGAGAAGTCCTGGAGGCGAGCATGGACATGAATGGAACTCCTCCAGTTACATTCATGTCTACTCTCCTTGTATCCGTAATTTTTCTTCTTCATTTCCATCCATACATGCACTCCTCTCACATCATTTGCTTCCAGTTCGATCCATGCCCTCTCTTGTATGCTCTCTCTGCTAAACTTCCACCCGTATCTGACCTGCTTCATTTCCATCTATGTCTGCTCTCCTTTCTCGTAATTTTCCTATACTTAATGCCTACTCTACTCTTTGGGCATTTCTCTTAGATTCCATCTTTCATTTCCATGACTGTTCCTTTTCTGGTCATTTTCTGCCCCTTTCATCCATGCTTATGAAAGTCATAAGCGAAGGATCGTTCATTATTGTAGTGTGGCATCATCCCATTCACATACAGTGCCTTGAAAAGTATTCAAACTCCTTGAAATTTTCCACATTTTGTCATGTTACAACCAAAACGTAAATGTATTTTATTGGGATTTTATGTGATAGACCAACACAAAGTGGCACATAATTGTGAAGTGGAAGGAAAATGATAAATGGTTTTCAACACTGTCAGTTTAGGTGGACAGCCATGTCTTGGTAGGTTTGCAGTTTTGCCATACTCTTTACATTTTTGGAAGATGGATTGAACAATGCTCTGTGAGATGTTCTAAGCTTGGGATATTTTTTTTATAAACTAACCCTGCTTTAAACTTCTCCACAACTTTATCTCTGACCTGTCTGGTGTGTTCCTTGGCCTTCGTGATGCTATTTGTTCACTAAGGTTCTCTAACAAACCTCTGAGGGCTTCACGGAACAGCTGTATTTATACTGAGATTAAATTACACACAGGTGGACTCTGTTTACTAATTAGGTGACTTCTGAAGGCAATTTGTTCCATTAGATTTTGGTTAGGTGTATCAGAGTAAAGGGGGCTGAATACAAATGCATGCCACACTTTTCAGATACAGTAAAACCTTGGTTTGAGAGTGTTTTGCAAGACGAGCAAAATTTTTAAATAAATTTTGACTTGATATACAAGCGACGTCTTGACATAAAAGTAGCGTCATGTCACAACTGAGTATAAAACAGAAAAGAGGAGCCTCGTGCAATATGGTTACATTTAATAAAGGTACAACATTTAGAAACTCACATGGTTGATGATTAAAACAGGCACATTTAAGTATGCAGGCATCTGGGGTAAAGCTGTCCACATAAACTGTCCTCTGCACCGCCATCAACGTCATCCCTTCCACGCTGTGCTCCACAAGCGGCTCAAGCCTCGCTTTCAGATCGCCCTACCGCAGGGTAGTCTTCCCGGTCACGATTGCAGACTGATAGCGGTGAGAGCCGGCGGTGCGGAGGATGGCCTATGTGGACAGGTTTACCTCAGATGCCTGCATACTTAGATGTGCCCCTTTTAATCATCAACCATGTGAGTTGCTAAATGTTGTGCCTTCATTAAGACCCCTTTCACACTGAGGTGCTTTACAGGCACTAGAGTGCTAAAAATAGAGCCTGTAAAGCGCCTCTCCTCTCACTCCAATGTTTTTCTTTTGTGGTTAAAAAAAAAAAGAAAGATATAATAACCACAAAAGAAAAAAAAAGAAAAAAGTTCTGGAGGGACAAGCATCCAGAGAAGGTAACACGTACCGCTGGCAACAGCGAAATACCCAAATACGAAAACAAAGAAAAAACAATTCAAAAAGTTGAAAGAACGAAAACGGATCCAATTCATCTTTAAATTCTCTTTCCTCTACATTCTCACAGACTTCACAGGATCGGAAAGCACCCCAGAAGCATAAGTGGTGCTCACCCAGAGCCGGAGCGAACAACAAGAAACATATTACGGAATCTACAACATCTACATAATCAACTTCAATGGTGGGGGTTACTGAACACACAGCCAGGGTAGGTAATGCACGCGGTGGCCCATCTGGGTAGGGACGACAATCTGCATCTACCACAGGCGGATCCACAGATGTCTATTGATATAAAACACAAGATGAGTTCACTGAAGATGGTCTAAGTATTATTAACCTGTCTGATTATTTACTGTTGGATAATGAGGCTAGAGTATTGAGAAAAGGTCTCACTTTTTGTCCAACTTCTAACATAGATACCTTTTGCAGCTATAAAGGATCTGCATCTTTTTGCTTGGAAGCTAATTTTGAAATGCCTATTTGCTAAGCCTATACAAGGCGATGGACCATCTTCACAAGAAAAGAAAGCGCTTGATGACCTGATCTCCCTACTGGAGGACCAGGAAAACAATGACCTTTTAGATAGTATAGACATAGAATCGTTACTAGCAGAACAAATTTCTCCCACTACAAGCGGTATCTTGGGTAAGTCTACACTCAAAAAGAAATTAAATAAGTTTCTCCAAATCTAAATTCTAATTTGAAGGCCTTCCTTGCTATGACCACTAGAGAAATTCAAAATCTCAAGAAAAGACCATCGTTGGACAATATATCAGACAGGGAAAAGAAAGCATTAGAGAAACTCAGTAACCAGCACCAACTTACAATTAAACCTTCGGATAAAGGGGGGAATATTGCAATTATGAATAACTCCCAATACCAGTCTTTGTGCAAAAAAATAAATCCTATCCAATAAGGAATGGTGCCAACCTATATCTAAACTAACCATTGAAAAATTTGATAAAAAGTTCTACCTATTGGTGGATCAGGCCTATCTTGATAATGTTGTCACTAAGCAGACATGGGATTTCATACGCACAAGCCACTCAAAAATTCCTACCTTCTACAGTCTTCCCAAGGTCCACAAGGATCTTAAAAATCTCCCAGGTAGACCCATCGTATCTGCGAGGGGGAGTATCACTGAACATCTTAACAAGTATATAGATGAATAACTGCGTCCTTTAGTCACAAATTTACCCTCATATATTAGGGATACAGCTCACTTGCTACAGAATTTGGAAGATCTATGTGTCACACCAGATTCCACTGTGGACGTCGAAACACTATATAGCTCGATTCCACATACCAAGGGGATTGAGGTAATCAAACGTTTCATTTCCCAATCACATGGAGATGATAAGCCATTACATCGCTTTATTCTATTAGCTTTAGATTTCATTTTGTTACACAATGCATTTGCATTTGATGGCTCCCATTTCCTCCAGATACAGGGGGTGGCTATGTGAACTTGCTGCGCGCCGTCCTACGCCAACCTGTATCTGGGGGAATGGGAGCACTCCTTCCTATCTGTTGATGTGTCCAGTGCTTTTACTTACAGGATATTAGTCTGGTATATATATATCGACGATAACTTCCTCATCTAGAACGGCCCAGTCGATACCCTAAATCAATGCATTACGTCTATGGGTCATAATGGCTTCAACTTAAAATTCACGATGGCATGTGATTTTTACAAGATCACTTTTCTGGATGTTACTATTCTGAAAAATACAGATGGTCACCTCTCAAGCCTATTGTGCCGCAAAGAGACGGTGGGTAATACAATCTTACACGCCACTAGTTTTCACCCCGCACCATTGATCAAGTCCATCCCCTACACGCAATATCTTCGCCTTCGTCGGAATTGTTCCGAGGAAAGCACTTTCCAAATCGAAGCGAAGATATTGCAAACGAGACTCCTTCGACGGGGATACTCCCCCCACAGGCCTAAAAAAGGCCTATAGAAGAGCCAAGGAGAAAACTAGACATAGCTTGCTCTTTGACACTTCTAAAAAGGGACAAAATTCAACCAGAGAATACTCACAAATAAGAATTATTACTACTTTCAACAAACAACATAAATGTTTTTAAAAAATCTTGGAGAGACATTGGCATATCCTCCGGATTGACCCTATATTAAATCAATTTATACCTAAAAATCCTTTGATTACGTATAAATGCACACGATCGTTGAAGGATAGATTAGTCACCCGTGAGTATACTGGAGAATTCAGGGGTGACCCCTGTAAGAGATGGGGTACTTTCAAATTACATAGTTACATAGGTGAGGTTGAAAAAAGACACAAGTCCATCGAGTCCAACCTGTGTGTGTGATTATATGTCAGTATTACATTGTATATCCCTGTATGTTGCGGTCGTTCAGGTGCTTATCTAATAGTTTCTTGAAACTATCAATGCCCCCCACTGAGACCACCGCCTGTGGAAGGGAATTCCACATCCTTGCCGCTCTTACACTAAAGAACCCTCTAAGTAGTTTAAGGTTAAACCTCTTTTCTTCTAATTTTAATGAATGGCCACACATCCTGATAAACTCCCTTCTGCGAAAAAGTTTTATTCCTATTGTGGGATCACCAGTATGGTATTTGTATATTGAAATCATATCCCCTCTCAAGCGTCTCTTCTCCAGAGAGAATAAGTTCAGTGCTTGCAACCTTTCCTCATAACTAATATTCTCCAGACTCTTTATTAGCTTTGTTGCCCTTCTTTGTACTTGCTCCATTTCCAGTACATCCTTCCTGAGAACTGGTGCCCAGAACTGGACAGCATACTCTAGGTGCAGCTAGACCAGATTCTTGTAGAGCGGGAGAATTATCGTTTTATCTCTGGAGTTGATCCCCTTTTTAATGCATGTCAAAATTCTGTTTGCTTTGTTAGCAGCAGCTTGGCATTGCATGCCATTGCTGAGCCTATCATCTACTAGGACCCCCAGGTCCTTTTCCATCCTAGATTCCCCCAGAGGTTCTCCCCCCAGTGTATAGATTGCATTCATATTTTTGCCACCCAAATGCATTATTTTACATTTTTCTACATTGAACCTCATTTGCCATGTAGTTGCCCACCCCATTAATTTGTTCAGATCTTTTTGCAAGGTTTCCACATCCTGCAGAGAAGTTATTGCCCTGCTTAGCTTAGTATCGTCCGCAAATACAGAGATTGAACTGTTTACCCCATCCTCCAGGTCGGTTACAAACAAATTAAATAGGATTGGTCCCAGCACAGAACCCTGGGGGACCCCACTACCCACCCCTGACCATTCCGAGTACTCCCCATTTATCACTACCCTCTGCACTCGCCCTTGTAGCCAGTTTTCAATCCATGTACTCACCCTATGACCCATGCCAATGGACCTTATTTTGTATAGTAAACGTTTATGGGGAACTGTGTCAAATGCTTTTGCAAAATCCAGATACACCACATCTACGGGCCTTCCTTTATCTAGATGGCAACTCACCTCCTCATAGAAGGTTAGTAGATTGGTTTGGCAAGAATGATTCTTCATGAATCCATGCTGATTACTGCTAATGATACCGTTCTCATTACTAAAATCTTGTATATAGTCCCTTGTCATCCACTCCAAGTGTTTACATACTATTGATGTTAGGCTAACTGGTCTGTAATTCCCAGGGATGTATTTTGGGCCCTTTTTAAATATTGGTGCTACATTGGCTTTTCTCCAATCAGCTGGTACCATTCCAGTCAGTAGACTGTTAGTAAAAATTAGGAACAATGGTCTGGCAATTACTTGACTGAGTTCCCTAAGTACCCTCGGATGCAAGCCATCTGGTCCCAGTGATTTATCAATGTTAAGTTTCCCAAGTCTAATTTTAATTGTCCTCTGTTAACCATGGAGGTTCTTCCTGTGATGTGTCATGAGGATAAACACTGCAGTTTTGGTTACTGAAGCCCTCCGATTCTCTTGTGAAGACTGAGGAAAAGAATAAATTCAATACCTTCGCCATCTCCCAATCCTTTGTAACTAGATATCCTATCTTATTCTTTATGGGGCCAATATGGTCTGTCCTCCCTTTTTTACTTTTTACATACTTAAAGAATTTCTTGGGATTTTTTTTGCTCTCCTCCACTATGTGTCTTTCATGTTCTATCTTAGCCGTCCTTATTGCACCCTTACATTTCTTGTTGCATTTTTTATAAAGTCTGAATGCTGATGGTGATCCCTCAACCTTGTATTTTTTGAAGGCCTTCTCCTTTGCTTTTATATGCATTTTTACATTGGAGTTAAGCCATCCAGGACTTTTGTTCGCTCTTTTAAATTTATTACCCAATGGGATGCATTGGCTAATGCACTTATTTATTATGCTCTTAAAGCAAACCCATCTCTCCTCCGTGTTCTTTGTTCCTAAGATTTTATCCCAATTTATGCCTTCTAGCAAAGTTCGTAGTTTAGGGAATTTGGAAATGTGGGGGGTGACCTTATTGCCAATTTATGAACATTGAGAAGGATTATCTATTAATACTCAAATACAAACCTTCCCATTACGCAAACTCTCGCACACCTGGGGTAGTTTATCTTCTAACCTGCTCCTGTGGGTGCTTTTACGTTGGGAAAACTAAGTTAGAGCTACACAAAAGAATGTACAGACATGTACATAGTATGCACACATGTAATTTAGATCTCCTACTAGGCAGACACACTCGGGATGTACATCAGGATCATTTTCCCAATATTACATTTTTAGTATTGTACTGTGTTCATCCCAATAACAAAGAGGGTGACTGGGATAAAACCCTCCTACATTGAGAAACAAGGTGGATAGTGGCCCTACAAGTCAATTTACCCCCAGGCCTCAATGATTGTATCAGCTATCATCCATTTTTAGAAGGGTTTACATCCGGTGTCTGGGAAGGAGTGGGTTAAACACTCTAAGTGATAATTGTGCTATTCAACTAGTGGGCTCTTACTATGTTCTATACCTTTTTCAGTCTACTCATGTGAATTTAATTTTCTCTCTCCCCCTTATACCATCTTACATATAAAAAACATCCTAATGTTATCCTGTAGTTTCCTGTTTCTAATTAAATACTACATATAACCTTATAGAAATGAGGCCATTCTTCCCTATAGGAGGTCCCAATATATTATTGTTATTTTATATGTTCTCATTTTTTTCTCCAGACAATAGCAAACACTTGGGCTATGCATGTTCATACTTGTAATGATTTGACATTCTGTATGCTTTGATTTTACTGTTATATTTCTTTTTCCTATTAGGTGGCACTCTGTCTATGGGCATGTATATGGACAAGCTACCAGCAGTTTTTCTCAATCCGAGGAACACCATACAATCATTGACTCCTATGGAGCCTTCTGGCGACTAGACACATGCTTCATCACTTTTCAACGTTGTTTTATGTTCTCTTTAATCCTTTTTTTTTTTTTTAAAGGTACATTTTTTAAAAATTTATTTACAAAACACAACAAACAGTAAAACATACAGTTACACAGTTGGAACGAAACATCGCTCATTCCTTAGGAAAGTACATGTACCTGGCATACAATCAGTGAGTACCGGACTACATACAAATTATAGTTGATTATCTCGCATCTGAAATCAATCGGAATTCGGGGTATCTCTTTGTGAGATCTAGTTAGGAGTTATAGCCTCCGTTTGTATATAAAGGAGCAGGTGATATGGTACTGTCAGAACTGACCCAAGAGTCCCAGATCTTTGAGAATTTTTTTGGACATCCTCTGGCTTCGTACGTTATCTTGTATAGTGGTATAGCCTGATTAATTATAGTAAGCCAGAAAGCTATGGTGGGGGAGGATTGTGATTTCCAGTATGGTTATTGATTTTTTTTGCATAGAATAATACTATACGTATAAAGGTTTGTACATTCTTGGATAGTCCTTCATCATCAATATACCCTAGCAAACATCGTAAGGGGTTGCAAATATTCAGTATCTGAGCTATGGAGCTGATGAAGGCCGTGACCTTCGACCAGAACTTCCTAATTGGGTTGCATTCCCACATCAAATGAAAGAATGTGCCATCAGTCATGCCGCATCGTGAGCACAATGCAGAGGATAATTTGCGGAGTTTATATAGTAAGCATGGCGTAAAATAGGATCTATACAACAGTTTAGTCTGGATCACCTTGTCATGAGAAGAGATGACAGAGGGTACCTGGAGAGGGACAACCTCTTGCCAGATATCCTCCGTCAACTCGGGTATGTCAGCTCGCCATCTATTTGCCGTGCTGCTGAGTCTATTGGTTGTAGAATGTAAGAGGGACCTATAGTATGTGGATACAAGTTTAACATGAGAAGGATCAGTCAGTAAGCGCTCTAGCGGGGAAAGTTGGATGACTATGTTACGAAGTCCAAACTGCGTTGCAGCCGTGTGACGTATCTGCAAGTATATGAAGTAGGCCGCTCGGGGAAACCGTAGTCTCTCCGAAATTCCTTAAACGAGCGGAATATATTGTCTGAAAATAGGTTCCAAATGGTTTTCACTCCTCGTTTAGACCAGAATCTCCCATCAGTTCTATGGAAGAATTCTCGTAAGCTTGGGTTCCCCCAAAGTGGGGTTTTTGGGGAGGAAGTGTTATGTGTGTCTGACCTCGGCATCTTAGAAAGCCTGAAAATTCTTCAGGTCATTGCTAGGATATTTGTGCCCTCTCGTCCCCCAAGTGACATTCGATGTACCAAGTTCTGGAGGGATGCGTAGGAGGTAAGGATAGCTGCCTCTAGAGCAGTGGCGACATTGTTAGCTTCGGGGTGAAACCACCAATGCACATGTGCCAATTGCGAAGCAATGTAATAAGTTTGAAGGCAAGGTAAGGCCAAACCTCCCTCCAAGACTGGTAACTGTAGGGTATTTCTAGCAATCCAAACTGCCCCCCCCCTCCATATAAAAGTGGTAAGAATTGAATCTATTTCCTAATGTATACTGGGGAGTAACTTAGAATATACAGGAAGCGTGGTAGAAAGATCATTTTAAAAATATTTATCCTACCCAGAAGTGTCAGGGGAAGATTATTCCATGTTTTTAGTGTGTTTTGCATTCTACTAATCAGGGGGTCTAGGCTAATTTTAGTGTAAGATGAGAGTGAGTGCCATATCACAACCCCTAGATATCTGAAGCAGCTGACTTTTTTGTAATGGGCATGAAGGCAGTAGTGTTATTGAGGTTTCCTGGTCTATCATGAACAAGAGGGATTTATTCCAATTAACCTGAAACCCGGAAAAGTGACCAAACTTTCGGATAATATTCAGCAGGGCCGGGAGAGATGATTGGGGGTCTGACAAGTAAATCAACATGTCATCAGCATAAAGGGATACCTTCTCCTCCAAATCCCCAATCGTCAGTCCCACAACCTCCCCACTGGACCTTATCAGTACCTCCAAGGGTTCTATCGCCAGTGCGAACAGCAGAGGCGACAAGGGACATCCCTGTCTGGTGCCCCTCTTTATTAGGTAGGGATCAGACATGGATGTGTTTACTCTTAATCTGGCTGTGGGTTTCAAATACAGTAGTTGTACCCATCTAATAAAGGTGTTGCCAAAACCAAACTTTGCCAAGACTTCTAGGAGATATGGCCATTCGACCAAGTCGAAGGCTTTATGAGCGTCCAGGGCCAGAATTGCCCTAGCCCCCACGTTGTCATGAACGGCTTGCATATTGGTGAAAAGTCTGCGCAGGTTGATGGAGGTAGATCGCCCAGGGATGAACCCAGTCTGGTCCGCTCCAATAATAGAAGTAATGACTGTGTTCAGTCGACGGGCGAGCACCTTAGCAAGAATGTTTATATCCGAGTTAATAAGTGGGATCGGTCGATACGATTCGCAAAGTAAGTTATCTTTATGGAGCTTAGGAATGAGGACAATAGGCGCCTCTGACATGGAAGGCGGTAGTTGTCCTGTTTTCATGGCGAAGTTATATAACCTAAGCAGGTGTGGGATCAGTAACTCCCTAAATTGCATATACCACTGTATGGGGAAGCCATATAATCCTGGCGTTTTGTTTCTAGCAAAGGACTGTATGGCTTCTCCTATTTCGTCAGTTGTCAAAGGAGCATCAAGCAGTGAGGCCTGTTGGTCCTGTAGTTTCGGCAGCGATATATTAGCCAGATAATCGTCTAGTTCCACTATAGTATAATGGGCTCTGGTGGCATAAAGGGAGGAATAGAATGTGACAAATGCTTCCATTATTTCTCCATTTTGCTGTACCACTACTCCCGCCTAGTTTACAATTCTCGGGATGCTGCATGGCTGATAGTCAGGCCTAGAGAGATAGGCCAGCAGGTGGCTGTTTTTGTCGCCAAACTCAAAGAGTTTCTGGTTCTGATATAGCAGCTTTTCCTGGGTGCGCTCCAAGAGCACCAGATCGAATTCTCTGGCTCTGTGTCTCCAAGTGCGTTTCAGGGGTAGGAGATGCAGAATAGGCAGCTTCCGCATCCCTAAGTCCCCCTTCCGCCTCCACCAGTCTGTACTGAGATGCCTTCTGGGACCGCCCAATAGCCACAGCGAAAGAGCCACGAGTGGTGGCCTTAAAGGCATCCCATACCATCGGGACGGAGGTGCTTTGTTTATTGGTGATCCAGTAGGATTTCATTTCAGCCACACTTTGGTCCACCAAGGCCTGGTCAGCCAGCCATAGAAGGCTTAATCACCATACCCAGTATGATGGAGAGGTGTCCAAGGCGAGGTCCACCATCAAAGGGGAGTGGTCGGACACCGCCCTGGGGAGGTATTTAACCTCAGTCACCATACCAAGCAGAGCCGATGATACCAGGCAGAGGTCGATACGGGACATTGTGTCGTGTGACTCTGAGTGGCATGAGTATTCCCTCCTATTCGCATGTTTCCATCTCCAGGTCTCCACTAAGTCAAACTGGGACAGATAGGAACCCAAGGGTGTGGGGGGTAATGTGGAGCAAGAGAACCTGTCCATGGAGTTATCAAGTACTCTGTTATAATCACCAGCCATCAATAGAGGGCCCTCAGCTATTGCTAGTATTGAACCCATCACTCGCTCAAAGAATTGTTTAGTAAATGGAGGTGGGGCATATAAGCTGGTTACTGTATATGTTCTGTCAAGGAGTTTGAGCACAATAATTACAAAGCAGCCATTCGGGTGTAGTTTAATGTGCTTGATGGTGACGGGGGCTGATTTGGCTAAAAGGATAGAGGTGCCCCGGGCGTTTGTGGAGTATGTGGGGTGGATAGCATAGGCAATTTTTGCCCTTTTTAGGGCCATGACCCTGGAGCCCTGTAGGTGGGTTTCCTGAAGAAGGATCACATGCAGGTTATAGCGTGTCAAATATTCAAAACATTAGTGAGCTTTTCCCTTTGGAGTTAAGTCCCCGAACATTCCATAAAATTAAGTGTAATTTAGTCATGAATATACGTAAAACATAGTAGTTGAGGCCCAGTTCTCGTAGCGCATTAGAGACAACTGTAACTTGGCGCTCGGTGCGCTCCGACAAGTATGGGGGTATACATATAAATACAAGTTATACATGCAAAATTGTAGTATGCCTTCCATGAATGGCTGTTGTATGCCAGAAGGGCTGGCTAGACACATGTACCAATGGTCACAGATTAATGTATAAAAATTGAACCAAAACAGTAAAAAAACAAAAAGGAGTCCCAGAACCTGGAAAACCACCCTAACCCTCCCCGCTCTCAAACCCAAACGCATGACAGCTTTTTCCCCAAAACTGAAAATGCAAAGCAGGGGGAACATGGTATAGTCCCTTAACTAACAAACTTTGAGGGGTAGCCCGTAGCAACGGGTTTCCAACCTTGTCCGCACCAATCAGACATATGTAATGAAACCGCAGTCTAGGAAGAAAAATTTCCAAAATTAGCAGGAGAGAACAATCAAGAGGGAAAAATGGGAACAAGGTGATAACAGTCCTCCAGGATAATTTTGGGTAAGTATCCTATATTGCAGGGTTGAAGATCGTCCCCAGAACTGGTGTGTGGGGTAAAGTGAGTAGAATGTGGGAAATATGGCGTTCTGTCCCACACCATCTCCCCCCATTAATAAAGGTGGGGGGATGGAAACAATAACTTTGTCAAAAAGGATATGAAGGTACGAAGGTGGTGTTTTCCGCGAGGAGGAGATTTCCGATTCTGGTTCCTCCGGTCCGGGTGTCCCAGGGTATCCACCCAGTGTGCCTCCTCCTTATGATCCGTAAAGAAATAGGCCTTGCCTTGGTAAACAATTCGCAGGCACGCAGGATATAGCATGCCATATGGTAGATGTAGATCTCTCAGCCTCTGTTTGGTGGCAAGAAAGGTGGCCCTCTGTTTTTGTGTAGCCACTGAGAAGTCGGGAAAAATATTGATACCATTGCCATTAAAGGATAGTTTTCCCTTTTCCCGGGCCGCCCTGAGGATTGATTCCCTGTCCCTGACTCTGTGCGCTCGTTCTATGGCAAATAGTGGGGAGAACGTAGAGGCGCCAAAAGTGGTTGTCAGTCATTGCTCCATGAAGACCTCAGGGGCCCTGCCTTCTGAACCCTCTGGGAACCCAATGAAGCGCAGATTATTACGCCTCAAGCAGTCCTCCATGTCCATCAGTTTGTCAACGGTGAGGTGTTGGGTCTGGCGTAGCTCCCTAACAGAGCCCTGTAAGGGGTGTACCTCATCTTCCAATGTGCTTATGCGTTGCTCAGCGTTGGTTACTCTGTGGTGGAGGGCCTGGACGTCATGTTTCAGTAAGGATGAATCAGTTTTGATAGAGTCCATTTGTGTGGTAAGGGAGGCATGGCTGTGCTATATAGCCTCCATGATCTGTGCTAAGGTGGGCTCAGCGTGGCCATTATCAGCATGCACAGTTCCAGGTGAACCGCTATCATTGTCCTCAGGAGGGGATAATAGGAGGGGGTCTACAGGGCTGGAAGCAGGGATGTGCAGGCGTTGTGACTCACCCTGTGTTGGAGGATGCTGTGCTGAGGAGGAGGAGGGCTGTCCACGCTGCTGCTGTCTGTGTGGGCCGGCGCCATCTTGCCGCTGCTGGGATGGCGGCAATGGGGGCGCGAATCCCGGTGCTTCGTCCATGGCAGGACCGTATTCTACCATCCCCAGCTGTGCTCTGGTGTCTGAGGAGGTATGTGTTGCCCGTTTATCGCTCGGTTCAGCAGGATTATTGCAGGATGTATGCGGCTTGGACGGAGCTCAGGTGCCTCACGTTCTCACATCCCGGTCATTGGCCACGCCCCCTCTTTAATCCTTTAACCACTTCAATACAGGGCATTATCACCCTCTTCCTGCCCAGACCAATTTTCAGCTTTCAGCGCTGTTACACTTTGAATGACAATTGCGCGGTCATGCAACACTGTACCCATATGAAATTTTAATAATTTTTCCCCCACAAATAGAGCTTTCCTTTGGAGGTATTTTATCACCTAGCGGTTTTTATAAACAAAAAAAGAGCGACAATTTTGAAAAGGAACATATATAAAGAAACATATATAATATAATATAATATATAATATTTTTTACTTTTTGCCATAATAAATATCCCATAAAAAAAAAAAAAAACAATTTTTTTCCTCAGTTTAGGCCGATATGTATTCTTCTACATATTTTTGGTAAAAAAAAAAAAAAAAAGCGAAATAAGCGTATATTGATCGGTTTGCGCAAAAGTTATAGCGTCTACAAAATAGGGAATAGATTTATGGAATTTTTATTATATTTTTTTTTTTTTACTATTAATGGCGGCGATCTGTGATTTTTTATCGTGACTGCGATATTGCGGTCAGACACTTTGGACACTTTTGACACTATTTTGGGACCATTCACATTTATACAGCGATCAGTGCTATAAAAAATCCACTGAGTACTGTGTAAATGTGACTGGCAGGGAAGGGGTTAACACTAGGGGGTGATCGAGGGGTTAATGATGTTTCCTGGGGAGTGATTCTAACTGTAGGGGCGGGGACTCACATTGCAGCCGCCGGGCATGCGCATCGGGTGCCTAGTGATGCAGCGCGCACGCCCCCTAGAGACTCAGGAAGAAAAGACGTCATATGACAGCGACCCTGAAGGACAAAGGGTTCCTGGCACCGTCATATGACTATACATGGTAGGGAAGTGATTAATATACATGCGATCTGTTGACAATAATCACCGCCTTTTAGGGGATGTTCCCTTGCTGGGACGCATAGCACTGCCTCCCTGTCTATGGGGGACGTGAGCTGCGTTCCATCTATACCTGGTGCGCCATCGCTCGCATGTGCGCCCTCTCTTCATTTGCTCGCGCATGCGCGATCACGGCGAGTGAGTGCACATGCGTGGGCGTCTGGCGCCATCATACAAATAGACCCTCGCTCTGAAGTCTGACAGGTACTGCAGAGCGGGGAGATGCCAACCATACAGACCTGTCCATGTATACTGTGTAAGTACATTTATTTTGGATGACTATTACAGACCTTGCATGGGCCGTTTGCGGACGGCCATGTGCACTTATAATTTTAGATGTCCCCTGAATTGTTGTCTTGTCCCCCTCAGGGAAGACATATATCCTTGGAAATAAGGACACACTGGTGCTATTCACTGATCCGGAGCCTTATTGAAAGCTTTGACCAGCTACCTACCTTATTTTCTCTATGTAGTGGACATGGTAAATGTACAAATATTTTTCATGCCCCTGTATTTCATCTATACTATAACACTACACACATGAGGGTTCTGTATATTATATGGTTTGGCAATAGTCATCAAGGCTCCATATTAAACACCACAAGCAGTGTACACTTTGGCTCTTTCTTTTTCCTTTTTTCTCTTCTTTTTTTCTTTCTTTTTTCTGTCATCACAGTAAGAAAGTTTCCGCACACTTATTTTTTATTTATTTGTGTAATTTTGGTGCTGTGTCCTTTTATTGCCAGTCCAGCTAATCTGCTGGAATTCATTTGCTGCTGTCCATCTGACCAACAACAAACTGGGAAATTTGGGTTCCAAGATCCTATTACTGCTGGGTTGGCGTCCATCTACACCCCCACTGGCACAGTTGCTTCACCCACTTTCTTTATGGAATCATTTTGCATGGATGTACTCTCTGAAATGACATGTCTGCTCATCTGACCTCTATGGCTACTGTGCATACCTCATTCTTGTCGGTATCATTTTTTGATATATCCTTTTATCTTTTAGAGTAAAAACAAATTATGACTATATCTAACTCTATCCTATACTCCTGACGAAGGTGTATAACCAGAAACACGCCGGGTACCAGGGATTACTATTCACTGGAGAGTATTATTATCTCTTTGTCATATTTTTCATGTAAATTGTTGTGTTTTTGTTGTTTTTTCATATGTATGTATATTTTGTACGAACTTTGATGTTTTTTAATATCGATCACTCTATTTGATCGTAGACTTATGTATATCCAATAAACTATTTTTCACATTACATCAGTGTATGTTGTCTTAAAAGTCCCATTGAAGGTGGTTTTCTCTTTTTCTTAATCATATTTTAGGGATGTGGCAACTATACTGTTTCAATCTGATATGGTGAAACCATCTTTTTTGCCAGATCCCACATTAAAGAGGTCCTTAGGCTGCATTTGTTAAGTTTGACTTTCAACCATTGTAACTATAGTCAGTGTCAAATTAGTGTGGAATAGTTTTACAAGTTGAAAGTCATTTTGTTACACTGGGAACGTGAATTACAATGCATATAAAAGTATTATGCTTCAAATAAAAGTACAGCTTATTTAATAAATAAACTAAGCTTGCTTTTTAAAATGTTATTTTTTTATTACAAATGGAATAACAAGGACTGTATATGATAAGAACATTGCAACTATACATGAGAACAGGTACCCCCCCGGTGATAATGTAAAAGCTTCCTGCCAGTATACAATTTCAGTTATTGACAATGCTGATCCATATATTGCTCTTGCAAGAGCTTGTTCAACTTTCTCCTGATTTTCAGGTGTCATTTTATCTATAAATGAAGGTATTGAGTATTTTTGAGAGGTTGTGGTTTGTTATGCTGCGTACACACGATCGGAATTTCGGCCCGCAAAAGACCGATGAGAGTTTTTCGTCAGAAAATGCGACCGTGTGTATGCTCCATCGGACTTTTGCTGGCCGAATTCCAGCCAGCAAAAGATTGAGAGCATGCTCTCAATTTTTCGGTCAGAAAAAGTTCCTATCCTATCGTCTGTGGCAATTCCGACGTGCGACATTCCTACGCATGCTCGGAAACAATTCGACGCATGCTCGTAAGCATTGAACTTCATTTTCTCAGCTCGTCATAGTGTTGTACGTCACCGCGTTCTTGATGGTCGTAAGTTCAGCGGAATCCCGTTGGAAAAGCCATTATATCTTTTTCCGACGAGAAAAACGATTGTGTGTACGCGGCATAACACTTCCTTACTTGAAGATGCTGCTGGTGAAGAAACACTTTGTGATGATCCAGAAGCAGCAGAAAGAGTGTTTCTGGAATAAGAACTCTGGAGGGAAAAGCTACTTGCACTTTAACAATGGTCCTTGTCATTTAATTCCATAAAGTATTTTTAACATCTTGGCTCCGAGCAGACTATAGTTAAACATTATGCTGTGATGGTGGAGAACATTAATAGGAATCATTTAAAGGTTAAGAAAAAGCTGAACTAATTTGTTAGACAAAATGACCCTCTTTATTGTCAATAAAGCCTTAGAGGGCAGAAACTATCATCTACCATATCCCAACAATCAGCCAACTGTAGGAGGTACACAGTTTGCCCAACTGTAGGCTAACTAAACAGGATTTGCTTTTCTTCAGTTGAGAGAACTTGCAATAGTTTAATACATTACATAAAGTATCAGAAATCTTTCATTAAGGTCTTCATGTTATATAATTTGAATACCATGTCATAGATGTTATTTATCATTGTAAAAGAACAATTCACATTTTTTCTTTCTCCAATTCTTCTGGAAAAAAACAAAAGACGGCTTTGGAAAAAAAAAATGTTCCCAATTTTTCCATTTTTTCCCCCAGGCCTTCCCATCTCTAGTCAAGTCCAGTGCATGTGGGAATAGGGAGAGAAGGAGCCCTTCTTATCCCTCAAACTCTCAGGCACAGAGTTCTGATGGATATTGCAGCATATACAACATTAGAGCGAAGCTTCCCTGCCTTTGATGACATCACCAGTGACCTAATCCGACATGTTTCAAACAGTAGATGCTGTTCTTTGTCAAAGAGGGATCACCGGCTGTGGGAAAGCTGCTAATAAATGCTTCTATCCCCACCCCCCAAACTGATTAATTATTACTGCTGCCAGTTGGAAGATTTCTAGGCTGGAACCACACAAATGTAACAAGATGCAGGATCACTAAAATCCAGTTCAATTCATACTGATACAAGTGAATTAATCCATGTATATAATCCCACTAAAATAAAATAGATCATCACTAATAACAAAATGTGATTATATAAAGCTAAGATGATTCTTAGTATTAAAAAAGTCTTATCTAATGTACACCTAAAAAAGAACGTAACCACTATAGATTAGATTTATAAAAGCAGTCACTAAATAAAAAATAAAAATAGCAGTTCTGCATGAAGTCGGAAGGATATAATTGATTGAGGATAAGGAAATACACATATATATATATATATATATATATATATATATATATATATATATATATATATATATATATATATATATATATTTATTTATTTATATATATATATACATATATATATATATATATATATATATATGTGTGTATATATATATATATAGTTACATACACACAGTATGTGTATGTATATATATATATATATATATATATATATATATATATATATATATATATATATATATATATATATATATATATATATATATGTAGCGCTGCGTGTTTCAGCATTCACACATTTCACCCTGCTGGTCAGGCTTCCATTTTGGCACACTTTCCTAGACAATGAACAGCCTCTTGCTTGTTTTTGTTGTTTTTATTAGGGGATTAAACTTGGATGGGAAAAATGGACATGGGATGCCCAGGTAATGAATACTTCTCAATGAAATCAATGTTGGTTGAGTTTAGATTTGACAGTCTCTTCCTCTGCACATCTCCTCCAGCACACTACTTGAGATCACTTGCTGCACTTCACTGTCCACATCTAGGTTCCTGTCACCATTAGCACATGGCTAGGCCTCACTCTAAATAAGTCCTAACGTTTTCCTAATAGCACATTACAGGCAGGAGTCTGCAATCACCTTTGAGGTAGCAACCATTTTAGAAGAGAGGAATAAATGTGCTAACTGTCACTTGGTGGACTACTGATCCCAGCACGTCCGATGCAAATCCTGCCAGCCCCCGTGACTGCAACGACTTGACTCAAAAACACCACCACGGTCTCTCCCTCTGGCTCCACATCCAAATCCTGGCATGTCTCTTTTAAAGCTTCACACTGTGCCTCTCACTCACCGACCCCGGCATGGATCCCTCCTAAATGACTTGCCTGGCAGTGCTCCCAACTGTCCTCTTCCTGCTCCTGTTCCAGGACACCTCTCAATGACCGTGTAGAGAGAGGCTCCCTCCCAGCTCCCGAGCTCCAGGCTTGAGTTCACCCCCACCCAGAAAGGGGGTTCCCTCAGACCACGGCAGTCTAAAACTCCATCATTCAATTCTTCCACCCGACAACAGCTCCTACAGCAGGCTGACCATGGGTATATATAGGAGGCCTGCCTCCTGCAAATCCTAGATGGGGATTGGTCAGGGCTCCCACATACACCCCATGTCACTCCAGCTCAATGCCCTGCCTCTTTTCCAGAACCTTCTGAAAACCAGAGGAGGCACCCAAGAGCTGAAGCACATGTCAGTCACCTGCTGCTACACTAAACCACTCCCCTTCCCCCAGATCAAAACAAACAGGCCTAACTAACAGCATATGTCTGCCTAAATTTACCTGCACTGACAGTACAAAACAAACCCACTACTCTAGTACCTACCTACCTAATATATATATATATATATATATATGCACTTTTGTGCTCAAAAGTTTGCATACCCTGGCATACCCTGGCATAAATTTAGAATTTTTGACATTGAATACATGACTGATCATGCCAAAAAACTTTAATGGAAGGACAGCGATCATATGAAGCCATTTATTATCACAAGGTTGCTGGGCTCCTTTTTAACCACTTACCCACTGGGCACTTAAACCCCCTTCCTAACCAGACCAATTTTCAGCTTTCGGTGCTCTCACATTTTGAATGACAATTACTCAGTCATGCAACACTGTACCTATATGACATTTTTGTCCTTTTTTTCACACAAATAGAGCTTTCTTTGGTGATTTTTAATCGCCTCTGGGGTTTTTTTTTTTTGCACTATAAAAGAAAAAAGATTGAAAATTCTGTAAAAAAATGCATTTTTCTTTGTTTCTGTTATAAAATTTAGCAAATTAGTAATTTTTCTTTATAAATTTTGCCCAAAATTTATACTGCTACATATCTTTGGTAAAAATAACCCAAATTGGTGTAAATTATTTGTTTTTTGTTAAAGTTAGCGAGTCCACAAGCTATGGTGCCAATCTCTGAAAATTGATCTCACCTGATATACCTATCTCATTTCTTGAGACCCTAACAAGCCAGGAAAGTACAAATAGCCCACAAACAACCCATTTTTGGAAAGTAGACATTCCAAAGTATTTAGTAAGAGGCATGGTGAGTTTTTTGAAATTGAAATTTTTTCCCACAATTCTTTGCAATTCAAGATTTTATTTCTTTCTTTTTTTCACAACATTGTTATATTAGCAGGTTATTTCTCACACACAGCATATGCATAGCACAAATTACACCCTAAAACACATTCTACTACTCCTCCTGAGTATGGCGATACCACATGTGTGAGACTTTTACACAGTTTGGCCACATACAGAGGCCCAACATGCAGGGAGCGCCATCAGGCATTCTTGGAGCATAAATTACACATATAATTTCTTGACTACCTCTTACACTTTTGAAGGCCCTTGAGCACCAGGACAAAGGAAATGCCCTAAAAATGAACCCATTTTGGAAAGAAAACAACCCAACGTTTAATCTATGAGGCATAATTAGTCCTTTAGAAAAGAAAGTCTAAAGAAAATGAAAACACATTTTTTTTTACACAAAGTTGTCCATTTATACAATATTTCTAACACATAGCATGTACATTCCAAAAATTACACCCCAAAATAGATTCTCCTACTCCTCCTGAGTACGGCGATACCACATATGGGAGACTTTTACACAGCCTGGCCACATAGAGAGGCCCAACATGCAGGGAGCACCATCAGGTGTTCTAGGGGCATACGTTTCAAATCTAATTTGACTTCCTATTACACTTTTGTGAGGCACTCTAGTGGCATGGATATGGCATGAATGAGCATGAATGGGGATGGATGAGCCGTGGATGGGGATGGCTGAGTATGGATGGGATGACTGAGCATTAATGAGTATGGCTGAGTACGGCCGGGTACAACTGAGTACAACTGGGTACTGCTGGGTACGGCTGATTATGGCTGAGTATGGATGGGATGGCTGGGTACGGCTGAGTATGACTGGGTATGATTGAGTATGACTGGGTATTGCTGGGTATGGCTGAGTATGGCTGGGTATTGCTGAGTATGGCTGGGTATGGCTACGTATGGCTGAGTATGGCTGGGTACGACTGGGTACGGTTGGGTATTGCTGGTATGGCTGAGTATGGCTGGGTACGGCTGAGTACGGCTGGGTATTTCTGGGTATGGCTGAGTATGGCTGGGTATGACTGGGTATGACTGGGTATGGCTGAGTATGGCTGCGTATTGCTGGGTATGACTGAGTATGGCTGAGTATGGCTGAGTATGGATGGGATGGCTGAGTACGGCTGAGTACGGCTGGGTATTGCTGGGTATGGCTGAGTATTGCTACGTATGGCTGGGTATTGCTGAGTATGACTGAGTATGGGTGGGGGTGGATGGGATGGCTGAGCATGGATGGATGGATGAGTATTGCTGAGTATGGATGGATGGCTGAGCATGGATAAGTATTGCTGATTAGGGATGGCTGGCTGAGTATGGATCGCTGAGTATGGATGGCTGGGTAGGGATGGCTGAGTATGTATGGCTGGGTTTGGAAGGCTGAGTATGGATGGCTGAGTATGGATGGCTGGGTATGGATGGCTGAGTAAGGATGGCTGAGTGCAGGAATGGGCACATATCAGTGCTGTGGGCACTAGACATCCAGCTCACAGCGCTGCAGCACTCAATCTCTCCCCCTGCACTGTACCGACAGGTACAGCGAGGGGAGAGAGGAACTGGACGTGACGCCGGTTTGTTTACAAGTGATCGCTCCGTCATTTGACGAAGCGATCACGTGGTAAACGGCCGCTGGACACAGCGATCACGGATATTTCCTGGTGTGTGCCCCCAGTTATCAAGCCGCGCTGTAGCCGTCATTCGGGTATGGCGCGGTCGTTAAGTGGTTAAGTCATAATGATAACAAAAATCACCCAAATGGCCCTGATCAAAAGTTTACATACTGTGGAATGTTTGGCCCTGGTACAGATACACAAGATGACACACACAGGTTAAAATGGCAATTAAAGGATAATTTACCACATATGTGGCTTTTTAAATTGCAATGAGTTTGTTAGCTCTCACATGGATACACTGAGCAGGCTAGATACTGAGCCATGGTGAGCAGAAAAGAACTGTCAAAAGATGTGTGTAACAAGGTAATAGAAATTTTTAAAAAGATATCCAAAGTCTTGAATATGCGAGTAAGTACTGTTCAGTCACTTATTAAGAAGTGGAAAAATTGGGGATCTTTTGATTCCAAGCCAAGGTCAGGTAGGCGAAGAAACACAACCACAACTGCCAGAAGAATTGTTCAGGATACAAAGAAAAACCCACAAGTAACCTCATGAGAAATACAGGCTTGTGTGGTGTGGTTGTTTCAAGGAGCACAATACGACTAAACTTGAACAAAAATGAGCTGCGTGGTCAAATTGCCAGAAATAAGCCTTTACTGCACCAATGCCACAGAAAAGACTGGATACAATATGGCCGACAACACCTTGACATCCCTCACAGTTTCAAGCACACTGAAATCTGGAGTGATAAGGCCAAAATCATAAGTGCTATGTTTGGAGAAAGGTCAACAATGACAAGAATACCATTCTCACTGTGAAGCCTAGTGGTGGCTCACTGTTGTTTTAGGGGTGTGTGAGCTCTAAAGGCAATGAAATCTTGAGAAAATTGATGACAAGATGAATGCAGCATGTTATCAGAAAATACTGGCAGACAATTTGCCATCCCCATGAGTAAGCTCTGGTGGGCAGAGTGAAAAGCATTGGGGGCGTGGCCTGGTGGGGGTCCAGGCTGAGACTGCCATTCACCATCCCACAGCAGGCTTTGACTTGATGTGCGGCTCCTGGGACACCTATCACTCTCTACCATTGCCTGGAGCATGGACGAGCTCCCTTCCTGGCCATCATTTACAGCGGTGGGCACGGGACTTCATTCCCACACAGCCTGGGCGGCTCATACACATATCTTGGTTCAAAAAAGTGACAGTTATTTTCAGCTGAGATTTAAAAACTACAATTCATTGACTAAATAGAGACATTTTCTTATTCTTTGTGAATTGAGCATCGCATGACATCCCATAACTGCCTTTTGAGGCATTGGAAATTTAGTCTAGGTTCACACTGTAGCGATGCAAGAACCAGCATGATTACAGCCCCGGTTCCCACATCGCATCTCTCCCACAGGCAGTTCACACTGTCCTCTGGGAACCGCTGCGGGTGTCAATACATTGTTAATGACACCCCCAGATCGGTTCACAGATCGCAGTGCGAACTGTGAATTCGCACAGGAATCAGATCGCATAGGTGACAACACCCATGCGATCCGATTCCAGTACGGGGAAAAAAAAGTCCCCGCACTATTTTCCTGTGAATTCAATACAAGTTCAGCCATACAACTATATGGCTGAACTTGTATTGCACAGACAACGCATGCGATCCGCACCGCCAAGCGGGTGCGAATCACATGTGTTGTCTGTGTTCGCACAAGTGTGAACCCGGGCCTAAAATTATTCCCTAAAAATAAACAAACAGACCTGGGTGCATGATTCAGCTTGGGCCTTGATCAGTCACTGCTGAAATAAAACATGCAGAGTACCAATGAATGCATCAAACACAAATAAATAAGTCATTTCATTTGCATAACCACTTGACCTTGGGAAGATTTACCCCCCTTTCATGACCAGGTCATTTTTTGCTAAATGTTACTGCATTATTTTAACTGACAATTGCGCGGTCATGCAATACTGTATATAAATGAAATTTATGTAATTTTTTCCCCCCACAAATAGAGCTTTCTTTTGTTGGTATTTGGTCACCACTGGGTTTTTTATTTTTTGTGCCAAAACCAAAAAAATACTGATAATATTGAAAAAAAAAATTATTTTGTGCTATAAAACCTATCTAATAAAAAAATTTAAAAAATCTAATCAATATGTATTCTGCTACATATTTTTGGTAAAAAAAATATCCCAATAAGTGTATATTGGTAGATTGGGTTGCGCAAAAGCTGTAGCGTCTGCAAACTATGGTATATATACTGGAATTGTTTCGTATTTCTCTAATAATAGTAATGGCGGCAATCAGCGACTTATAGCGGGGCTGCGATATTGTGGCGGGCAATTTGACACTAACTGACACTTTTTGGGAACCAGTGACACTAATACAGTGATCAGTGCTTAAAATATGCACTTTGCCTGTATTAATGACACTGGCTGGGAAGGGGGTTAAACATTGGCTGGGAAGGGGGTTAAACATCTAGGGCAATCAGAGGGTTAAATGTGTGCCTAACCAGTGTTTTTGTGTACACAGTGTGCTGCTTTTACTAGGGGATGTGCTGGATTTTATTCCCTGCTTTGCAGGGAAACAAAACCAGAACATCCCTGCTGACAGGACGGAGCTTTCCATTGTTTACATATGCTCCTTGATGATCTGCGGGTGCCGGCAGTCATCCAATGCCCATTGCCCAGCACCCGCTGACCGTCTTCTGCTGTCGCTGCAGAATTGGCCCACCGGCGTACAGTATATACACACGCTATTCTGCACAGAATGGTTGCCCTGTAGTAGTAAATCTGCTATAGGGTGGTCGGCAAACGGATAATGTTACAATAATTGTTTCTTAATTTACCAAAAATTAAGCTCCTTAGGGGTCTCGTTATCAATGTTTTTACCAAAGATTCACATATTTTTTTCACGTCTTATATGAAAAAATGTAGAAATGTTGGGTAAAAGCTTTGTGAATCTTAAATGAAAACATTAATGAAAAGACCCTTTTAATGTTATATCAAAATTTCAAATTGGGAAACAAAAAAAGTGCATTTTTTTAAAAGAAGAAGACTGCAGTGTCATTTATACTTGCTGATTTGCAGACTATAAGAAACAACACTCTAGCAGTCATTTGTTCACAGATATGATGAACTTGTGCTGTATACTATTTCATCCCGAGGGGTGGAACTACGCAGCACACTATTTTTTGCTTGTTGCATAACCTGTGACTGCCCAGAGTCTATATGCAACCGTTTTTACAGTATTTCTCATAAACATATATTTATTGCTTTGCTAAATTGCTTCATGTAGTGGTTTCATCTTTAATTACCCAAAATGCTTGTCTAACAGCCTGCCAGTCAACAACTCCTACATTTTAAACATTTGCTTCTAATAAACTTATTTCCAAAGGATAAATAACACATCTGTTGTATGTCGAAGGTGAGCTCATCTTCCAAATTATTTAAAATGAGTTTAAATACACAACACATGTTCAGAAATGTAAAAAAAAAACTAGCAGGGAATTTTGATCATGCTAATTAATTAAATTATTAAAATATTTTAATTAAATTTGTTAATACAAATGCTCCAATTTAAAGCATCAAAAACGAAAACATGATCAACAGAATGAATCATGGGTATAAAATTCCCAAAGAAATTAGGCAAATTAAATTTTTCTCCCTTTGACTTTATGACCCTGGATTTTCATAAAGTGGATAAAGTTCACACATGAAGAGATAAAGATACACAGAACAAGTTAGCCTTTGAGAGAAAATTGAATAAAAGGATAAATGCAATATTGCAGTGAATAGCACATTAGCATGTACAATGCCTTGAAAAAATATTCACACCCCTTGAAATGTTCCATATTTTGTCATGTTACAACCAAAAACGTAAATGTTTTTTTATTGGGATTTGATGTGATAGACCAACACAAAGTGGCACATAATTGTGAAGTGGAAGGAAAATGATAAATGGTTTTCAACATTTTTTACAAATAAATATCTGAAAAGTGTGATGTGCATTTGTATTCAGCCAACTTTACATTAATACCCCTAACTAAAAATTTAGTGGAACCAATTGCCTTCAGAAGTAACCTAATTAGTAAATAGAGTCCACCTGTGTGTAATTTAATCTAAGTATAAATACAGTTGTTCTGTGAACACCTCAGAGGTTTGTTAGAGGTCCTTAGTGAACAAACAGCATCATGAAGGCCAATGAACACACCAGACGGGTCAGGAATAAAGTTGCGGAGAAGTTTAAAGCAGGGATAGGTTATAAAAAAACTATGTTCAATCCATCATCCGAAAATGGAAAGAGTATGACACAACTCCAAACCTACCAAGACATGGCCGTCCACCTAAACTGCAAGGAGAGCATTAATCAGAGAAGCAGCCAAGAGGCCCATGGTAACTCTGGAGGAGCTGCAGAGATCCACAGCTCAGGTGGGAGAATCTGTCCACAGGACAACTTTTAGTCGTGCACTCCATAAATCTGGCCTTTATGAAAGAGTGGCAAGAAAAAAGCCATTGTTGAAAGAAAGCTATAAGAAGTCTAGTTTGCAAGAAGCCATGTGAGGGACACAGCAAACATCTGGAAGAAGGTGCTCTGGTCAGTTGAGACCAAAATTGAACTTTTTGACCTAAAAGCAAAATGCTATATGTGGTGGAAAACTAACACTGCACATCATCCTGAATACACCATCCCCACTGTGAAACATGGTGGTGGTAGCATCATGTTGTGGAGATGCTTTTCTTCCGCAGGGGCAGGGAAGGTGATCAGAGTTAATGGGGAGAAGGATGGAGCCAAATACAGGGTGATCTTAGAAGAAAACCTTTAAGTCTGCAAAAGGCTTGAGACTGGGGCAGAGGTTGATCTTCCAGCAGGACAACAACCCTAAACATACAGCCATAGCTACAATGGAATGGTTTAGATCAAAGCATATTCATGTATTAGAATGGCCCAGTCAAAGTCCAGGCCTAATTCCAAAACATCTTGAAACAATATTGGTAGCATCAGTCAGTTATGTGACCAATACCGATAAAAAAAGTGAATATCGGCCGCCGATAATTGGTCGATCTCTAGTAGAGACATATTTAAAAAGACTTGCAGCTGTAATTGCATGGAAAAGGTGGTTCTTCAAAGTATTGACTCAGGGGGGCTGAATACAAATGCACTTGCAATTTTGAAAAACATTTATAATTTTCCTTTCACTTCACAGTTATGTGCCACTTTGTGTTGGTCTATCACATAAATTCCCAATAAAATACATTTACTTTTTTAGCTGTAACATGACAAAATGTGGAAAATTTCAAGGGGTGTGAATACTTTTTCAAGGCACTGTACATGTTCAGGTCAAAGACCTAAATTAATTCTGCAAAACTGATGTGGTAACCAACATAAAGGATGGTGACTGCCTATGTACAGGAACACAATAGTCATACAATGTAATTTTAATAAAAGAAAAATGTTCAACTGGCACATTCAGCATCAAACAAATACAAAGCTTTTAGATAAGGCCTTTCATTTCTATGCATGTTACACTTGAAAGTTTGAAAATAGTAGGTGCCCTAAAATAAAAAAAATACATTCATACGTAATAGTGATACATTTGTAGTTTTGTGATTACTTACACATCAACGCTCTCTGACTGATTCAGATAAATTAAATAATACAGTATAAAATGAGATACTAACTCACAAACTGAGATGGAATACAAACTATTAAAAAAACATGTAACATCTAATTGCAGAAATGCAGTGTCTCGCTAATTTTATGGGTTATTGATTTATATTTTTAGCATAGGTATTTTTTACATAATACATGTAATGCACAAAAAAGTATTTGAACTTTTAAATAATTTCTGATACATCTCTATATGCCATATAGCAATACCAAATTACCATTGTAAAAATGGCTACCTTTACTAGGAAAGCCAGGCTATTTTTTGACTTTGCCATTTTGGTTTCACCTTTTTGCTAGCCATGTTCCTAAAATAAAAAAATACATTCATACGTAATAGTGATACATTTGTAGTTTTGTGATTACTTACACATGAACGCTCTCTGACTGATTCAGATAAATTAAATAATACAGTATAAAATGAGATAAACTAACTCACAAACTGAGATGGAACACAAACTGACTTTGCCATTTTGGTCTCACCTTTTTGCTTGCCATGTTGAACTGTGTCCTGGTTTGTTACATTATGGTCTGGTCCCTCACTTCCTAAGACCTTTCGTTTGAAGACTACAGTCTAACCTCATTGATGCCAGCACACAAACATGCTAATTACAGATTATCCCAGGTCACTAATCTTCTTTTGACCATCTGTCATTGTAGCAAAAAAGAACAGGAGGAGGAGGAGGAGGAGCAAGACATAACAGTAGGATATTGTAATTATCACTATTAGATCACACATCTATATTTTGAGAATAATGAAGACCTTGAACGAAGTAGGATTCGTTATTTGTTCTGTTTATTGCATGGTGTATCACACTTAGACGTGTTTTAGTGCTAAATTTCAAACCTCTTTGAAGTCACTCCAAAGATAATCAGATATGATATAAACATTTACTTAATGAACTAATAAAATCAACTCCAATATGACCAGCTTCTCCCCAAGGCAGTGAGTTCTACTTGATATGAACCGGGGTCCATCTGGAATAGGTTAACTGCTTATCTTTAGATTATCAGTTGTTAGAAATATGAAAAAGTATTACATGTATTATCACAGGTTTCAGTAATGCACCATTTAATCACCATGATTTCATTATAATCCCAATATAGAATATGTTATATAACAATTTTAATAAAAACTTTGTAGTCATATTGTACTGTGTTAGCCATTGATTTATACAGAAAGTAGTAGGAGTTTATGTGATATGCTTTATTGGCTAATTTAAGTTATTAAAGATGCAAACTTTCAAGATTCTTTAGATCCCTTTGTTAGGCTTTATATGTTTGTTTATAAAACCTGATGAAGGGATCTAAAGAATCTCAAAGGCTTGCATCTTCAATAGCTTAGCCAATAAGGGTTATCACTCAAATTCTAAACTTTCTGCCCTTGATATCTTTCATACTCAATTTAACTTTGAATTTAATATATTAAAAAGAACAAATGTGCTTTGTGCTGTAGGCATCCTACATCTATGTAATAAAATGATCGCCCAATATGGTTTTTCACCAGGGAGAGTAATGAAAACAACTACATCCATGGGCCTAAATTTTCAGGCAAAGTTGCTGCAGGCTATCCAGCCTTTACAATGAATGCATTACCTGTTTATTGATATGCAGGCTCATACTTGTGTGTCGCTGAACTTCTTATCACACTGCAAATCTACCAGAGAAGGTCCATTTGATTTATTAAAATAAAATAGGCTTTTTGCAGTTTCTAATTATATGAAACGTTCAGAGTGCTCCTTGTAGCCAGTTACCATCCCAGGACATCAAACAGAGTGCAATGCAGATGGACTACTTGTAAAGTTGGTGGTGTAGCGAGGAAGATCCACATAAGACCATGTCTCCTCTGTAGTGCTGGCCCTATTTACTTGAATGGGTCGTGATTGGTAGGCAGTAGCATGCACCAAATGCAACAGGGGGCTTAATTTCTGCAGCAGCATGTGTACACCTTTGTCTGCTGCCTAAGCAGCTAGAGGGGGTAGGGATTGGGGCAGTAAAACCGCAAATTAATTGCAGGGTTTTACGTGTGAACAAGCCCTAAGAGTGCCGCTGCCGAATGTAAGTACTGCTGCTCCTCTAAAAAGCAGCTGAGTATGTTTGACAAGTGGTGAGGAGGAGATGTTTTGCCTCCTCACCACTTGATTTAAATCTATGATTACTGTGCAATGCACGCGATTGCAACACGGTAATACGGCAATTATAGATTTAAAACTAGTGTGAAGATACAACACTGTGCCTGGTGATCTTTGACTTCTCCAATGTTGTTCAAGTAGATCTCCACCTCTTTAAGGTTGCCTACCCGTGCACTATATAGTGTTTGAGTAATGACTTCCATAAAAGTGAAAAATCACGCTGGCAATCATCACATCCAATGTGGTAAAGTGCCTGCGCTTCACACCCTTAACAATATACCCCAGTGGCTTAACTTACTCACCAGGTTTATTTAACCCAGTGGTTCTCAACTCCAGTCCTCAGGACCCACCAACAGGCCAGGTTTGCAAGATAGCTGAAATACATCACAGGTGATATCACTTGCTGCTCAGTGATTGCAGTATTCTAGTCTGCAACTCCCCAAGGTAATATTTAAAGTCTGGCCTGTTGGTGGGTCCCGAGGACTGGAGTTGAGAACCACTGATTTAACCACTTCTTTTATAAATGGTCAAACAGAGCATGGTTGAAATGCTCAAATACACATGAATTACATGGTCCTTAGGGTCTTCCCACCCACTCCCATTCAGGAAAGACAGTCCCTTTCAGGAAAGTTCAAAAAAGAGAGAAGGTTCATAGCGTAAAACATCCTGTTTAGTAAAATTCATGTAAAACAATCCATCAGTATTCATAAATAAAGTGCTCAGCCCAGCACTGGGAATCTGACAGCTTAGAAATAAATAGAGGGCCACACCATGACAACTCCCTGCTCTGTGTGCAGCCACTGCTCTCAACGTGCTGACTCTGCAGTACTTAAGCTTCCATTCTTTCCTGAAAGAGATTGTGTGGCCAGATCTTAAGACCAAGGACAGTATTTTGATTTTGTTAATTCCCGTGTATTTGAGCATTTTTACCCTGCTCTGTTTGACCATTTTTCAAGTGGTCAAATAGATCTAGTGAGTGAGCTGACCCACTAGGTTGTAATGGGAATTTTATTTAATTTATTTAATTCATTTTTGTGGGTAGTGTTGTATGCTTTTTAAATAATTGTATTTTAATATCCTCTGTGATGCTTATTCAGAAGCTTGGGCTAGATGGTTGTTTAGATAGGAGTGCAATTTTTTTTTTTTTGCTTTTGATCATGCTATCTTTGCATAGACTAGACTTGGTCTTAAGATGGAGCTTGGCGGCAGCAGTTGTTTACTCATTGCAAGCATGACAAATGGATGATAAAAAATTATCCTGGCACATTGGCTTTCCCAATAAAGTAGGCCACAGCTTCCAATCATTCCTATGAAAAGGCCATTTACCCATGAGATGAAAGATAAATGCACATGCAATAGGAATGACTAGATATTGTGGCACACATGTGTGGAAGAAGCAGAGCCTGACCAAGGGACATTCAGTAAAGAGGCTATACAGTCTGCACAGTGAAGATTTTCAAAGAGCAGGAACAGGAAAGTGTGAGAATTTGGAAGGGTACTGGGGTGGGAAAGGCAGGATATATGGGCATATAAAGGATAACTTTAATAAAAGTTGAATTATTCTTCAAGCTGCAGCAAAGTGAACAGACAACATGTTTGACTTGCAATATTCATTTCCTCTGTGATATAAAATGATGAGAATTTTTCTACGGAGTTTCTATTTGTGTAGTATGTTGACACAATTTTAATATGATATAATAATAATAATATCAGAAAGCTACTCATCAACTACAGTATTTCACCAGGTTATGCCTTCCTCATAGCACAAATGCTAACATGTACATGGTTTCAGATAGCAAGTCTAGTAAAAAAAAAAAACTCTAAATATTTGTGCACAGGTATGAATAAGCACAACTTTAACCTCCCTGGCGGTATGATTATTTCTGATTTTAGGTGCTGAAAGCGGTACAATTATTTTGCACAGAAATTTGGCGTTTTATATTGTAGGCCTGTAATTCTTAGGAATAGTTCACTTAAATCTGTCCAAACAAGAGTCTAGTAGACATCCCGGGTATGATAAAGTTTGAAAAACGAAATAAAAAATTATAATATAATAAATAACTATAAATAATTGTAACAAATAATAATATAATAATAATAAAAATTATATAATAATGTAATCAAATCAAAAACACTGAAATTTGCTCAGTTGCAGAATTGTCGCTTTTGTTACTTTCAGTGTTTGATGACGGATCTCCTCACAAATCACTATCACTCAATTCTGCGAGTGATTCTAATTTATTATCGCTTTTTTCTAGCTGGTCTAAAAACACTTTTGATGTAAAGAGACAGTTTTGGTTGCTATGGACAATCTCCAGTTTCCTGGCAGAAAGAACAGTTTTATATATATAAAACTGCATGCAGGACACTGGGCAGACCACTAGGGACCAAGGGGGATGTGTAGTTATTTGATACAGTACTGTAATCTGTAAGATTACAGTATGCTGTATCTATACTGTGTGTTTCACTTTTGAATTTACCGCCGAACTCCGTCCCCGTGCGTCGCAACGCTCGCAGGGAACGGAGCTCGGCACTGTGAATCGAGCGAGACACGGCGGCTCGCCGATCACAGCGGGGAGACATCGCAGGATCCAGGGAACAAGGTAAGTATGCTCTTCCTGGATCCTGCGATGCAAGCCCGAGTCTGGCTCGGGGTTACCGCTTTTGGTATGGAAAAATCCAACCCGAGCCAGACTCGGGAATACCACCAGGGAGGTTAAAGGGAAGTATGGCCAAACTTTTTTGGCCATACATCTCTTGTGGGTCACAAGAGTGCACTTATGTTTGCTCTCCTGTGCCTGCTATCAGCTGATGTGGCAGAGCAATCCAAGGCTCTGGAAGGATCCCAACACTATTGTCAGGATCCACCCAGAGCCCTAATTGGCAGCTAACTCCACCACTCTGGCACTAGCTGCTCCTGGCCTCACTCCAGCCTGACGCTCCAGTGAGTGCTGGAAGAGCAGAGCGGAGAGCGGTTACTGACAGTCACTGTTCTCTGCCCCGAAAAGACCAACAACTAAACAATCGGTGGTCATGTGAACTCTCAGCACTAAGGCTTACAGTCCACGTGGAACAGCATAGATGGGAGTATGTAGGTTTATTGGTTTACAAACCCCAAACTTCTCTTTTAATAAAGAGTGTCAGTGCACACATACAAAGCACAGTAATAAAAGCACAGAAACAAGCTTTCTTCACACAGGATCCCAGTCCCAGTCCCAAGAGTTATGGGCCAGGTTGCAGTTGCTACCTCTTTACCCCTGTTACTAAGATACTGAATCTATAGTGGGAAAAAAAACCCCACAAAACATAGAGCCCTAACACTTCCAAAACCTCAGCTAGTTTTCTTATAAACTAGCTGAGGTTTTACAAATTGCACTTTACTTTTTCCTATATCTTTTTCAGCTGCTGCTTTCCCATTGGTAATCTGTACTTCAAAGCTCAGAAGTTTACCATGTTAGTATTAATTTCCAGAGGCCTTGAAAATACATTTAAGGTGTGTCAGTAAAAGATTATTGACCTATTTTAGTCATAACTGGTGTATGCTTTACTTATTTTGGCAGAAGTTCATAAATGTTAGCATAACAGTGTATATACTTTACATATCACTTAATCAGCTGCTACATTTTTCTCAGTCATTTTAAAAGGATACTAAATTCTGGTTTAAATGAATTAAAATTTTATTGAAGTATGTATTCTTAGAAGTACCTTCTATTGCTCTTAACCTCCTCCACACATAGGTTGGACTTGATGGACTTGTGTCTTTTTTCGCTCTCACCTACTATGTAACTATGTAAATCTCTAATTGTTTTTTTTTCTGCTGTGACCCAGCTTCATGTTAGAAGGTGTTACTTTTATTCTCCATGGTCCTGCTGTATGTAGGAATGTAGCCATACTCTCTTGCTCGCTCCTGAGATTGACTAGGGACTATGAATTATGGGATGTATGTTGCGCAACTGACTGCAACTCATGCACACTGCTCCTTCCAAACCAAGGACAGTACAAGAAGGCAGAGAAACACATTAGAAAAGGTTTTATTAAAAAAAAAAGTATGTTACAGGGCAATTACCGTAAGCAGTGGATGGGTATGGATTATTTTTAGAGAATAAGAAAATAATTTAGTGTCAATTTAGTTTCTACTATATTCTAAAAATCGCTCATTAAAATCCTCTAATGTAGGGGGATTAGGTTGAATCCATTGAGTCAATTTGACCTTTTTTGCTCCCAAGAGACAAATAATTTCCCATCTACTAAGTGCTACCAGTGACCTTTCATTCACTTCCAAAGGATAATGCAATAAGCACATATAGTGCTTTGAGAAAGTATTCATATCCCTTGAACTTTTCCACATTTTGTCATGTTACAACCATAAAGGTAAATGTATTTTATTGGGATTTTATGTGATGGACCAGCACAAAGTGGCACATAATAGGAAATTGATGAATGTTTTTCAAAATGTTTTACAAATAAATATGTAAAAAGTGTGGTGTGCATTTGTATTCAGCCCCCCTGAGTCAATACTTGACTTTAGAACCACCTTTCTCTGCAATTACAGCTGCAAGTCTTTTTGGGTATGTCTCTACCAGCTTTGCACATATAGAGAGTGAAATTGTTTCCCATTCTTCTTTGCAAAATAGCTCAAACTCTGTCAGATTGGATGGAGAGCGTCTGTGAACAGCAATATTCAAGTCTTGCCACAGATTCTCAAATGGATTTAGGTCTGGACTTTGACTGGGCCATTCTAACACATGAATAGGCTTTCATCTAAACTGGGGGTCAGTCACTTCTTATCCCGGCTAGCGGTCTCCAAAATGGTGCCAGCAGCAGGAAATAAGAGATATTCAAGTCGTTGTGAAGCAATATGCTGGGCATAATAGTATAGGGCTGATTTCACACTGATGTGCCTTCTCACCACCTGATTTAAACACATGATTGCTGTGCAATGCGTGCGATTGCGATGCGATAGTGTGGCAATTAGTGGTTTGAATCAGGTGTGAGGAGGCGACACTGTGCCCGGTGATCTTTGATTTTTTCCATGTTGTTCAGGTAGATCTCCTCCTCTTTAAGGTTGCCTAGCCCTGATCTAAACCATTCCATTATAGCTCTGTCTGTATGTTTAGGGTCATTGTGCTTCTGAAAGGTGAACCTCCGCCCCAGTCTCAAGTCTTTTGCAGACTCTAATAGGGCGTACACATGGTCGGACTTTGTTCGGACATTCCGACAACAAAATCCTTGGATTTTTGCCGACGGATGTTGGCTCAAACTTTTTTTGTCTACACACGGTCGCACAAAGTTGTCGGAATTTCCGATCGCCAACCACGCGGTCACGTACACCACGTACGACGAGACTAGAAAAGGCCGGTTCAGAACCAAGCGCGGCACTCTTTGGGCTCCTTTTGCTAATCTCGTGTTAGTAAAAGTTTGGTGAGAGACGATTTGCGCTTTTTCAGACTCGTGACTTTCAGATCGTTTTCTGCCGTTCAGTTTGTGCTTGTGGGTTTGTATCTGCTCTTCAGTGCGTGCAGTCAGTTCGTATCGGAGTTTTCTGTGCGATCTTGCCTGCTCGTTGCTGTTTTTCAGGTCGCTCTTCACAGGCCTTGCTGTTCTTCAGTGCGTTCTGTTACTTTGTTCTGAGCAGCCGACCGTTTTCTAGCCATGTTTCGTATGCGTACTCCTCGTAGAGTTCGTGCTGTGCGGGGGCTTGGTGTTGGGGTCCTGACCTTGACACAAGTCCAGTCCATGAACAGGGTGGGGAGGAGTTCATGGACCAAGAATTGGTTGCTTCAGCGTGACCAGTTCTCTCATATGCCTTTGCTCTGTGAGATCCGTGAGAATAATCCTGATGATTTCAGGAACTTTCTCAGGATGACGGACCCCGTGTTTCACCGTTTGTTGGCTTCGCTGACCCCCCATATTAGCAGGCAGGATACCTGCATGAGGCAAGCCATCACTCCGGAGCAGAGGTTGGTCGCTACCCTGCGGTATTTGGCGACAGGGAGAAGTCTGCAGGACTTGAAGTTCTCGACAGGCATCTCCCCCCAGGCTCTGGGTATCATCATCCCAGAGACTTGTTCTGCCATCATACAGGTCCTGCAGAAGGAGTATATGAAGGTAAGATTTGTATCCTTTAATATCACATTTTATTGTATTTAATGTTTGATAATGTATTGTATTTCTTTCCTCATTCCCTAATTACCATGATTGTAATATGCTGTGAATGTCCCCTTTGTCCTCATGCATGCTGGATTTTTATGTAATTATTATTTTAGGTCCTTCATACATATTTGCCCTTCACTAACCTCCCCAGCATGGTGTCTCCTGCCCCTATATTCACCTCATGTAGTCACTTAACAATGTATTTTATCAGCTCCATAGTAGTGCTTTACCCCAAACACCCCCTAAAATGTTTGGAAATGTTATTTTAGCTTTAAATTCAGGCAGAGTGCCAGAGGCTTTTTTTTGTGGTGTCCCCAAATAATTTTTAGTAACCCTCCCTCCCCCAACTGCTAAGTCAGCTGATCCCAATTCTCTATCCTCAATCATCTATCTGCTGACTTTGCCAAACCCATACACACTATACCCATCTCTTTACTGGTCAGATTTATGGATGAATTCCCCAAAGCATGTAGTGCAAGGGCCTGCCTGTATACTTTCCAATGGTACTGTTTAAAGTTTTTGTATCCTATTATTATCTTGATAGGTAATAGCAGAATGTCCAAATGTCCTCAAATGTGTACAGTGTGTATTTATATCTTTGTATTATGACACTTCTTACCTGTCCAGTGGGCTGCCAATAGTGTAACTAAGGAGGGTCTGTTCCAAGTAATACCCATTATTTAGGCATTCATCTCTCAATGAAGTGAAGAGGGTTACCTGTCCAAGATTTCCACACACCCCCTATAATGTTAGAAATGGCCCATGAGAGGGGGGGAGGGGGAATATGATAGGAGTACCTTAGACTTTGGTGTTGTTAAATTCCCCTTAATAAATGCTATCTGGAGGTTGCCCCATAATGTTTGTGTATAATCTGCTTGCCATGTTTCTGTGAAAAAATAGTAACGTTTATTGTTTTTTCCTCAACAGTTTCCTTCCACGCCACAGGAATGGCAGACTGTGGCCTCCCACGTTGCCGAGCGGTGGGACTTTCCTAACTGCGGAGGGGCAATTGATGGAAAACATGTCCACATCGTCCCACCACTCAACTCCGGGTCGTACTATTATAATTACAAGGGGTTTAATAGTATAGTGATGTTGGCAGTGGTGTCGGCTAATTACGACTTCTTGTATGTGGACGTGGGGAAGAATGGCCGGATGTCCGATGGTGGAGTCATCGCCCAGACGGAGTTCTACAGGCGTCTCCAGAATGGCAGCTTGGACTTGCCAGCTCCAGAGGACAATGTGGAAGGACTCCCATTTGTGTTCGTTGCTGATGAAGCATTTGCGCTGCGGGACCACCTGATGCGGCCATTCCCAATGAGGACCCTCACCCCGGAACAGAGGGTTTTTAATTACCGGCTGGCCAGAGCCCGAAGAGTGGTGGAGAACACATTTGGAATCCTCGCCAGCCGGTTCCGACTATTTCTGACACCCATCCATATGGCGTAGTATAAACTGAACCATATTATACTGGCGTGCTGTGTTCTCCATAACTTTTTAAGGAAACATTCGGCCAACTATGCTGGCTCAGTTGTGCCTGAGGCCGGAATCCTACATCAAACCACACTGACGGCGCTTGAAAGTGGCCGTCCTGGCTTGCCCTCCCTGAGTGCCCGTGATGTCCAGTTACGCTACCTGGAGTTCTTTGCGGGTAGGGGGGCTATCAATATGCCAGCAAATCTGTGAAGCCTTTTTATAATAAAAAAAAAAAAGAAATTCTTGGTGGACATTTACTGCTTGTGTTTGTTTTAGCTGACCCTGACAGAAATGTGTTGAGTCCAGAAAATGTCGTGATTGTGTAACCTTATTATACAAAGCACTGTTGGCTGTTATTTCCTAAATGCAAAAACACATTTCACTACAAGTGCACTTGCAACTGCACTGAACCTGCACTTGTAGTGCAAAGAGGATTTGCCCTTAGGAAATAACACCCATTTTTGCAGAAAACAGCAATTACATCACCCCAAAAGTGTTGTATTGTAGTGTTGACACAATAATCCACACATTCTTGAGTAACTTTTTTATACCTGCACAATCACATGTGCATTTACCAAAGGTTTTTAAAACAAACCAACATGTTTGTTGTATAACAATTTTTGCAGTAGCATTATCAAAAATAGAAATGTCCATTTCAGATAAAACAGGCCTGTGTAAAACCAACAAGAAAGCCAAAAAACTTGAACTTACAAAGTTCACATTAGGTAAAACCTGAAGGCTATATCAGACATCAGTATTTAGGAACTGGGTTTGATATAGCGTTCAGATGGGGGGAAATCACCCCAGGAAAAGCCAAATTTGGAAGATGCACACCAATTTACGAATGTCAATATGTGCTATCTGCCATCAGGGGGGATCAAGGGACGTGTTTTGGGGGAGCAAGCCCTTCCTCAACGCTACTTTATAATTGAGGAAGGGGTTGCACCCCCAAAACGCGTCCATTGATCTCCCGTGATGGCAGATAGCACATGTTGGCACACTGTGTGCATCCTCCAAATTTGGCTTTTCAAAACATTGCAAAAAAATTTAAAAGATTGGACCACAATCCAAAAAGTGATTTTGTGGGGTTTTAAATTCGCCCCAAAACATCAATGATGTTATTATTTTTTTTTAATAACATCATTGATTTTTTGCTGGATGTTTTGCAGTTCGACATTACACCCCATGATCTTCCCGATCAGGATCTGGGCACTTTCTGATGTGAAACGTTCTCTATCCCTCACATCACCATCACCTAAAAAGAGAGAAAGAAAAAAAAAACAGGTCTCAAAATTCTGCCACCATCCATCTCGTTTACCTGAGTCTGTGGTCGCAGACACTCACCTGTTGTGGTGCCAATCTTCACCACATCTTCTTCTTCCTCCTGCTCAGCTTGTGTTTGGGGTATTTCACCTTCTTCCAGAGGTGGGGGGTCTCTGGTCTCCTCGGATGAGGGGTGTCCTCCGAGTCTTTTCTCCCCTATGTAAAACAAAAATGGTATAATTAGCACACAGATCTTTGATGGCAGAACTAGAAATAGGAAACATTGCTTGGAAGTGGGGTACAATTGTCTATTTTGGCAGAGTTCAAAGATGTATTTTTTTATTGGCCTTTGTCAAGCTACAATACTTTACCTGTTTAGTACAAGCTTCACAGATGTAGCCCCCCCTATAGTATACACTGGAGCACCTGTGTGCCCCCCTAATAAAAATGGTGTTCTTGTGTCCCACACTAGTGCTCCAGTGTCCAGATGTGAAAACAGCTGCTCAGTGTCCTCTCTTTACACACAATCTAGTTGGCATTTCATTCTAGTAACAAACCCATCTACACAAACAAATATTTGGCATCCAAGTAGGCCCAAAAAAAATGTGGGAAAATGCATATGGCCTAAACAATGGTGTTTTAGAGGCCGAAAGAAAAATGTTTGATACGAACGAATAATGGGCCCATGAACATTAAAGTTGCCCTTTTAAACGTTACAATTAATAAAAGCATATGTAGCAGCACGAACGCAATAAAGACAGAAAGAATAGGAACACAGCACAACTACTTACTTTTTTGCAGCACTCTCCGGATCTTTCGGTACTGCTCTGGCTCTCTTAACTTCAGGTCCGACCACCGCTTCCTGAGCTGATCTTTCGATCTTCGTACCCCGAAATTCTTGTGAAGGCTTTTGATCACTTTCGCCATGATCTTTGCCTTTCTGATGTTGGGGTTGGGGTAAGGCCCATACTTTCCGTCATAGTCGGACTTCTTCATGATGTCGACCATCTCCAACATCTCCCCAAAGGACATATTTGTGGCCTTAAAACGTCTCCTTCTGGATCGGGACGTGTCCGGATCCGGGCTTTCCTCCTCCTCCTCCTCGTTGCTATAATTAGCACACACCTGCTCTAACTCCGCCATGTGCTCTTCACCCACTGCGCCGATCGAAAAGGGGCGGGGAATAGACTAGAAAGAACGTCAGGGGCGGGCGGAGTTACACGCATGCGCAGTGTGTATAAAGCGTAACACGCGTGCGTATTACGTACGATCTGTGAGCGGAGGAAGGAGCAATGGACGCGCCGATCGTAAGAACGAAGGTAAGAGACAAACTTGTGCCTATACTGCTTCTACATTGAAGCCTATATTGTACCAAGATTAGGAGAGTTTTGTCTGACATTAGGCTTTGTCTTGTGTTGTGTCTTGCAGTGAACATGGATATCTTACTGAAAGACAATGACTTCATATCAGTATTCATAGATATCTTAAGGGAGCTGCCCTGTCTGTGGGAGATTAAACACCCCCATTTCAAGAACCAAGCAAAGAGGAAGGCAGCACTGGTGCAATTGTGTGAAATTGTGAAGCAGGTGATCCCCACGGCAGACATCACCTATTTAAAGATTTTCATTGGTGGCCTGAGGAGCACATATCTAAGGGAGCGCAAGAAAGTCCTGGATTCACAGAGATCCGGAGCAGCAGATGACATCTATGTCCCCAGGATGTTGTACTACGACAGGCTGCATTTTCTGGCAGGCCAGACTGAACCCAGGCCATCCCTCTCCAGTCTTCCTTCCACGCTTCCTTCCCCTCCGGCTGAGGCTTCTGATGCCCAACCTGGGCCTTCCAGGCCGCATGTGGAGGAGCCCAGATTGAGCAAGGTATAGCATTCCTCTGAATATTTCTGCTTGTCCAATCAATGATGTTAACTAGATGTTAGTTGGGAGTACTAATTTAGGATTCTGATTGATGAAGCAAAAACTAAAACCATGTCCCTTTTTTCATACACAGGGAAGTCTCAGCCAGGAGGTGGCCGGGCCGAACCAGCTGGCTGATCTGCAGGTCCCTCCACCCCCCCTGAAAAGAGAAAGTGGCAGTAGGAGGAGTGCCCTAGAGGAGGCTACCGGAGGACTCTTTTGGAGGGCTACAGAGGTCCTGGGAGCAGGACAGACCGTGGAGGAGGACATTGCTGCCGTCATTGCATATAAAATGCAGAGGATGGAGGAGGGCCAACAAGTCTTGTGTGAGGCGCTCATATTGGAGGCTCTTAACAAATGAGGGGCCAAATTACAGCTCAGACACACCTTTGCGATGGTCCTCCTCCTCCTCCTGCAGGTCCTCCTCCTCGTCCTCCCTCTCCTCCAGGTCCCCCCAGTCCTCCTCCGCCTCCAGGTCCTACTCCTCCTCCTGCCACATCTCCAACAGCACAGCCACAGCCCGGAAGGAAGCGTGGAAGGAAGACCAGAAAGTGAGGACCCTGGATCCAGTCTGGTCGGCCAAAAAATGCAGCCTCTTGTGGTACCACAGCCTGGGGACACAGATGTCATCTGCTGCTATCCGGATCTCTGCGAATTCTGGACCAGACTGCCCTCCCTTACATATGGACTCCTCAGGCCACCAATTTTGATGTTCAAGAATTGATGTCTGCCGTGGGGGTCCCAGGCTTCGCTAATTTCTCCTGTTGATCCAGTGTTGCCTTCCTCTTTGTTTGGTTCTGATCCCTTAATATAGGGTTTTTGTTTGAATTATACTCTCCTATGTGTTTTACTTCAAAAATGACAGTTTTTTTGTGAGGATTCAGGTACATTGCAAGTATACAATGTGAAATGAACAAGGGACACCAACAACAAACAATCTCCTGGAGATTAAATAATAAAACATATCAATGGTGTTGGGGTAACTTGACACACAAAACACACACAAAAATATTCTGGAGTAAAAATAAAAATAACATTGAACAAAGATCAGCCTTGGAAAAAATCCAAACATTTAATAAAAAAAAATGCTTAAAATAAAAAAAAAAATAAAAAAAAAACATTCTGTCAGATGTGACAACTAATAACAATATATTCAGGGAATCCCAATAAAAAAACCAAAATAAAACTTTGTGAGAAGTGTGTGTGAATATGAGCAGCAAAACTACTTAATTCTTCTCACATTATAAAGAAGAAGAGAGTGCGTTGTATTAAACCATTTTTAACATTGCAGCGTGACGAAAGTGCTGTATCCATTGCGAACGCTAAGTTTACCAGAACGAGCTGTTCCGTCTTGGAATTTCTTCTGAGCATGCGTGGCACTTTGTGCGTCGGAACAGGCCACACGCGGTCGGAATTGACGTGATCGGATTTTGTTGTCGGAAAATTTTATCTCCTGCTCTCCAAATCCGATGGAAAATGTCCGATGGAGCCCACACACGGTCGGAATTTCCGACAACACGCTCCGATCGGACATTTTCCATCGGAAAATCCGACCGTGTGTACGGGGCATAACAGGTTTTCTTCTAAGATTTATATAAAACAAAAAATCTGCACTTGGGATATATATATATATATATATATATATATATATATATATATATATATATATATATAGCTCCAGCCTCCCCAAGAAAGGACAACAAGGTGTTTTCCCAAAAAAATTTGCGTAATGAGAACAGGGAAATGGCGCTGCTAAAGAGCAATAATATGATAACCCCTCTGATCCAAGAAGGATAGCAGACAAGGGTGGGTAAGTGAAACCATAATAGAATGAAAGGTCATAGCAATATGCAGGGCCAACATGGGATAGCTCAAAGGGGGTCTGCAGATCTCTTCTCCCTGCTTTCTGTATTCACAGGTTGTCATTGATTGTAGCGGTATCCCTGGGCAGCAACAGCCATGGGATTGGTCGGCGGTATCAGGCAGTGAATTGGACAGAATGGGCAGGTGTAAAGCCCGCACGGAGGGAGCAGAGAATAGGAGCTGAGGGCAGTCAGTCACTAGCCGTCAGACCGGACCGCAACTCCTACCCACCCTCCCTATTTCTGAGAAGTCTAATTTTTAGCCAGGTTGGCTCATATTTCATTTAAATTTAAGTTATTATTACCCCTTGGCCATTTATTTATATGCCAAAATAAATACATATTGTGAAAATTATAAACTGTTTCTATGTCTTGTTTTTTTTATTATAATCCCTTTGTGCTAGCCCATGAAAATGTAAATTCCAAACACATGTGAAGTGCAATACACTAAGCGTTGTAAAAAGGCTTCTAATAGCCTTTCTCAACACAAATCAAAACAATTATCATTCAAAATCATCAAGTGATAAGTGAATCCCTTATCAAAATAAGGAGTGTCCTATTTGATGAAAAATCAGTGAGTAACTGATTGAAAGATTATGTATGAAACATATATGACACAATAGAAGAACAAGTCTGTATAGTAGTATAAAAAATGCTTTCAATGTCCCATATTGCATATTTCCATAAAAGTGCTGTTATGCTAGAATCCAAAAAATGACAACTTTATATCCTCTTCCATGAAAAATTAAAGTGACTCCTTGTGCAAAAATAAAGTGACTTCTTGAGCATAAAATAAAGTGACCAAGTGCATCCAAGTAAGGTGACTTCTTGTGCTCCCCTCAAGTATGTACACTCACCAGAAGCCCTCACCCCTACGGGGGTAAAGCGTGTAATGAAGTGCTTGGCCAATCCAGATGTTCCCAGGGCACGTTGGACTTTCCTAATGCGAACCAAAGTGTGTACAAACCGGCATCCACCTTGGGACAGGTGATAGGACAATCCTGAAACCAGGCCCGGACTGGTATTGTACGGAGGGGGTCTGTATTGTAGGGAGGGGGTCTGCACTGTAGGGAGGGGGTCTGGACTGTAGGAAGGGGGTCTGGACTGTAGGAAGGGGGTCTGCACTGTAGGGGGTCTGTGTAACATGCAGGGGGTCCAGTGTCAAGTGTCAAGTTACCACAACACCATTATTATCTTGTATTATTTAATCTCAAGGAGATTGTTTGCTGTTGGTGTCTCTTGTTAATTTCACATTGTATTTTTGAAATGTACTTGCCTCCTCACAAACAAACTGTCCTTTTGCATGCTGTTAGGTCAGCAAAATCCTCTTCAACACTGTGGGGTGTTCTGAAGGCCTCAGTAGCCTTCCAAAATAGTCCAATTGCAGCCTCCTCCAGGTTACTTCTCTTCCTGACACTTTTTCTTTGAAGGAGGAGGGACCTGGGTATCGGGCAGCCTACTTGGCCCAGCCACCTCCTGGCTGAGACTTCCCTGTGTATGAAAAAGGGACATGGTTTTAGTTTGTGGTTCATCAATCACAATCAAAAATTAGTACTCCAAACTAACATAGATATAACATCATTAATTGGACAACCAGAAATATTTAGAAGAATGCTATACCTGGCTCAAGCTGGGCTCCTCCACATGTTGCTGCCTGGAAGGCCCAGGTTGGGCGTCAGAAGCCTCAGCTGAGGGGGAAGGAAGCATGGAAGGAAGAGTGGAGAGTGCTGGCCTGGGTTCAGTCTGACCTGACAGAAAAGGCAGCCTGTACCACAGCCTGGGGACATAAATATCATCTGTAGCTGCTGATTTTAGGGAATCCTGGACCTTTTTGTGCTTCCTTAGATAAGTGCTCCTCATGCCACCAATTAGGGCCTTCAAATAGGTGATGTCTGCCGTGGGGATCAGCGGCTTCACAAATTGCAGCAAATTATCCAGCGCTGCCTTCCTCTTTGTTTGGTTCTTATAATCAGGGTGGTTTACCTGCCACAGACAGGGCAGCTCCCTGAACATATCTATGAATATGCTGAGAAACCCCTGATCCTTCAAGATATCCATTTTCTCTGCAAGACACAACACAAGACAAAACCTAATGTCAAGCTAAAGTCTCCTAATCTTGTCCCAATAGAGGCCTCAATCTAGAAGCAGTATAGGCCCAATTTTACATCTTACCTTCGTTATCACGATCAGCGCCTCCGATACTCCTTCCTCCGATCGCAGATTGTATGTACTACGCACGCATGTTACGCTTTATATACACTGCGCATGCATAAAACTCCGCCCCTGACGTTCTTTCTAGTCTATTCCCCGCCCCTTCTCGTTCGGCACAGTGGGGAAGAGCACATGGCGGGGAAGAGCACATGGCGGAGAGACAGAACAGGTGCGTGCTAATTACAGCAACGAGGAGGAGGAGGAGGAAAGCCCGGAGCCAGAAACGTCCCGATCCCGGGGGAGACAATTTAAGGCCTCAAATATGTCCTTTGGGGAGATGTTGGAGATGGTGGACATCCTGAAGAGGGCCGACTGTGACGGGAAGTATGGACCTTACCCCAACCCCGATGTCAGAAAGGCCAAGATAATGGCAAAAGTAGTCAAGAGTCTGCACCGTAATTTTGGGGTATGGCGATCCAAGGATCAACTGAGGAAGCAGTGGTCGGACCTCAAATTAAGGGAGCACGATCAGTATAGAAGGATCAGGAGAGTGCTGCAAAAAGTAAGTAGTTGTGCTGTGTTCCTATGCTTTATTTTTATTACGTTCGTGCTGCTCCATGTGCTTTTCTTAACTGTTGTATAGTTTAAAATGGCAACTTTCATGTTCATGGGCACATTATTCATTCGTTCGGCCTAGAAAACACCATGTTTTGTCCAGATGCGGTTCAAAATATTTTTTCAGGCATACTTCTGTAAAATAAATTTTGTTGTCTAGATGGGTTTGGAATTAGAATGAAATGCAAACTAGATTCTGTGTAAGGAGAGGACACTCAGCAGCTGTTTACACATCTGGACGCTGGATCATTAGTGTGGGACACCAGAACACCCTTTTTATTAGGGGGCCCACACAGGTGCTCCAGTGGAAGCTTGTACAAAACTGGTAAGTATTCAAGCTTGACAAAGTGACAAAAATATTTCTTCATCTTGGAACTCTGCCAAAATAGACAATTGTACCCCACTTCTAAGCAATGTTTCATATTACTTTTTCTGTCATCAAATACCTGTGTGCTAAGCATACCTATTTTTTTTTACATAGGGGAGAAAAGACTCGGAGGACACCACTCATCCGAACAGACAACAGACCCCCCACCTCATGAAGGTGGAAATCCCCCAAAGCCAACAGGAGGAGGAGGAAGGAGACGTGGTGGAAATAGTCACCACAACAGGTGAGTATCTGCAACCACAGGCTCAGGTAAAAGGTGTATGCCTGCATATTTATAATACATGGTGTGTTTTTGTTTCTCTATTTTTAGGTGATCGTGATGTTGTGGACCCAGGTCATTTCACCAGTGAAAGTGCCCAGATCGTGATCGGGGAGATCATTGGGTATAATAGGGACATGGAAAACATCAAGCAAAAAGATCAATGATGTTTAAAACAAAATGAAAAACATCATTGATGTTTTAGGGAGAGTTTAAAACACCTCCAAATCCCTTACTTTGTTGTGCTTTTTTTCCTGAAAATTTTTTTTCCCATTTTTTGACATATTCCAGAAAAGCCAAATTTTGAAGATGCACACAGTGTGTCAACATGTGCTATCTGCCATCACGGGAGATCAATGTATGCGTTTTGGGGGTGCAACCCCTTCCTCAATAATAAAGTAGCTGAGAGGAAGGGGTTGCACCCCCAAAACACGTCCCTTGATCCCCCGTGATGGCAGCTAGCACATGTTGACATTCGGCAATTTGTGTGCATCTTCACCCCATCTGAAGGCAATATCCACCAACCTACTCGCTCTCTTCGTTCCTCTCAAGACCTCCTGCTCTCTAGCTCCCTTGTCACCTCCTCCCATGCTCGCCTCCAGGCCTTTTCCAAAGCCTCTCCAATCCTATGGAACTTCTTACCCCAATCTGTCCGCTTATCTCCTACTTTATTAGCTTTCAGAAGATCCCTGAAAACCCTTCTCTTCAGAGAAGCCTATCCTACCCACACCTAACAACTGTACTTTTTTTTTTTTTCCCATCAGCTCATCCCCCACAGTTATTACCTTTTTGTCTCCACTTGACCCTCCCTTCTAGATTGTAAGCTCTAACGAGCAGGGCCCTCTGATCCCTCCTGTATTGATTTGTATTGTAAGTGTACTGTCTGCCCCATGTTGTAAAGCGCTGCGCAAACTGTTGGCGCTATATAAATCCTGTATAATAATAATAATAATATCAAACACAATTTATAAATGCTCATGTCTGATATTGCCTTCAATTTATAACAAAGTTGAACTTTGTAAGTTCCAGATTTGTGTATTTCTTGTTGGTTTTAAACATGCCTGTTTTATCTTAAATGGACATTTCTACTTTTATTAATGTGACCCAAAAAATTGTTATACAACAAACATGTTGGTTTGTTTTAAAAACCTTTTATAAATGCACATGTGATTGTGCTGGTATTAAAAAGATTGATAATCAAGAATGTGTGGTTTCTTCTTTCAATGCTCCAAAACTTTGGGTGTGGTAAAATTGGTGTTTTCTTTGACAATGGGGGTTATTTACTAAGGGCAAATCCACTTTTCCACTACAAGTGCAGTTTCAGTGCAGTCTCAAGTGCACTTGTAGTGCAAAGTGTCTTTGCCTTTAGTAAATAACACCCAACAGTGCTTTCTAATGTTACACAATCACACCATTTTCAGGACTCCCCAAATTTATGTCAGGGTCAGCTAAAAGAAACACAAGCAGTAAATGTATATGATTGAGTTTATACTCCGCCATGTGTATGGGTGTAAGAAATAGGCGGAACCGGCTGGCCATTATTGCAAACGTGTTCTCCACCACTCTTCTGGCTCTGGCCAGCTGGTAATTAAAAACCCTCTGGTCCGGGGTGTGGGTCCATATAGGGAATGGCTGCATAAGATGGTCCCCCAGCGCAAACGCTTCATCCGCAATGAAGACGAATGGGAGTCCTTCCGCATTGTCTTCTGGAGGTGGCAAGTCCAAGCTGCCATTCTGGAGACGCCTGTAGAACTCCATCTGGGCAATGACTCCACCATCCGACATCCGGCCATTCTTCCCCACGTCCACATACAGGAACTCGTAAGTAGCTGACACCACCGCCAACATCACAATACTATTGAACCCCTTGTAGTTGTAATAGTATGACCCCGAGTTGGGTGGTGGAACGATGTGGACGCGTTTCCCATCAATTGCCCCTCCGCAGTTAGGAAAGTCCCACCGCTGGGCAAAGTGGGAGGCCACAGTCTGTCATTCCTGTGGGTTATAAGGAAACTGTGCACTCAAACAAGAATAAAAAATTATTCATTTTGCACATAAATATGGAAAGCAGATTAGACACAAACATTCTTGGCCAACATCAGTATAACATTTATTTTAGGGACTATTTAAAGACAAAGGTCTTATCTGACACCTTTCAGATTCCCCCCCCTCACATGGGCCATTTGTAAAAATGTATGGGGGGGGAGATGTTTTGGACAGGTAACCCTCTCCACTTCATTGAGAGATGAATGCCTAAATAATGTGTATTACTTTGGCCAGCCCCTCCTTACTTACACTATTGGCAGCCCACTGGACAGGTAAGAAGTGTTATAATACAAAGAGATAAATACACACTGTACACATTTTAGCACATTTTTACATTCTGCTATTACCTATCAAGATAATAATAGGATACAAAAACTTAAAACAGTACCATTTAAAAGTATACAGGCAGGCCCTTGCACTACATGCTTTGGGGAATTCATCCATAAATCTGACCACAAAAGAGATAGGTATAGTGTGTATGGGTTTGGCAAAGTCAGCAGATAGAGGATTGGTATCAGCAGAGTTAGCAGTTGGGGGGAGGGAGGGTTCCAAATGATTTTGTGAACCCCCCAAAAAAACCTCTGGCACTCTCCCTGAATTTAAAGCACAAATCACAATTTTCAACATTTTAGGGGGTATTTAGGGTAAATCCCTACTATAGAGCTGACAAAATACATTGTTAAGTACTACACGAGGTTGATATAGGGCCAGGAGAGCAAACTGGGGAGGTAAGTGAAGTTAAATATGCATGAAGGCCCAAAAAAAAATTACATAAAAATCCAGCATGCATGAGGAAAAAGGGGACATTCTCAGCATATTACAATCATGGTAATTAGGGATTGAGGAAAGAAATACAATATATTATCAAACATTATATACAAAAAAATGTGATGTTAAAGGATAAAAATCTTACCTTAATATACTCCTTCTGCAGGACCTGGATGATGGCAGAACAGGTCCCCGGGATAATGATCCCCAGAGCCTGGGGGAGATGCCTGTCGAAAACTTGAGGTCTTGCAGGCTTCTCTCCGTCGCCAAGTACCGCAGGGTGGCGACTAGCCTCTGCTCCGGAGTGATGGTTTGCCTCATGCAGGTATCCTGCCTGCTAATATAGGGGGTCAGCAAAGCCAACAAACAGTGAAATACGGGGTCCGTCATCCGGAGAAAGTTCCTGAAATCGTCAGGATTAATCTCACGGATCTCACGGAGCAAAGGCATGTGACAGAACTGGTCACGTTGGAGCAACCAATTCTTGGTCCATGAACTCCTCCCCACCCTGTTCGTGGACTGGGCTTGTGTCAAGGTAAGGACCCCAACACCAAGCCCCCGCACAACACGAACTCTACGAGGAGTACGTATAGGCAACATGGCTAGAAAACGGTCGGCTGCTCAGAACGAAGTAACAGAACGCACTGAAGAACAGCAAAGCCTGTGAAGAGCGACCTGAAAATCACGAACAAGAACACAAAGACAAGTCAAGGGTACTCACTGCACGTACTGAAGACCAGATACAAACCCACAAGCACAAACTGAACAGCAGAAATACGATCTGAAAACCACGAGTCTGAAAAAGGGCAAATCGTCTCTGACCAAACTTTTACTAACATGAGATTAGCAAAAGGAGCCCAAAGGGTGCTGCGCTTGGTTCTGAACTGCTCTTTTATAGCCTCGTCGTACATAGTGTACGTGACCGCGTTCTTGGCGATGGGAAATTCCAACAACTTTGTGCGACCTTGTGTAGACAAAACAAGTTTGAGCCAACATCCGTCGGAAAAAATCCATGGATTTTGTTGTCGGAATGTCCGATCAATGTCCGATCGTGTGTACGGGGCATTACTGTGTAAGAATATCCATATTTGGAGATCTTCTTTAAAACATATTTTAGAATCAACAAATCTTGAAAAATCTAATAGTTTGAGTGATATCTGGTGCACTAGTGTCCACACTGATGTACTACACTATATACACATATATTGTCACAGTGCAAGGCCCTGCCAATGTGTAAATGGTTGTAAAAATGACACAGGGTTCACACATATGCAGACTGTGGGACTCCAGAGTTTCGATAATGAGTGGCTTTCTCCAAATTGTGGTATACCCAGATTGGACTCTGTAATTTGGAAATTTCAGATCTTTGGGAGTGAAGAAATCTCCAACCCAGTGTCCAGGTCTTTTTGATGACCGGCAAGGTGTGCATCCCATGTGAAGACATGCGTCTGATACTGTCTGGAGACTGGTGTACTCTATTGAAAAGACAGTACTTCATGATGGAGATATGCCATCTCCGTTGGGCTGAGAAAGTTGGGAGAGCTTAGGGAGTCGAGAGACTGAGAATGGCTGTTAGAGCTCAGGCAACTAGTAGAGTCCAGGGGACTTAGGGAATCTGAAGGTCTCAGAGGAGTTAGAGAGCTGGGAATGTTCGGAGAACCCCTACAGGCTGGGTGAGGCAGGAGAAATGGTGTGACGGTCTGAGGGGCCAGTGATAAGAGCAATGGTGCTACTGAAAAAGGAGTCAGGTGGCTTGGGATTTTCTGTTACCTGTTTTGCTGTGTGAAACTGAAACCTCTGTATGCGCAAGTTGTGCGAACTTTTCCATTTGTTTACTTAATAAAAGTGGGCTGTGGAGCCCTTAAACTACAAGTTTGGACTGGCATGACTCACGAAAAATGCATCTATCACTAAGCTAAACATCCTCATATCAATATACAGTATATATTTTGCAGTAAATCAGTATAGTGTATATCACACAGGCCATCACAAAATGTGACAATATGCCAGCTTTACACCTTAAGACATACTACTGCAGAATGAATGTGTTATGCCACGTGCAGACGACCGGTTTTTCTGTCGGATTAAACTCTGAAGGTCTCTCCGACGGAACTCCGACAGAATTCCGCTTAAGCGGTCTTGCATACACACGGTTACCCCAAAGTCCGACCATCCAGAAGGAGGTGATGTACAACACATACGACAGGACTAGAAAAAGGAAGTTCAATAGCCAGTAGCTTCTGTCTCGTATTTGCTTCAGAGCCTGCATCGTTTTTGGTCTGTTGGAACAGCATACAGACAAGCGTTTTTCCCAATAGGAATTGGTTCCGTTGGAAATATTTAGAACATGTTCCATTTCTAGGTCCGTCAGAATTTTCGAAAATGTCCGATGAGGTATACACACGATCGGAAGACGATGAAAAGCTTCCGTCGGACTTTTTCTGTTAGACATTCCGCTCGCGTGTACGCGGCTTTAGTGTGTTGCAGAGCCATTCTAAATGGCATCTCAATGCCCTAAGTCAGTGAAGGCGAACCTTGGCACCCCAGATGTTTTGAAACTACATTTCCCATGATGCTCAACTACACTGCAGAGTGCAAGAGCATTATGGGAAATGTAGTTCCAAAACATCTGGGGTGCCAAGGTTCGCCATCACTGCCCTAAGGCAATGAACTTGCATTGCAGCGCGTGGCGACAGTTATGGTAAGGTAAGGTAGGTTAGGTTTATTGTCATTGTAGAAAACAAATTCACAATGAAATTATATTTCTACTCCACACATTATTCATACACTACAATCATCAACTACAAATTTGCAAAACACAGTTAATTTACCACCATTAATATTTCCATTTAAAAACATGAAAACAAATGGTAACATAAATCTGAATAACCACTTTCATTTCATTCCTGCATTAATAGCTTTAATAGTCTTAGGAAAAAAAACTCTCCTTAAATCTATTAGTCCTGGCTTATATCACCCTAAAACATCTCCTGGACAGGAATAACTCAAAAAATTACAGTCAGGATAGGTCTGATCTCTCATTTTATTTTTCTGCCCTGCAAAGGCAGCAAATCTTATGGAATTCATCAAGAGAAACAAGTTCATACCCTACAATTTTCTGTGCTGTTTGAACCACTCTCTTTAAAGCATTTTTATCTGCCTGCATCAGTGGCGCAACTAAAACCTTCAGTGCCCCGATGCAAGAAATCATGAAAGGCCCCCCTGACCCCTGGACAGCGCTTTTCCTAGGGGGATGTCTGATAAGAGGAGGAGCCGCGAGAGCCGCCGAGGGACCCCAGAAGTCGGTGTTCGGGGCCACTCTGTGCAAAACTAACTGCACAATGAAGGTATGACATGTTTGTTATTTAAAAAAAAAACCTTTACAATCACTTTAAGGGGTTAAAACAGGTGGTCAGGAGGCAACATATTGCCTCTTTACCGGCTGTCAAATGCCTCTAAAAAGTGATCTGAACATGGATCGCTTTTCAGAGGAACAGCATTTTGTTGCTGGTACTTCGAACGAGCAGGAAAAAAAAAAATCAGTCCTGATTGTACACATATAGGGTGTCAGGATTAAACGTGCATACATAAAATGTGCATACATACATCTAAACAGTGGCGGCTGGTGCTCAAAATTTTTTGGGGGTCGCAAACATTTTTTGAAAAAAAATCATCAAATGCAGCCACTGTGCCCTTCAAACGCTGCCACAGTGCCCATCAAACGCTGCCACTGTGCCATCAATTGCAGCCACTGTGCCATCAAACGCTGCCACTGTGCCCATCAAACGCTGCCACTGTGCCACTTAAATGCTGCCAGTGTGCCATCAAACGCAGCCACTGTGCCATCAATTGGTGCCACTGTGCCCATCAAATGCTGCCACTGTGCCACTTAAATTCTGCCAGTGTGCCATCAAACACAGCCACTGTGCCATCAATTGCAGCCACTGTGCCAAACGCTGCCACTATGCCCATCAAACGCTGCCACTGTGCCCATTAAATGCTGCCAGTGTGCCCATTAAATGCTGCCACTGTGCCCATTAAATGCTGCCAGTGTTCCATCAAATGCAGCTACTGTGCCATCAATTGCAGCCACTGTGCCAAACGCTGCCACTGTGCCCATCAAACGCAGCCAGTGTACCCATCAAATGCAGCCAGTGTGCCCATCAAACGCAGCCAGTGTGCCCATCAAATGCTGCCAGTGTGCTCATTAAATGCTGTCAGTGTGCCCATCAAACGCAGCCAGTGTGCCCATCAAATGCTGCCAGTGTGCCCATAAAATGCTGCCAGTGTGCCCATTAAATGCTGCCCGGTGCCCATTAAATGCTGCCAGTGTGCCCTTGAATGCCCCCAGTGTGACCCCCGACCGCTCACCGGCACTTACCCTGTCTTGGTGGGGCAGCGGGTGACTGTGACGAGTGGGGTCCTCCATGCATCTCCTGCTGTCCGCATCTCCCGTCCTCTCCTCCTGATAGGCGTCCAATAGCGGCGCCTGTCGTTTCAGCCAATCAGGTGACAGGTAACAGAACCGAGCACCTGATTGGCGGAGAGGCAGTTTAGTGTTAGGAAAGCGAATAGGCATTCGCTTTTCTAACACAGCTGAGTGGCCTGCGAGGTCACTTTTTTTGATGCCTATTAGAGCCTATGGCTCTAATCCGGTGCTTCAAAAACACCCCCCGCTGCTGTAATTCAAGTTACCTGCGCCCAAAAAGGGGCTGGGCGCCTGAATAGGGGGTGGCAGTGACGGCCATAGATAGATTCATGCAATGCATGAATCTATCTATTGGTGATAGAGGGGTGGCTGGAGAGAGGGGGCGGCACCCGTGCGCTCTTAATGCATGGACCACCACTGCATCTAAACACACACACATACATAGATAAACACACACATAATATACACACACATATATACACACACAAACACATATACATATATAAATACACACATAAACACATGCAAACACATACATGAACACACATATAAACACATACATGAACACACATATAAACACATACATGAACACACATATAAACACATACATGAACACACATATAAACACACACATACAGAAAGCCTTTTCAAAAATGGCAGTGCTTTACCTCACCTCTTCCTGCCGGGTACTGCACTGTAGGGGGAGACAAAGAGCACAGCACACACTGTCCTTTTACTTTAGATAAGAGTGACAAGCAGCTCCCTGCACAGTGCCGATTACAGTTCGGCTGACGATGGGGAGATCGATCTCAGCCGCTCCTCCTATCAAGATAAACAGGGGGACCCTCAAGGGCCCCCTGCAGCATGGGGCCCAGTCGCCATGGTGACCTCAGCGACCCCTATGCTTCCGCCACTGGCCCGCATACAACTAGACTACCAAACTAAAACACAATAGGCTAATATAGTCTCAATGGCGAAAAAGGTAGAAGGTCTCTAGTACCTTCTTTTCCAAGCCACTTTTTCTGAGAAGTCTCAGGAAATATAAACGTTGTTGTGATTTTTTATTAATGGCTTTGACATTCATTGTCCATGATACGTTTTCAGAAATGAAGGTTCCCAAAAACATAAAAGTTGCGACCCGCTCCACACACGCCTGTTCCTCCTAAAATCTTAAATCAATCAAATTTGTTTTTCCTATATTTAGGGTCAGTTTGTACTCTGTACACCATTCTACTATCCTATCAGCCTCCTTCCTGTACGGCTCCTCATCATACCTAGTGATACATCCCATTACGGTTGTAATGCACTACTATGCTGACAGCTGCGAGAAAGAGCAAATGGGGCACACAGAAAACCATTGTTTTCTGTGTGACCTCGTGGAGACCTGCCTTTCTCTTAGGTAGAAAAAAGCAGGTCTCTTCACAAGTGTGAATTGGCCCTTACTAAAGAGATATTCCACTTTGCAAAATATATGTTCACTCCAGCTTTCTAAATTAGAAGAAGCTATATTCACTTCAACCAACCAATCATGTGCTAGCAAAAATCTTTTTAAAGGTTTATTTTTCCCATGCATAAGATTGGGTAGTCAGCCCTAAGTCACAACTTCATATTTACTTCTATTCACTTTGCAAAATGAGCATTTATTTTAGTAACTAACAAGCCCATATTTCTTTAGTAAATGAACCCCAGGATCTAAGCTATGTTTTTCAACTGAATAAATACATTCTGTACTGGATAATCTGAAGTTATTTATCCTTCAAATCACACCTGTAGTATTCACACACTGTTGTTTACTGCTTTTATGATTGGCTGACAGGTAATTACATTAGCTCTCTAAGTTATATTTATGTGACAGATCTTACTGGCTTCGTCTTTGTCTTCATGGTAATGGCACAATATAAGGTTAAGATCATGTTGCTGTATTTTACTTTGCTGCTCGCTGTTGGAATAGCACAGTCTGGACTCATTGTTAATCTGGTAAGGTAAAAATCGGAAAAGAAAATGTATAGGTGTTTAATGCGATTTTTCAATAAGAGTGATTTTTTTTTTCAGCCCATAGGATCCCTGTGCAGATTTTAAATATACCTCAAAGTGTAACTTTACCCATAACAACAAAAATAACGTTCTTTAGCAAGAAACATACATTCCACATTAATAATTATGCTACCAAAATGAGAGTGTACTGTGAATTGACTGCAGCGTTGCTCTTCTTTCATCTTGCTTAAGGTGTCATTTTGCTGAAGCCCTGAACAGCATTAACCACTTAAGGACCTGAAGGATTTGCCCCCTTAATGACCCAGGCCATTTTTTGCGATAAGGCACTGCATCACTTTAACTGACAATTGCGCAGTCGTGTGACGCTGTACCCAAACAAAATTGTCATACTTTTTTTCCCCACAAATAGAGCTTTCTTTTAGTGGTTTATATATTTTTTTTGCGCTATAAACAAACAAAAAGGGACAATATTGAAAAAAAAAGAATTTTTTTTTTTACTTTTCGCTATAATACATATCCAAAAAAAAAATATATAAAAAACACATTTATTCATCAGTTTAGGCCAATATATATTCTTCTACATGTTTTTGGTAAAAAAAATCACAAAAGGCGTATATTGATTGGTTTGCGCAAAAGTTATTGCGTCTACAAACTATGAGATAGCTTTAGGGACTTCTATTTTTTTAATTGTTTTTACTAGTAATGGTGGCGATCTGGGATGTTTAGCGGGACTGCGACATTAAGGCGGACAAATCTGACGCCAAATGACACGTTTTGGGGACCATTGACATTATTACATTGATAAGTGCTATAAAAAAGCACTGATCAATGTAAAAATTACATTGAGTCCGCCTGACCCGCGGGCACGGTCCCGCAGTGTGCAGCGAGAACGTGCTACTGCACCTGCGCAAGCCAATATACAGGTATGGCCATTTACGCAGCGCTGCCAACCTGCGGCAGTGTAAGTACGTGAGCTGGTGGGCAAGTGGTTAAAGCTTTAGGCTGTTAGCAGATTGGCCTTTACAAATTCGGCACAGTGCCTAAAAATAGAGAGCAACTGAGCATGTGCAGAGCAGAGTGAGACAGTGTATTATTGGATTTTACGCAGTATAGACACTTGTTTTCAGTGTTTGACATAACTATACCTGCAAAAGTGGCCTGAAGTGATCTAGCAGAACTTAATTTTTTAACTAAAGTTCCACTTTCATTATTCTTCTTGCAAAGTTATTGACTGTTGAGTCCATTGCTGAGGGGTTTTATAGTGAAGTTCTGAGCACTTATGTAGACAGTGGGGTTGATTTAGCATAGGCTACTAGGCTGTTTACTTTGGGAACTATCCCCGGTGCTTAGTAAAGGTGGCAAAAGTCTAGTTTGCAAGAATAGCCAGTCACGTTTAAGGAAAATAAAAATGAAACAGTATTGTTGCTTGCACAAGATTGGATAATGGACATGGTGCTTCGCCCTGTGCACTGGGGGAATTACCCTTGCAAAGTGAAACTTCCCTCCAAAAGAAACCAGTCTACTTTCCTTTAGTAAATTAACTCCAGTGCATTGATGTAAGGCTACCTGATAGCGTCTTACCTTGAATCCAGTTCAATGGAAAACTGCTGATTGCTAGATGGAATCGCTGGTCTCTTTTCACTATTGGAGAAGCCCAAGTTAGTCCACTGAAAAGTTTTATTTCAAACATAGCTGAAGTTTGTTGGGTTGAATAACTTGCTGACTTCTTGTATATCTTGGGACGTACAATGTACTTCTTTGTCATCCACCAAAAATTTAAATATCAATTATAATTGAAATAACCCAACGCTCAGTATGTACTTTCTTGATTGTGTTTGTTTGCAGCTGAGAGAACCTGAACAAAAAAATCTTTTTCAGATCCAACATGCACATTCACTGCCAGTTTATGTCGCTTCCCTTAGTTAATCATTTTGTGGGCTATTTAGCAAAAAAATAAATAAATAAAATGTGTCTGCTTACTGATCACCTTTCAAAGTGGCTTCAACATCTTAAAGTAATTTTCAGTAATTATTTGTGCTATTTACACTCTGAAACTGATCAAGATTTGTTTGTATTGTCAAAAATCTGAGGGTGGTCATAGGAGGGCTAGTAAATTTTCAAACATAATATGACTTCTGTCCAATAACTTGGCCTCTCTTGAGGCACACAAACGTGTGTGCTCAGCTCATGGAGGAGAACAAAAGAGGAGAGGTACAGGCAGATGCAACCTATCTGGATTATGATAGGAAGGGCAATAGCATTTGGACAGCTTTCCTAAGCTTTAAAATCCCCTCCTTCTTTATTACATCAGGCATCTGCCACCCAAACAGGGAAAAATAGACCCCTTATCAGGTTTTTATTGTTGTTCCTGTTGCCAAAGACAAAACAAAGGTAGAATTTCAGCTTACTTCTTAAAGCGGGGGTCCACCTATCTATCGTTTTTTTGTTTTTTTTTAGTTCATTCACAAACTTTTCTTCTCAGCATTACATACTCACATATTGTGTGTAATATGTCCGCCTGTGTCAGATTTCGTCGGAAAGAATAACTTATATTATTCACTGCAGGCGGTTTCCATCTTCATTGTGGGCATTTTAAGCCCACAAGCATTTATTTCCTGGATGTGGTGAATGCTGTGCTCCCAGCATTCACCGCTCGTTCCCGCACATGCTCAGTGGCATCCTGGGAAGCCTGAGACTAGCTCCCAGGAGTCTGGGAGAGGCTAGAAACACGCCTAGTCCCACGGGAGGAGAACCAGGAAGTGCAAAGAAGAATAGAAAAATAAAAGGTAATTACGGCGATTTAAATTTTTTTAAACAGCATGTCAGCATCTAGGCAAGGAAGAGAATACATACAGATATTGTTCAAAATTTTGGTGGAACCCCGCTTTAACAGCTGTCACTGGAATAAAAGTCCCAATTAAAAACTTTACCCTCTATTGTTGTACATTTTTTGAATACCGTACTTCTTACTTTGTCTTTGTGGCAATTTTTGCCAGGACAAATAATGAGGGTTGGTCTCCCAACTACATGTGACTTCCAACTCTTCCCACTATACCCAAAACGTAAAAAAAAAAAAAAGTTTTGAATGGACTTTTACTTTTAACCAGTTCAGCTTTCACACCTGTATGCCGTTTATGGACTAGAGTATTTTTTATTTCAGCTATGGGCCTATTGATTCAGAGATACATTTTTTCAAATTTTTTACATAATAAAGTATCACATATATTGTTCTTTACCAGTACAATGAATGCTTTCTCATGACAATATAGTCTTAAAATGTATTTTATTTTTGTGCAATCTATAGAGAAAAGATGTAAAGTAACAACAGTAAAATTGCTTTTTTTTGTAGTTTAACTAGTTTTTTATTTTTTTTTATTTCTGTCAATAAAAAGGCACAATTTTTCTTTAACTTTCCCTTGTGTAAATTGACATAAACATTTTGCTCCTATTACAAAATATAACAAAGTTATGTAAAAATCCAAATAAAGGCCTTTTTCATTTTTTTGCAATTATGCATATTTTAAAATGTGTCACTGAAAAAAATTAAAGTGATTGTAAACCTTGATTTTTAAAAAAATAATAAACATGGTTACTTACCTTCTCTGTGCAATGGTTTTGCACAGAGCAGCACCAATCCTCCTCTTCTGGGGTTTGCTACCAGCTCTCTGGGCTCCTCCTCCATAGCGTGTGCCCCTTAGGAAGTCGCTTCCTAGGGAGGCACTCGTGTGGGCTTGATTCCGAGCTGCCCTGTCTGTGTCTATAGATACTCTCTCATACCTTGATCAACAGTTGTGCAGCAGCTTTCCCCCTCATTATAGGTTTGTTTGGAACCGCAGCAGAAGCCAATGGCTGCTACTGCTATCAATCTGCCCTGTTAGGCGGGAGAGAGCTGCTGCTCTCAGACATAGCGCTAGATCAAGGTCTGGATCAGGTAAGTATAAGGAGGGGGGCTAGGGCAATCATGTGGCACAGAAGGATCTTTACCTTAAAGCAGAGAATGCATTGGGGGAAAAAACTTTGAGCCTGGTGATGAAAATGGTTAAATATTAATAGTAATCCTCCGCACTTATTGCACACCTCATAAGTTATATGCATGGCACAGAAGGGATTCTCCCCTTTGCCCGAGGTGTGCTGTGGAGAATGGCACTCTCCTTCATATATGAATGCATCTGAAATTGGTACTGGACAAAGGTGATTGATTCTAATAATAGGATATGGAATCTTACTCTTAAATTAGATCCCAAACTTTGCTTACTGGGCTGGCTAGATGAGCAACTATATACGCCGCATACATTCATAGCCATTCTTAGAGTCCTGTTTATTACCCGAAAACTTATAGCATGGAAGTGGCTTTCTGCAACATCTCCCTCCTATAAAGAATGGATTACCATGGGAAAACACAGTTTTGCACAGGGAGAAACTAGTTTTCCAGCATAGGAGTAATCCAACAAAATTTGAAAAAATCTTGGATGCATGGTTAGATACCCCTGGACTTGCCTTGTTACATCTAGTTCAAAATAGAGTCCTTGGTGGAAGAGTTTCCTCAGGCTGGGTGTAACATGGTTATGGATGATGTAGTCCAACTAGACATAGAATATCAAATCTTATAGGATTTCTCAATATTATTAAAGCGGTTGTATAGTAATTTTTTGCCTTACAGGGGTATAAAAAAAAAAATGTTACAACCGCTTTAAGTACTGTTGCTATATTTCTATTGTACTTAGACATATAGAGGCTGTTTATTATTTGGTTATTTTATCCTACCCCCTCCTCTTTTTTTTTACACAGTACACAGCAGTTTTGAAGCAGTGTATGTCTTTTTTCTGAGTTTAATCAGTTTTGGTTTTCCTTTCTCTTCTTTTTTGTTCCCTTCTCTTGTTTTGAGGGGAGGAAAAGGGGAGAGAAACAGGGATTGAGGTTCTTTTGCATACCATTCTTATTGTTAGAGATACATATTTTGAACAATTATATTGTTTACTTTGCATAATTCTATGTACAAATTTGATCCCTCGATCTCTTGACGTGTATGTTTGAAAAATCTTAATAAAAACAAAAAAAAAAATCAATAAAAAAAAACACAATAAATCTTAATGGTAAACAATATAAAAAAAAAATCAGAAGCAGAGAGGAGAGAACAGGAGAAATAAGTTAATTAGGATGGATTAAGGTTAACTAAAGCCAGCCATACATGGATAAAAAAATGTGGCCAGTTGAGCAAGGACTGGACTTATTTCGATCCATATATGGACAGGGAGATTTTACAGAAGTTGATCTACTAATTGACTTCTGTACAACCATCCTCTTGGATTTTCCACATTCAAAAACCATTGCAGGCTAGATCCTGCAACGCTGAACAGCGTATTCTGACAGCAGGGAAGTCCCACTACTGTCAGAATACAATAGCTCAGCGGGGAGAATTTCTGCATCCACACCGAGTGTGTAGGATAAAGAAATGGAGTCAGTTTTTTTTTGTTCAGCCTACTTGTTGAACAAAAAACTGACTTATCTATGGGATGCCTAAAGGTAGAGGATACATAGGAACACGGTTTGTTTGTTTATTTTTACTTGCAAGGTTGCTTACATACTGACACATGCAAATCAAATGTCACCCCTCAATCTGCTGTGCTATGAATGAACAAAGAAGTTACAATGAAACCTTAATAACGTGGCTTCATCATAACTTTTCTGGACAATGTAGATGGTGTTCTGTGAGCATCATTTACACAGGAGCAGAAAGACCTTCTTCTGTATAAATTAAACAAGTCCCAACCGTAAAAATGACAGCCATTTGACAGTAAAGAGGGCTGTGGGGGAAGAGAAGGAACTGTGCATACTGCACATACCCACAGTACTAAGGTAACTTTTGTGGGTGTGTGTGTAGCACACCCAATGTCTACAAGTGGTTATTATTATTTTCTTATGTCTGTTAAATATAAGCTGAAATAACACATGTGGTAAAAGCATCTATGCCAAATATGTATTGAAGCTAGCAATGTAGGTATGTACACGTCTAGTTTTCCTACTTATAAGGCCTCATGCACACTGGAGGTTTTTACAGCTGCTGTTAGCTTCAGGCCTTTTTTTCTGCAGCCAGTAAACTCCCCAGCATGTTATCCTATGTGTCCTTGCACACATAGGCTGTTATCAGAATTTTTTGGCAGGGGCGTTCTCTGGCTGGAAAAAAAACCCCAGAACTAGTGGGTTTTAGGAGTTTTTCAGCTGTAAAAATGCTCTAACTCAATAAAAGCTTAAAAACGCTTGAAAACGCAGCTATTCGGCATTTATCAGCATTTTTGAGCCATAAGATTTTGTGGGAGTATAGTTCTGCTAAAAAAAAAAGCTAAAAAATGCTGGAAACTGCTACTGCAAAAACTCATTCTAATGCTACAGCTTTCTACAGCTAACGCTACTGGTGTTTTTATAACATCCAGTGTGCATGAGGCCCAATAATTGAAGTTCTGTGTAATCTTAGCATTTAGAAAAATAATATGTTTTTTTTCTTTTAGGACACTGGAGAGCTTTGCATGCAAAGCGTTCAGTGTAAGAGTGGCTGCTGCCATAGGCCGGATGGGTTGAGCTTGGCACGGTGTGCTCCTCTAGCAGCTGAAACACAGAAGTGTTCCCCATGGGTGAGTATTTGGAATAAGTGGTATGCTCAGTGCATTTCTCTATGGTAGTAATAAATATCCTTTTATTTTAATGCAGTGAAGTGCAATAATACAATACTATAAATACATGGAGAGTCCAGTCAAGAATTGAAATAAATATAATCATAAATAAATATAATCAGGATTAACTTGGACTTGTTTTTTGAAGATGTTTTATAATTTATCCAAGCTGCTTCTTCAGTTTTAATGAGAGTCTGGAACATACCCCAGCATTTAGAGCCACGCAGGTAACCAGTCACATCAATCCAGACACTACAGAATATGCTACCTGTATGGCTATAAATTGGGAAGTATGATCCAATCATTGGAAAATAGAAAGTGCTTTGGATAGGTTGTGAGGCTTCTTCAACATTGCAGAACAAATCCAGTTGAATGTAGTCAAATTCTACAAGCTAAAATGTCCTATTTATTTATTACAGGTACTTATATAGCACTGTCAATTTATACACACATATATTCATATATATATATATATATATATATATATATATATATATATATATATATATATATATATATACATTCACATCAGTCCCTGCCCTCAAGGAGCTTACAAAGCTTACAATCTAAGGTCCCTAACTTACAATCATACATACATAAACCTACCAGCATGTCTTTGGAGTGTGGGAGGAGAGTAGAGGAAACCCATGCAGGCACAGGGAGAACATGCAAACTCCAGGCAGGTAGCCCCATGTTGGGATTCAAACCAAGGACATCAGTGCTGCTAGGTGGAAGGGCTAAACACTTAGCCACTGTGCTGCACAACTTGGGTAAATTAGAAAATTTACATGCAATGTTTTCTTTATGTAAATGTTCTTTAAATGGAAAAATGCCATTCTTTCACATATCATCAACAGGAATGTGAACTTTAGGCAATGACCAAAGGCATAAAAGAATTAACAGTGCTGTTAGAGAAATTGAGAATCCATAACTGGCAGTATTTCATAGTTCTTTCCTTTTTATGTAAACAATATGTAAACCCAGCATGTCATGTTCCCGGTATGTGCCTGCTGTACTATGAACTTGTATGAAAAAGTATCCTGTTCTCTTTGTATTGCGTCCTTTGTGTGAAATACTTGGTGTTCCTGCCTGTCACTCTGCTTTCCTATTAAAAACTGACCACACTAGGCATTAGAGTACAGTGTGGTTAGTTCTCTAGCTGTGATGGGAGTTAATCCAATGATCAGGCTTGTCCTGACCCTCCCCCGCATAGCCATTTACTGGGAAGACCAGTGTACTGCTGTTTCTCCACCCCCAGCTCCTGCTGCAGCTGAGAACAGAGGGTATGTGATCACTTCTAAAAAAAAAGGGGGGGAAAGGTAACTATAATGTTTTTTTAATATGTATATACAAATGGTTTGCCTTTCATTTTTATTTTAACCACTTCAACCCCGTTCATGACCAGGCCATTTTCTGTGATACAGCACTGCATTAATTTAACTGACAATTGCGCGGTCGTGCGACGCTGTACCCTGATAAAATTGATGTCCTTTTTTTTCCCCACAAATTAAGCTTTCTTTTGGTGGTATTTGATCACCTCTGCGGTTTTTATTTTTTGTGCTAGAAACAAAAAAATTGTGACAATTTTGAAGAAAAAAAACAATATTTTTTACTTTCTGCTATAAATTTTTTTTTAATCTAATTTCTTCATCAATTTAGGCCAATATTTATTCTGCTACATATTTTTGGTAAAAAAATCCCAATAAGTGTATATTGATTGGTTTGCGCAAAAGTTATATCTACAATATATGGGATATTTTTATGGCATTTTTATATATATTTTTTTTTTTTTTTTACTAGTAATGATGGCGATCAGCGATTTTGCGGCGGACAAATCGGACACCTAACTAACACTTTTGACACTTTTTTGGGAACTAGTGACATTATTACAGTGATCAGTGCAAAAAATATGCACTGGTACTAATAACACTGGCAGGAAAGGGGTTAATACCAGGGGTGATCAAACGGTTAAGTGTGTCCCTAGGAGGTGCTTTCTAACTGTGTGGGGATTGGACTGACTGGGGGAACAGAGAGATCCATGTTCCTGCTTAGCAGAACTGTGTTCTTCCCTGTCAGAACGGCGATCTGCCTTGTTTACATAGGCAGATCGCCATTCTTCCTCTCTGGGAAATGATCGGCAGGTCCTGGTGGACATTGCGTCTGCCGAACCCGCTGATTGGCTCCCCCTCTGGCCAATCAGAATGCACAGGCCCCCGCTATCTATTGCACCAAATGACACACAGGTTCGTTCAATGCAATAGAGACGCCCTGCCGCAGTATATCTGTGGTAGGCGATCTTTAAGTGGTTGAACTTAATGGGTTGTTTTACAAGGTGATGGTTTACATATACTTTAACCCTCAGGATTGTTATAGATAAACAATGGAGATAATCTTAAAGGTATGTTGGTAGAACATATGTAATGTAATACTACATTAAAATAATACTTCATGAAACATTACGTGAAAATAACTCATGCATAAGTGAACAAATTCATACAAAAATGCATAAAAGCCAAACAGGTTGCTATTTGTAATGTACAACATTTCATTTTCAGTAATTTTTAATTTCTCTTTTTTTTTAGCATCTCTATGGGGTCTACTATCATTGTAATTGTGAAATGGGACTAAAGTGTAATGTGAAACACACTATTGTTGGAGTTGTCACCAACACAGACTTTGGATACTGCAAGGACCCAAATGATCCATAAAAATAAAATCAACAACCAACATGGGCTACAAGTTTTCATCTGTATGATTTTAAAATTTTATCATATTTCCATATATTGGTGCCTCCCAAACAACTGAAGAATCTACTAGCACCCCATTTTTGTACCTAGCCTCATGTTGCTGTTAAAATGTTTTTCTTTTTACATAGTTCTGTAGATTACGTTGCAAATTTGCATGTTAAAAAGATAGATATAAAAATATATTTTAGAACATGACTCACTGATCATGGACAGTAACCCAGCAGCCTCAAAAGATAAAACAATGAAAGTAAATTATTGCTTTCTACATAAAATATATGCAAATATATGCCCATGCATACAGCCACAATGAGGCAGAACTGTACAGTGATTGAAGAATGTTACAAACATATTGAGAAAGAATATGACATGTAGGCATTGGGGTTGATTTACTAAAACACACAATTTGGTGCAGCTCTGTATAGAAACCAATCAGCTTCCAGGTTTTTTGTCAAAGCTTAATTTAACAAGCTGAAGTTAGAAGCTGATTGGTTTTTAGGCAGAGCTACACCAGATTTTGCACTCTTCAGATGTGTAGGCAATAAAATATGCAAGAATTGCTGTAAGAAACACTCTCTGAGATGTCAGACACTGGGGGATATTTACTAAAACTGGTGCACTCATAATCTGGTGCAGCTGTACATGGCAGCCAATCAGCTTTTAACTTCAGTTTGTTCAGTTAAGCTTTGGCAATCAAACCTGGAAGCTGATTCTGGTTGGCGGGCTTCTGGCTGGTTTCTATGCAGAACTGCACAAGATTTTGCATGCTCCAGTTTTAGTAAATCCTCCCCACTGTGCCTAAGCTAAAGCGCTGCCCTGGAGTAAGTGAAATGCAGAATACTGCTTTAAAATAATGAGCTGCTATTTAGTAATCAATTACAACCAATAATCATGATCATCTCCTTTCTTTTGAATAGAACATTTGCTATACAAAGTAACCTCTCTGAAACACTCACTCCTTTGTAATTAACACATAATAGGAGGTAGTAATGACACAACCAATATGGGAGTTTAAAAAAAGGGATGGATGATTTTCTAACAACCAATCATATTCAAAGCTAAACTTACTAAAGATAATCAGGTAATGTTTTTACTTAACAAATTGACATTTAATCTCTATGAGGCCAATTTGTTCACAGTTACCTAGGGCATTGTTTCTAGACCAGCACTGCTATAAGAGGTGCGAGATTGGTCTTTTCATAAATCATTTAATTCTTAAATTCTAAATAACTATGTATCTGTGGAACATGTTATATTTTAACAATATTTTGATATAAAATTACATACAGTATACACACACAACATATATATGGAACTACAAAAATATATACAATTAAATCAATTTCTAAACTAGCTCTACATCAAACATATTAGAGAATGGGCTTGAAGTGTAAACTAAGACAATCTGGGTGTTTGGTTTTATGAGCAACTGTTTTTATATTTATATAATAAAGAGGAGATGACAACATTTGGAGTGTAATACTCAAAGCATATTTGAGGAGTATACAATTGGAAGTACAAAATGTGAAATAAGAAATTACCATCTTCCTTATATGACAAACAAAGCCCAAGTTAGTAATATAGGAAATACAGAGAAGGTGTAACCTAAGTTCAGGGGTACAAAGGCACCTGCTCTATCGGAGCTGACTAGCACCATGGGGGATTACTGAACAGTATCTGCTTGGAGGGACATGGAGGAACACAGACACCGCTAACACCCTTGGAGATCTGACTGTAGGAGCACAGGTTATACTTTATAGTCCTGAAGGGATTGTGGAATCCAGCCGTACTGTGAGTGAGATCCCTCTATGGAACAGTGAGGTCCAGCACTACAGCACATATCCTGAATGGTAATGTTGATGTAATACTCACCTTTGACGGCTTAAAGACTCAGATGCCTTTCAATTCCTGCTCCCTCCACACATGTTTCATCTATGTATCCAGATCACCTGCTGGCATTTCCGTGATTGTATGAGTCTGCTGTACTCACATCTTTGAATGTCCTCAAACAATTTGATTCTGTTCCTCCACTACTGCCACCATTGAAGTAATTCTTTATAACTGTTCATAGCCTCAGACTCTGACCCCCTCTGACTCCCTCTAATTGCCCCTTGTTTTTGGACACATCCGCCATTCCAGTGTTCTGGAGTTGGGTGTCATTTGATCCAAGGACTATCCCCATCCATTGGTCACTATTGCTAGTTATTGGTGTGATTGACTGTATGCCTGAGAGCCCGGGCAGGTTTTATTCTCAACATTGTCACTACTGTTTTAATTATGGTATGGTGAAGGTTGTTATGTGGTTTTTAGCGACGATGCCTTTTTTGTATTAATAAATCTTTGTACCTATGCTGCAGTGTGTTTCTATTTGGAGCCCCTTTGATAGCCTTTGTACCCCTGAACTTAGGTTACACCTCTCTGTATTTACAATAGCCTTGGCTCCAGAAACCCCACCCAGTTTTTGGCTGGGACGGCGGGTACTATCCATGTAATTTGATTCAGTATTGATTATTCCTTACTTTGACAGTAATATAGGAAAACAATATGTTGTTATATTGTATTACAATTGGTCAATTTGTACTTTAAGGTGTAAGTAGCAGGCATTCCATATTAAATGCAATGCTTACAGGTACCAATATAAATACAGTATGTGCATAAAAACAATCACTAACTGAACAAAGTCAGTGATTTCCAGTAAGCATGGAGCCAATATACAGTATATGTAGTGTGAAGCAAGAAGAAAGAGAAAGAAAAGAAAAAGAAAGAATAAACCTAAGTCCGTCCCTGGAATAATTATCCAGGGAGGGCCATATGGCTTAGGTAATTAAATAATCTTTGTAGGGTGGAGTGTTTCTATAGTGTCCCATGTTTTCTTAAAGACTAAGTTTCATTGAGTCTAGCAGTGAGATCTATAGTTCGATCATCTTTAACACAAGTGTAAAAATTCATCCTGGAGGGTGGAGAGGCTGGTTTCCATTTTAAAGCAATTGAGCATGGGGTGGCTGTAAGAATATGTCTGACTAATTTGCATTTGTACTTACATAGTTGATTTAAGGGACGTCTCAGTAGACCATTGTGGAGTCAATGTTGAAATGTCTCTTTCCCCCTTATGATTTACACACTGCAGAGGCTCAGTAGACAGAAAATGCTCTGGAATTTGACAGTTAAATGATGGAAGTTGGGCTTAGTGATCAGGTGTGGAATTGTTATATAGAGGTTGGGCTCTACATGATAACTATACTTTATCAGAGTTAGCTCAAGTACTTTTTAGGCCATTCTAGGTTCACACCTGGACAGCACAGCTTGCATGAAGTAGACCCTCCACTCTCATGCCATCGGGAGTCAGCGAAGATTTTTTTCAAGATGCTGTAAACACAGGTCACAGTGTACCAATGCTGTTTTAGCCAGGCACCACTTCACTACTTAATTGGCAATCCATCTCTAACTGAACACAGGCATTCCACTAATGAGTTAGGTGCAGCTATTACAGAAGTAGTAGACCCTCTATGTCACCAGGGGAATGTTGATCATAAAAGGGCCAGGGGCCAAGGCACTAGTTCTAAGGAACTGCCTGATGTCGCCCAGAGCAAGGAATAATGGGCTTTGTTGCTGATGCCTCTGTGGTTCCTAGTTACACTCAGAGTGGTAGCAACTGGCAGCAGACAAAAACAAAGCGGGGTACAAAATCAGTAGGGAAGGGTTTGGTCAAACAGGCTCAAGGTCTGGGGAGGAGGATAACAGGGATTGTTGATAAACATGCTGTCAAGATCTGCTTTCACAGAAAAAAAGCTAAGATTTCTGTACCTCTGTTGTGAAATGTAAAAATGATTTTCTCCACAATATCTATGGTAAAAAAAAAAAAAAAACAAGATAAAACAGGTGCTCAATCCTAATCGCCATTCCTGTGGTCAATATAATATAAAATATTGCATTTAAATGCACATAAAATGATGATGATGGTTTTAACTATCATGTGAAGATATTCATTCCTTCATTGCTTTAGGACAATGCACCTACAAAGAGGACAAAGGAAAAGAAAGAAAATCCAAAACAGGTGTCCTAGCAGTGGGAAGGAACATGTTTACCCACCTTACAACTGGCCATTGCACTAAAAACATCCGCTAGTGGAAGTAGTTATTCGGATTTGACAATTTAAACATCCTTTTGTGTACTGTTGTGCGTGTGTACACAATGCCTGTAATCCCACTGTCATTGGACAGTGGAGTTCATAGGCTAAAGGCACAAAACCAATCAGAGTGTCTCTGTGCCTTGTGATCGCTGTGATGGCAAAACACAGCAATAACAAGTAGAAACAGTACTACTGTTTATGTTAGAGGAATTCTCACTTTCCCCTCACAACAGAGGAAGAAGGATCGGTGTACTGACCATGCAATCTTATTAAGATTGTTTTAGGGGAATTTAAGAGCCAGTGACCTCCAAAAATGGAGGGCAGGGGTTTTAAAATGCCACTGACCACAAATGATTGTAAGAATGTTTTTAGAGGAGTTAAAATGCAACTGACAACAATATTGAGAGTATGTTTGGGGGGGTTTAGAATGCCAATGATAGGTCGTTTTACACTGCAAATGGCCACAATTTTTTTTTTTTTTTTTGGGGGGGGGTTAAAGTACCACTGACCATTAATGACTGTGAGATTTTTTTTGTGGGGACAAAGTGTTTTGGGTGTATCTATTGATTGCAAACAATGTGATTTCTTCCTCTACTATTGGAAGATATTGTACTTGGCTTTGGTGAGCGAATTTTGAAGGTTAAGCACACCTTAATACCAGCATATCATACAGTATATTCTCTGATTCACCTTAGGGTGTCCACTTTTAAAAAGGGGTCATTTTGAGGGGTTTTTTTTATAATATCCTTGGATTTTTTTTATTTGATACGTTTTATAACAGAAAGTCAGGTAACATTTTTCAAAATGTTTAGGATATAGTAAAAAAAAACACTGGTTATTAAATGCTACCAAAAGAAAGCTCTATCTGTCTCAAAAAATGGTAATGAATTTGTTTGGGTACAGTGTTGCGTAATTGAGTAATTGTCAGACAAAGCTATCACAGCACTGAAAACTGAAAATGGCCTGGACAGGAAGAGAGTGTAACATACTGGTACTGAGGTGATTAAATAAAAGTTTGAGATAATGAAAATGAAATTTTTGTAGTTAGTTTACATGTGAAAAATTGTTGCAGAAAGGTTTAGACTATGCATCGACAATGTATTTTAATTCATTTAAACAACCTTTCAGGTGATAGAAAAGAAATTAAGGCAACAAAAAATGGATAATAAAAAAAAAATAATGTTACTTTCAGGTGCAACGTTCCTTGTTTAACCCTCCCTTGTCTGAAGGTTCCCTGGATATATTTTAAAAACAAGGGCGATGATATATCTACAAGAAGCCCCAAATTTAGCAGAAAAAGAAAGAAGAGCCCTGAATTGCCAAAAAACAAAGGGGTTTGATAATCAGAACTAAGGGTTCATTCCCACTATGTTTGGTGACTGGCATTTGTCTGCATCACTACAAGGGCAACTGTTTCCTTTGTGTTCATATCAAAACACTGATGTAATGTGCAGTGAGGAAAAATGCAGGCATGCTGTATTTTTCCAAAGTGCAGTGGATGGCAATGCATATTACCATACTACAACACCATCCCTTGACTGGGCCTCACATTGACAACTGCCAGCATTGTAAAGTGCAGCGGCTAATGTGAATAAAGCCTAAAGGCTATTGCTTGAAAGAATTAATACTGCCGTTGAAAGATCTGACATTGTAAGAACCGTTAAAGGAGGATCCCTCTATGTGCTATCAAAACCCTCTAAGGCCACTGCTAAGGGGATAAGTACAAGGCAGGCACCACACAAAGAAATTGAGGAAGACCTTCTTCCCCAAACAGCCCAAAAGTCAGTGTGGTATTTTCTGTCCAAGATGCATAACATTTTTGGCCTCCAGGGCAACCAATCATATTGGCAATAGGGTCTGTTACCAGCAAATGTCCTGGTACCTCAACCATATCTTGGGGTCTTTCTTAGTGCAATGTTTATCCTATTTACAAAACACCAGAGATGGTTTTTAGAATGGCAGAGAAACATTGTCTGATGGAAGGAAATGAGTTCGTGACAATTGTTGTTGTAAGTTTTTATAACAATATTCCATATAAGACAGGTATTCATGGTATTAGAGAAATGGCTAAAGTTTATATAACATAAACGTAGCACCCCCTTGACCCCTGGAGGCATTTGAGGGACTCCCAGGGGCAGGGTGGGCTGGAATTTATCCCTAGGGCTGCGTCCATGGCTAAAAAATGGGAGCTTGAAAAAATATTGCCAGCCAACTTTATGACTTTTAAGAGATTTTATTACCCATCAACCAAGAAGAGAGGGATAGGGTTGTAGTTACCCCGTGCAACATCTACAGACTTCCAGACCCACAGTGTCTGCAGTGTAAAGAAACTTTAATCTGACACCAGCAATACTGTAGATAGCACCTCTGGCTGGTAAGCAAACTTCTCTCTGTAGTTCCCATGCTTCTGTGCATCCTTCTCAATCTTGGTACATCCTCACTCTTCGACAGGCATGTCAGCTTCTGAGGGCCATTTGTGGCCTAACTTCCAGCGCAAGTACATGCTAGGCCTCACACAATTTCTCCCAACATGCTCCAGTGGCAATAAACCACTGGTTGGCTAAAGGAAACAAATATTCATAATGCAAGATCACTATGGCGTCTCATACTATTGAAAACAGATGTTTTTTGAACAGTTCAGAGGGAGCTCCTTAGAATGGAATACAATTCCAGTACTTCAAAAACTAATCAATGCAGAGTCAGGGAAAGGTTTAATTTCAAAAATATATCCACATATCAATAAGGGGAGAATGGGAAGGATGGAACCCCCTTTGTACAGGAGAAATTGGGAAAAAGATATGGGAGACATCTCTGAACTGCAGTGGAACATAATTCTGGAACTGGCCCCACTGGTCTCGCTGTCCCCCTCTCAGAGGATGTCACAATTGTTCTTATTATATAGAACCTACTATACTCCTCGAAAACTTTTTCAATTCGGCCATCGACTAGACTCAAAATGCCCTAGGTGTGGGGATCTAGAGGCGGAAGTGCACCATATGTTTTGGAGATGCCCGAAGTTGTTCTGCTACAGGACTGGGGTGATGGGAATCATCGACCAGGCGTTTGGAACCTCCACTAATTTGAAGGTAAAACATTGCCTACTGGGAATAATGGAGGGAGTGGGGAACCCAGGAAACAGTCAGCTAGCAGTCATGAGATGCTTATTTCAAGCTAGGAACCTGATCGCCCGGAGATGGCAGTCGGCGTCACCACCGTCCAGTGGGGAATGGCTAAATAGTATGAATGGGGTAATTCTCAAGGAGAAATCAGTATATATAAAGCAAGAGGCACTAAAGAAATATGACCTGATTTGGAAACCCTGGTGGGAAGCAAGAGGGATTAATGTGTAAATTTTATCAGCGTAGAAAAATAAGTAAACGACAGGTAGTGACCTAAAGGAAAATAGATCATGAGAGACCAAAAGATGAGTGAAAGAGAAGAATGGATGGAGTTGTGAGGGTGAAGTGAATTGGTGGTGAATTTAAACAGAAATAGAACCTTAGACAGGCCCTTTTGCAGGATGCCCACCCCAACCAGGCAACACTCAAAATGTGATTATTATATTACTTACACTGTTTATTTAGGGAGAGGAAAGTACTGGGGAGGGAGGGTGGGCCTGGCCCTGGAGGAAATGTCTGTTTTGATACATTGTGTTATAATTAAGAAATACTTGAATAAAGAAAAAAAAAAAAAAAAGAAAACAGATGTAGTAGCGCTTCCACCTCCTCAATTTCCAGCTACAACCGTTGCTCAGACTCTCATGCTGCTGATGCCTCTATATAACATGAATCACTGGAGAAAAATTCAGCACTCAGGATAACATCAAATGGCAGCCTTCCTTTATTGAAATAAACATGAACAGCTGTAAAATATGCGTTTGGCTTATCAAGCCCTAAACATGATTATAGCCTAACGGCTGAAACGTGCTGACTGTTTTACAGCTGGTATTCATGTTATTTCAATAAAGGAACACTGCTAATTGATGTTAACCCAAGTGCTGACTTTTTCCTCCAGGGATTCATTTCATAGTATTACCAGACGTACCAGTCACACTCACTGGCAGCAGAGAGAAACACAGCAAAACTTATGCTATGGGGAAGCCAAGTGAAAAATAGACGACAAATCTGCTTGGGCTGACTACCACCCAGCAAGGCTAAATGTAAATAGTCACCCCTGTTTAGGACAGGGGGCTACATAAACATAACATGTAACTTATTTGATCATAAATGGTACAACCTACATGAGGTACTGCTATGGGAACTTTGGTGCCAGCCAGATATTCTAATTTATTTTTGCAGTCTGGGATGTAGAATAGCTTTACAATGTACGTAATGTACGTAGGAGTACACCCCTAAGTTAAAATGTCCAAATTGGGCCCAATTAGCCATTTTTTCTCCCCAGCGTCATGTGACTCATTAGTGTTACAAGGTCCCAGGTGTGAATGGGGAGCATGTGTGTTAATTTTGGTGTTATCGCTTTCACTTTTTCATACTGGTCACTGGAAGTTCAACATGGCACCTCATGGCAAAGAACTCTCTGAGGATCTGAAAAAAAGAATTGTTGCTCTACATAAAGATGGCCTATGCTATAAGAAGATTGCCAAGACTCTGAAACTGAGCTGCAGCACTGTGGCCAAGACCATACAGCAGTTTAACAGGATAGGTTCCCCTCAGAACAGGCCTCGCCATGGTCGACCAAAGAAGCTGAGTGCACATGCTCAGCGTCATATCCAGTTGTCTTTGGAAAATAGATGTATGAGTGCTGCCAGCATTGCTGCAGAGGTTGAAGGGGTGGGGGGTCAGCCTGTCAGTGTTTAGACCATGCGCCGTAAACTGCATCAAATTGGTCTGCATGGCTGTCGTCCCAGAAGGAAGCCTCTTCTAAAGATGATGCACAAGAGAGCCCGCAAACAGTTTGCTGAAGACAAGCAGACTAAGGACATGGATTACTGGAACCATGTCATGTGGTCTGATGAGACCAAGATAAACTTATTTATTTAAGATGGTGTCAAGCGTGTGTGGCGGCAACCAGGTGAGGAGTACAAAGACAAGTGTGTCTTGCCTACAGTCAAGCATGGTGGTGGAAGTGTCATAGTTACATAGTTACATAGTTACATAGTAGGTGAGGTTGAAAAAAGACACAAGTCCATCAAGTCCAACCTATGTGTGTGATTATGTGTCAGTATTACATTATATATCCCTGTATGTTGCGGTCATTCAGGTGCTTATCTAATAGTTTCTCAAAGCTGCCGATGCTCCCCGCTGAGACCACCGCCTGTGGAAGGGAATTCCACATCCATGCCGCTCTTACAGTAAAGAACCCTCTACGTAGTTTAAGGTTAAACCTCTTTTCTTCTAATTTTAATGAGTGGCCGCGAGTCTTGTGAAACTCTCTTCTGCGAAAAAGTTTTATTTCTATTGTAGGGTCACCAGTACGGTATTTGTAACAGTGTCATGGTCTGGGGCTGCATGAGTGCTGCTGGCACTGGGCAGCTACAATTCATTGAGGGAACCATGAATGCCAACATGTACTGTGACATACTGAAGCAGAGCATGATCCCCTCCCTTTGGAGACTGGGCCGCAGGGTAGTATTCCAACATGATAACGACCCCAAACACACCTCCAAGACGACAACTGCCTTGCTAAAGAAACTGAGGGGAAAGGTGATGGACTGGCCAAGCATGTCTCCAAAACTAAGCCCTATTGAGCATCTGTGGGGCATCCTCAAATGGAAGGTGTAGGAGCATAAGGTCTCCAACATCCACCAGCTCCATGATGTCTTCATGGAGGAGTGGAAGAGGACTCCAGTGGCAACCTGTGAAGCTATGGTGAACTCCATGCCCAAGAGAGTTAGGGCAGTCCTGGAAAAAATGGTGGTCTCACAAAATATTGACACTTTGGGCCCAATTTGGACATGTTTACTTAGGGGTGTACTCACTTTTGTTGCCAGCGGTTTAGACATTAATGGCTGTGTGTTAAGTTATTTTGAGTGCACAGCAAATTTACACTGTTATATAAACTGTGCACTCACTACTTTACATTGTAGCACAGTGTAATTTCTTCAGTGTTGCCACATGAAAAGATATAATAAAATATTTACAAAAATGTGAGGGGTGTACTCACTTTTGTGAGATACTGTGTGTATGTATATATATATATATATATATATAAATCTGCGTTTATACCTTTAAACTGAACATTGACTGACTGCTCAAATGCATATTTGGTAAATCTGAGTTTATATCTTTAAACTGAACATTGACTGACTGCTCAAATGCATATTTGGTAAATCTGTTTGTCACCACTGTTTCAACTCCATCTGTAGCCATGCTCACATTATTTCAATGTTTATTTAGCCATTAAGTCTTACCTAAATGATGGGTTCCCTTATCTTTACAATTTTGGCCTTTTAGTCCCCTTGCAGTTTGATTGTGGTGTGAAAGTTATGCTCTGCTAGCTGTGTTCCTAATATGCCCTCTTAATTGATTAATTGCCAGATTCTATCCACACCCAACACACAGTATAAAAACAAGGCCTTCTTTACGGGGGAACACATACAGGGGGCTGCACATACTTGGGTTCTTCCAAAGAAGTGGGGTTCTTTAAATAAGTGGCACCTCTGCTCTTGCACTTCAGCGAACTGCACAAAGCAAACTACAACAGACTGCAGATGACCTCATTTCCTAATTATCTCACCTTCCTCTCTGAAACATGCTCTCTTTAGCTCCCCTCCTTTTCACAATTGCTTCCTCTCTCCTCAAACTCTCTTTTCTTCACCCCACAATCTGTACATATCACCCTCACTTCTCCCCCTATTACTGCACTCATCACCTCTTTCTAACTCTAAGCTCACTTGCTCAAACCCCCCAGGATACTGAAGGATGTCCCCTCATACAAATCATATTCTCATATTACCTCCCTTACTCTTCTGCTTCTCCTAATCGCTGGAGATATTTCCCCAAACCCTGGGCCTCCCTTATTTAACTGTGCCCAACACACCCATCACCCTACACCCTCTGGCAGTAGTCACAATCTACGCAATTTAGTCTCCATTCCTCTTCTTTCCAACACCAGCCTCCCTCTCTCCTGCGACCTCTGGAACGCCCGCTCTGTCTGCAACAAACTTACTGCTGTTCATGACCTCTTTGTCACTAATTCCTTCAATCTACTTGCCCCCACAGAAACCTGGCTCCACGAATATGACACCCCTTCTCCTGCTTCCCTATCCCAGGGTGGCCTTCACTGGACTCACTCCCCTAGGCCTAATAGACGCAAGGGAGGTGGAGTGGGATTCCTCCTATCCCCCCAATGCACCTTCCAGGATATTCATTGTCCTCCCTCTTTTTCTCTCTCATCATTTGAAGCCCACTGTATACGTCTATTCTCTCCTACTTCTCTAACAATTGCTGTGATCCAACAGCCCCGTGGAAAATGATCAACTTTCCTTGATGAGTTTTCTGCCTGACTACCCTACTTTCTCTCTTCAGAAATTCCCACAATCCTTCTTGGTGATTTCAACATCCCTGCTAATACAAACACTCCTGCTACTTCTAAACTTCTTAGTCTAACCTCTTCATTTGACCTAAAACAATGGGTACAGGCTTCTACTCACTCTGATGGCAACACCCTTAACCTTGTATTCTCCTACCTATGCACTCCATGCAACTTCTCAAACAATCCTTTTCCTCTCTCAGACCATCACCTTTTTAGTTTCTCCCTCCCCCTGTCTTCCACCACCTTTCTCTCCAATCGCCTAACCATCACCCGTAGAAATTTTCGCAACTTCAGCTCCTCTCTCCTCTATTCTGCTACTGACCACCTCTATGACAAAATCTCTCCCCTGCCCTGCCCCAACCAAGCCACGTCCATCTACAATAAATCCCTGTCCTCCACCCTGGACAAGCTTGCTCCCCTCACTACACGCAGAATCAGGCCTCGACCCCTACAACCCTGGCAAACAGATGACACTAAAATTCTCAAAAAACGTAGTCGCGCTCTTGAGCGTCTGTGGCACAAGACTAAGTCTCTCAAAGACTTCAACCAAAACAAATCTGCCCTCCAAAAATACTATTCTTTCCTCCACACTGCCAAGCAAACCTATTTTAAAACTCTTATTAACACCTTCTCATCTAGTCCCCATAAACTCTTCTCTACCTTCAACTCTCTACTTTGTCCTCCACCGCCTCCACCCACTGACTCACTCACTGCCCAGGAGATCGCTAATCACTTCAAAAACAAGATTGATACAATCTGCGATGAAATCTCTGCTCTACAGGTATCTCCCCCAGCTGAGACCCCATGTCAACAGGTACAACTGACACTCCCCCTATTCAAATCTGCTACTACAGACAAAGTTGCTAAACTCCTTTCTATCGCCCACCTAACCACCTGTCCCCTGGACCCTATTCCCTCTCATATGCTACGGTCGCCCTCTGACTCCATCCTACACTCTCTAACCCATATCTTCAATCTCTCCCTCACCTCTGGCATCTTCCCCAATGCTCTAAAACATGCACTGGTCACCCCCATACTTAAAAAGACGTCCTTGGACCCTACCAATCTTAACAACCTATGCCCTATCTCCTTGCTCCCCTTTTCCTCTAAACTCCTGAATGCCTGGTTTACAACCAACTGAGTGACCACCTCACTAAAAACAACCTTCTTGATCCCCTTCAATCTGGATTTCGCCCTCAACACTCCACAGAAACTGCTCTTTTAAAACTCACAAATGATCTACTAACTGCAAAGACCAACGGACACTATTCTGTACTCCTACTTCTGGATCTTTCAGCTGCCTTTGACACGGTTGACCACCCCCTTCTCCTCAAAAAACTTTACTCCCTCGGTCTCCGTTACTGTGCCCTTCAGTGGCTCTCATCCTACCTATCCCAATGCACCTTCAGTGTCACTTACAATTCTATTTTCAAACTACACCTCTTCCCTGGGTCAGCTGATAGCCTCTCACGGCTTTCAATATCATTTCTACGCTGAGGACACACAAATCTATCTCTCCACCCCTCAACTCACTTAATCAGTCTCCTCACGCATCACTAACTTACTAACCAACATATCTGTATGGATGTCACACCAATTCCTCAAACTCAACTTGTCCAAAACCGAGCTTATAATATTTCCTCCCTCACGTGCCTCTTCCCCTAACTTGTCTGTCAAGAGCAATGGCACAACCATCCACCCTTCCCCACATGTCAGGATACTAGGTGTTATCATGGATTCTGAACTCTCCTTTCGGCCCCACATCCAATCACTTTCCAAATCTTGCCGCCTCAACCTCCGCAACATCTCTAAACTACGTCCCTTTCTAACCAACAAAACCACAAAGCTCCTGATTTACTCCCTGGTTATCTCTCGCCTCGGCTATTGCAACTCCCTCCTCATTGGCTTACCTTTAAATAGACTATCCCCCCTTCAGTCCATCATTAATGCTGCTGCCAGACTCATCCACCTTACAAACCGCTCAGTGTCTGCTACCCTTCTCTGCCAATCCCTCCATTGGCTGCCACTCGCCCAACGAATTAAATTCAAAATACTAACAATAAGTTACAAAGCCATCCACAACTCTGCCCCCAGCTACATCACTAGCCTAGTCTCAAAATACCAACCTAATCGCCCTCTTCGTTCCTCCCAGGACCTCCTGCTCTCAAGCTCCCTCATCACCTCCTCCCATATCCGCCTCCAGGACTTCTCCCGAGCCTCGCCCATCTTCTGGAATTCCCTACCCCAATCTGTCAGACTGTCTCCAAATTTATCCACTTTTAGGCGATCCCTGAAAAATTTCCCAATTCAGAGAAGCCTATCCTGCCTCCATCTAACAACTGCACTATTTTCCCCATTAGCTCATCCCCCACAGCTATTACCCTCTTGTATAACTTGACCCTCCCTCCTAGATTGTAAACTCTAACGAGCAGGGCCCTCTGATTCCTCCTGTATTGAATTGTATTGTACTTGTACTGTCCTCCCTAATGTTGTAAAGTGCTGCGTAAACTGTTGGCACTATATAAATCCTGTATAATGATAACAATAATAATATACTAGACTGTGTATATATATATATATATATATATATATATATACATATATATATTAATACACTGCCTGCACTGACTTTATATAGAGTAAACACTGCATATATAGTCTATGCTAAATGCAGAGTGTATATATTATATGTATATATATATATATATATATATATATATATATATATTAGACTGACTGTTATCAAATACACTGCCACTAACTGAATAACCTGCCTGCTTAATCTAACTCAAGCTATATGTCCACGCCAACAACACTACACACGGCCGCTCTGTAAGCAGCCTTATATAGTGTGGGGCGTGGACTTAGTCCCCCCTGAGCCATGATTGGCCAAAGGCACCCTGCCTTTGGCCAATTATGGCTCTCTCAGCAGAGCACGCTGTGATTGGCCAAAGCATTCAGGTCAGGTGCATGCTTTGGCTATTCATCATGCAGCAATGCCCTGCGATCTCGCAGTGCATTATGGGGCGTTCCGCGGTGCTCAAATTTTCTGCAAACGCCCCATAATGTTCGCTGTGCGGCAAACGGGTGAACACCTGATGTTCGACCTGAACATCGAGCTTTTCCCTAATCTCATGTAACCTGGAAATACCCTCTCCTATTGATCTCCAGGAGTAGGTATTTTCCAAGTCAGTAGGACTAGCATATACTCGACTATTCCATCTCTCACGAGGTCTAACAGTGAAAAATTCACACTAAACTCTCTGGCTTTTCGCATTGCCCGACGCAATTGTGGATCATGGGTTAATACGCCCATAGCCACTGCTTCCTTACCTGACAAAACAACACTATCCTCCCCTTCATCCCACAAGCTTAGGAGCCAACTCAATAGGGGCTCCCTGGACCTTTGTTTGTATTGTTTTGCCAGCTCATGGAGTTCAGTTTGTGTAAACTCCCATACTTCTTCAAATTCCACTGTTATGTACCTTGTAGTAGAGCCCGGCTTGTAGGAGAAGACCCCTCTTATGGCGCTGGTTCAGGAGCCACTGGAATGGGGACAGTGGTCTCGTGAGCACAGTGGGTAGGAGTGTCTGATGGAAGTTGCAGCAGTCGACACAGGAACAGAATGGAGATTCTCCAGGGATGGCTGGACTGCAGATGACAGCAGGCAGAAGCGGGTCAGCGAGCTGGATGGCAGGAAATGCAGGAACAGTGGCAACTGGAGCTGGATGAGAAGGCTGGTAACACAGCAACACAAGCAGCAGGCAGTAGACAGAGTCAGACAGTCCGGGTTGGCAGGTGATAAGGCAGATGAACACAGCAGGCAAACACCAAGGTTAGACAGTCCGGGTTGGCAGGTGATCAGGCAGATGAGTACAGCAGACAATAGCAGAGTCGGTAAGGCAAGCAGAAGTTGGCAACGGGTCACAAGATTAGGCAGAGTGAGGCAGGCCGGGTAGGATTGGAGATGGTAGAGAAGTCAGACGGAGCCGGGTCAGTATAACAATCAGCAAACGGGTTCAGGAAACACTGGTACAGAGCTGCAGACAAAACAGCGCCGCACGAGTGTAACTGAGATACTTTTAAAAGTTCCTTGGCGCCAGGCAGCGCTAGCATGCAAGCGCCCGCTGCATGCGCACCCGCCGCACACACTCGCGCGCCTGGGGAGAACGCCGGCACATACTGGTGGGCAAACATTGCTGCGCACGCGTGTGCCTCTGATCAGTACTGGCACGTCCTTGACATCCACATCTCTGAGGTTGTGATAATACACCTCCCCATTTGCCATATCCTCTCTATCATGTTGCCTTTTCCTATGCTTAGTAATGAGAGGTCTGGCACACTTTTTCTTTCCCATCGGATAATCATCATCAGAAACATCATACTCTATCTCCTCATCCTCACTATCATTTGAGAAGAGCACATCCTCACAATCCCAGCTTTGGGATGCAACAATGGCATGTACCCTGGCTTTACTAACAGGTTTACGCCCCTTCCTTTTCCTTAAGGCATTAAGTGATTTGGTCATGAGGGCTGCACCGCTCTTGCAAATCATCAGCCGACTAGCAGTTGAACAAACACACTCTGAAGCAACTGCTAGCTGATCTTCTAATACCTTAACTTCTGCCTCTGCCTTCTCCCTCCTTTGTGATTCAGTATAGAGAGCATGAAGGAAGTACCAACCCACTGTGGACACTGTCCTCTTCTCTTTTTTACTTAAATCCAACCCTTTTAAGCTAAAATCTACAAAATGATCTGAGATTTTATCACCCTATGTCATATTCAAGGGAGAAGCATACTTTACAAATTCTTTAGCAAGAGGCTCCCACTCATTGTCTCTGGCCCAGATAGGTAAGCTGCACACTTCCTTCTGGCCACCAGAACCCTCTGCAGACTTGCTTTTCCTAAACAGCTTACGCAGCATTTTTACCTAGCACAAGCCACACATCACACCACAGAAAAACAGGTCTGCTTCAGTTGAACTTTAGCGCAATATATAGCGGTAAGAGCCCCCAATTGTTTCGGACGAGCCTCCAATTGTTTCAGAAGAGCCCCTAATTGTTTTTCTTGTGTCTATCTAGCAAGATTACTTTGCGGTATAAGCAAGGAAATTCAGACCTCTGCAGTGTGTGCTTTTACTGAACAAAAATGCTGTACATACAAAACTATTACAATATTAGGAATACAGTACAAAACTGACAGATATATATCAAGCAAGATACCTAGCAAATAAACAGAAACTATGGTCTATACACAGTAAAAGTATTCTTGAAAGTTACTGAATTCCGTTTACTGCGTGTTCATGATCTCCTTTGACAACAAGGCTTCTGGAGATCAGGCACCTTCTTGTTGGCTGGTCCTCTTCTTGTCTTAAAGCATGATGAGTGGCTTCCAGCTTATACATGACAACCCCTTTTATATGTCCCAGTTTGTTGACAATGGTTACAAACCAGTTTACCTTAACAACCAACAGAACAGCATCTCTATTGCTTTTAATTAGAGATGCACTCTCAAATTCGACCTCAAGATGGCACTCTGGTATAATACATGCAATAGGTAATATATTAACTGTTTACTGTATCTATAGAGACAATAGACTCAAACTATCAACTGAATACAACAATAGTATCTACGTTCCATTGTATCCAACAGCATTTGTTTGAGAAGTAACCATTCAAGCCAAACCTGACAGTAATCTGAATTCTATGACCAACTACTAAACAGACTGTCACATGTAATGTTATGTCTGATTAATATAAAAAAAAAATCATATTGTTTAACAGACGCAACACATTCCGCCCTTGATTGTTTTTTCTTTCAGACTCCATACAGAAAATCTCTTCATTACTAACAACTCATTTTTAACATTAATTTTCCTTGAATGCAACCCCCTCCCATATTTCTGCCACTGAGAAAATGTTTCAGTCTTTGGCTAAAAATTCATTTCTAACGTTCTTTAGAAACAAATCCAGGCCTTGTTCTCCACAACTCTTGCGGTCTTCCATCATTTTGTCCATCATGTAACCACTTTTCTCTGGTCTTCCTATGGATCAAATCAGAGACAGCCTGTGGAGTGGAAAACAAAGCGGATTATCTTTTCCTTTTAATAATACATTAACAGCAGACGCTTGCCCTTCAGCTACAATCTCTCCTCTAACTACCTTCTTGCCTGGATTTCTGATCAACACTTTTCCACTGCCTGTATCCACTTCTGAGCCTCCCAAAGAACATCAATAGGGAGGAAAGGAAAGAAGATCACTGCTGTTTATTTTGGAAGGTTTGATGTTATACAGACTCACTTTCCACTCTTGCTGAGAAGTATCCACTAACCAATCAGTGTCCCAGCCACTATCCTGAAGCTCACCTGCCAATGCAAATAGAAAATCAAACCTTCCTGCCCGATTCCCTCTCATTTTTAGGTAGGCTTCAGCTTCAGATATGTCACTCTTGGTTTCTGTGTCATGAGAAGCAGTGACATAGTACCTATTAAGCCCTGTTCTTTCAGGAACCTTATGTAAATACTGAACTCTGCACTCCAGCTGTGGAATCTGTGCCCCAGCTGAGTATTCAAGTCTCCATTTTTAAGCCCCCTGGCTAGAAAATACTGGGTCAGGCTTTAGACCTGCAGACATGTTACCTCACAGATATAGAAATGTTGTAAAAAATTACTACGCTAAGGTCTAACAAAGATAGCAGCCAACACTACAATCCAACAGAAATTGCATAATAAATAAAGTAAAAAAGTGCACTGCTATGTATAACCAAACATCAAGATAAATAAATAGTGACATTAACATGAAAACATAACAAAATGCAATGTGCAGTGATAAGACCCTCATATATGAAAATGAAGAGACTTAAATGGTATTACCCCCATGTAATAAGATAGTCCAAATAGTGAATATAAAACTAAAGTTCATTTCATTGATGATTGTGAAAAAAATCCAAAAAATGACTTAAGGAGTCACCACGGCATGTGCATCCACCACCCAGGAGAGAAGAGTGAATACGCTTACCAGAGGACAGCATCAACCAAGCATGTAGTAATAATGTTCAGGATGGTAATCACAGGAAAGATATCCAGAGAAAGGGCATCAAAAGATCTTCACAGCAAACAGACCCACTTATCAAATCATAGATTCCTGTGTAGATTGCTCCAACACACGGCCATGTCCATCATGGCGTCCAGTGTGCGTTCCCTAAACGATTAACCCCCTGCATGCTGCTATAGACCTTATACTGCCACCCAGATATCTTATGAACCGTAAAATCCTATGTGGCAGATACACACCATCCACAACTGACAGGGGCTCTTTGTCAGAGTAGTCAGGAAATTAAATGCATCATTTATGCCCATTGAAAGGCCTAAGGTACTTTATGGATTTTGGGCTCTTTTGGTGTTTCTTTAGCGCATCATGGCTGCATACAATGGGTTGTGGCTATGCCCCCACAACCTGATAGGACTGGTTAACTTCCATTTCAAGACAGATCCGGCTCGCAGCATTCTCCCTTTTGTCCTTACCTGATCAGGACTGGAGTCATGAGGTATCCTTTACCGTTTTCACCCCAGCCAGGTCAATGCTTGCTCTGGTATCACTGTGTCATGCTGTTTTTCATTTCAGTCTGCTGCTTGCTCTGTTTCTATGGGAAACGCTGCCCAGTCAGACCACCCATTGAAAATGAAAAATGTAAAATAATTTTTCATTTTCTTTCTGCATTTTTCAGAAAGGTGTGGCAAAAATATGAGATCTTGAAAAGACCCATGCCTGTTAAAAACACCTTTTGTCCTGGCATTCCTGGGCCTCCAAACACAGGATAAGTAGTCAGAAAATTGGTTTCCTAATTTATAACCCTTAAAAAGCCTGAAGGTGTTCTTTAGATTTTGGGCCCCTCTATGTACTAGGCTGCAAAAAAGTCTCACATAGGTAGTATCGTCATACTTGGAAGGAATAGCACACACATTGCCTATGCTGTGTGTGAGAATTATCTTTTTAACAGCTGTGTGTAAACAAGAAAAAAAAATCATTTTGTTTCTTAATTTCCCAAAAACCTGTGGCAAAAAATGTGATCTCCAGAGATTCTGCAGTGCCTTTGATTAAATTTGATGGAGGGTCTATTTTACGAAATGTGGTAATTTTGTGGGTGTTTCCCCTGTCTTGTCACTACAGGGCTTCAAGAAAAGAAAGAAAATCTGATGCATTATTTATATCCCTTGAAAGCCTGAAGGCGCTATTTGGATTCTGAGTCCCACTGTGCATCTAGGCAGTGAATAAGTCGCACGTGTGGGATCCCCATACTCAGGATGAATAAAAGTATGTTGTTTTTTTTTTAACAGATAAAGAAGTGTGTGTTTTGGGATGCAATTGTAAGTATGCCTATTTCATGAAATTGTTAAAATAACAACTTTGTGAAAAAAAATATCAAATTTTATTTACTTGATTCTAATTTTCCAAAAAATTGTGGAAAAAAATTACAACTTCAATAATTACTAAATAACCTGAAGTGCCTGCTTTCCAAAAATGGTTTATTTTGGGGGTGTTTTTACTTTCCTGGCATTTTAGGGCCTCGAGAATTGAGGTGGCATTCAGAACACCAGGATTGATACATTTGAAAAATATACAGTATACTATAGTTTGTAGATTAACTTTCACATGAACTAAATAACATACACTTGTTTGTTTTTGTTTTTTAACCAAAGAAGCATAGCAGAATACATTTTGGTCTAAATTTATGGAGAAGTCATTATGGTCATGATTTAAAACCACCAAAAAAGCTCTATCTGTCTGAAAAATGATATCAATTAATTTGAGAAAAATTAACCAAAAAAAACATGATGCTCAGGTGTGAATGCAGCCTTAGGGAGTATCTCACAAAAATGACATTTCTGCTGCAGAGGATGCCTGAAACCTGACTTGTATCATAGAGCAGACATCTGGGTAAATAAATGATCCAATCACACAAGCTGGAAATTCATCCATGTCACCACACTGCATTGAAAATTACAGCTCTGCAGATTGAAACAGAAAAGTATTTTTCTATCAAAACAAGTTACAATATGGCTTCTGCAGCAATTGATAGATATACAGTGGGGATGGAAAGTATTCAGACCCCCTTAAATTTTTCACTCTTTGTTATATTGCAGCCATTTGCTAAAATCATTTAAGTTTATTTTTTCCTCATTAATGTACACACAGCACACCATATTGACAGAAAAACACAGAATTGTTGACATTTTTGCAGATTTATTAAAAAAGAAAAACTGAAATATCACATGGTCCTAAGTATTCAGACCCTTTGCTGTGACACTCATATATTTAACTCAGGTGCTGTCCATTTCTTCTGATCATCCTTGAGATGGTTCTACACCTTCATTTGAGTCCACCTGTGTTTGATTATACTGATTGGAATTGACTGGGAAAGCCACACACCTGTCTATATAAGACCTTACAGCTCACAGTGCATGTCCGAGCAAATGAGAACCATGAGGTCAAAGGAACTGCCCGAAGAGCTCAGAGACAGAATTGTGGCAAGGCACAGATCTGGCCAAGGTTACAAAAAAATTTCTGCTGCACTTAAGGTTCCTAAGAGCACAGTGGCCTCCATAATCCTAATATGGAAGACGTTTGTGACTACCAGAACCCTTCCTAGAGCTGGCCGTCTGGCCAAACTGAGCTATCGGGGGAGAAGAGCCTTGGTGAGAGATGTAAAGAAGAACCCAAAGATCACTGTGGCTGAGCTCCAGAGATGCAGTTGGGAGCTAGGAGAAAGTTGTAGAAAGTCAACCATTACTGCAGCCCTCCACCAGTCGGGGCTTTATGGCAGAGTGGCTCGACGGAAGCTTCTCCTCAGTGCAAGACACATGAAAGCCCGCATGGAGTTTGCTAAAAACACCTGAAGGACTCCAAGATGGTGAGAAATAAGATTCTTTGGTCTGATGAGACCAAGATAGAACTTTTTGGCCTTAATTCTAAGCGGTATGTGTGGAGAAAACCAGGCACTGCTCATCACCTGTCCAATACAGTTCCAACAGTGAAGCATGGTGGTGGCAGCATCATGCTGTGGGGTTTTTTTTCAGCTGCAGGGACAGGACGACTGATTGCAATCGAGGGAAAGATGAATGCGGCAAAGTACAGGGTTATCCTGGATGAAAACCTTCTCCAGAGTGCTCAGGACCTCAGACTGGGCCAAAGGTTTACCTTCCAACAAGACAATGACCCTAAGCACACAGCTAAAATAACAAAGGAGTGGCTTCACAACAACTCTGTGACTGTTCTTTAATGGCCCAACCAGAGCCCTGACTTAAACCCAATTGAGTATCTCTGGAGAGACCTAAAAATGGCTGTCCACCAATGTTTACCATCCAACTTGACAGAACCGGAGAGGATCTGCAAGGAGGAATGGCAGAGAATCCCCAAATCCAGGTGTGAAAAACTTGTTGCATTTTTCCCAAAAAGACTCATGGCTGTATTAGATCAAAAGGGTGCTTCTACTAAATACTGAGCAAAGGGTCTGAATACTTAGGACCATGTGATATTTCAGTTTTTCTTTTTTAATAAATCTGCAAAAATGTCAACAATTCTGTGTTTTTCTGTCAATATGGGGTGCTGTGTGTACATTAATGAGGAAAAAAAGTGAACTTAAATGATTTTAGCAAATGGCTGCAATATAACAGTGAAAAATTTAGGGGGGTCTGAATACTTTCCGTCCCCACTGTATAGTGTGTGTGTGTGTGTGTGTGTTTGTGTGTGTATATATATATATATACACACACACTTTTTTCTATATTGTTTTACCATGAAAGTGGAGTTACCCAGCCCAGGAGGCATGCCTCTTAAGATTGCATTAGTCGTGGCCATTTTGCGTGGGATTGTAGGGCTCCCAAATGTGAACAGCGGAAAGAGGGGGAGAAAGGGGAGCAGGACTGAAGGTAAAGCCTAACTCCAGGTTTGATTTAACTTTGTACAGGTCATTTGGGCCAAGCTGGTTGAAACAACTATTTCCTTCACTAATACAAGCGCCCTCTGGGAGCGCTTTTACATCAGCAATAATTTTGTTCCAGATAACAGAATGTCCTCATACCGCTTAATAACTATATAAAATCAAATCAACCCTGGAGTTCAGGTTTAAGGAAAACTGACTGGTAGTGCGATGGAAGACTGGTCAAACATTCCCATAGACACACTCCTAAGCATTGTGGACAGCCTTCCTAGAAAAGTTGAAGATGTTATAGCTGCAAAAGGTGGGCCAACTCAATATTGAACCCAACGGACTGGGATGCCATTAAAGTTTATGTGCATGTAATGCCAGGACACTACAAAAACCCCTAAATTACCCCTTTTTTGAAAGTAGACAGTCCAAGGTATTTAGCAAGAGGCATGGTGAGTTTTTCAAAGTTGTAATTTTTTGTCACAATTTTTTTACATACTGTCACCAGTGCAGTATAGCATTATCATATAATGGGTGTGGTGGTGATCAGGGAAACTCACTGGTGACAGTATGTAAAAAAAAAAAGTTAATAATTGTTTTTAAAAATTTTTTATTTTTATAACTTTTTTTTAATGATTTTTTTCCCCTAACACACTACAACAAAAGCAATACAGTGTTACCATAGTAACACTGTACTACTCTGGGGAAGTGTTCAGGATTTTGTTTTCACATATTTTGATTGCTTATACCATAACTTCATTGGGATAAGCAACCCTTTTTACTGAATGAAACTGATTCATTCAGTGTCTTTTGCTGTGATTAGTCAAAGCTAGTCACATAGTACAGATGGGCTGTGATTGGCTCTGTCTGTACCATGTAATCCCTTTGACCAATCACAGCTAGCAACACAATTGTATACATGAAAATAAGCCATACATTGTTTACAACTGTCATTTGATCTGTCCAGTGGACACAGCCAGTGACAGATTGAGCCGCATGGCCCTGCGAGAGGAGCGTTTTGGGAGGACGTCATATGACGTCCTTACAGAATAACCATAGGCGTGCGCACAGGGCATGCCAGGTGTGCCTGGGCACACCCTAATCGCCTTGTGTGGTGCATATTCCCCCCTGTTTAGACCACTGATATTTCATCCAAAAAAAAAAATGTTACAAAATAAAATAATTTAAAAAGAATAAAAATAAAACTACTGACACTGTCCACTGCCCTACTGACACCATCAGTACATATACACATGCATATGTATTTGAGCTTTGGGGTGCACACCCTAATGCAAGAGACTGCGCACACCTATGAGAAACGGTGCTCCTGTCTGCCCATCATTTTACTATACATAGTTAGTCAGGTTGAAAAAAGACACAAGTCCATCTAGTTCAACCAATGAATGGGGGAGGAAAAACATACATACTATCCTATACCTGCAGTTTATCCAGAGGAAGGCAACAAAAAAAAAACAGCAAAGCATAATCCAATTTGCTCCAGCAGGGGAAAAAAATCCTTCCTGATCCCCCTCCTGATATTTCCTGGATCACCTATAAATGTTAGTATCCAGTTATATTATGTACATGCAGGCCTTTTAAAAACAATCTACTGAGCTGGACAGAACCAGCCCTTGTGGGAATCGATTCCACATTTTTACAGCTCTTACTGTGAAGAAACCTTTCCGTATTTGGAGATTAAATCTCTTTTCCTCTAGATGTAAAGAGTGCCCCCTTGTCCTCTGTGATGACCTTAAAGTGGTTGTAAACCCTTTACAACCACTTTATACTACAGGCAAGCCTATAATTAGGCTTACCTGTAGCTACACTGGATATCTCCTAAACCTGCACGGTTTAGGAGATATCCCTGTATTTGCAAGTGCCGACGTCGTCGGCACACGTACACTTAAGCAAACTGAAGCAACGGCACGTACGTGCCGTTGCTTCATTTGTATTGTGCTGTTACCGGCAGCTCCCGCGTGCATGCGCGGTAGTGCTGTCATCGTGGCTCCCCAGGGAGATGTCGGCCACCGGAGCGGTGAACGAGGACCGCTGCGGGCGCTTCGATCTCAGGTAAGTAATTCAAAATTAGCTAATATGCTATGCATACTAGCTCATTATGCCTTTGTCTTGCAGGTTGTTGTTTTTTTTAGGAGTTTTTTAAAAGGGTTTACAACCACTTTAAAGTGAATAACTCAACATCAAGTTCACTATTTGGACCACTTATGTATTTATACATGTTGATCATATACCCCTTTATCTCCTCTTTTCAAGAGAGAATAAATTCAGTTCCTCCAATCTTTCCTCATAGCTGAGCTCTTCCATGCCTCTTATCAGTTTGGTTGCTCTTCTCTGCACTTTCTCCAGTTCCCCCAATATCCTTTTTGCGAACTGGTGCCCAAAACTGAACTGCATATTCCAGATGAGGTCTTACTAATGATTTTTACAGGGGCAAAATGATATCTCTCACTCTGGAGGCTATACCTCTCTTAATACAAGAAATTTTGCTTGCTTTGGAAACCGCAGCTTGGCTACCAAAACACCCAGATCCTTCTCCACTATGGATTCCCCCAGTTGTAAACCCCCCCCCCCACACCCAGTATGTATGATGCATGCATATTCTTAGGCCCCAAGTGCATAACTTTACATTTATCAACAATAAACCTCCTTTGTCACATAGTTGCCCAATTAAACAGTGCATTGAGGTTGGCTTGTAAGTTGGAGACATCCTGTAAGGACGTTATTCTACTGCACAGCTTGGTGCCATCTGCAAACACTGAAATGGCACTTTTAATCCCAGACCCTATATCATTTATAAATGTATTAAAAAGTAAGGGTCCCCCTGAACCTTGGGGTACACCATTGATAACCTTAGACCATTCAAAGTAAGAATCATTAACCACTACTCTCTACTTTTAGCAAGTTTTCTATCCATTTACAAACTGATTTTTCCAAGCCTGTAGACTTTACCTGTGTGGAGAACTGTGTCAAACGCTTTTGCAAAATAGTCAAACTATAGGCCTGGTGGAAAGGTGTTAATGAGATATTTCTGTATACTGTACACTGACACTACTAATGGCACTGGCTGGGTGACAGGTGTGATCAAAGGGGTAATGGAGGTCAATCAAGGGGTTAAAAAAATATTAAAGCAATTTTCTTTAAAAGCTCATTCAGAGCTCCAGAACCTCAAATGAAAACGATTCCTTATGTGAATGCCACCACCTCTTATAATAAGGCTGCTTACCAGATCTTATTGACCTTCTATCTCTAGAGAAGTCAAGCGAGCAATAATCACAGCCATCGGTGAGATGTTGTATGCCCCTCTATGGACCTTGGACTGTCTCTCCTCAACTCCAGACCAGCCATGTCAATTCACATGGATGAATGTATGAAGGGAAAGAGATGCTCCAATAGTGTAAAATCGTTTAATACAACAGTTAAATGTTGCACCTATATCCAGTAAGAGAAATATACGCCAAATGTATAGTCTTTCTTCCTGGCAAAACAATACACCTGCGCTTCCGGGATCAGTGTAAACACGATAAAATCAGTACGCAGCACAGCCCTACAAGTTTCGTCATAGATGACTTCTTCCGGGGCACGGGCACCATCGCAATTTATAGTAAGATGGAATGACCTAGCCTCATTTTGGCTGGCGACCATATTATTGTTAAACCAAGCCTCGTTCTGGCTGCCAGCTCTATTTAATGGTAAGGTGGAATGACCAAGCCTCGTTTTGACTGGCGGCCATATTAGTGTTAAACCAAGCCTCATTTTGACTGCTGGCTCTATTAAATAAATAACCAAGCCTCATTCTGATGATGAAGATTTGACTGAATAAAATCCAAACAAACTAAAAAGCTATCCATATAAATTTGTATTTATAAAAACGTTCTATGTAAACCTCCTCCTTCCAGCTATTAATAAATAAAGAAGGGGTATGGATATCCATGAAACGACATCTTAATATAAAATGGTATCTACCTATTAGTTGTTAATATATTCACATCTGCCATCTTGTGGACAAAAACCAAATGGCAAGTCTAAAGATTGGTTAAACTCAGCCTGAATAATTTCAAACTTGCTTTACAAAAAAACTATTTATATACAAATGTAAAGCATTATGAAACATACTCATACATGAAGAAAATTGGCATATTGCACTAATATTAGTGCGTAAAAAAAACAATAAAATTTAATTTAAAAAATTAGATTTTTCCTATTGAGTGAGAGGGGGGAAGAATCTACTCTAAGCACACTATGCATTATCTATAAATGCATTTATTTCAATATCTACATTGAGCCATAAGGAGGTATAGGTTTTAGCATTAAAAATCCATTTAATTGAGAGTTTGGATATCTCTCACCGTCTGCAACCGCCTCTCTAGTGTAATTTTAATTTGCCCATTCAGATTTCAATATATTGGGCGTACGACACATACAGTATCTCACAAAAATGAGTACACCCCTCACATTTTTGGAAATATTTGATTATATCTTTTCATGTGACAACACTGAAGAAAGGACACTTTGCTACAATGTAAAGTAGTGAGTGTACAGCTTGTATAACAGTGTAAATTTGCTGTCCCCTCAAAATAACTCAACACACAGCCATTAATGTCTAAACTGCTGGCAACAAAAGTGAGTACACCCCTAAGTGAAAATGCCCAAATTGGGCCCAATTAGCCATTTTCCCTCCTTGATGTCATGTGACTTGTTAGTGTTACAAAGTCTCAAGTGTGAATTGGGAGCAGGTGTGTTAAATTTGGTGTTATCGCTCTCAGTCTCTCATACTGGTCGCTGGGAGTTCAACATGGCACCTCATGGCAAAGAGCTCTCTGAGTATCTGGAAAAAAAAGAATTGTTGCTCTGCATAAAGATGGCCTAGGCTATAAGAAGATTGCCAAGACCCTGAAACTGAGCTGCAGCACGGTGGCCAAGACCATACAGCAGTTTAACAGGACAGGTTCCACTCAGAACAAGTCTCGCCATGGTCAACCAAAGTAGTTGAGTGCATGTGTTCAGAGTCATATTCAGAGGTTGTCTTTGGGAAATAGACATATGAGTGCTGCCAGCATTGCTGCAGAGGTTGAAGGGGTCAGCCTGTCAGTGCTCAGATCATAGGCCGCATACTGCATCAAATTGGTCTGCATGGCTGTTGTCCCAGAAGGAAGCCTCTTCTAAAGCTGATTTGCAAGAAAGCCCGCAAACAGTTTGCTGAAGACAAGCAGACTAAGGACATGGATTATTGAAACCATGCCATGTGGTCTGATGAGACCAAGATAAACTTCATTGTCTTTGGTTCAGATGGTGTCAAGCGTGTGTGGCCGCAACCAGGTGAGGAGTACAAAGACAAGTGTGTCTTGCCTACAGTCAAGCATGGTGGTAGGAGTGTCATGGTCTGAGGCTGCATGAGTGCTGCCGCAACTGGGAAGCTATAGTTCATTGAGGGAACCATGAATGCCAACATGTACTGTGACATACAGAATCAGAGTATGATCCCCTCCCGCAGGGTAGTATTCCAATATAACAACCCCAAACACACCTCCAAGACAACCACTGCCTTGCTAAAGAAGCTGAGGGTAAAGGTGATGGACTGGCCAAGCATGTCTCCAGACCTAAACCCTATTGAGCACCTCCGGGGCATCCTCAAATTGAAGGCCCAGCACATTAGCAGCTCTAGGGTCTGTAAGAACCAATCCCGTCTGCTGTATGACTAGCAGTGTATGGCGTGCGATTCAAAGCCCAGGCGGATGTGAGGAGCTCCTTTGTATTTGCATGTGAAGCCTCTCTTCTATGCATTTCACACTCTGCGTGTCATTAGGAAGTGAACACAGACCCTAGAGCTGATAATGTGCTGAGCACCTACTACATTTTCATGTAAGTGCAGCATTTTTAACCAGTAAACCAGTATTACATTATAACTGCTTTGTGTGGCTCATTTGGTGGAGCCAAGTCTGCAGATTATTTGATGGGAAAGGAGACAGGAGTTGAATATTGTGGAGGATATACTCACTGACTGAAGAGGTATACTCATATACTCACGTTTTATGATTACTGGCTGGTCGCATCTTTACGAGGAGAGGTGATAGATGCTGAATATGGTGGAGATTTACCCATGAATTGAAGAATTTGGTATCTTAAACATCCATGCCTTATGGTCACTTGTTGACCAAATTGATCTGGTGATTGCAATCTGTTTCTCACTTTGGGTGGAGCACTTTATATTTGGATCACTGAAGCACTTTTTATTCATAGAATCACGGTGTTGGAGAATTTATTTTGGATTGAGGAATCACAACAAATATGAACTTTTATCATTTTTTTAATGAATTTTTTAATGTGCACTTTCTTATATATAATATACATTTTTGTTTATATATGTACATTTTACAGTTTGTTTTGATCAATTAATCATTGGTTCATTATTTATTTGATTGTGTATCACAACAGTTTTTTACGTGTTAGACCAGATAGCGCCCTTTTGATCTTTTTCACTTTTCATTAGTCATCAACTAATTTTAAGAGCAGCACTGGTACATACATATTTATTTATTTATTATTTAATTAGGTGGTGCCATCCCTTTTTTCTATATACTAGGGGGAGTACAGCTGGGGGAATCAATGGTGGAGAAGGATCTGGGGGTTTTGGTAGATCATAAGCTTAATAATAGCATGCAATGCCAAGCTGCAGTTTCCAAAGCAAGCAACGTCCTTTTTTGTATTGAGAGGTATAGTGAGATATATCATTTTGCCCCTGTACAACTTATTAGTAAGACCTCATCTGGAATATGCAGTTCAGGTTCTAGGCACCATTTCACAAAAAGGATATCGGGGAACTGGAGAAAGTGCAGACAAGAGCAACAAAACTGATAAGAGGCATGGAGGAGCTCAGCTATGAGGAAAGATTAGAGCAACTGAATCTATTCTCTCTTGAGAAGAGAAGATTAAGGGGGGATACGATCAAGATGTATAAATACATAAGTGGTCCATATAGTGAACTTGGTGTTGAGTTATTCACTTTAACCACTTGCCGACCGCCTAACGCAGATATACTGCAGCAGAATGGCACAGACAGGCAAAATCACGTACCTGGTACAAGATCTGCCTTCCGCGGGCTGGGGGCGCATCGCGCCCCCCCCCGGTGCCCGAGGCGGTCGGCATCGTTGGGGAAGCTACACAGGCAGAGGGGGAGGCCACTCATTCGTGGCCACCCCCTCGCGATCGCTCCCCACGAATGAAATTGTTCCTCTGCCGCTGTAATGTAAACAGCGGCAAAGGAAGTGATGTCATCTCTCCTCGAGCCAGTCTTTTTGTTCCGCCGTCGAGGAGAGAAGACATCCAAGTAAGTGCACCAACACTACACGTACAGTAGAACACACCAGGCACACTTTTCTCCCCCCATCACCCCCCCCCCCCCCGTCACAGTGACACCAATAGCAGTTTTTTTTTTTTTGCATTGGTGTCAGTTTGTGACAGTTATAAGTGGTAGGGCAGTTAGGGTTAGCCCCCTTTAGGTCTAGGGTACCCCCCTAATAAAGCTTTTACCCCTTGATCACCCCCCGTCACCAGTGTCACTAAGCGATCGTTTTTCTGATCGCTGTATTAGTGACACAGGTGACGCTAGTTAGGGAGGTAAGTATATAGGTTCGCCATCAGCGTTTTATAGCGACAGGGACCCCCATATACTACCTAGTAAAGGTTTTAACCCCCTGAATGCCCCCTAGTTAACCCTTTCACCAGCGATCACCGTATAACTGTTACGGGTGACGCTGGTTAGTTACTTTGTTTATTATAGTTTCAGGGCACCCGCCGTTTATTACCTTATAAAGGTTTAACCCCCTGATCGCCCGGCGGTGATATAAGTTAAGTTTTAGGGTCAGATAAGGTCTGCGTCGCCCCAGGCAGCGTCAGGTTAGCGCCAGTACCTCTAACACCCACGCACGCAGCATACACCTCCCTTAGTGGTATAGTTTCTGAACAGATCAATATCTGATCTGATCAGATCTATACTAGCGTCCCCAGCAGTTTAGGGTTCCCAAAAACGCAGTGTTAGCAGGATCAGCCCAGATACCTGCTAGCACCTGCGTTTTGCCACTCGGCCCAGCCCACCCAAGTGCAGTATCGATCGATAACTGTCACTTACAAAACACTAAGCACACATAACTGCAGCGTTCACAGAGTCAGGCCTGATCCCTGCGATCGCTAACAGATTTTTTGGTAGCGTTTTGATACAGTCGCCAACAGTCAGGAGCTTTTTTGCCTGTGAGTCTCACTAGTGTACCCCTAAATTTAGAGCCCAAAATGGCAAATCGAAGGTACACTAGTGAAGAGGCCTACACGTTTCTGAGCATGACAGATAGTGAAGAGGAAGTCACTCATCTGTCAGATTCAGGCTCAGAATACGATCCTGTAGAGGACAGCGGCTCCATGACAGATAGCTCTGACGACGGAGTTGTGGTCCCTGCCAAGGTCAGGCGTACCAGACCCCGAACTTCTTCTTCTGTCCTTGATGTGCAAGAACCCCAGGTCCCTCGTATGGAGCAGAGAAGTCCTAGCGCCGCTATTCCTTCTGGTGAACTGGCAAGCACCAGCGGCCTAGTACACCCTGGTCATACATCCAGCACTGCAGTAACACTTGGTGATGTGGTGAGTCCCATAAGTGCAGTTCAAGCTGGCGAGGTGGCAAGCACAAGTAGTGTCCCGCTGCCACCAAGAAGACGAACACAGGCCCTTCGTGCCCATAGTGCCCTTCCTGCTGCATTCGCCAATCCGAATTGGGAACCCACCACTTCTGCAGCACCCGTACTTCCCCCATTCACTGGCCAACCCGGCATTCAGGTGGAAACAGTTGATTTTACGTCACTGGATTTTTATTCGCTGTTTTCCACCGAAGATCTCTATAGATCTATTGTGGACCAAAGCAATTTGTACGCTGGTCAACACATCGCCACTATTCCCCAGTCCTCCCTTGCCAGAGATTGGAAACCAATTACGGTTTCTGAATTTAAGATCTTTCTGGGTCTTTCTCTTAACATGGGCATAAATAAAAAGAGTGAGTTACGGTCATATTGGTCCACTGACCCAATTTACCATATGCCCGTGTTCTTCCTTAAATTCCAGGAAGAGATCGTCAGAGCCCTTCTGTTTCCAGACGGTGCTCCACCTCACCATCCCCAACCAAATGCAGTAAGCTGGCTGCATGAGAGGCATTTTCATTATGTCCTCCCGAGTACCCCTACCCAACGAGCCCCCTAAAAAAGATGTTGTGTCTGCAGCAAGCGCGGATATAGGCGTGACACCCGGTATTATTGTCCCTTCTGTCCTGACAGTTCTGGTCTTTGCATTGGTGAATGTTTTGAACGCTACCATACACTAGTGGAGTATTAGCGTAGGGTACAGCATTGCACAGACTAGGACACACTTTCACAGGGTCTCCCAAGATGCTATCGCATTTTGAGAGACCCAAACCTGGTACCAGTTAAAAAAGTGTAAAAAAAAAAACACAAAAAAATATATAGAATAAAAAAAACAAAAATAGTTGTCGTTTTATTGTTCTCTCTCTATTGTTCTGCTCTTTTTTACTGTATTCTATTCTGCAATGTTTTATTGTTATTATGTTTTTATCATGTTTGCTTTATAGGTATGCAATTTTTTTTATACTTTATTGTTTTTTTATTGTTAACCACTTTTTTGTTTTCAGGTACGCCATTCAGCTGCAGAGCGGATTTATTTATCTTGACAGCAACAGCGTTTGCTCCCACGATACATAAAGCCGTGACTCCAGCGCTGTTGGAGGTGATTTCACCACCACAGTTACATACTTCAGAATATATGCCGAAGCGTGGGGGCAGCAGTGGGTGGAGGAGCGATTTGCTCCTGCCTTTTGCGGGAGGATGCCCCCATGCTTCGGCATATATATATTTTAGGCACAGGTTGCGTTAAATGTTTTATTTTTTACTATGTTTTTTTTTTGTATTTGCTTTGCAGGTATGGTAAGTCTTACTGTTATACTGTAATGTTACTTTGTTTTATTGTTAACCATCATTTGCTTAGCAGGTACGCCATTCAGTTGCAGCGCGGATTTATTTATCTTGACAGCAACAGCGTTTGCTCCCACGATACATAAAGCCGTGCCTCCAGCGCTGTCGGAGGTGATTTCACCACCACAGTTACATACTTCAGCATATATGCCGAAGCGTGGGGGCAGCAGTGGGTGGAGGAGCGATTTGCTCCTGCCTTTTGCGGGAGGATGCCCCCATGCTTTGGCATATATAAACGGTGCATGTATGCCCATCATTAGAAGTGAGTGGATGAAGGGAGGTATTCTAATGGTGGGCATACCCACCGATCAATATCTTTTTTTCGTTCAGCCCACAGGCTGCATGAAAAAAAAGTTTACAATATATGCCCAACAAGGACCAACAACGTACTGGTATGTTGCTGGACTTTGATTGGTTATACCAGAATGATACCTGCAGGTTCAGGTATCATCTTGGTATCATTCTTTTCAGCCAGCGGTCGGCTTTTATGTAAAAGCAATCCTAGCGGCTAATTAGCTTCTAAACTGCTTTTGCAAGCAGTGGGAGGGAATGCCCCCCCACCGTCTTCCATGTTTTCTCTGGCTCTCCTGTCCCAACAGGGAACCTGAGAATGCAGCCGGTGATTCAGCCAGCTGACCATAGAGCTGATCAGAGACCAGAATGGCTCCAAACATCTCTATGGCCTAAGAAACCGGAAGCTACGAGCATTTCATGACTTAGATTTCGCCGGATGTAAACAGCGCCATTGGGAAATTGGGAAAGCATTTTATCACACCGATCTTGGTGTGGTCAGATGCTTTGAGGGCAGAGGAGAGATCTAGGGTCTAATAGACCTCATTTTTTTCAAAAAAAGAATACCTGTCACTATCTATTGCTATCATAGGGGATATTTACATTCCCTGAGATAACAATAAAAATGATTAAAAAAAAATGAAAGGAACAGTTTAAAAATAAGAAAAAAAGCAAAAAAATAATAAAGAAAAAAAAAAAGCACCCCTGTCCCCCCCTGCTCCCGCGCAAAGGCGAACGCAAGCGTCGGTCTGGCATCAAATGTAAATAGCAATTGCACCATGCATGTGAGGTATCACCGCGAAGGTCAGATAGGGCAGTAATTTTAGCAGTAGACCTCCTCTGTAAATCTAAAGTGGTAACCTGTAAAGGTTTTTGAAAATGTATTCAGTTTGTCGCCACTGCACGTTTGTGCGCAATTTTAAAGCATGTCATATTTGGTATCCATGTACTCGGCCTAAGATCATCTTTTTTATTTCATCAAACATTTGGGCAATATAGTGTGTTTTAGTGCATTAAAATTAAAAAAAGTGTTTTTTTTCCCAAAAAAATGCGTTTGAAAAATCGCTGCGCAAATACTGTGTGAAAAAAAAAATGAAACACCCACCATTTTAATCTGTAGGGCATTTGCTTAAAAAAATATATATATAATGTTTGGGGGTTCAAAGTAATTTTCTTGCAAAAAAAAAAACATTTTTCATTCAAACAAAAGGTGTCAGAAAGGGCTTTGTCTTCAAGAGGTTAGAAGAGTGGGTGATGTGTGACATAAGCTTCTAAATGTTGTGTATAAAATGCCAGGACAGTTCAACCCCCCCCCCCCAAATGACCCCATTTTGGAAAGTAGACACCCCAAGATATTTGCTGAGAGGCATGTCGAGTCCATGGAATATTTTATATTGTGACACAAGTTGCGGGAAAAAGACAATATTTTTTTTTTTTTTGCACAAAGTTGTCACTAAATGATATATTGCTCAAACATGCCATGGGAATATGTGAAATTACACCCTAAAATACATTCTGCTGCTTCTCCTGAGTACGGGGATACCACATGTGTGAGACTTTTTGGGAGCCTAGCCGCGTACGGGACGCCGAAAACCAAGCACCACCTTCAGGCTTTCTAAGGGCGTAAATTTTTGATTTCACTCTTCACTGCCTATCACAGTTTCGGAGGCCATAAAATGCCAAGATAGCACAAACCCCCCCAAAATATCATTTAGTGACAACTTTTTGTTGTAATTTTTTTTTTTTGTCATTATTTAATCACTTGGGACAAAAAAAAATTAATATTCAATGGGCTCAACATGCCTCTCAGAAATTTCCTTGGGGTGTCTACTTTCCAAAATGGTGTCATTTGGGGGAGGGGGGGAGTTGTACTGCCCTGCCATTTTAGCACCTCAAGAAATGACATAGGCAGACATAAACTAAATGCTGTGTAAATTCCAGAAAATGTACCCTAGTTTGTAGACGCTATAACTTTTGCGCAAACCAATAAATATACACTTATTGACATTTTTTTTACCAAAGACATGTGGCCGAATACATTTTGGCATAAATGTATGACTAAAATTGAGTTTATTGGATTTTTTTATAACAAAAAGTAGAAAATATCATTTTTTTTCAAAATTTGCGGTCTTTTTCCGTTTATAACGCAAAAAATAAAAACCGCAGAGGCGATCAAATAGCATCAAAAGAAAGCTCTATTTGTGGGAAGAAAAGGACGCAAATTTGGTTTGAGTACAGCATTGCATGACCGCGCAATTAGCAGTTAAAGCGATGCAGTGCTAAATTGTAAAAAGTGCTCTGGTCAGGAAGGGGGTAAATCCTTCCGGGGCTGAAGTGGTTAAGGTCATCACAGAGGACAAGGGGGCACTCTTTACACCTAGAGGAAAAGAGATTTAATCTCCAAATACAGAAAGGTTTCTTCACAGTAAGAGCTGTGAAAATGTGAAATAGATTCCCTCAAGAGCTGGTTCTGGCCAGCTCAGTATATTGTTTTTAACCACTTCCCGGTGGTTCTGCTATCCTGACTGGGCACCATATGACATCCAGCAGGATAACATGCCAGCGTGTGCCCTTGGGGGCGCGCAGCACGGCGATCGTGAGTACAGCGTGTCAGTCTGACACGCCGCATCTCCAATCATGGTAAGAAGCCTCTGACAGAGGCTTCTTACCATGTGATCAGCTGTGACCAATCACAGGTGATCATTGCGTGAACCAGGAAGTGCCGGTAAACGTAATTTCTCGGTTCATGCTGACAGGGAGAGCCGATCGGCGGCTCTGCCTGTTGGGGGGGGGGGGGTTGGGGGTTTGTGCTGATAATCAGCACATTGATTATCAGCACAGCCCCATCAGATGTGCCACCACAGCTGCCAGTCATTGCCCCATCAGAAACAGCTGTAGGTGCCCATCACAGTGCCAATTGGTGCCTTACAGTAACACCTGTCAGTACCTCATCAGTGCCACCTGTCAGTGCCAATCAGTACCCCCTATCAGTGCCACATATCAGTGCCCATCAATTTTACATATCAGTGCAAACTCATCATTGCCCATCAGTGAAGGAGAAAACAAAATTTTATAACCGAAACAAAGAAAAACGTTTTTTTTTTTGTTTTTTTTTTTTATTTGGGTATTTTTTTGTTTGTTTAGCAAGAAATAAAAACCCCAGTGGTGATCAAATACCACCAAAAAAAGCTCTATTTGTGGGAAGAAGATTATAAAAATTTAGTTTGGGTAGCGTTGTATGACCCCGCAATTGTCAAAGTGCGACAACGCTGAAAGCAGTCCTAGGTAGGAGGGGGCGAAAGTGCCTTGTATTGAAGTGGTTAAAAAGCCTGGATTCTTTCCTAAAACATACAAAATATAACTGGATACTAACATTTATAGGTTGCCTCTCAGGGGATCAGGAAGGAATTTTTTTCCCCTGCTGGAGCAAATTGGATAATTCTTTGCTGGAGTTTTTTGCCTTCCTCTGGATCAACTGTGGGTATAGGATTGTATGAACCCCCCCTTTTTATTGGTTAAACTAGATGGACTTGTCTTTTTTTTTTCAACCTATGTAACATCCTGTGTCTGTTTACAAACAAGACACATGATCATTTTATGATTTGCGACTAACTTGTATTTGGGCCACCAAATGTACTACAAATCCAACTCTAGACAACAGGAGGGGGGAGATAAACCCTTTCTAGCTAAGAAAATACTTATACACCGTTAGTGATAATACCACCCCACTGCACTAATGCCGCGTACACACGGTCTGACTTTTCGTCTACAAAAGTCCGACGGACGCCGACGGACCAAATCCGGTGGACAATCCGATCATGTGTGGGCTTCCCCGGACTTTCAGCGGACTTTTCCAGCCACAAATCTGACGGACTTTAGATTTGAAACATGCTTCAAATCTTTACGTCGTAACTCCGCCGGACCCAGAAATCCACTCGTCTGTATGCTAGTCCGACGGACAAAAAACTACGCTAGGGCAGCTATTGGCTACTGGCTATCAACTTCCTTATTTTAGTCCGGTGTACGTCATCACGTACGAATCCGTCAGACTTTTGTGTGATCGTATGTAGGCAAGTCCATTCGTGAGAAAGTCTGCCACAAGTCCGCCAAAAGTCAGTCGAAAGTCTGTCGGACGGGCTGTCGGACTTTTGTAGCCGAAAAGTCCGACCGTGTGTACGCGGCATAAGCCCTTCTCACAATATTGCCCCGAAGCAGGTGGACAACTTGAACTGAACTTGAAAAACGTAGTTGAATTTACCTGGGAAATCAGCTAATGATTTTGATGTATATATTTATGTTAAATGCAGAGCACCTGTCTGCCGTCAGACTACCCAAGTATAAACACCTGTCCCTTTAGCATCCTCAAGCTATTTAACAAAGAAATGTTTTGAATCCAGCCACACTCATGCCTATGCTTACGTCAGACCTAGAAGAGCGAGAGAGCCCCCCTGGATAATGTGACTCTATCACGAAACGCTGCGTAGGGCAGAGCGACGTGTTCTCGTCACCTCCCATTGCTGCTGTTGTTTCCAGTAGGATGGGCTGTCTGTGAGCTTCCGGCCGGCGTTCCAGACTACACTACATGCCTACTATTGTCTACTAACATGTGAGTTGTCCATTCATAAGATATTTCCAACACATTGCATGTACATAGCAAAAATGACACCCCAAAATACATTATGCTACTCCTCCTGAGTATGGCGATACCAAATGTGTGAGACTTTTACACAGCCTGGCCACATACAGTGGCCGAACATTGAAGTAGCAGCTTCAGGCATTCTAGGAGTATAAATTACACATCTCATTTCTCAACCACCTATTACAATTTTGAAGGCCCTGGAGCACCAGGACAATGGAAACGCCCACAAAATGACCCCATTTTGGAAAGCTAACACCCAATGTATAATCTATGAGGCATAATTAGTCTTTTGGATGGTTCATTTTTTTCCCAAAGTTTTTGGAAACTGTGGAAAAAAAATGAAAACGCATTTTTTTTACACAAAGTTGTCCATTCATAAGATATTTCCAACACATAGCATGTACATAGCAAAAATGACACCCCAGGGGCGTGTCCAAGATGGCGGCGTGAGCAGTCGCACACTCCAGAGCTCCGCCGGGGCCTACTGTACTATCCGAGCCATCGGACCCCAAAATCCACTCTGAACAGTGGCCGGCAGTGGCTGGAGACGCAGTGTAGAGGGGGAACTGCTTCCCGAACCCTGCAGAGCCTTTACAGGGCAGCGCAGCCCCTTGTCAGCCCGAGGCCCGGTCCATCCGCGTGGAGCACCGGACTAGATTTGCCGCTGTAGCGGAGCGGACTGGCGGGCCGGACGGCTGCTGCGGGACTGCAGGGGAGCATACCCGGCCTTCTTCTATCCCATACCACGGCCGATGGTGTCGGATTCCCCCCAGATCCGGCCCACCCTTGACGCGGACGCCGGAGGCAGCCACTAGGCCCGAAGTGAAGCCGCGGCCTCGCCTGAATTAGCGGTCGGAGCCGCCGGAGATTGACACGGCGCAGCCTGAGGATCCTAGAGGCCCTTCTCCATCACAGCTCCAGAGGCACACTGCCTGATCCTGAGGTGTAAGAGACCCCGGTGACACTGTGGAGGATCCCGAATGAGGCGACGCCAGTCGGGCGCAACGGCCGGTAAGGGGAAAAAATATAAATTTCCTCCTTCCCCAGAGACAGTCCCCTCACAACCAGCACCTTCACAAGCCCCCAGACCCACCCGTAGTGCACACAGAGCATCACAGACTGCCACAATGGAGGCTGAGGAAGCAAGACCCCCCTGGCTAGCGGAAGTTATGGCGGCCATAGCTACATGTCAGTCCACGCTTACCGCGAAAATTGACGCGGTACAAATGGATGTGGGACTTTTAAGGCAGGACATGGATAAGCTCCGAACTAGAGTGACTGAAACGGAACAGAGGGTTAGCAATACAGAGGACACGGTAGCGGAACACAGTGCAGCACTCCACACGCTCCAGACCAAGGTCAAGGCCCTGGAATACCGGGCAGAAGACGCAGAGAACAGGAATAGGCGCAACAACCTGCGCGTGGTAGGCCTGGCGGAGGGAGCCGAGGGCAATAACCCTACAGGTTTCGTGGAGGATATGTTACGTAACCTCTTGCCGGAAGCTCGCTTATCCCCTCACTACGCGGTGGAAAGGGCGCACAGAATTCCACCCAAACCCGGCCCCCCAGGGTCACCCCCTCGAACTCTCATTCTCAGACTTCTTAACTTTCGGGATAGAGACGAGATTCTACGCGCCTCTAGGAGTGTGGGTGACTTAAGGTACCAAAACAACAAATTGATGATCTTTCCTGACTACTCGATTGAGACGCAGAAACTCAGAAAGTCGTTTGACCACGTGAAAGCAGGGTTGAGTGCCCGTAACATCCGCTATAGTGTCCTATTCCCAGCACGTCTGCGGGTCCAGGATGGAGAATCTGTCCGCTTCTTCACTTCCCCCAGGGAGGCGTCAGCATGGCTGGACACGCTGCCCCAAGACCGACAACAGAGAGTTTGATCTGCGAATATCCTACATTCATGTTTGACACCCGTTAAGCCCCGAACACCAAGCCTCGACATTGACTAACATTGTATCCTACACTTCGGTATTCGATCTGAGGCAGTTCAATGGCACTTGCTTCCTTGTTTTGAAGCGCTTGTCCTCACGAGGGGCCCAGAAACCACCAAGTCATCACCCCTGGTTGGATGAACCAGGAGACCGTTACTGTTAAAGTTGCTTTGTAAGACTACTGGTCCCTACACATCAGGGATCATAGGAAACCGGATTGTCACATGCACTTAAGATGGCGGAATTTCCCCTTCCAGTTTGCCTTCTTTTTCTACATATATGCAGGGGAGGAGCCCAGCCCAATGCTATACTATCTGTTCTCTTACCCTCCTCATGACAGGGCCCCCCGCCGGTAATGGTGACGCTCCGGCGGAGCCCCAAGTCAGCAGGGAGTGACTCGGCTCACCTGAGACCCTCAGGAATTCTTGGGGGCTCGAAACGCCTATTGCACAGGACCCCCCTTTTGCAGCCGGCGTGCTGATTTCGCTAGGGATGGATACCTACCTCAGTTTCAAGGGGTTGGGTGGGGTGGGTGGAGGGGATAGTCGCCCCATAAGGGCAGGTTCATTGTTCTGGGTTAAAAGTTTGATGTTGTTAACATGTTCTATGAATGCATTGCAAATGTCAGTACTGTACGATCATGCATGTAGTATCCTCAGGTTCGAGGTGGCAGCCTCAGGGGAAGAGTGCTATTCAAATTCGGACACTCCCGTTCTACCGCATGACTATGGCGTCCCTTAACATTTTATCTTGGAACACCAGGGGCCTGAATTCCGCGGTCAAGGGGTCACTGGTGTTCCAATTCATTAAAGCTAGCAGCCCGCACATCTGTATCTTGCAGGAAACCCACTTGGTGGGTAGTAAAACTATGGCCCTAAAGAAACCCTGGATTGGATACCACTACCACTCCACATACTCTAATTTTGTGAGGGGCATAAGTGTCCTAGTTCATAAATCTCTCCCCTTTAGGCTGCTAGATCTTGTGCTGGATTCGGAGGGAAGATATGTGGTGGTTCATGCTCAGATACACTCTATGAACTGGGTGATAGTGGGAGTGTATTTACCCCCTCCAGCTTCAATATCTCTCCTGCACCAGATAGCCTCCAAAATAGCAGACTTCCAGAGCGACAATATAGCCATTCTGGGAGATTTCAACCTAGCCCCCAACCCGGAGGTGGATAGAATGTCTGGCATTGGCCATTCCCACCCCGGTCTGGGAGACTGGGCAGATTCGTATGGCTTGACGGATGTGTGGAGGTGGAGGAACCCACATGTCAGGGCCTTTACCTGCCACTCCGCCTCCCACAGATCTTTTTCGAGAATAGACTTGGCCTATGTGGACCGCACTGCCTTATCTAGGGTGAGGGACATCAGAATTCTTCCCCGGGGTGTGTCGGACCATGCACCGCTCCTCCTGACGCTGGAACTCTCCTCCACATCGGGAATTTCCCTGTGGAGACTATCTAGGTTCTGGGTGTCGGATGAGGGGGTGGATGGCCATTTTAGAGAGGCGATGAGGGAATATTGGGATACTAATCTAGGCTCAGCTAGCGCAACAGTGGTCTGGGACACGTTCAAGGCATACACTAGAGGGCGCTACCAGTCAATTATAGCCAGGGTCCAGAGGGAAAGGAGAGCAGACTTGGAAGAAGCAGAGAGGAAGGCAGATCTGCAGGAGGCACATTTTCTTAGAACTAGAGACCCCAGTGACTATGACGCACTTCAACAACTGACAGGTGAGGTTGTTCGCATCCGCACCTCTCTCACCCAGAAACGTCTTCTCGGCCAGACACACCGCATCTTCGAGCAGGGGGAGAGGTCAGGGAAACTATTGGCTTGGCTGTCCAAAGAACAACAGGGAGGGATGTGCGTACCATACATACAAGGACCCGACGGGTGTCTTAAATACGCCTCGGACGAGATAAATGACTGCTTTGCTTCCTTTTATAAAACCCTTTACAGCTCTAAGGTTGCTTACACTAGGGAAGAGCTGACTACCTACCTAGAGCCCATTGATTTCCCGGTTCTGACTGAAAAATACCGCGATAACCTTGATGCCCCTATCACCACAGACGAAATCTTGAAAGCTCTCAAGACTCTCCAATCGGGCAAATCCCCAGGACCGGACGGTATACCAGTCGAGTTCTATAAGCAATATGCAGAAGAGCTGGCGGGGAAACTGCATGACATGTTGAAGGAGGCACATCGCTTAGAGACGCTTCCGAGCTCCTTGAGTGAGGCGGTGGTTGTTGTAATCCCTAAGCCGGGCAAGGACCCGTCCCTATGCTCCTCATACCACCCCATATCCCTAATTAACGTGGACGCCAAGCTCCTGGCCAAAGTGTTGGCCAGGAGACTTAATACAGTCATAACAGCTCTAGTACACCCGGACCAAACGGGGTTCATGCCGGGGAGGGGAACGGATATTAACATCCGACGGCTTTTCACTCATATGGATAGGGCACAGGCAGACTCGGCGGGAGTGGTGGTCTCCCTAGATGCCGAGAAGGCCTTCGATTCAGTAGAGTGGGAATTTCTATGGGAGGTCCTATCTAAATTTGGTTTCGGACCGAAATTTCTAACATGGCTGCGGATGCTTTACGCCAGCCCCAAAGCGAGGGTCCGTACAAACGGAATTCTCTCTGAAACCTTCCCCCTGGGAAGGGGTACCCGCCAGGGCTGTCCTCTGTCGCCGGGGCTTTTCGCCTTGGCGATAGAACCTCTCGTCATCGCTTTGAGGGCGGATGTGGTAGTGAAGGGCATTTCTGTAGGCACAATTGAAGAGAAAGTGTCCCTATATGCGGACGACACCCTGCTTTACCTAGCTGACCCCGACCAGTCACTGCAGAGGGCCCTGGTCCTGTTCGAAAACTTTGTTCAGTTCTCAGGGGTTCGTATAAACTGGGACAAGTCGGTCCTGTTCCCACTCCATCCCCTGCTTCCTAGGGTGGACACGGCCACCCCACTACAATGGGTAGAGGAGTTCACCTATTTAGGCATCAAAATAAGTAACACCACTCATGAGTTCTTGGAAAAAAACGTGCAACCTCTTATCTCCCAACTTACAGTAAAGTGCACGGCCTGGCGCACCCTTCCTCTCACCCCCGTGGGTAGAATTAATTTGCTTAAAATGGTGTTTCTTCCAAAATTTCTTTATTTTTTTCGTAATACACCCACCCATATACCTAGGTCTTTCTTTAGACGCTTGGAGGGGATCCTGAGTTATTTTATCTGGGCCGGGAGGACACCTAGAGTGGCGAAGAGGGTGCTCTACCTTCCTCTTTCGGGGGGGGGACTTGCCCTTCCAAATTTTTTGATATACTATTGGGCAGCAGTACTGGTGACGGTGCGCTGGTGGTTCTCCCAGCCCAGATAGAACCCTGCTGTTAGACTTGAGGCGGCCATCTTGGGCTCTTATGCGGCTCTGTCAAATCTAGTCTATAGGGGTCCTAAAGCTCCTTACCATTTGACGACCCCAATGAAAACCACCATTAAGGTATGGGGGGAAGCTAGGGCAATATATGCAGAGCCGAATCGCATGTCCCCACACACTCCGCTTTGGGGCAACCCCGCCCTCCCGCACCTCTGCGAAATCCCAGACCCCTCTCAATGGGCTAGGCGAGGAATCACCACCCTAAAACATATTATAGCCAATGGTAAGCTTATGCCCTTTCAGGACATAAAAAGGCAGTATTCCCTACCTCAAACCTTTGAGTTCAAATATTGGCAATTGAGACACGCAATGAGGGCACAATTTCCAGGCAGGCTGACTCTTGAACCGGACTCTGTGGAGAGACTTCTGACTTCGGGAGTGATGGGGAAGCCCTTGTCCTCACTGTACCTATATCTGATGGTGGCTCACGACGTTAAGCCCACTCGCACATTTGATAAATGGAGGGAGGATATCCCGGAGTTAGGAGACGACGAGTGGGAGGAATGTGTGTCGACCTATATTCCAACAGTGATAGCGGCCAAGGACAGGTTCATACTGCTGAGGTTTCTCCACAGGGCCTACTTCACTCCGCATAGGATGGCTAGAATCTACCCTCATATTGACCCTTTGTGTCCCCGGTGCAGAACCGAAGAGGGTACATTCTGGCACATGGTGTGGGACTGCCCGAAGCTCAGACCTTACTGGGAGGGAGTGACGAAGGAGCTTAACGACATTTGGGACCTCAGGTTGACACTCGACCCTAAGCTGCTTCTGTTGAGCTATCTAGTAGACGTGGAGGGGGACAGATACACCAAACTCTCTATTACGCTCCTGTTATTCTACGCTAGGAGGGAGATCATGCTGCATTGGAAGTCGGCTGAGCCCCCCACCCTTAGATCCTGGAAGAAGGCGGTGGACTCGGTGTTGCCACTGTACAAACTTACCTACGAGAGTAGGCAGTGTCCGGCTAAATATGACAGGGTTTGGTCGGCCTGGCTGGCGGCACGTGGTTGAGGGCCCGGGAGTGGGGGGACCTACTGATGGAATTCCCCCCTCGCGGAAGGGACGTTGTCCCCCCTCGGACACGGGACGCGGTTGGGTCATCTTGAAGGAAGATAGTCCGTATCTCCTGAGCTTCTTCGGAACACGCCGGCCTTCTGGGCGGCGGGGCATATGCGATCGGCTGATCCTCAGGGGTGGAGGGAGAAGGGAACGTTCTTAGATCTCACTGAACAATACAGATAGGAAATGGGTAGGGATGGTTTAGAGTGAGATTTATAATGAGGTAGTGGTTCTGGAGGGATAATGTAAATCAGATACCTCATGTTGTATTAGAATTGTACATTAACGGAGTCTGGTTAACTCATTACTTCTAAGATGCATTCCTGAGATGATGTAGTGTTGAAAGAATGTTATACATTATGCTGTAAGGATTGAGACATCCATGTCAAGCACTGACGATTTCTTTGTAATGCTGATTTGTTTATTTAAAAAAAAATAAAAACCTTTACTGTTAAAAAAAAAAAAAATGACACCCCAAAATACATTCTTCTACTCCTCCTGAGTGTGGCGATACCAAATGTGTGAGACTTTTACACAGCCTGGCCACATACAGAGGCCCAACATTGAAGTAGCAGCTCCAGGCATTCTAGGAGCATAAATTACACATCTCATTTCTCAACCACCTATTACAATTTTGAAGGCCCTGGAGCACCAGGACAACGGAAACGCCCACAAAATGACCCCATTTTGGAAAGCTAACACCCCAACGTATAATCTATGAGGCATAATTAGTCTTTTGAATGGTTCATTTTTTTCCCGAAGTTTTTGGAAACTGTGGAAAAAAAATGAAAATGCATTTTTTTTACACAAAGTTGTCCATTCATAAGATATTTCCAACACATAGCATGTACATAGCAAAAATGACACCCCAAAATACATTCTGCTACTCCTTCTGAGTGTGGTGATACCAAATGTGTGAGACTTTTACACAGCCTGGCCACATACAGAGGCCCAACATTGAAGTAGCAGCTCCAGGCATTCTAGGAGCATAAATTACACATCTCATTTCTCAACCACCTATTACAATTTTGAAAGCCCTGGAGCACCAGGACAACGGAAACGCCCACAAAATGACCCCATTTTGGAAAGCTAACACCCCAACGTATAATCTATGAGGCCTAATTAGTCTTTTGAATGGTTCATTTTTTTCCCGAAGTTTTTGGAAACTGTGGAAAAAAAATGAAAATGCATTTTTTTTACACAAAGTTGTCCATTCATAAGATATTTCCAACACATAGCATGTACATAGCAAAAATGACACCCCAAAATACATTCTGCTACTCCTTCTGAGTGTGGTGATACCAAATGTGTGAGACTTTTACACAGCCTGGCCACATACAGAGGCCCAACATTGAAGTAGCAGCTCCAGGCATTCTAGGAGCATAAATTACACATCTCATTTCTCAACCACCTATTACAATTTTGAAAGCCCTGGAGCACCAGGACAACGGAAACGCCCACAAAATGACCCCATTTTGGAAAGCTAACACCCCAACGTATAATCTATGAGGCCTAATTAGTCTTTTGAATGGTTCATTTTTTTCCCGAAGTTTTTGGAAACTGTGGAAAAAAAAATGAAAACGCATTTTTTTTACACAAAGTTGTCCATTCTTAAGATATTTCCAACACATAGCATGTACATAGCAAAAATGACACCCCAAAATACATTCTGCTACTCCTCCTGAGTATGGCGATACCACACGTGTGAGACTTTTACATAGTCTGGCCACATACAGAGGCCCAACATCCAAGTAGCACTGTCAGTTGTTCTAGGAGCATACATTACACACAAATTCCTGCCAACCTATCACATTGTTGAAGGCCCTTCATATTTCTAACACATAGCATGTACTGTACATACCAATTACAAACCAAAATACATTCTGCTGAGTAAAGGGTAAAGAAAAGATTACCTGCAGTTTTAGTAGTGCAGTGGTCCACAGAGAAGAGCATCGGTCCAGGCAGCAGGCAGGAACGTGGACAGCGACAGCAAAACAGGCAACAGGCAGGAATAGTCAGTACAGGTAGAGATGTCAGCACAGCCAAAGCATTAGTCCAGATAGCAGGCAGGGATGTGGTCAGCAGCAGCAAAAGAATCAAAGGATTGTCCATGCAGCAGGCAGGAATACTGTCCATAGTTAGTACATGCAGCAGGCAGAGGTATGGTCAGCACAGCCAGAGTATGTGTCCAGGGAGCAGGCAGTACCATCAAGCTTAGGGCATCGGTCAGGAAAGAATGGGGACAGGGGTAGAGGCTTCTCCCACCCAAATCGCTTTGAAGCCTCCGGGCAACCAGACCCTGTTATGGGAACACAGAAAACCAAAAACTGGTTTCTGAACTCCGAACACTATTCTGGAGCCCCTCACATATGTGAGACCCCTGTGTAGCAGGGTGAAAGATCAATCCAAGGGGCAGGCAAAAACATGGTCAACAGGCCGAGGTCAGTGCAGGTAAAAGGCAGAAATAGACGGTAGGCAGAGGCATAGCCGATGCAGTCCAGGGTCAGTTCACGTGAAAGGCAAAAACATGGCGGAAAAACAGTGCAGACGGTAGGCAGAGGAATAGTCGAGAAACAGGCCAGGGTCGGTTCACATAGAAGGCAATAATATGGTTGGTTGAGGAAGGGAAATATTCAGGACAGAAATTAAAAACGGGGAAATGGCAGTATTAGAAATATGGACTAATAATTTTCCAGAGTGTGATATCGCCTGAAGCATCCTCCGATGCAAAGGCCAGGTTGGGATGGACAGTCGGTACAATGGAAGCTGGTATCTTTCCTAATTCCTCTTTTGGTGCACACCTGACATTTTTTTTGGCGTCATCTTCTGGATCCTGTTGGTGGAATATGGTCTGGGAAATGGCGCTCATGTAGTCTGCTGACAGAATCGGAGCGAATGCTTTCTGGGGGGGATACTTGCTGATAAATCAGGGCAGTGACAATGTCTTCAATAAACTTTATGAAGGTGGTGGGTGTTTCTGTGTATTTTGGTATATATGGTAGATTATGAAAGAATTTAAAAGGGCCAAATGAAAAAAGTAAATTGCGACTTTTTTGTACCAGAATAAGGATTTTCTTGTTGAAAGATAGGGCTGCAACAACTGATCATTTAAATATCCCCCCCCCCCCCATGTATTTATTGTACTCAGTGATACAGGTAGGCTTGCGAACGGTACCGCGTCTTCTGTGAAGTTCCACCGAGGTGTCATCGTGGATGGTGGACATGATGTACATGTCTTTTCTATCCCTCCACTTCACAGCCAACACTTCTTCGTTCCTCAAGCTTGTCGATTCCCCCTTGGAATGTTTGTGGTGACAAGACACTGTGGGAAGCCCTTTCGGTTTTTTCTAGCTGTACCACAGGTCAAAGTTTGTTTGAGATATAGGTGGCGGAGAAGGGGCAAACTCGTATAATAATTATCCATATAAATATGGTACCCCTTCTGGAGGAGTGGGAATGCCAACTCCCAAACAATTTTCCCACTTATTCCCATGTACGAGGGACACTCAGGGGGCTGGAGCTGGGAATCTTTCCCTTCGTACACGCGGAATGCGTACACATAACCGGTGGCACTTTCACAAAGCTTGTTAAGCTTCAAGCCATACCTCGCCCTCTTACTGGGTATATATTGTTTGATTCCCAGCCGGCCTGTCAAATGCACCAGGGATTCGTCCAAAAGGGCGGGCATAGCTGGAGCTGGGGTTGGTTGCAATAAATTGTTGGGCAAACAGATTAGTTTTGTCCATGATGCCTTGAATCAATTCGTTCGGGAAAAATAAATTTAAAAAATCCATTTGTGAAAATCCTGCAGTGTTGACCTGCACACCCGGCTGTGCTGTAAAAGGGGGGATCGTGGCTGACCCTGTGGTAGAAGGCAGCCACAATGGGTTTGCCAAGGAATCTGGAAGATGGGTTTGGGCCCTACTTCTTTGGCATCCACTTGTGCTGGGTCTTTCCTCCTGGGGTCTAGCAGCGCTTGTACTGGGCCCCTCCTCCTGGCATCTACCGCCGCTGGCACTGCTGGTAGCTGCTTGGTTTTCAGACCGTCGTCTTTTTGGACGGACTACTTCCTCCTCTGATTCAGATCCCGATGTGCTGCCTTCGGGGGGCTCATATTCCGAATCAGAACCAGAATCTGAACTGAGCGGTGAGAGCTCCCTGTTGCTCTCATCGGTCAGACTCAGTATCTGGTATGCCTCTTCTGGGGTGTACATCTTTCTGGACATAGTGGCTGACTGGCTGTATGTACTCTGGTGGCAAGTGATGAGGTGGCGGGTACTCTGGTGGCAGATGATGAGGTGGCGGGTACTCTGGTGGCAGATGATGAGGTGGCGGGTACTCTGGTGGCAGGTGATGAGGTGGCGGGTACTCTGGTGGCAGATGATGAGGTGGCGGGTACTCTGGTGGCAGGTGATGAGGTGGCGGGTACTCTGGTGGCAGGTACTCTGGTGGCAGGTACTCTGGTGGGGAGGTGGCGGGTACTCTGCTGGCAAGTACTCTGGTGACAGGTGATGAGGTGGTGGGTACTCTGGTGGCAGGGGATGAGGTGGCGGGTACTCTGGTGGCAGGTGATGAGGTGGCGGGTACTCTGGTGGCAGGTGATGAGGTGCCGGGTACTCTGGTGGCAGGTGATGAGGTGGCGGGTACTCCTGATGGACAGGTACTCTGAGATGACAGGTACTTTGAGATGACAGGTACTCTGAGGTGACAGGTACTCTGAGGTGACAGGTACTCTGAGGTGACAGGTACTCTTTATTTAGTTGGGGCGATCTGGGCACAGTAGTACATGTAATTAGTAACTCACTGTTAGCTGATCTCTTCTCCTCACACTGGATCGTTGTGTGAGGAGAAGAGCCCAGCAACAGCAGTTACTATCTGTTTGTTTACATTAGTGACCGGCTGTGATTGGACACAGTCGGTTATGTGATGCAGAGCCATGTCTTTGGCTACAGTGATCGGGGCTGAGCTGTATCCAGGGGAAAAGCCTCAGCCTCGATCACTGCCCTGATCACCGCTCTTCCGCCGGAAACCAGCAGAATACACGCCACTTCCCAATGCCGCTCTGCATCTACCGTTACCGACGCTCTGCCGCCGCTTCAATACCCCCATCGGGGAACGGCTGTGTCCTGAGAGACACAACGGTACCCCGATCGCCGCTCTGCGGGCCCCAGGGGGCCCGCAGTAGCGGCGGAAAGCCGAGGACGTCATATGACGTCCACCCAGGATGGGAGATCCCATCTGTGGACGTCATTTGACTATGGCCGGGTATTGAAGTGGTTAAGCAACAGCTTTCTCTGATCCTCTGTAACGGGGGATCATGAGTTTCTGGTAAGCAGCCAGTCTGATTTCACGGTGGTGGAGCAAGCACGCTTTTTTCTTCTCACAGCAAGAATTTATGTATTTTGGAACTTTTTTAAGATATTTTCATATCACTTGGGTGATTTATTTTTTTTATACATGGACTTTTAATTATCACTTTGAACATTTTATTTTTGGATTGATTATTCATTTGACATGTGTTTTGTATATTATGTATACACTAAGGGGAACTCTTCACTTAGTTCTAAATATTTGGTTTGGTGATGATGTGTATGATCACCAATCTGTTTTAGCGCGATTCAACCCCCCTTTTTTTTCTTATTTAATTTCACTGTGTTTGTGTTACATAGATGAATCGCGGGTATAATTGTTATTGTTTATGTATTTCACTGTAGCGCAGTTATTCCTAACATTTTTCTTATCACCCCCAAAACAGCACAGGAAAAACCACCCCCAAAACAGCACAGGAAAAAACAAAAACAAGTAAAGATGACACCACTACCAGAAAAGCCTCCTCATTCGCTCCTTGCAGTGATATTGCTCCTCATTTTTCTCGGAAGTGCTTGTGGATCTTCAGCCATCCACCTCAGTGGTTGAGAAAAGGCAGGTATTTACACTCAGAATTGGCTGGAGCTCCAATTTGGAAGCATGCTAAAAGGATAAAAAGGAGTCTGATGTGCCCAGGTATTCTAATACTTGGCCACGTCACAATGAAAAAAAAAAAAAGTTTGATTTGATACAGTGTGATTGGTGCACTCTAGGGTTTATCCAAGTTGCAGCCACTCACTGCCAATCGAATTTGAGGTGTCTAAAATGCAATGCTCGAAAACCTGTAACCTTTCCAGAGGCTACAGTCTGATTTCATACCACTGTGAGCTGTATCATTTATGTGCTATGGTGTGTGGCTGCTTTCTGTATGGATAGAGAAGTAGACTGACAGAAAATCTACAGCCAGGAAGTTGCTGTCAAAAATAGTTTGCAGATTTAGTCAATACAGATAATAGATTTGGGTATATACCAGCAGTTCTGAATCGGCTTCTCCCTTGTGTAAGCTTGAGAATTGCAACTTTATTTAAAAAAATAAAATAGCAAAAGTTGTGTGCTGACATGGTTAAAGACTCAAGTCCTAAGGTTGGCAGCAACATCCATAAAGCATACAACCTATAACCTCTATACTCATCTCCTTTTGATATACTCTTTAGTCAAGCTCCTAATGTCTGGTACACACTATGGGGTTGATTTACTAAAGGCAAATATACTGTGCACTTGAAGAGCTTAGTAAACGAGGCAAAGAAAACTCAGGCACATGCAAGGAAAATTTAAAACAGCATTTTTGCTTGTACATAATTGGGTGATAGAAATCATCAGAGCTTCCCCTCAGATCTAGAGCAAATGCACATTATATTTGCCTTTAGCAAATCAACCAAAACAAAAAAGTACTTTTGGGCGAAAGGCATCCCGCGATTGTTTGTGCAATTTGTCAGGTAACAATTGCAGCAAAAATCTTGCCGCAATATGGGTGCCACTGAAAGTAACAGCGATCGCAAGCATGTCCTGCTTTTTGCGGAGATTCGAAATCGCGCACACGATCCAGAATGTCATTGAGTGAATGGAGCCCAATAGAAATTGTCAAACAGCACCCTGCCCGGATAGGCCTTTCCAAGTTCTGTTGACTTCTGATATAAACTTATCTGACTGTTGGGTGTGTAGGCATGTGCCAATTACTGCTCCTGTGAGCTCCCCTCACTAGGAGTTTTTAAATTAGTCAAACTTTGTTACAACCTGCATACAAGTAAAAATAAAATAATGTGGTTGCATAAATGTGCACACCCTCTTATAATACTGGGGTTTTAGTTGTGTTCAGAAATAAACAAATCACATTCAAATTCATGTTAAATAGGAGTCAGTACACACCTGCCATCATTTAAAGTGCTCGATTAACCCCAAATAAAGTTCAGCTGTTCTAGTCGGTCTTTCCTGACATTTTCTTAGTCGCATCCTAAGGCAAAAGACATGGTCCACAGAGAGCTTCCAAAGCATCAGAGGGCTCTCATTGTTAAAAAGGTATCAGTCAGGAGAAGGGTACAAAAAGAATTTCCGAGGCATTAGATATACCATGGAACACAGTAAAGACCGTCATCATCAAGTGGAGAAAATATGGCGGTGACATTACCAAGAACTGGACGTCCCTCGAAAATTGATGAAAAGACAAGAAGAAAACTGGTCAGGGAGGCTCCCAAGACGCCTACAGCAACATTAGCTACTTAAAGACCGGGTCCATTTTTCAGACCGTGTTTAAAAGTTCATTTTTTTTTTGCTAGGAAAAAAATTGTTTGGGGGTCCTAACACCCTAGAGAATAAAATTGCTGTCATTGCAATACTTTATCACACCGTATTTGCAGTGGTCTTACAAGCACACTTATGGAAGCAGAAAAAAAAAAAACCCACAACAGTAAAGTTAGCCTAATTTTGTTTTATATTGTGAAAGGTAATGTTACACCGAGTAAATCGATACTCAACATGCCACGCTTCAAAATTGCACCCGCTCGTGGAATGGCAACCAACTTTTACCCTTAAAAATCTCCATAGGTGACATTTAAAAATTTCTACAGGTTACATGTTTAGAATTAGAGGAGGTTTAGTGCTAGAATTATTGCTCTCACTCTAACGATCCCTCACGTGTGGTTTGAACATAGTTTTCATATGCGGGCGTGACTTACGTATGCGCGAGCTCAGCAGGGCGATTTCAATTTTTTTTTTTTTTACTTTATTTTTACACTGTCCCTTTGAAAAAAAGGGGTCAAAAAGTCTTTAAAACTCATATTTACACTAAAATGCAATAAAAAAGTCCCCTTTAAGATCATTGGGCGGAAGTGACATTTGATGTCGCTTCTGCCCTTCAATGCTATGGAGCCGAGCAGGGCCATCTTTCCCTCACTCGGCATCCAGGCAGTGAGGGGGGAAAAGGACCCGATCGTCTCCGCCTTTTCCGATGGCTCCAGTAAGCGTCAGAGACAACCGAATAGTGGCGGGAGAAGGTCCCCTCTCTCGCCCCCGGTAAAAGTGAACTTGCAGCAAATCCACCTAGACCACTTTTATCTGAGGACCGCCGGCCGTTTTTAAAAATACTGAGGTTACAGCAGCTAGCTGCTGTCATAACGGTATTTAACATCAAAGTAGCAATGTATAATGACAGTTTTTAAGTGGTTAAAGGAGCTGCAGGAATATCTGACAAGTACTGGCTGTATGCTACATTTGACATCAATCTCCCATATTCTTCATATGTCTGGGCTATGGGGTAGAGTGGCAAGATGGAAGCCTTTTCTTGCAAAGAAAAATATCCAAGCCGGGCTAAATTTTGCAAAACACATCTGAAATATCAAAAGCATGTGGGAAAAATAGGATTTTTTCGTCATACTTACCTGTAAAATCCTTTTCTTTGAGTACATCATGGGACACAGAGACAGGCTAATATTCATTACCTGGTGGTTATACTTCATAAAATGAATAGACACTGGTAGACCAAAGGACAGGAAGTGATCCCTATATAACCCCTCCCATACAGGAAGTACCTAAGTTTTGTAGCAAGCACTAAATCCTCAAAAAAGAGAGGAGGGATCTCTGTGTCCCATGATGTACTCAAAGAAAAGGATTTTTACAGGTATGACAAAAAATTCCTATTTTTTTCATACATCATGGGACACTTAATCAGGCTAATATACATTACCTGCTGGGATGTCCCAGAGAAATAGCCGAGAGAAGGGAGACACCCTGCAAACCAATAGCCATCAGAACTTATAGGACAGCCTGCAATACACTGAATCCAAAAGCCAAATCCTCAGGCTGCTCGAACATCCACTTGATAAAAAGGTCTGATCCTCGGATCTCCGCAGATCTAGAGAAATAAACCTTGACTGCCTGGACAACGTCCAAAGAATGCAGTCGTCTCTTCCGCCGAACGAGGCTGAGAGAAAAAGGGCAAAATAATGTCCCGATTTAAATGAAAGGCTGACACCACTTTTGGCAAGAAAAAAAAAAAAAAGGAGGGAACAGGTCGTAACACGACTGTCATGGTGAAGGATCAAATACGGTTCCCTGCATGAAAGGACTGCCAACTCCAACACCCTTCTAGCCAAGGGGGAAGGCTAGCTTGCGTGACAGTAATTCTAATTGAATTTCCTTAATAGGTTCAAATCGTTGTTTCTGTAACACAGACAGCACCAAGTTCAAGTCCCAAGGACACATAGGTGACCTAATGGAGGGAAGCGAGTTGCCCCTTGCATGAAGGTTCGCATCAGTGAACGGGAGGCTAAAGGGCTTTGGAAGAATACTGATAGGGCTGAAACATGACCTCCGATTGTACTCAGAGCCAACTTGATTACCACAGCTGACTGTAGAAAAGAGAGAAAATAGTCCCAATCACATTTCCGAGGATGCCATTTTCTGGCTTCACACCAAGCAATACAAGTCTTCCAGACCCTATGATAAATCTTCCCAATGACAGCACTGGTCCCGAGATGCCACGGTCCTTTAACATCCTGGCTTCTATAGCCATGCTGTCAAAATTTAGAGACGGTAAATTGGGGTGTAATATATATAGGACCCTGAAACAGTAGATCGGGGCGACGTGGCAGCATCCATGGCCCGTCTATTGTCAGTCTCACGATCTCTGGGCACCAGGGCCTTCTGGGCCAGGCTGGTGCCACCAGAATGACGAACCACCTCTCTCTGAATCCTGCGCAACAAATGTGGAAGGAGAGGGATCGGAGGGAAAGCATAAACCAGGGAGTAGTGGCTCCATGGAACTATCAGAGCATCTGCTCCAATTGTCAGAGGATTTCTTGTTCGAGACACAAACTGCTGTAGCTTGTTGTTGAACCTGGATGCCAGTAGGTCGACCTCTAGCCATCCCCAACGTTAGCAAATTTCCTGGAACACCTCAGTGTAGGGACCATTCCCCCAGGCAGATCTGCTGACAGCTGAGATAATCTGCCTTCAGTTCTCTACTCCCAGGATATAGACTGCCAATATAATTGGCACGTCCCACTGCACAGGCTAGTATGTAGTTCTCCTCCTTCAGAGCTGAACAAAACTCCTGGTACCGCCTTGGTGGTTTATATAGGCCACTGCCGTGGCATTGTCGGACTGTACCCTGATTGGGCAGTCCTGAAGCTCCACCGTCCAGGACAGTAGGGCCAAACGTACTGCATGTAATTCTAGGACGTTGATGGGCAGGGTCTGCTCTGTCCATGACCATTTCCCCCAATCTAGGGTCACTCCTCAGCCTGAGAGACTGGCACCTGTAATCAGTACTCTTCAAGTTACTGGGAGAAAGAATTTTCCCTTTCACAGGTTCTGGTCCTGCAACCACCAGTTTAGGCTTAAGCATGCCCGAGATAAGCACATTGGATAATCCAGGGCTTTTCTTCCTCTGTTCCAAGCCAACAAGAGATTTTGTTTAAGGGCCTGGAATGGAACTGGGCATAGGGCACTGCCTCGAAGGAGGATACCATCCTCCCTAGAAGACTCATACAGAGCGGGTGGCAAGAATACACTTGCTTAGACCATGCTTAGGATCAGATCTAAATACTTTAGACTTGAGCTGGTCTCAAGGCTGACTTTGGTATTTATTATGCAGCCTAAGCTTTTCAAGTACCACACTGTGTATATTATGCTCCGTTCTAGAGCCGGCACTTTGTGATCTCTGAGCAGGTGGTCGTCCAGCTACCAAAATCCCTTGGGCCCTTAAAAGACCCAGTACTGGTGCTAGGACCTTTGTGAACACCCAGGGAGCTGTAGCAAGCCTAAAAGGGTAGAGCCACAAAACTAAAAAATGACGTTCCACTACTGAAAAAAAACATAGGAACCTCTGATGAGGCTGAAAAATAGGTACGTGTTAATACGAGTCTTTTATAAATCGATGGAGGCTAGAAAGTCTCCTCTCTGGAGTGAGGTTACTACTAAACGCACAGACTCCATGCGAAAGGACTGGATCAATGCCTGTTCAGGGACCTTTAGGTCCAAAATAGGCCTTGTGTTCCAGTTTGGTTTCTGAACCGTAAACTGGTTTGAGTATAACCCTGTGCCCCTTTCAAATACAGGAACCTCTACAAATCACTCCTTGACGCACTAGATATTGCCTTCAGGCACTACACTGGATCTTAGAAACCCCTTGAGGGGGAACTCCAGCTTATAAAACAATTCGTCCTGAATTGTTTTTCAAATGTCCGCAAAGTGCAGCAGCCTTCCCCCCACCCGATGGAGTGGGGGCATCCCCTCAAAAAGAGCTTGGTGCTGGGTTTAGAAGAATTTTGGACTCAGGGCCTTTTCTGGCCCTGCGCCTTGCCCCTGGCTCTAGCGCCCTGTTGGCAGCGGAACCACCCTGACGCTGAAACATTTGAGGAAGCAGTCCCTGGGTTTTTAGACATGGGACGTCTGGTGCTTTTCTTCACAGGAAATAGAGAACTCTTGCCTCTGATAACCTTTTGGATATATTTGTCCATGTGATCACCGAATAAACATTTCCCATGAAACCTGCCAATAACGTTTTACAAAGGAAGCTCGGCTGACCAGTTCTTAAGCCATAAAAGTCTGCGCATATATTTATAGACAAGAGAGCCAGACAAGAAACCTGCTGTATTGAATCCTTTAAAGAATCAACAGCAAAACACAGTGCTTAAGGCAGGGCTTGACAAATTTGCTTGGAATCTAGGAGCCAGCTAAAAAAGTTAGGAGCCAGGTTTTTTTTTTTTTTTTTTTTTTTTTTTTTAAACGACCGACAGCTTTATTTTCAATATAAAAATTAACCAATCTTAAATTTACACAGAGACGACTAGAATGAATGTGACTGCTTTTATTTCCTGCCATGCAGGGACACAAGACCACCATATTCCCGCTAAGGATCCAATCAGGTCCGCCTGAAAAACTGACAGGCGAACCTGATCAGGGGCCAAGCAGGGAGATGACAAATAATAAATTCATTTTAATTGACCACTTCCTTCCCGCAGGACGACTATATACGTCCTGTCTTTGAAGAGAAATACCGTTGTTATGGTAGCAGCTAGCTACCATAACCCCGGTATCTTCTTCAAGAGCTGGCGGTTCTCTTTCAGATAAAAGTGGTCTCTGCAGCAGATTCGCAGCGAGATCACTTTTATCGGCGGCAGGAGAGGGGCCCCCCCCTACCGCCGTGCTCCGGTGCCCTTCACCGCTTACCGTGGCAGTCGGTAACGGCGGAGGCGATCCGGATCTGTCCCTGGCCTGACATGGAGACGAGTGAGAGGAAGATGGGCCCCCCCGCCCATCTCTAAGTCATTGCAGGGCAGAAGCGACGTCAAATCTTCACTTCCACCCATAGCTCTTAAAAGGGAAATTTTATTATTTTTTTTTTCAAATGACAATTTTTTTTTTTTTTTAATGCATTTTAGTGTAAATATGAGATCTGAGGTCTTTTTGACCCCAGATCTCACATTTAAGAGGTCCTGTCATGCTTTTTTTCTATTACAAGAGATTTTTACATTCCTTGTAATAGGAATAAAAGTGACTTTTTTTTTTTTAAAAGAACAGTGAAAAAATAAAAAAGTTAAAATAAATAAGAAAAAATTTTTTTTTTAAATGTGCCCCATCCCTTGTAATAGAAATAAAAGTGACACAATTTTTTTTCTTTTAAAAACTGTAAAAATAAAAAGTAAAATATATAAGAAAAAAATTTTTTTTTAAACGCGCCCCGTCCCGCCGAGCTCGCTTGCAGAAGCGATCGCATATGAGTAGCGCCCACATATGAAAGCGGTGTTCAAACCACACGTGAGGCATCGCCACGAGAGTTAAAGCGAGAGCAATAATTCTAGTCCTCCTCTGTAACTTAAAACATGCAACCTGTAGAATTTTTTAAACGTCGCCTATGGAGATTTTAAAGGGTAAAAGTTTGTCGCCATTCCACGAGCGGACGAAATTTTGAAGCGTGACATGTTGGGAATCAATTTACTCGGCGTAACACTATCTTTCACAATATAAAAAAAAATTGGGCTAACTTTATTGTTTTCTTATTTTTTAATTAAAAAAAAAAGTATTTTTTCCCAAAAAAGTGCGCTTGTAAGTCCGCTGCGCAAATACGGTGTGACAGAAAGTATTGCAATGACCGCCATTTTATTCTCTAGGGTGTTAGAATAAAAAATATATATAATGTTTGAGGGTTCTAAGTAAAGGGAAGGAGATGAGCGAGCAGTGAAAACAGGTAGGGAAAGCTCCATTAGCATTGATGGATGTCTTGTCATACCAACGGCCACCACCAGAGGGCGCCTGATTGCAGAAGGAACCATAGGACTGCAGTAGGCCACGGCCTGAATTACCGGCGCGGCCCATCGTGATCGCGCCGGGAGGGGGGGGTGTCGAACGGACACAGGATACCCCAGCTGTGCCGCCCCAGGCGCCAGGTCGCTAATTCTAGTCGCAAATGCGACCTGGCGCCCGGGGTTTGTCAAACCCTGGCTTAAGGAATATCTGTCTTACTTTCAGGCAGATCATCCACCCATCAGGCAGTTTGACCCGATCCTTTATAGACTGGCAAATACCAATTGCTGCAACAGCTGGCTGAATAGCTGAACTGGCCAAAGAAAAAAAAAGGAAGCCCTTAATAATAACTCCAATTTCTTGTCAGGGTCTTTCAAGCCCTGTGCGTTATCTACCGGACAAGTTAGGTTATTTAAAAAAGGAAGAGACTGCAGCATCTATGGCTGGCATGCTCCATTTTTAAATTAACCTTTCATCCATGGGATATAAAAAAAAAAGGAAAAGCTCTTTAGGAGGAACGAAAGTCCTGTCAGGATGTTCCAAATCAGCATACACCGCCTGTTCCAACAGGGATTGTAGAGGGAATGTGTGCAACCTGAAGAGGCCTCAGAGATCCCAAAGAGGACCAGGGGGGCTCAGTCACCTCTGCAAGAGGCAACTTAAAAGGCAGAACGAACCATTTCAGTCAGAGTCAAGCTCAAAAGCCTCTGCTACTGAGAGGCAGACATTGACTGGATATCTTCTTGTCCAAATTGTTTGGAGGCAGACAGATCTGCCGGGCACTCCACCAAATCCTGAGCTTTAAGCTCCTCCCCATCCTCAACCCATTCCTGCTCCAGACTAGGAGACTACGGGGAAGGGGGATGTCACACTTCCTGCCACCCTGCAGGATGGAGGCAATCATGCCAGCAATTCTGTGCTCTAACCCAGCTGGGGCTGAGGACAGTTCATCCTCAGTGATAAAGCAGCATTGACTGTAGGTACAATACCAGATAGGTGCAGCGGCTCAGTATGCCTGGAAGCCTCTGGTCCTTCAGGGGATACAACTAGGTTCATTAGGAACTACTGACGACATAGGTGTGCCCTTCCCTGTGGTGTTAGCCCCACTCCTCTTTTTGGACGACATTTAATAGCCAAACAAAAGTACTTGGGTGTAGTAATAAAACACCTCAGAAGGGAGCCCCTATGCAACAATCCTAAGCACCTTTAGACTGTCAAGCAACACCTGGTGACTCACGTGATCCAGGTAAGGAAAAATTAACCACTGCAAAGGTCTGTTCAGAGCCTGCTCTGTGTCCCACAGCTGCTGAAAGCACCACATATGCTTGGCCTATACAGCTTAAAATAAGCTGGGTGTGTACCGGAGCATTCTGTATGTGCGCAGTCCCGGCATAACTATTTATGTACGACGCAAATCTTTGTGCGCCCAGATAAAAGCTACAGTGCATGTGCAGCAAAGCCACGTGTGCCATGGCCACCAAACTGCTGAGCCCAGCGGCGCTCTTGCAAACACGTGCGCCACAGCAAACCAAGGCAAAACTAAGGCCTTATAGGCTGAAACGCATCAACTGATTTAATCAGCGTTTGTTCACTGTGGCTATTCAATAACATGAAGAAATTTTAAGAGCAAACAACGGGAGTGCGGATCATTTTATCTACACACTTTCCAAAACACCCACAGTAAGCCCAAAACTCCCCCATACGGTCACCGTACAGAGGTGTCCAGCTTTTAGTTAGCTTGACTGATTGTGGGGGTGTCTTAGTGATTGTAACAAAGGGGTTTCACTTACCCGTCCAGGCAAAGAGCCACTTAGAAACTAAAGGCCCAATCTTCACCCTTCACAGTGGGTTCCTGTCACTTGAACCTTCAAGGATTGGGTACCCTTTTCATGTTTAGGGTTCACTCCCTTGGACCTGTACAGTACCCTGCAGGAAATGCCTTAGTGCTGTAGTTTCCAAGATTTCCACTCTGCAGGGTCCAGCGTCTGGAGGCCACATTACAGGCAAAACTTTGCAGGATCTTGAGTCTTTGCGAGGCTCTGGTACCATTTATCTAAGCATAAAAGCCTGTGTCAAATGGATCAGATCGGTCAACCCCTTGATTCATTTTGGAACCTTTTGTGGTACTGGAGACCTGGAGCTCAAACAAACCGTGCCTTCCACCTTGTACACTGGTTAAAAAAAAATAAAAAAATAAAGTACTTCCTGTATGGGAGGGGTTATATAGGGGATCACGTCCTGTCTGAAGACCTTTGGTCTACCAATGTCCAATCATCTGATGAAGTATAACCCAGCAGGCAATGATTAGACTGACTGTCCCATGGTGTATGAAAAACAAATGTGTTATGGTCTGATGAAATCAAGGTTGAACTTATTGGCCACTATTCCAAAAGAGGTTTGGCACAAAAACACTGCACATCACCAAAAGAACACTATACCCACAGTGAAGCATGGTGGTGGCAGCATAATGCTTTGGGGCAGTTTTTCTTCAGCTGGAACAGGGGCCTTAGTCAAAGGTAGGGGGAATTATGAACAGTACCAAATACCAGTCAATTTGGCACAACCTGCAGACTTTTGCTAGAAAGCTGAACATGAACTTCATCTTTCAGAATGACAACCCAAAGCATACATCCAAATTAACAAAGGAATGGCTTCACCAGAAGATTAAAGTTTTGGAATGGCCCAGCCAAAGCCCAGACCTGAATCACATTAAAAATCTGTGGGGTGATCGGAAGAGAGCTGTGCACAAGAGATGCCCTCGCAACCTGACAGATTGAGTGTTTTTGCAAAGAGTGGGAAAATATATAGTCAAGAAGTGCCATGCCGAGACTCACACCCAAAAAGTTTGAGTGCTGTAAAAATAAAGTATATATATTTATTCAAAAAGTGCTTCAAAAGTTTAAGGATGTGCACACTTATGCAACCATGTTTTAGTTTTGTCCCTCCACCTAAAAGATTTGTTGTTCAACCTAGTTGTACTATACCCAAATATTTAAACCCAGTATATCAGAGACAATCTAGCTCCGCTTTTAGAAAAGTTTAAAAGGAAGAAAGACATCTGGTGTCGGCTCCCTCTATGGTAGGGCGCGTAAATTTCATCAAGATGATCTGGATGCCACAATTAATGTACATATTACATAACTCACCGGTTTGGATTGGGAGGGACTGGTTTGTAAAAACAAATTCAATCTTTAATCTATCTAGTTAATCTGGAGGAAGGGTCAGGCCAGGATCAGTCTTCAGACCTTGCAGCGCCCTAACAGGGAGGGGGGATTGGCGGTGCCCCATCCATATAGGTATTTTCTGGTGGCCCAGATGCAACATCTGGGGGGTGCGAACGCGGGGGAGAGGTCAATTCCAGCGTAAAAATCATGTTATCAGGGAACCCGCATAATTCCCTGGTAGGGGCATTGGAAGCCGGGTCATTAGGATGCGTATTTCCAACATATAAATTGGTTATAAAAGTTTGGCAGTTAGTGAAGATTGACCTGGGATATAGGGGGTTACGGAGTTTTCACCTATATGGCAGAATGGGCAGCTACAAGAACTGCAGGCTATAGGAGTAAACAGGATGTGGGAAAGGGCGGGTATAAATAGGCTGAAGCAAATATTTGATGGCAATATATTAAAGTCCTTTGCGGGCCTGAGACGGGAGTTTGGAATTCCCAAAGAATCATTTTACTTTTACCTCCAGATTAGGCATGCATTAGATAAGCAATTCAAGATTAAGGCACTGGAATGGTGTAGTGCACCGCTGCTTAGTAAGGTGGTAAGGGTACCTAGCCTTAAGGGGCTAATATAAGGAATTTATGACCATCTAATGACCAGGACAATCAGTTTAGCTCCACTTTCGCGTGCAAGGGAGGGGTGGGGGGCCGATGTGGGGGAGTTGAGCGATGAGCAGTGGGAGAGGATATTGGAGCATGGTCCACTGGTGTCCCTCTGTCCGTCGCAGCGGGCTTCGCACCTCTTGTTTGTACACAGAGCCTACTATACCCCCAAGAGGCTGCATAGATTTGGTCGAAGACCAAACGATAAATGCCCCAGATGTCTAGAGACGGGCGATCTTATACATAAAATGTGGAGTTGCCCGAAACTAGTTAGGTACTGGACTGAGATCCTAAACATTATAGATGCTAGATTCGGGATAAGAGTGGAATACGAGGCTAAGGCGTGTGTGCTGGGGCTAATTAGTAAGAATATTGGGGAAGACCACATAGGAATAGCAATTGTACGTTGTTTATACCAGGCGAGGAAATTGATCGCGAAAGCATGGTTATCAGTGCCTCCTACTCCTGAAGAATGGGTTAGCACAATGAACTCAGTAGTTGGAACAGAAAGGATAATCTATACCAGAAGGGGGAAGTTATAGGAAGTTCATAAGGATTTGGGGTTTGTGATGTCAGGGAAGGAATAGGGAAATATAAATCTTTAGTGAGGGTAGGAATATTAGTATCAAGGAATAGATATATGAGGGAATAAGTATTAAGTAATGTGTATCTAATTGGGTAATAAGTTTTGCCAAGCTTAAGACATGACTATTTTAAAAAATAAGCAACTGTGGAGGAGGGAGGGTAATTGGGGTGATAGGGGAGGGGGGTGGGGGGAAATAAAGGAAAAAGTAAGGGTTAGATAACTTGTTTTTGATTGTGTTATGGGATAATAAATTAAGGAATGTCGGTTTTGTTTTTATATTGTTTATGATGAATAATGTATAACCTGAAAAACTAATAAAAAGGATATGATTAAACAAAACCTAGTTGTACAGTTTATAGATCACATTAAAAAAAAAGGTGGAAAAGTTCTGAAATGTATTTGTCTTTTTACATCACAGAAACCTGACTTTTAATAGGGGCATAACATTTTCTACCCACACCATTGTTATGGCACTGGAAAGGGGTCATTTTCATATTTTGCCAAAACCATTTGAGATAACAGGGCTCATTTTTTTCAAGTTTAGCTTAGGTTTGAGTAATTTGGACCTCAAGTGCCAATTGATTTTAATGCTCATTTGTGTGTGTCACAACAAATTTTTATTCATGAAATTTTACTTAAATGGTTTACAATTACTATTGCACGCACATAAAGTCCTTTTGGTTTTTCTGTTTCGGTCTAGATCTGTTTTGCAAACCTGCAGCATTACGTACCAATTGAGTGTAATGAAGGATTCGGTGTCCAAAGTGATTTTAACCACTGGGCACTTAAACCCCCTTAATAACCAGACCAATTTTCAGTTTTTGGTGCTCACATTTTGAATGACAATTACTCAGTCATGCAACACTATCTATATGAAATTTGTCCTTTTTTCACACAAATAGAACTTTTTTTTGGTGGTATTTAATCATCCCTGGGTTCTTTATTTTTTGCGCTAAGAAAAAAAGACCGAAAAATCTGTAAAAAAAAAAAAAAAAAATGCATTTTTCTTCATTTGTTATAAGATTTTGCAAATTAGTAATTTTTCTTTATATGTTGGCCAAAATTTATACCGCTACATATCTTTGTTAAAAATAACCGAAATCGGTGGATATTATTTGGTAAGTTAGAGTCCAAAAGCTATGGTACCAATATCTGAAAATTGATCACGCCTGAAGTACTGACGGCCTATTTAATTTCTTGAGACCCTAACATGCCAGAAAAGTACAAATACCCCCCAAATGACCCCTTTTTGGAAAGAAGACATTCCAAGGCATTTAGAAAGAGGCATGGTGAGTTTTTTGGAGTTGTCACTTTTCCCCCACAATTCTTTGCAAAATAAAGGTTTTTTTTTTACTTTTTTTTTTCACAAAATAGTCATTAGCAGGTTATTTCTCACACACCGCATATGAATACCACAAATTACACCCCAAAACACATTCTGCTATTACTCCCGAGTACGGCGATACCACATGAGACTTTTACACAGCGTGGCCACATGCAGAGGCCCAACATGCAGGGAGCACCATCAGGCGTTCTGGAGCACCCAGGCCAATTCTGACATTTCTCTCCTACATGTAAAAAAATCATTAGCTAGAAAATTACATAGAACCCCAAAACATTATACATGTTTTTTTAGCAAAGACCCTAGAGAATACAATGGTGGTCATTGCAACTTTATCTTGCACGGTATTTGCGCAGGAATTTTTTAAACGTTTTAGGAAAAAAAAAAAAAAGTTTTGTGCTTTAAAAAAACCAAAACAGTAAAGTTAGCCCAATGTTTTTGCTTAATGTGAAAGATAAAAGTTACGCCGAGTAAATAGATACCCAACATGTCACCTGTCAAAATTGCACGCGCTTCTGGAATGGCGCCAAACTTCGCTACTCAAAAATCCCCATAGGCGACACTTTAAAAATTTACTGATTACATGTTTTGAGTTAGAGGAGGTCTAGGACCAAAATTATTGCTCTCGCTCCACCGATACCTCACATGTGTGGTTTGAACACAGTTCATTTGTGGGCGGGACTTACGTATGCATTTGCTTCTGCATGCGAGCACACAGGGACACTTTAAAATTTTTTTTGTTTTTTATTGTTCATTTTACTTTTAGTTTGATGCTTTTTTTCCCCCCCAAAAATTTTTTTGACCACTTTTATTCCTATTACAAGGGATGTTTACATTCCTTGTAATAGGAATGTGGCATGACAGGTCCTCCTTTCAGCGAGATATGGGGTCAATAAGACCCCACATCTCACCTCTAGGCTGGGAAGCCTGAAAAAAAAAAAAAAAAAAAAAAAAAAAATCCCGCACAAAGTAAAGGACGTTGTATGACAGCTGGCTGGCAGGAAGTGGTTAAAACGCTTTTTTTTTTTTAACACAAAGTTGTCTATTTATACAATATTTCTAACACAGCATGTACATACCAAAAATGACACCCCGAAATAGATTCTCCTACTCCTGAGTACGACGATACCACATGTGAGACTTCCACAGCCTGGCCATATACAGAGGCAGAGTATTGCAGAGTATTAGGGATGGCTGGAGTTCACTGAGCAGTGCTGTGGGCACTACACATCCAGCCCACAGCGCTGCAGTCATCCATCCCCCTCTCAGTGTACCGATCGGTACACAGGAGGGGAACCAGCGTCATGAGATGACGTTGGTTTGTTTACATGTGATCACTCCGTCATTTGACGAAGCGATCACATGGTAAACGGCCACGATCAGCGGTCATTTACCGGGATCCGTGATGCCCGGCGGTCACAGATGTGTTCGGGTGCGCACCCCAGGGGGCGCGCGTGCAAGAGGGGAATTCTGGGAGGACGTCATAGTACGCTCACAGAGTTAAGCAACCGCCCTGCAGCAGTCATTTGGCTATGGGCCGGTTGTTAAGTGGTTAAAAGCCAGGCCCTATATCTTCTCTGGCCAGGGGTCCTCCCTGAAGCTCACCTTGGGGCACCATTGAGAAATCTTTGTAAAATTCCACTGTGCCCAGAACCAAGTGAGCAAAAGTTGATCATAGAAACAAGCAACTAATAAAATCCCCACTTAAAAAGGTGCCTACAGACACAGGTTTTATTGGGGTACCTTGCAGTTTTGTTTGCCAAATGACCTGAAGGCATCTGCCTATAAAGCTTGCTGTGTCCTGTATGAGAAACATTTTGCAACGCATACTGTAGTGATTCTATATCTGCTAGACACCACCAACATTCACCTTAAGGTTACTTTCTAGGCACTTTGTAATTTACATTACCTTTTTCAAGAGCATTTTAATGAATGCCCCATCAAATTTCATAGAAAGGTAAAATGGTTGAAATAGAATTAGCAAAGAAATTACGATTAACTGTTTTATTAGGACAAAACTATTGCAAGAAAGATACAGAGTACCATTCAAATTTTAAGTGCAGTATGTAACAGTCTGAACACTGGTATAACATGACTAGAAAACCCCACACCAAAACTCTCCAATACAACAGTAATCAGTACGGTATGAAAACAGGATAAGTGAAAGGCTACAAGTCCACATTACCGAAGCAAACAGTGCAGAATGCCTGTCTACATAACAGATGCTAAACATATACAGGTGAGGAGAACACTGATGGGATTAACTCTGCAATCCTGGAGCTGTATTCACAGACACAAAAGGTTCAGTTCTCTTCTTTGCCTTCTTTTCCCTTCCTGATTTCGTCACCTTTCTTCTCCTGGTAAAAAGAATTTAGGTCTTGGTTAACGTGACCCAACAGCAGAGCAAAGACCCAATAAATCTATATTTTTTTTTCCCACATTTAAAATATCCATTTATCCATAGAGTGGTAAAGAATAGATTATTAAATATATATGTATGTACATCTATGTAATCAGACTAACTCAATATTCCACAATATGTACCTCCATCTTATCTCCACATCACAGTCCTAATACTTAGAATTTCTATCACCAGTGTCTCACGTGGTTCTAGGTTCTATAACTCCTTTATTTTATCCACAAACACCCCCCTCCCCCTAAAAAAACAAAAACAAAAAAAAAAACCCAATTTTTCAAAAGATGGAAGGGTTCTACTTTTATAGCATACCTAGGCGGGCAGACTACCTCTCCCATCAGGCTCTTTCCTTCTTCCGAATACATAAATCGGTTCCATTTTGCCCAGGTTTTGTAGTACTGTTTTCCCATTTTGGGCTGAGAGGATTAGATCCTCCATAGCCCCTCTTACCCCATTTAGCCACCTTGCAATAGAGGGTGGCTCAGGTTCCCTCTAACACAAGGTGACAGGCTTTGGCAGCATTTATTAGGTGGCACAACACAGACCTTTTACTTCTGCACTGGGATTTGTGAGCAAAGAAGAAAAAAAGGCAGAATCATCTGGTATTAAAAAGTCAGTGAAATTTTTGGGAAAACTTCCAAACCTCTGTCCAATATTGTCTAATCTTAGAACAAGACCAAAATATGTGAAATAGGGTCCCGATTTCCTCCCTGCATCGCCAACAATGATCTGAGGCCTCCGCAGAAAATTTACGAAGCCTTGATGGAGTTAGATACCATTGTGTCAGTTTGTAATTAGATTCCTGAACTAGTGTACTAATTGATGAATTCAATGCAAGGTGAAAGATGTTCTTATGCTGGACTGGGGTAAAAATCTTATCAAGGTCCCTTTGCCATTTATGGATGCTTGGCATTACAAAGTCCTCTGGGGGAGTATTTAGAAACGCATACATCTTGGAGATCCCAGGGGAGTGGCTTGCTCTTCAAAAAACAAAAAATTCAAATGCAGTTAATTCCCATTGATAGTTTGTGCCTCTGGGGGCAATGCAGCAGTCTGGCCTACCTCATTGAACCCCTTTTTCATATGGATACCAAGTAATGGAAAAAAAAAATTGTAATATTGTATGGTAAATCCATTAGGGCCTGGTGCCTTCCCAGGTTTCACTGTTTTTATTACCGCATTCAGCTACTTGATGGAAATAGGTGTCTCCAGGTTTTGGCAGTCCAGCGATGATACCCGAGGTAAGTATGCTGAGGAAAGGTATTCTTCTAGGGAGGCCCGAGGTGCCAGGTTATATAGAGAAGAATATTCTCCAAATGTTTCTTTTGGTAGTGATATTAATTGTCCATCTTTTTATTTATTTGGGATAGAGAGATAGAGGGATAGAGGGATAGAGATACATATATACATATCGCTTTCTCTAAGTTTCCCTGCTAGCAATTTACTGTGTCCTCTTGTGCCGGAGCTCCAAAACCCGAATTTCCTCCAGCAACTTCCCCATCTGTTTTTCTCTTTAACCTAGATCCATGTTTAATCAGGATTCCCCGGATCACTTCCTTATGCGCCTCCCAAACCATGCCCGGGTCGCTCCCCAGGATATCGTTCATCTGAAAATACGCTGTAATCTTTTGCTACATCTTCGAGAATTTCAAGATTCTGTAGCAAACTTTCATTTAGATGCCACCATCTCCGTGGAGTAAACCGCATCAGATAAAGAGGCGCAAGATGACCGGGGCATGGTCATTATGTTTCCTATAGATACTTCCAATACTGAAGTAATGTGGCATCAGGAATAGATCTATGCGGGAGTACACTTGGTGGGGAATGAAAAGAAAAAAAAAAAAAAAAAAAAAAGTGTAGTCTCTCTTGCATGCAAAATCTACTAACCGTAGTTCTTGTAACTTCCACATTATACCACCCCTAATGACTGAGACAGCAGATGTCCCTGAAGAGGTATCCAATGTGATATTAAGATCTCCCCAAGAATCAATTTACCTTCGGCAAACTGTTAATTCTAAAAACTTTCCTCATAAAGGAACCTTGATGTACAATCAGTACGCACAAAGTGGCCAGGGTTACCTTAACACTTCCTACGGACCCTTTAAGATAAATAGACAGTTTTTATCCACGTTTGTCCACAGGATCTGATTGGAAATTTAGATGAATATACCTTTGGATTTTGCTTCTTGGTTAGGGGCATGATATATGCATGGAAAAAATCTGTTCTGAAGGAGGGCAAGTCCACCTGCCCGAAAGTGTGTTTCCTGTACGAATGCTATATCCGTACCTAGACGTTTCAGATTGAAAAGCATCCTTCTTTTCTCTTGGACATTAAGTCCTTTGGCACTTAAAGAGGTCACCTTTATCTCCTCCATCTCTTCTTGGGGGGTAGGAGAGCCAACTCTTCTCTATATAAAAACAATATATGTCTGTCTATCCCCGTCCCCCCATCTCCAGAGCTTTTTCTTTACTCTTCCCGGCACCTGACCTCCTATTACTTCCTCCACATCCTCCCTCTTGCTGCCGCGCCCCCCATACCTTCTCTGCTAATTCGGGAAAGACCCAATATTTTACATTAAACCTACCAGCTCTCGCAATCGTTCCAGTTTTGCAGCTATCTGGGCCTCCCTTTTTTCCTTGTTTGTCTCCATTTTCGTAGTTAATTTTTCTTCCGCCATTTTGCTGAAATTATCATTCTCCTCTTTGGCTTTCTGCAGAACTTCTTTCTCATGTTCTCTCTTCTCAGCAAGTTGCTTCAAGATTTCAGCTTCATGTAACTGGGGAAAAAAAAAAAATTAAAAAAAACAGAAATTTACCAGCAGATCTTTGCCAGGATCTGACCTCCCTACTCTTCTGCTTTGAACAAAACTTTAGTCAAAGACTTTATTGGATAGCAAAGCAGCCAATATGCACAGATTTTGTCACCTGCTGCTCTTGGATTGAGAAAGCCTACGACAGACTGTTTCAGACTCCATTGAAGTGCTCCAAACCACCGTTTCCACTAGAATAATTTGTAAGCACAGGTCAGAGGTTTTAAGCTGTGTAAAATAAAGCACTTGAGTCAATGCTACATTAATACCAATATATTCTGCCTGCAAAGTGTAACCTGGAGAAACAATCACTAGTGTACATGTCCCCATTTACACCTGTGATTTTTGCTTTATTCAGCCCAATTCAATTTTTTGAGGGGGCTAAAGTCAACTCGCTGCTTAAGGCCAAGTCAGCTCTGCTTTAGGGCTCTTTCACACATGTTACATTTTAAAAGCAGCCTAAAAGCGCATTAACACACATATAGCATTAAAGAGCATTTAGGATGTGTTGTACAGGTGTTCTATGTTGCTTCAGACAACAATTCTCAAACTCCTTGTGTTTTTTTTTTACACAAGGCTAACATTTGAAATCTAGTACTTTGGCATTTCAGCCTAGTGCATTGGACAGCCATGTTGGTTTGGACTCCACATGCAGTAAAAACTAAAGTTGAGTTCCACCCACTTTTACAACTCTTCCGCATCCCTCACTAAACTGTGCACTGCAAACGAATTGGATATTTTTTTTTCTCTCAGCAGATATTGTATATCTGCTGTATTCATTTTCACTTCCTCCTCCCTGGCCCATTGCATCATTTCCTGTTTGCAATGCCTTCTGGGAAGGGGCGGCAACTTCCTCTGACACTGCCGTTGCTATGGAAACCTGACCTGAAACCTATTACACGGCTTGTGCTGCACTGAGCATGTGCGAGATCTGCAAGGATGAGATCCAGGAAGAAATACAGTCTGGCCTCAGATGCCCACACTTAAGATGGCCACGGCCTGCTGTAAGTTAATAAAATAAACTACTGCTATAAACAAAACAGACCTTAGTTTACAGACTAACTTTACTAGAATACATTAAGCTTGTGTATTATAGGGGTATTTTTATTTAAAAAGTATAATTTCAGCCGGACCACCACTTTACCTTGATTTCCACTGGTCACATGGCCTTTGTGTGCATCATTTAGTGCAGGGATATGTAATTAGACCTCCAGCTGTTACAGAACTAAAAATCCCATGGTAAAGCAAGACTGACAGCCACAAGCACCCAGAGGCATGATGGGACTTGTAGTTTTGCAACAGCTGGAGGTCGGCTAATTGCATACCCCTGATTTAGTGCCTCAAACTGGCTATGACAGTACTGCTGAATAAGCACTTTGAGTGGTTCCTTAAAGGGCAAGTTCACCTTTAGAGCTCTTTCACACTGGGGCGGTTTGCAGGCGCTATTGCGCTAATAGCGCCTGCAAACCGACCCAAAAGTGCCGCTGCTTTCATTCCAGTGTGAAAGCCCAGAGGGCTTTCACACTGGAGCGATGCGCTGCAAGGACGGGAAAAAAAGTCCTGCCAGCAGCATCATCGGAGCGGTGAAGGAGCGGAGTGTATACCGCTCCTGCCCATTGAAATCAATGGGACGGCGAGGCTATACCGCCGGCAAAGTGGTGGTATTTAACCCTTTCTCGGCCGCTAGCGGGGGTAAAACCGCCCCGCTAGTGGCCGCATACCGACGGTAAATCGCTGCCCCCCGCCCCAGTGTGAAAGGGCTGTTACAGAAAAATCTGTAAGGTGAACTTGCACAGTGCAATCACAGTTCAGAGGCTGTAAGCTGTGTAACACTCCCAGAAGCATTAATTGATCAAGAGCACTACATTCTAATCTATTCAGCCCACAAAGGTAACCTGGTGAAAGGGTCAGCTTACAGCACTAGTTTTGTGCCAAAAAGGTCACACTGCAAATTCTTTGCATTGCGGCTACAACTCACCCTACGCCTCTCCTCTGCTGCTTCCAGCTTCTTTTGAATTTCTTCCAGTGAGCATTCCTTTTTCTTTGGAGAGGAGATTGCAATGTCTGGAGCAGCATCCGTAGATGGAGGGCTCAGGATAAGCTCAAATGCCTGGCCAGAAGCACGCTTTTCCAGCTCTTTGATTTTAATATCTTGGGGGGAAAAAAAAAAAAAATGCAATGATTCTTCTATGAAAAAACACACACGGCAAAAAATAGTTCAGAATTTTGACAAAGGCTTGGGTAGTAAGATGCAGACATGCACTGCATATCGCACCAGTGTTGATGTCAACAGGGCATGTGGGTATATAGCTACTCGTGAAAGACCGATCAGACTTTTCACTGAAAATCATGGTGTCAGTCAAGTATGAACTAAAAGAATTTATCCTTCCTTCTCTCCTGCATGAATGTTCAGTTAAAAGTACAGACGTATAGTATAGAGAAATGTACCCGATTAACCACTTCGATACTAAATACCTTCACCCCCTTCCTGCCCAAGCCAATTTGCAGCGCTGTCATTTAGAATGACAATTGTGTGCTCATGCAACACTGTACCCAAATTACATTTATCTTTTCGCAGCTTTCTTGGTGGCATTTAATCAACACTGGGTTTCATATTTTGCCAAAAGCAAGACCAAACAAACTAAGTTTAGTTTGTAATAAAATGTGACAAACAAGCATTTTCTCCTTTACCGATAGGCACGGATGAGGCTGCACTTATTATCTGTGTACATATTCCGTCACATTCGCCAGCTCTCCTCTCGTGACAGCTTGTGAGGAAAGGAATAGCGATAATCGGCAAGTGTGTCTACATGTGATCAGCCATGTCCAAAACAGCTGATTGCATTATAAAGGCCCGCTGTGGATTGGCCCTTTCCCGCAGTTCTGGGAGGACACCTGAGGATGCCCTCCCAGAGTAACTGAGCCACGTTGTGGCCATCTTTCAGCTATAGTGTGGGTCTGAAGTGGTTAATAGAAAGGCACAAAAATACCACATCACCCTATATGGAGAGAAAGCCCCTAGATTTAATCACCAAGTTACAATTTGAGATAAAGGCTTTTTTTTTTTAACCAAAAAAAACCACACCACAAACAGATTCAGGAAGTGCCCGTTTTACACAACAGGCATAACTGCATGATTGCTTGTGCTGTAAAAAATCCAATAGGGGCATTTTGTAGCATAAAGAAGTCATCACTTATAGGACCGTTTTTGGTGCTCAGAGATAACTTTATTGAACTAGATAAAAAAAACAAGCAACCAACAAACTTGCCAGCTACAATTCTATCGCCACTTGCAACTGCTGCAACAAATTCACAGGGCTGGGTAAAAAGGAAATCTGTAGGTTTTTTGGGGGGGCAGGGTTGGAAGAGGATGGTAAACATCTAATCTGGGGCAAAAAAAAAAAAAAAAAAAGTAGGGGTGGCAAAGGGGCTGGAGAGGGAAGCTGGGAAGTTAAGGTGGATATAGAAAATTCAGGTTGGTGGTCAGGGAGTGGTTTTCCTCCACCTGGAAAAGCCAGGTGGAGTTAAGTTAGGTAGGGGTCATGAGTCGGGTACAAGTATAGCTGGCTACAGAGTCTGGGCAAAGCCATTCTACAGTGCCCGGGAGCCGGCAATCTCCTCAGACATATGCTTACGTACAGAGATCATAATACATTACACAAGATCGAAGCCGGTCACATTCGTCAACCCATCTTTGAAAAAGCTATGGACCTTCAATGTGGTTGTTTCTTCGCACAGGATGGGCTGTGCAACTTGCAAAGCATTTTCTGCATTCTCTTGCTTTTTGCAAAGGTCTCACCACTGTTAATCACTGCTCTTAACAGCTCAAATTTCAGTTTATTAGTCACTTCAGACCCGGAAGATTTGGCTGCTGAATGACCGAACCTTTTTTTGCGATTCGGCAGTGTCGCTTTAAATGACAATTGTGGTTGTGCGCCACTGCACCCAAACAAAATTGACATCTCCCCCCCCCCCAAAGAGCTTTTTGGAGGTATTTGATCGCCGATACGGTTTTTTTTATATCCCTAATTTTTTAAAAAGGCAATTTTCTCAGTTTAGAATATGTATTCTACTCTAAGGGATATATTTATAGCATTTTTTTTTTTTACTAATAATGGCAGCGATTTGCGATTTTTTTTTATCGTGACTGCGACATTATGGCAGACACATTTTTGGGACCGTTGCCATTCATACAGCGATCAGTGCTATAAAAGCGCACCGATTACTGTAAAAATGTCCCTGGCAGGGAAGGTGTTAACACTAGGAACGATCAAGGGGTTAACTGTGTTCCTAACTGTAGGGGTATGGGACTGACCTAGAGGAAGTGACGGGTCGTGGTTCCTAGGCATTAGGAACACACGATCTGTCACTCCTCACAGCACAGGGATTTGTGTGTACACACACGTTCCTGTTCTGTCTCTCGTGCCCAGTGGTCGTGACCATAGGCACCACCACAGTGCAGGTGGCGCACCTGCTAACCCGATCACGTGAGCCAACGTATAGCTACGATGGTTCGCAGGATCGTGCCGAAGTACAAAGATGGCAGCTGGTCGGCAAGCGGTTAATATACTTAGGCCAATGATGTGAAGGAACTGCAACACACACACACACACACACACACTGATAATGCTGGCATTATTGCTGGTTATTAACCGCTTGCCAACGCCAATATATGCTGACAAAATGGCACGCCTGCGCAAACTGACGTATCCTGTACATCAGTCTGTAAAAGCAAAATAGCAGGTGCACCGCCCAGACTATGTCCGTCGGCAGCCTCCAATCAGTGAGGAGAGGCAGAACAGAGAACTGCCTATGTAAACAAGGCATTTCCCCGTTCTGCCTAGTAACATGACAGATTTACTGTTCCGTCTTTGGGAATATCGATCTGTCATGTCAGTGGTAGCCCATCCCCCTACAGTTAGAACACGCTGAGGGAACACACTTAACCACCTTCCCTGCCAGTGACATTTAAACAGTAATCAGTGGCTATTTTTAGCTCTGATGGCTGTTTTAATGTCAATGGTCCGAGAAGGAGGAGAAGAAAAATTGCAGATAACCACCATTATTTAAAAAAAAAAAAAAAAAAAAAAAAAAAAAAAACCCCCACACAACCTGCAAGACAAAAAGTCTTATGCCTCACATACTAGCTCATTATGAAATACTTACCTCAGAACGATGCCCTGCAGTGCCGCCCACACTGCTCCCATGGCCGACATCTTTCAACGGAGCTAATTCCGTGTTCTGGTGCTATGATTAGCCACAACGTCACTCCAGTGCATGCGCTGCCAGTCATGGCGCAGGTACTGAAGAAACGGCACGAGCGGGTCGTTTCTTCAGTGCGCCTGCGAGGTCGGTAGCAGCGCATATAGTGAATATCTCCTTAACTGTGCAAGTTAAGGAGATATTTACAGTACCCTACAGGTAAGCCTCATAGGCTTACCTGTAGGTACATATGGTGTAACAGTTTACAACCACTTTAAGCCATTTAATACCAACCTCTATCATTTGAGAAAGTTAAACAGAATAGGTCCCAGGACAGAGCCCTGGGGCACCCCACAACTCCAGGCCATTCTGAAGATAAGCCATTTATCACCACCCTTCTCCTGTAACCAGTTTTCTATCCAGGTACACATTACATCCACAGGCCTTTATCTAGATTACAGCTCTTCCTCATAGAATGTAAATAGGTTGGGTCTGGCAACGATCTTTCATACATCCATGTTGGATACTACTGCCAATTTCATCAGCAAATTCTTGGATTTGGTCCCTTTCATACTCCAATTGTTTAAAAACTATTAATGTTAGGCTGACTGGCCTGTAGTTTCCAGGTATTCATACGGGTCCTTTATTAAATAGTTGTAACAGCCTTTTGCTAGTCCACTGGCACCATGCCAATCAGTAAGCTGTCAAATTAGGAATAATGACCTAGCAATGACTCTCGGATATAAACCATCAGATCCTGGTAATTTGTTCACATCACATACGTTTTTCAAGTTTAGAACACTGGCTTCTGTTAGCCACAACCATACAATCCTCGCTGTGTAGCAATTACTATCTTGTTTATTAAAATTGCCCCCCCTCCCCCCATAGTAAACACGGAAGAATGTATAGAATTGTTGCCTTCCTGTCAATTGTATCAAACTTGACTTGGTTATCCTTTACAGGGCCAATATGCTTTGACTTTTTACCATTTATACATTAAAAAAAAGTTGGGGGGGTCTTTACTCTTCTCGCCACTCTGATTACATTACAACGGTGACCCCTCATCCTTTCTGCCAGTTTACAGGCAACTTTAGCCACCCAGGTTTAACCTAGGTTTGTTGCCAATTGGAAAACACTGGCTAATGTCCTTAAAAGGGTCTGCAGCCTGAAGGACTTTTCTACTGAAAGATTAGTCTTGGCTGGACAGGAAATCTATCCTGTGATTTTTGTAAGGGTACTGAAGCTTGACCATGTTGCCACCTGGCAGATCTGGTCTGGCATAGCTCCTGCTCTCTCCACAAAGATGACCAAGCCCTGGTAGAATGTGCTGCCATTCCCTTGGGTGGTACCTGGCTGAGATTGGTATATGCTAGTCAGATCTAACTGCCAGCTTTGTGGATCCATTGATGCAAACCCCTTCCTCTGTCCATACGGCTGTCAAAAGCAAAGGTTTGTGAAATTACCTCTGGCTCCACATAACTGAAGAGCAGGAAACCCCTAAATTAAATCAGCTTTAGGAATTGTACTGAAAAATCAATCTGTGAGCCATTGAGCTAATGCTCCACACAGACAGTAGGAAAACGAAACCCTACATCAGTGATCAGAATACTTCCGACAGTGGCCACAAAAAGACAAAACAAAAAACCCATTGCTGCTATGCCGCTTGGCTTGCCAAGTGTCGCTGGCCCCAGAACCACCCAATGAGTAGCCAAATCAGACACTGCAAGCATGGGGACACTGCCTACTATCCCTGGTTGGAACTGAGAAAAAAAAAAAAAAAAAAAAAACGCTAAGAGATCACCCATACCCAAGTTGGAGTGAGCTATTGTAAGGACTATAGAGACTGGAGGATAAAACAGTATAGTAGAATTCCACAATATCTAGACCATAATTTTCCCTCCAATTCCTGATGTGTCCAAATAGCATGGACCAACAACACCCTTAACCATCCGTGTAGTAAGGGGTGACCAGGTAGGCGCTCTGGTCACAAAAGCAAGAGATACACAGGAATTGCTAGACTGCCAATCAGTTACTACTCATATGAGCAATATGTGAGGACAATCATACAGTACATTCTTGTAGATGCAATATAGCTGCCCTCATCTGATTGCAAATGTCAGGTGTTCTTCGTGTGCAATAAGCCTGAGTCTCTCTTCTCCCCCCCCCCTCTCAATTTATTAATGCTCCCCGCTGAAACTGTTGGAGAATGCCACATCCTTACCACTCATACAGTAAAGAACCCTCTACGCAGCTTAAGGTTAAACCCATTATCCAATTTTAGTGAATGGCCACGTGTCTTAATAAATTCACTTTCGCAGAAAAGTTTTAACCCTATTGTGGGATATTGTCAGTAAATTATATCCCCTCTTAAGCATCTCTTCTCCAGAGAAGTTCAGTGCTTGTAACCTTTCCTCATAACTAATGTCCTCCAGTTCTTTTAATAGTTTTGTTGCCCTTCTCTGGACTCCCCAGTTCCAGCACATCCTTCCTGAGAACTGGTGTTCAGAACTGGACAGCATACTCCAGGTGCTGCCACACCAGAGTCACGTACAGTGGGAGAATTATCGTTTTATCTCTGGAGTTAATCCCCTTTTTAATGCATGCAAATATTTTGCTTGCTTGCAGCAGCTTGGCATTGCATGCCATTGCTGAGCCTGTCATCTACTAGGACCCCCAGGTCCTTTTCCACCCTAGATTCCCCCAGAGGTTCTCCCCCCAATGAATAGATTGCATTCATATTTTTGCAACTAAATGAATCATTTTACATTTTTCTACATTAAACCACATTTGCCATGTAGTTGCCCACCCCATTCATTTGTTCACATCTTCTTGCAAGATTTCCACATCGTGCAGAAAAGTTATTGCCTAGGCGAATAGTGGCTGGCAAGTACAGATGTGGCCGGTGCATGCTCTGGCTTGCAGGATCTGAAGTCCAGGGTGATGCAGCTTCCCTGCCCAGGTCCCCTGATAGAGGAATGGTTGGACACATACTTCTCCCTGTGATTTGCGCATTTCCCTTTCTTCCTGGAGGAGATAGTTTTGCAACCAAAGGAGATCTAGTTGTACAGCCACCAGAGATACTGCCCCAATTTATCCATCTCATGTGTATGTTCATGTCAGTGATAAAATACTAGCATACTGCAGAACCCTGAGGTCAGTCATTGTGTATTCATCTGAGATACCCCCTGATCTGTAATGCATATGCAATTGGTTATGCCATCAAGCAGGTAGCAGAATCTGGGACCTAGGTATAACTTGATCTGTGAATACCAATGCTTTATTATATATCAGCCGTGGCAGCACTGGAGGGCTTCAGGTAAAAAAGTGTAAGGTTGAGCACACCAACTGGTGTGTATAGGAGGATACTGGTAACCCAGAATAGGTACAGCTTCAACTCTTCCCTGACCCTAGCCAAACATTTAGTTGGAATGAGTCAGTACACTGAAGTAACATGATTATCTCACTCAGGTGAGCAGCAAAGTCTCAATTCCCAAGGTCTTAACCTGGTAGTAAATCAACCACTTGCCGCCCATGCTATAGCGAAATGGCCACAGCGTGGACCTGAATTTCCGGGAGGTAGTCATGACCACCTCCCCTTCGCACTTGACCCACTGCAGGGTGCGCTCTGTGATCACCGAGTCACTGAGACTCGGGTGATCACAGATCCGAGTAAGGGGCCGGTCCCGGCCTTTGCATAACTGAGCCTCTTCCATATTGCCTGATGTGACAAATGAGAGCGAGATACAAGAGCCTGACTTGGCTTCAGGAAGCCAGTTGACCACTTGTCTTCAGAGGAGACTTTACACACCTATATGATCTCTTGGTGGGATCATTTCTTTTTTTAAGCGGCCAACCTTATGCATACAACAGTGGTGATGCACCTTTAATGTGGAATCCATTAGCACTAAAATTATTTCGTTGGAATTGCATGTGGGAATCTGGAATCACTTATTTTATGCAAATATAAAATAGGTCTGTGCTGTGAGGCGTGGTCCCAGCACATAGACACGCACACATGCGGCTTCACAGAAAAATTCCAGCGAGGCCACACATAGTTGGTGCAAAGTGGTTAATTGGCTCTCCTATTCATGCGTACTGTACTGCAATACAAGATTTAAATTGTTGTCACTACATAAATGCTTGCAATAAATTCATGGAGCTCTGCTTTCACTTTGAAAAAACAGTGAATTGGCAGATTTTCTAATCCTACTAAAATGTAAAAAAAAAAAGTGTCCATGCTCAGGGCTGCTGGTTGGGAGAAGAGTGGGAACATCCCTCCAAAAATGCAGATTTTATTGGTGAAACAAATACACTGCTGAGAGAAATATGGGCTGTTTTTTCTAAACCTGTGAAAATACTAACTAGCTTGGCTGTCATGCTGATCTGAATTTTTAGAACAGGCACTAATCTAAAAACAAGGGCATCAGGAGCTCTTGCTATACTAACTGCTTGTTTCATGTCAGGTACTCAAAAGTATTTTAATCACTTGCCTACTGGGAACTTTTACCCCCTTCCTGATCAGGAAAAATTTAGCTTTCAGTGCTGTCGCACTTTGAATGACAGTTGCACAGTCATGTAACTATTTAAAACTAAATTTGCGGGGGGGGGGGTTCTACACAAAGCACTTTTTTTGGTGGCATTTAATCACCACTGTGTCTTTTATTTGTTGCTAAATTGAAGACAGAAAATTTTGAAAAAACAAAAAAATTTCAGGTTTGATAATCAGTGCCCAGTTGGTAAAATTTTATTTGTGTACATGTCTTTTAGAGAAGCCAGTTATCAGTTCTCTTCTTGTGCTGTCAGCATGAGTAAAGGAGTGCCAATAACTGACTTCTATTTAAAACTGATTGGACACCTGATCACGTGGTAAAGAGCTGCCTATAGGCTCTTTACTTTAATCTGATCAGCAGTGTCCTTCAGACACCGATCAGAGCGTGCTGCCCGCGATCACAGGAGGCCTAAACGACAGCCTCCCAGAACAGGTTGTCCACGCTGCAGCGCAGTCAGCAAGTGGTTAATGTGATTGTAAAAAGGTAATTTTTACCAGCCCCATCTCAGTCCAGCTGGAGAGCGGTGGCTCTTCTCTTCCCTCACAGGGCAGATTGACAGCAGCAGGAGCCAATTGCTCCCACTACCAACTATCAAATCTGGTGACAAGGGAGCTGGGCTGAGCCACATTGTCAATAGATCCAAAACGGCATGGCTTGGGATCGATGCCACCATGAGGTGGCTTCCTATTGTGGCTCACCATGAAGAGGAGCCAGAAGCACCAGCGTGGGACCCAAGGAGGAATACTGTACTGAGAGAGCCACATATCTTAAGTCTGATTGCAGCATTCTAGATTCACCAAAAACTTTGTATAATGTCCTGTCCTATGACAATTTTAAATAAAACATACATTGCTGTTAAAGCTACAGGAAGAGACTTGTGTGCCCCAAAATACAAAAAAAGTGTCTTACCACTATCAGCCATGACTGAAAATGTAAAGAAGCGCCACCCAGAAGCTGGAAAAAAGGGAAAACAAACATGAACAGTTAATTCAAGAAACTACAAGTCATTAAGAGATACAATTGAACAAATGTGTGTCACCGGCGCAAGCAATTAAATAAAAAAAAAAAATTGCCAAGTTGCTGCAATCAAAAATCTACACCACTAGGTGAAAAAAAATAGAAATATATGTGTTGAATGCGCTACTTAAGATACACCACTCTGTTAAATTCCATACCTACACAATTATGCCCCCCAGAATCCTATATTACATGCATTAGTGCCCCAATTATCCACCCTGGGTGTATTTTACATAAATTTCAACATAAATACAAAAATTGATGTAACATTTATGACCAAACTATAATGTCCAAAGTGCAGTGTGCAATAGTTGCCAAGTTTTCTGTAACATGCTATCCGTGACACCTTCACCACTTGTGACAGGACCACCACCTGGATTAGCCACTCACCAGATGCCGGTTAAAACTGTGCCTTTGGTTCATTAGGGATAACCACTCCACATACTCCGTATCTTTGCTGACCCCAATGCACTATATATAGACCATGTCCTCCTCATGAGAAACAGACAACGATCATTGCGCAGTATATAAAAAACACGTTATTACTGCCAAGTTTAAAAGATATTACACTCACATTTTCAGGTGCCCATAAGCCGGCACCAAGCTATTCCAGTAGTTGGTAATGGGTGTATGGATGGTGCCGTGTGGTTCCCGTGCAAGCCTCGTTTACACCCGGCTTGCGCTTTAGCCCTCGCTTTCGCCTAGCACGAAAGGGACGTTCTGACGTGATTAAAATCTCCCAGCAGCCTCTACGCGTTTCGCATCATAGTATCCATCATCAGGAAGCTAAATGTCACATATCCATTTTTGTATTTATGTTGAAATTTATGTAAAATACACCCAGCAGGGTGGATAATTGGGGCACTAATGCATGTAATATAGGATTCTGGGGGGCATAATGATTGTGTAGGTATGGAATTTAACAGAGTGGTGTATTTTAAGTAAAGTAGCGCATTCAACACAATACATTAAAAAGATAGTATTTTATATTTGGGTGGACACTATAGGGTTCTACAACTGACAGGAGCTTTAGATTATAGCTGTGTATTTTAGTGCTCAGTCAGCAAACCACTTCAAAGTTTCCAACTTAAGGGGTTGTAAACCCTTATGTTTTCACCTTAATGCATTAAGGTAAACACATGGCAGTGACTGGCCCCTAGCCCCCAGTTTTACTTACCCGAGCCCTGTATTTCCCTCAGCGGAGACATGCTGTCCCTCTCTGCACGTGGTCCTGACTCTTGATTGGATAGAAGCGCAGCCATTGGCTCCCGCTGCTGTCAATTAAATCCAATGACACAGGCGCCAGGGCCGACTCAGCATTTTTGTCTATGGACGCCAAATGCTGGACTCGGGAGCGTGCGCGCAAGGTAACCCACCCGGGAGAGTGCTTCTCCTAGGGGGTTTTCTGATGCAGGGAGGAGCTACCTAGAACCACCAGGGGACCCCAGAAGAGGATGATCAAGGATACTTTGCAAAACAAGCTGCAGTGGAGGAAAGTATGACTTTTTTAAATAACAGGATTTACAATCACTATGTCCTGCATTAGATTCACTAAAACATTTTCCATGTGTAAGGCACCTTTAAAAACAGATGCCCAAGTAGAGCCAAGCTGTGTGTGAAAACTGGTTTCATGAGGTGCTTGCACAAACTTTAACCACTGGATGGCACCAAATATATAGGAAGAGCATGAGACTACAAATACATCTGAAATGCATAATATAGAAATCAATAAACCCAGCCTGTAGAGGTTATAAAATGTTCATTTCTGCAACCAGCGTTGAAATGTTGTGGCATTTACCACTTCAATGCATTTGAACATTCGCTCTTCCTGCCAACTTGTACATCACTACAGGACATACAAGCTGATGCCAGGTGCAGGCATTTCACCCACAAAACTTTGTATACCTGCTGGGGATCAGCAATGTGGGGGGCTTTTGAACACAAACCACAGGACAAAAGTAAATAGCCTTTTACAAGCTGGGCTTGACCCTGTAGTGACAGGGTCACTTAAAACCATGCTGCAGGTATAAAGTACAGTCTACTAGAGGTCTGCACCTTCCACTGGCCACAGAGAAAACCCATCCGTGATGGGCCAAAAGAAATGTGAGGGGCAAGACTGACAAATTCCAAACATTTGGATTTAAACTCCTTACAGGTATACAGGGCATCTGGAAAGTAGTCACAGCACTTCACTTTTCCACATTTTTTTACAGCCTTATGTCAGAATGGATTTCATTTTTCTCAAAATGCTACAAACCATACCCCATGACAACATGAAAGTTTGAAATCTTTACAAATTTATATATAAAAAAAAAAATTCACAGCCTTTGCCATGACACTCGAAATTGAGATCGGGTGCATCCCGTTTCCAATGATCGTTGAGATGTTTCTACAACTTGGGAGTCCAGTGGTAAATTCAGTTGATTGGACATGGTTTGGAAAGGCACACTTGTCTATATAAGGTCACAGTTAATAGTCCATGTCTTAGCATAAACCAAGCCATGAAGTCTAAGGAATTGTCTGTAGCCTCAAAACAGGATTGTATCGAGGCACAGAAAATTTTCTGCAGCATTGAAGGTCCCAATAAGCAGTGGCCTCCATCTAAGTGGTAGTTTGGAACCACCAGGACTCTTCCTAGAGCGGGCCACTCAGCCAAACTGAGGGACCGGGGGAGAAGGGCCTTAGAGAGGCGACCAAGAAACCCAATGGTCACTCTGACAGAACTCCAGCGTTTTTGGAGAGAGAAGAGCCTTCCAGAAGACCCATCTCTGCAGCACTCCACCAATCAGGTCCATATGGTAAAGTGGCCAGACAGAAGCCACTCAGTAAAAAGGCACATGACAGCCCACCTGGAGTTTGCCAAAAAGGTACCTGAAGGACTGACCATGAGAAACAAAATTCTCTGGTCTGATGAAACAAAGATTGAACTCTTTGGCCTGAATGGCAAGCATGTCTGGAGGAAACCAGGCACCACTCATCGCTTGGCCAATACCAATCCTTACAGTGAAGCATGGGGGTGGCATGCTGTGGTGATGTTTTTCAGAGGTAGGAACTGGGAGACTAGTCAGGATCAAGGGAAAGATAGATGCAGCAATGTAAAGACACATCCTTGATAAAAACCTGCTTCAGAGCACTCTGGACCTCAGACTGGGGCAAAGGTTCATTTTCCAACAGTGTTCAGGGAGAGCCCAGACTTTAACCCAATTAAAATATCTCTGGAGTCCCTACCCATTCAACCTGATGGTGCTTGAGAGGTCCTGCAAAGAAAGTGAGAAACTGCCCAAAAATAGGTGTGCCAAGCATGTAGCATCATACTCCAGACTTGAGGCTGTAATCAGTGCCAAAGGCGCTTCAAGTATTGAGCAAATGCTTATGTACATGCGATTTTTCTCAATACATTTGCAAAGATTTTAAACAAACTTCTCAAGTTGTCATTATGGGGTATTGTTTGTAGAATGAGGAAAATAATGAATTTAAATCAATTTTGGAATAAGGCTGTAAAAAAAATAAAAAAAAAACAATTTGGAAAAAAGTGAAGTGCTGTGAATACTCCAGATGCACTGTATACAGGCAACTCTAGATACTTGCAATTAAGGCTGCACTCAAACCTGAGCAGAGCTATTTTCAGGCAGTTAATTTTATGTGACCATTTAAAGTGTTACTAAACCCAGGATATGAATAGTTCATTTTTCTGAAAGAAGCTGAACCATTTAAGTTATTGCTCCTGTTCATAACTACCTTAAAGGCCATTCTTTAATATGCAGCCCCTAAACACCCTTACTGTACATATTCCTAAACTAAATTGGCTTAAAAAAAGGGTTTTAAAGCCATTCCTATGATAGAATTTTATTTTAAAGCGGCGTTCCAGCCAAAAGTCTGCAAACATTGTAGCTGCTGACTTAGACACTTACCTGTCCAGGGAGCCTGCAATGTCGGAGCCCACCCCCGAGGCCTATCCGTCCATCGGATCAGGTGCAGGCACCGCCATTCGAACCAAGGGAAACCGGCAGTGAAGCCGCAAGGCTCCACCGCCGGCTTCCGACTGTGCACGCACACGGTGCTTTGTGAATGGCCAGCTTGTCTTCTGGGACACATGTCCCAGAAGACAACGGGGGGCTCGCCGCAGAAGAGGGTGCAATGTCCTCGACCCGGCTAGATCAGAAGTACTCTTAGTAAATATCCAAAAACTAGGGGTGGAGAGGTGGTCTTTTGTTTAAGACCACCTCTCAAAATTGGGTGGAACTCCGCTTTAACAATGAGTGAAGCCTGCCCTGGAACCTAGCAGTTTTCTCTAAGCTCTTCCTGGTCTTTTTTAGGAGCCACCATTTGTATGCCACCTAGCAGTACAGGTGCTAGTATCATCCTTCCCTGGAGCCATGTACATACACTCCTGGTGATAAAATGCATGGAGCAGGATAGTGTGTCCCAATGACTGCTGCTAGAAATAAAAAAAAAAAAAAAAAAAAAAAAAAGACAGGACAGGGCTTTGAAGCCTGCCTCCAAATCTGTTTTCCCCATGATTGCAAAAATGAAAATGGCATTAGGCATTCTTTTTAGGTCAATTTGTTTAGTTATGTACCTTATTAACCGCTTCAGCTCCGGAAGATTTTACCCCCTTCCTGACCAGAGCGTTTTTTGCAATTCGGCACTGCGTCGCTTTAACTGACAATAGCGCGGTCGTGCGACGTGGCTACCAAACAAAATTGACGTCCTTTTTTCCCACAAATAGAGCTTTTTGGTGGCATTTGATTGCCTCTGCGATTTTTATTTTGCGCTCCGCGGGAACCGCGGCTCGACTCACGGAGCTCCCGGCCGGCGTTATTTGAGCATGCAGCCTGGCAGGCCAGGAAAGGGGGGGGGGTACAGACCAGCAAGCGCTGCCTCCTGAACCAAACTAGGCCACCTTTCCCCCATGTTGATTGGACAAGGGCCTCTTCCCCACAATACCCATTACAAAAAAAAAAAAAAATATGTTAAGAGTAAAAACAGAGCCGGTTTTTGACAAGTCCTTTATTAAAAATAAATGTGTTCCAAATTAGATCCAATGTCAATTACTATGAACATCGGCCCAGGAAAAAAACACCCCACATACTGCACCCAACGCTGGCTCCCACCAGACAGCTCCTATGCTAAGAAAAAAAAAACGGGGAACCCAACCCCATCGTGAAGCCAGCCTGGGGCATGCTGGATCAATGACATCTGTCATGTGCAGACCTTTTTGTTCAGGTCAGCGGCCTTCATCTTGATTGAAGTTGGATCTACTTCAGGGGACATTTTAGTTTTTGAACAAACTTGTCAAAAACAGGCTGTTTTTATTCACTTTTAATACTTTTGGTGAATGATTCAATGTACTGTAATATGCCCCACTACTCATAGGGAGACAGGGATCTGGGGCCCCCTTAATACAGTTTAGGAAATAGAGTGAATTATGTATTGTGTTGCTGCTCTTCCCTGCTCAATCAGTAGGTAGGAAGGTGAAGCAATGTATTTATCCAGCAAATTTGTGACCTTTACTGAGCTTTCTGGAAAAAGGTATATGAACCACAACAGCTTCTGGACAGATCTACAAATATTTTGGTAGATATAGCACATGTGTATAAAGCCTTTTTTTCTAAAAAGGTATTGGATCCCCTGCTGATGTACGTTTGCCCACTGACAAAGAAATGGTCTAATTTTAACTACTTACCAACCGGCTCATGTACATATATGTCGGCAGTTTGAAGATGGATATCTCCGTAATGGCAGCAGCTGCTGCCACAACTGAGGTATCCATCTTTAGAGCCGGCGGTCCTGTTTACTATAATTGTGGTCTCTGCGGCGGATTTGCCACGAGATCACTATCGGCAGCGGGAGAGTGGGTGGGGTTCTCTCTGCTGCTTACCAGAGCCGTCGGCAGTGGCGGAGGCGATCGGGACCTGTCTGTGCATGGAGACAAGTGAGGGGAAGATGGCCACCAATCTCCATACTATAGCAGGGCAGAAGCAACATCAAAATGTCACTTCTGCCCATACATCTTGAAGGCACATTTTTCTGTTGTCATTTTTTTCAAATGACAATTTTTTTTATTGCATTTAAGTCCAAATATGTGGATCATGGAAAGCATGAAAGCTGTAACTCTGAATGTGTCACATGTGCTGATTAGGCGCTGGGTCCTTAGATCATCTCATTAGATAAACAGGATCATAGGGAATGCACAGCATGTAACGAAACATAAAAACTTCAATAGTGTAAAACCTTTCAAATTTATTGGATAACAGACAAAAACACTTACAGAAGTAGCTTCATAAGATTAGCCTCGAGTCTGATGTGTCGGCCGTACACAATAGGACAGACCCATCCTACTGGAAGTGAAAGCAGTGACGTCACCATGTCGTTCTGCTCTGCCCTACGCATTTCGTAATAGACTTACATCATCCATGGGCGGCACGCTGCGTCACCTCCCTAAATACCTTGACACCGTAACCAAGCTTTGATCTGAGCCGCAGTTCATCAGTAGACGTCCACAATGAATGTGAACCGCAAGACCCAAATCGAATAGAATTTCCCCAAAATTGATAAAAAACAAATTGATAAAAGGAGCAAATAACTCCCATGTTACTAAAATATCGCTCAGGCATCACCAATTTCATAGATGAAAATAAAATTTTACACCGATACAAACACATCTACTCAGGTTAAAAACCGGAAATGTGCACAATATCTGCACTGGTGACACGCGCAGAAGCTGAGAAAGCTAACATCTAGTGGGCAAATGGAAGACCGATAGATATTGATCCTCGGATGGTAAATAAATGTTCCTCCCATCTACAGTTTGCAGCATAAATTCAGCTAATATGTTGGGAACCTCTCACAACCATACCCACAAAGGGTATGTTGTCTATCCCAACGTTAAATGTGGATCCTGTCATGATTTTTTTCTATTACAAGGGATGTTTACAGTCCTTGTAATCGGAATAAAAGTGACCAAGTTTTTTGTTTAAAAAATAAAATAAAAAATAAAAATTTAAACCACTTGGGCATCCCTCCCTAACCAGACCAATTTTCGGTGCCCTTACATTTTGAATGACAATTACTCAGTCATACAACACTGTACCCATAAGAAATTTGTTACACACACACACACACACACACACACACACACACACACACAGCTCTTTTGGTGATATTTAATCACCATTTTTTTTTTTTTTTTTTTTATAGCGCAAAAAAGAAATTAGTTGTTTCCGTTATAAAATTTAGCAAGTTACTAATTTTTCTTCATACATTTTGGCCAAAATGTATAGCTTTGGTAAAAATAAGTACAAATTGGTTTTTGTGAGTTAGAGCCCACAAGCTATGGTGCCAATATCTGAAAATTCACACCTGAAGTACTAACGGCCCATCTAATTTCTTGAGACCCCAATATGCCAGAACAGTACAAATACCCCCCAAATGACCCCTTTTTGGAAAGACATTCCAAGGCATTTAGAAAATGCATTGTGAGTTTTTTGAAGCTGTCATTTTTCCCACAATTCTTTGCAAAAATCAAGATTTTTTTTTTTTTCCCCACAAAATTGTCATATTAGCAGGTTATTTCTCACACACAGCATATGCATACCACAAATTACACTCCAAAACACATTCTGCTATTACTCCCGAGTACGGCAATACCACGAGAGACTTATACAGCGTGGCCACATACAGAGGCCCAACATGCACGGAGCACCTTCAGGTGTTCTGGAGCACCCAGGCCAATTCTGACATTTCTCTCCTACATGTAAAAAAAAAAAATCATCATTTGTTAGATTACATAGAACCTCAAAACATTGTTTTTTAGCAAAGACCCTAGAGAATACAATAGCAGTCGATCCAACTTTTTATCTCGCACGGTATTTGCGCAGCAATTTTTCGACCTTTTTTTGGAAAAACTGTTGGAAAAAAAAAAAAAAAGTAAAGTTAGCCCAATGTTTTTGCATAGTGTGAAAGATGAAGTTACGCCAAGTAAATAGATACCCAACATGTCACCCCTCAAAATTGCACACGCTCATGGAATGGCACCAAACTTCGCTACATGTTTTGAGTTACAGAGGAGGTCTAAATGATTGCTCTCGCGCCAACGTTCACAGCGATACCTCACATGTGTGGTTTGAACAGTTTTCATATGTGGGAAAGACTTACGTATGCATTTTTTTCCCTTATGCGTGCAGGGCCGCTTGAATTTTTTTTTTTTTTCTTTTAGTTTGACACTTTTTTCCAAAAAATAAATTTTTTGATCACTTTCAATAAGACCCCACATCTCACCTCTAGGCTGAGAAGCAAAAAAAAATAAACCCAAGGAAAAAGATCCTGGCTTCGATCGTAGCAGAAGCACCGGACGGTGGGGGGTTGTAACGTCCCCTCTCACCTCCCATAACAATCAGAATAGCCTACTATTGTGTAGGGAATTGCTGGCTGAAAAAGCAGATATCTGAATGATGCCTGTAGCTGCAGGCATCATTCAGATATCCCCACACTGTCAAAGATGTCATGACGGTGGGCAGTGGTTAAGACGCATTTTTTTAACACAAAGTTGTCCGTTTATACAATATTTTTAACACATAGCTTATACATACCAAAAATGACACCCCAAAATAGATTCTCCTACTCCTGAGTATGGCGATACTACATGTGTGAAACTTCCGCAGCCTGGCCACAGAGGCCAAGTACAGCCGGGTAAGGCAGAGCACGGCCAGGTATCACCCAGTATGGCAGAGTAGAGGAACCGGCGTCATGACATGACAGCGGTTTGTTTACAAGTGATCGCTCCGTCATTTGACGGAGCGATCACATGGTAAACGGCCATTTACTGTGATCCACCGGGTCCTCTGGACCCGGCAGTCACAGATGTTCAGGTGCGCGAGAGCGGGATTCTGGGAAGATGTCACTGTACGCCCACCCAGAGTTATGCAACCCCCCTGTAGCCGTCATTCGGCTATGGCCCCAAGTAGTTAAAGCGCCCGTCTCGACGAGCTCATGCACAGAAGCGAATGCATACGCGAGTATTGCCCACATACCAACACATGAGAGGTATTGCCGCGATCGTTAGCGTGAGAGCAATAATTCTATTCTAATTCTAGACCTCCTCTAACTCGAAACATGCAACCTGTAGAATTTTTTTAAACGTCACCTATGGAGATTTAAGGGTAAAAGTTTGACGCCATTCCACGAGCGGGCGCAATTTTGAAGCGTGACATGTTGGGTATAAGTTTACTTGGCGTAACCTTATCTTTCACATAAAAAAAAAAAAAATTGGGCTAACTTTACTGTTGTCTTTTTTATTCAAAAAAAGTGAACTTTTTTCAAAAAAAGTGCGCTTGTAAGACCGCTGCACAAATACGATGTGAAAAAAAGTATTGCAATGACTGCCATTTTATTCTCTAGGGTGTTAGAAAAAAAAATATATAAATAATTTTTGGGGGTTCCAAGTAATTTTCTAGCAAAAAAACTGTTTAAACTTGTAAACATCAAAATCTCAAAACGAGGCTAGTCCTCAAGTGGTTAATGGTAGGTTTATTTTACCAGTAAGGGGGGGGGGGGGAAATCCAGAAAAATGCATTTTCAAAAAAGATAAATTTATTTGCATTTTAATGAAATTATTTGACCCCTTCAAAAAACAGGACTTCAAGCTTGGTGGCTAAACCCTTGGAAATCAGAGGTCAGACGTTTCCTGTAGTTGGCCACCAGGTTTGCACACATCTCAGGAGGGATTTTGTCCCACTCTGCAGATCCTCTCCAAGTCATTAAAGTGGGGTTCCACCCAGAAAAACATGAAAAATCCTAAAAAAAAAAAAACATTTTTATATATATATATTTTTTTAACTTGCCTCTAAATGCCTGTTGCTAGGGGGTCCCTCGTAGTCTGCCCCTTCCAGTGCCTGGGCTGGTGACATTACTTCCCCCTCGGCACAGGAAGGGCTCCGCTCTGCTCCCTCCTGTCAATCTTCTGGGACCCATTACAGGTCCAAGGTGACTGAGCGGGCAATCATGGCGCGCGGCGCCGCTCACGCACTGGGTGCCAGGCTGTGAAGCCACAGCCCGGCACCGCTGAATGGAGAGGGAGACGAGCGGGGCTTTGATCCCCTGCATTGCTGGACCCAGGGACAGGTAAGTGTCCAATTAAAAGTCAGCAGCTGCAGGATTTGTAGCTGCTGACTTTTAATTTTTTTTTTACTGGACACCCTGGGTGGAACTCCTCTAAAGTTGAGGCTGACATTTGGCAACTCAAACCTTCAGCTCACTCCACATATTTTCTATGGGATTAAGGTCTGGGGAGACTGGCTAGGCCACTCCAGGACCTTAATGTGCTTCTTCTTGAGCTACTGTTGCCTTGGATGTGTGTTTTGGGTCCTTGTCATGCTGGAATACCCAGCCTTAACCAATTTTCAATGCCCTGGCTAAAGGGAAGGAGGTTCTCACCCAAAATTCGATAGTACATGGTCCTGTCCTTCATCCCTTTGATGTGGTGAAGTCATCTTGTCCCCTTAGCAGAAAAACACCCCCAAAGCATAATGTTTCCACCTCAATGTTTGACGGTAAGAATGATGTTCTTGGTCATAAGCAGCATTCCTCATCCAAAACATGGCAAGTTGAGTTGATGCCAAAGAGCTTGTATTTGGTCTCATCTGACCACAACACTTTCACCCACTTCTCCTATGAATCATTCAGATGTTCATTAGCAAACTACATGTGCTTTGAGCAGGGAGACCTTGTAGGCGCTGCAGGAATTCAGTCCTTCATGGTGTAGTGCGTTACCAATTGTTTTCTTGGCAACTATGGTCCCAGCTGCCTTGAGATAATTGACAAGATTCTCCTGTGTAATTCTGGGCTGTTACCTCACCATCCTCCCGATCACTGAAACCCCACGAGGAGAGACCTTGCAGGGAGCCCCAGACCAAGGGAGATTGACAGTATTTTGTCTTGCTTACATTTGCAAATAAATCGCACCAACTGTTGTCAACCTCTCACCAAGCTGCTTGGCAGTGGTCTTGTAGCCCATTCCAGCCTTGTGTAGGTCTACAATCTTGTCCCAGACATCCTTGGACAGCTCTTTAGTCTTGGCCATGGTGGAGAGATTGGAATCTGATTGCTTCTGTGGAGAAGTGTCTTTTATACAGGTAAAAAGCGGAGACTAGGTGCACTCCCTTTGAGTGCTCCTAATCTCAGCTCATTACCTGTATAGAAGACACCTGGGAACTAGAAATCTTGCCGATAGGGGGATCAAATACTTATTTCACTCATTAACCACCTGCAGCAGTACATATACTGCGGCAGGTTGACTATTGCACAAAACTACCTGTACGTCATTTCGTGCAATAGCCAGCGGGGGAGCCAATCAGCAGGTCTGGCAGATGCAATGTCTGCCAGCCACCCACGATCATTCCCCACAGAGGCAGAATGGGGATCTGCTTATGTAAACAAAGCAGATCGCTGTTCTTGTGTTCCAGCTAAGCAGGAACAGAGATCTGTGTTGTCCCAGTCAGTCCATCCCCACACAGCAAACACTCCCAGGGAACACTTAAAGTAAATTTGTTTGGGTACAGCGTCACACAAGCACACAATTGTCAGTTAAAGTAATGCAGTAGAGTATTGCAAAAAATGGCTTGGTCATTAAGGGGGTAAAACCTTTCAGGGCTGAAGTGGTTAAAATGCAAATCAATTTATAACTTTTGAAATGTGTTCTTCTGGATATTGGTTATTCTGTCTCACTGTAAAATAAAAACCTACCAATAAAATTATAGACTGATCATTTGTCAGTGGGCAAACATCCAAATTCAGCAGGGGACCATACTTTATTCCCTCACTGTATACATGATCCGATACCTTCTGTTCTCAGCTGCACGAGGAGCTCAGAGCTGGGGAGGAGAAAAAGCAGACACCGGTCTTCTCAGTGAACGGCTGTGCGGGGGGGAGGGGGTGTATGTCAACACAAGTCTGATCATTGAAGTTTTAAGCACAGCAAGAAAATTGACCACTATGCTCTTATGGTAGTGTGGTCAGTTTTTAATAGGCAAGCAGAGGGACTGGAAGGGACACTACCATGGTCAGTTAATGTGCCTCATCCAGCTCTCACCTGTAAGTTGTCCGCGCTCCCTGGTCTGGGGCGCGTGCGCTGCCAGCGACCTGCCAATCAGCTGGGCCGGTGACCACAAGCCACCCGCAATCATTCTTGGGAATGACAGAACAGTGGCGTTCTGTCACAGACAAAGATCTGATTCCTAGTAATCAGGAACAGATTTGTCTAGTGTCAGCACTTCCAGGGAGCACATGTAACCCTTTGATTGCCTCTGTTAAGCCCTTTCCTGCCAGTGTCATTTGTACACAGTGCATTTTTTTAGCACTAACTGTTTTGGTGTCACTGGTCCCCAAAAAAGTGTCACTTAGTGCTCAATTTGAAAAAAAAAAAAATCCATAAATCTATCCCATAGATTGTAGAAGTGATAACTTTCGCACAAAATATACGCCAATTGGGATTTTTACCAAAAATAAGTAGCAGAATACAAATTGGCCTAAACCGACGAAGACATTTGATTCTTCAAATTTCTTTTTTGATATTTTTTACTTTTTACTTTCTGCTATAAAACCTATCAAAAGTTTTGCTTTTTTGTTTATAGCAAAAAAGTTTTGCACGACCACACAATTGTCAGTTAAATGCAGTGCCGTATCAAAAAAATGGGCTGTAATTAAGGGGTTGAATCTTTCAGGGGCTGAAGTGGCTGTCAATTGCACAGTTGTGCAATGCTGTGCCCTAATAAAACATACCATATATACTCGAGTATAAGTCGTTCCGAGTATAAGTCGAGGCCCTAATTTACTACAAAAAAAAAAAAAGGGAAAAATGTATTTACCCGAGTATAAGACTAGGGTGAGAAATGCACAGCTACTGTAAGTGGAAAAGAGGGTCAACAATGCCCATTTGCAGCATCACTGTGCCCATTTGCAGCCATAGGTCCCCTGAACTTCAAACTCTGTAGTTAAGGGTTCCTAGATGCCCCCTAGCTGCAGCCAAATTTTGGGGTCTCTGAACCCAAAGGGTTCTGAAATGACATTGCTGCAGATGGACACAGTTGACCGAATTTGGGGTCCCGTATCTCGGGGCCACTTAGTGCTAGGAACCCCAAATTTGGTGTGCAAACCCAGTGGAACTAGCACCATAAAATTTCCAAAGCTGGGGTTTCTAGCACCAAGTGGCCCAGAGATACAGGGCCCCAAAAATCAGTTCAGAAAATGTCAGGCACTTTTCTGCAGCAGAGAATGACATTTTCCGAACCGGTTTTGGGGCCCCGTATCTCAGGGCCACTTGGTGCTAGGAACCCCAGCTTTAGATATGTTATGGTACCAGTTCCACTGGGTTTGCACACCAAATTTGGGGTTCCTAGCACCAAGTGGCCCTGAGATACGGGGCCCCAAAGTCGGTTCGGAAAATGAAATTTTTTGCTGCAGAAAAGTGCTTGACTCCAGTATAAGTCGAGGGGGGCACTTTCAGCACAAAAAATGTGCTGAAAAATTCGACTTACTCGAGTATATACGGTATGTCCTTTTTTCCCCACAAATAGAGCTGTCTTTTGGTGGCATTTGATCAACTCTGCAGCTTTTATTTTTTACACCATTAACAAAATAGAGCAACAATTTTTTTTTGGGGGGGGGGGAACACACCCCACACAATATTTACTTTGCTATAAAACATCCAATTATAAATAAAACATAATATTTATGCCAATATGTATTCTGCTACAGATTTCTGGTAAAAAAATAAAAATAAAATCCCAATAAGCGTATATTGACTGTTTGCACAAAAGTTATACAGTCTACAAACTATGGGATATTATGGAATTTACACTTTATTACTAGTAATGGCGGTGATCAGCGATTTTTAGGATTGCAGCAGACAAATCAGACACTGACTTTTGGGAACCAGTGACATTAGTGCTAAAAATATGCACCGTTATTGTACTGACTGGCAGGGAAGGGGTTAACACCAGGAGCAATCAAGAGGTTAAGTGTGTTCCCTGGGAGCGTTTAACTTTGTGTGGGGGGAATGGACAACATTTCAATTACCAACCCGAGGAAGTTGCGGGAATGCTCAGTCCCAAGTCTGGTCATATGCACCCCCGCAAGATGTTTAATTCGCCAGCCACCCCAGATTCTGTCTACCCAGCATTTGGCTAGGGTCTGCGTGCACTTGCTGTCCAGGCTGGGGTGACCACTGGATCTATATTACCCAGCCTGTCTCCCAGCTTCCAATGGGCTCAGCCAGCTATGAAACATCCAGGTCCAAGCTGAACTAATGCCAAAATGCAAAAGTAGCCATACCTGAACTTCAGCTTGAGGCCTCATGCACACTGGAAATTATAATGCCAGTAGCTTTGCAGTGAGTTTTACAAAGTTTTTGCAATAGCAGTTCTCTGCTCCCCCTCGCCCCAAGGGATCAAAAACATTGATGAGTCGTGTTGAAATATATAGTTATGAGAGGGGGGGGGAGAGAAAGTATACGCAGATCACCACCATTACTAGTAAAAAAAAAATTTAAAAAATGCCATAAAACTATCCCCCCCATTTTGTAGATGCTATAACTTGGGTGTTGCATGACCGTGCAATCGTCATTCAAAGTGCGACTGCGCTGAAAACTGAAAATCGGCTTGGCAGGAAGGGGGTGAAAATGCCTTGTATTGAAGTGGTTAAATCTATTATGTACGGTTTCACATTGCTCTGCACATGCTCAGTTGCTCCCCATTTTTAGGCACTGCCGAATTTGTAAACCCTCCTATCCTTTAGGACCCTTTCACACTGGGGCGGGGGTAAAGCGCCGCTATACAGTCGGTATTCAGCCGCTAGTGGGGCGGTTTTACCCCCGCTAGTGGCCATGAAAGGGTTAAAAAGCACCAAGGCAGCTGCTTCCGTTTGATCTGCAACTGCCATGGGGCTGCATGTGATCAGTTATACCAGTCATTTGATGGTTTGACAGTTTGGTTGAGGATGCAGCATTCCAGGACTGTTTTTTGAAACCAACAAGAAGGCCCCTTTACGCTGCGATTTTAAGCAATGTCTGTCAACATGTCTATGGACCTCAAATCGCATCAAAGTGAGACCAAAGTAGTGCAGGGACTACTTTGAAGTCACTGAGACTTGAAGTCGCAGATATGAAGGTTACTCATTGGAAAACATGGAGAACGACTAGTCAAGCAACTTTGCAATCCCGAAGTTGCACAAGTGTGAAAAGGGCCTAAATCAATGGGTTTAGTTACATAATTGGTAAGGACATCAGTCCATCCAGTTCACCTGTGTGGGGGGTGTGTAGTTTCACTCTGATTTACTGCTGCTCAGGGCTTCAGCAAAATGGAAGCCACCAGCAAAAACAGGAGCCACGCTGGAGGCAATTTACAGCACACACTGATTTAATCAGAATGTATGTTTCTTGCTAATGAAATGTATCAAGTTATGGGTAGTTATGCTTTAACCATTTTCCAAAATAGTTGAATGTATGCCTTGAATGATGATCACAAGTGCTTCTCTCAACAGTCAAGCCATCAGATGTCTGGTAACAGATGACCACATGTGCAGCACCATGACAACTATAGAGCAGAGGCCAAGAGGCAAAAATGCATTATATTGCAGCTCACCAATTCTTAGATGTGGTGTATTAGTTTTCTTTTCCGTTATATGTTGATTCGACCAGCAAGTTATTTTTCAGTTTCCTAAAACAGACCAAGCTGTCCAGCAAAAGCAAAAGTTTGGGTAAGTTTCCCATCTGTGTGCTTTTGCCACACAAAAAAAAAAAAAAAAAAAAAAAAAAAAAAAAAAAAAAAGCACCTTCCCGGCATGGCCAAGGTGAATGTAAAAATAGTCCTCTTTAAATGCCAAAACCCATTAGACTTACCGTAAGTGGTATTTCCAGGAATCTTTCAGGACAGCTACGAGAGATGATTGGCTCCTCCTTCTACAGGAAACACAAAGACACAATTTAAGAGGCCCCTCCCTTTCCGTACCCTCAGTTGTATGAAGATCAAGTAAACCACCAAAAGTGAACTCGGAAGAGGAATAACAGACTCAAATACACCACCACCACCAGGTTAAAATAAGGGGACCAGTGAAACAAGAATACAGTGGGAATATAGACGCTGTCCTGGAAGATTCCTGGAAATACTGTTACCGTAAGTCTAACGGGGGTTTTCCCCCCCTCATCTTCCAGGACAGCTACTTGAGGACAAGCAAGATCTTTACCTTATGGAGGGACAACAGCCTGAAGTGCTTTCCTTCCAAAGGAGAGGTGCTGGAGAGCATCTAGACTCTACAATGCCCGACGAATGCATGGAGGCAGCCCAGACAGCAGCTTTGGCAATATCTTCCCATGATGCACCTGCTTTTTCTGCCCAGGAGGTAGCTAGCGACCTAGAAGAGTGAGCCCCAACACTGGGAGGGGATTGTCCTGAAGATTTGTAGGCCTCACATATAGCTTCTCTAATCCATCTGGAAATTAAACCTATGGAAGCCTTGGAACCCTTTTTGGGGCCACTAAAAGCAATCAGTAGTTGGGAATCTTTCCTAAATTCACTAGTAACTTCTAAGTAGTGGAGAAGACATCTTACATCTAAAAAACCCAAACCTTTCTTCCTCTGGATTCCTGGGGAGGAACACAAGCTAGGAAGAACTACTTCTTGAGATCTCAAGTCAGGAATCTGGAAGTCAGACAAAACTTTGGGCAAATACAAAGGGTCAGGCCTGATCACTACTGTCTAAAATCCTTAAGAAAGGATCTTTACACAAGAACCTAAATCAGAGACCCTTCTCCCAGAAGTTATCGCCAAAAGGAAAACCATCCTTAGGGCGACTAATTTTAAAGAGGTGTCACACAGTGGCTCAAAAGGGGGTCTGGTAAGGGTGTTCAATATCAACGACAAATCCCAGGGGGGAACCTGCTTGACTACTCTAGGTTTATGTCTAGCCCTAGCCAGGAGGAATCTCTGAAAGGCTTCTCCGCCAGTCTTCTCCATGACCAGAGATAGGGCAGCAACCTGAACCCCAAGTGCTGACAGCAAGCCCCTTTTCCACCCCTCTGTAAAAAAAAAAGTCTAGAACATAGGGAATAGAAAAACAAGTCTACCCCAGTCCTTTGACAGGCTACAAAGGTCCTCCAAACCTTGCCATAAATCTTCCTTGTGACCAATTTATGGCTGTCTAGACTAGTCTCAATAACCCTAGCTGAACATTCTTTCAATTGTATGATGCACCGCTCAGCCTCCAAGCCGTCAGACAGTAAATCAGAGGGTTTGGATGTAGCATTGGCCCTTGGTGTAGGTGGTCTCTCCTCTCTGGCAGGGGCCAGGGGGACTCAGTGCTCTCAGTGCTGAGAACCAACTCCTCCTGGGCCACCATGGGGCAATCAGAATCACTTCTGCCAGATCCTGCACAATCTTTCGGAGCACCAGAGACAAAAGCAGAATTGGAGGAAAAGTGTAGGCCAGGGGAAAATTGGAAAGAGTGCATCTGTCCTTAGACGCAGCTTCTTTTTCCAGGGAAAAATAAGCTGGAAGCTTCCTGTTGGTGGAAGCAAACAGACCCACTTTGGGCATTCCCCACCTGACCACCAACTCCCGGAGGATTTCCTGGTTGAGCACCCAACTGCTGGAAGTGACAGTTACTCTGCTCAGATAATCAGCTAGTATATTTGCTGACCGACTGATGTGGACTGCCCTGATTGAGGAAACATTGTCCTCTGCCCAGGAAAGGATCTCCTAGCAGGCTAAGAGTACCCTGCTGCTTGAGGTAAGCCACTGTCATGGCATTGTATGAGAAAAAAAAAAAAAAAAAATCCTTTGCAAGAACCCTGGTTTTCAAAGTGACCAAAGCTTTTCCTACTGCTAACAGTTCTCTGTAGTTTGAGGATTGGGCTGCTTCTGGCTGACAGGCACCCTGAGCCTGCCAATCCTCTAAGTGTGCCCCGCCCCCACCTGGCATCTATGGTAATCTTTACTGGGAAACACTGGGCCCAAGCTTTCCCCAACTGCAGATGCTCCGGTCGGACCCATCAGGATAGATTGAGAGAATTGTCTGCTGGAAGCTGCACGACCTGGTCTAGAGAGGCCTTTTTGCGATCCCAACAACGCAGAAGAAACGCCTGTAGGGATCTGGAATGCAATTGGGCCCAGGGCACTCCTGGAATTGCTGCAGTCATCAAGCCCAATAGCTGCATTACCTGACACAGGGATGTCTTGGGGCCTAAATTTCTGCACGGAAAGGAGGATCTTTGAGATCTTCTCTTCTAGTAAGAAAATTCTTTGGGCGACTGAGTATCAGGTAGCCCAAAAATAGACAGCTCTGGGAGGGAACCAGAGCAGATTTCTGCAGATTGACTTTCCAACCCAATCTTTGGGAGGTCTGCAGAACTACTTGCAGATCCCGACCCAGGTCCTCTGTCCCAGGCAAAGATCAAAAAGTTGTCCAAGGGAAGATTGAAGTTTTCTGCAAACAAAAAATACCATGACCTTTGTAAAGATTCTCAGGGCTGCCGAGAGACCAAAAGGAAGGGCTCTGAACTGCCAATGACTTAAGCAGTTTTCCAAGAGGATCGCAAACCTCAAAAACCTGATGATCCTGGTATATTGGAACATGGAGGAAAGCATCCTGAAAATCCAGGATCACTATGAAAACCTCTGGCAATAACAGATTCCTGAGTGAATAAATGCTTTCCATCCAGAAACACCTGTAAACCAGGAAACTGTTTAGGAGGCTCAGATTGATGACCATCCGAAATCTTCCTGATGCCTTTCTTACCAGGAAAACATGGGAATAAAATCCTTGGAATATTTGATCCTCCAGAACGGGGGAAATAACCTCCTTCTGATTTCCAAAGAGAATTCAGACATAACATGCCCTACTGTTTCTCTTGGTCCCTCAGCAGATGAGTGAGAAAAAAAAAATCTCTGGGAAGGAGGGAGATTGAATTCCAACCTGAAACCCGCTTATGACCTTGAGAGCAAAAGGATTTTCTGTTACCTTTGCCCATTCCTCGCTGAACAAGGTTAGCCTTCCTCCTACCCCTGACCTGGCATCAGAGCTTTATGCCTGGGTTGAAGGAGCAAAGAGACCCTTTGTCTTTGCTAAACTACCCTTTTTTTCTTTGCCTGCTGACCCACTGGTTTGAAGTTAGCTTTGCCCCAAAAACTACGAAAGGGCCTCTTACTTTGAGGCTTAACCTTCCGAGATGGGAAACATTTACCCCTTTTCCGAGGACCGAGCAAGTACTTCCTCTAAAGCCAAACCAAATATTTTGCCTTCAAAAGGGAATACCGCAGAGTTTATTTTTGGAGGTCAGATCCCCGTCCCAGGATTTCAACCAGATTGCCCGTCTAGAGCAATTGATCAAGGCTGACGTTTTGGCCACTGATCTAACAGTCTGCTGCCACATCTGCCAAGAAGGCCACTGATTTGGCAATCGGGGGAGAGATCATTTGATCTCTTCTACAGGCGTGTCGGTGGAGAGCAGGTCATCTAGCCTCTGGACCCAAACATCTAGATTTCTAGCCAAGCAGGTGGATGCCAGGGCTGGCCCCAGAGAGAGGGCTAAAGCCTCCCAGGCCTTACGGAGCAAAGAGTCAGCTTTCCTATCCATCTGGTCCTTAAGAACCTCAGAGTCTTCAAATGAAAGATCAGATTTCTTAGACACTTGAGACATAGGAGCACCCAGTCTGGGACACTTGAAAAACATCTCTTTAATGTCAGACTGAAAGGGAAATCTCCTCTTATGCCCTCTGGACTGGAACAACCTTTTCTCAGGCCCTTTCCATTCTGACAGGACCATATCTTTAAGTGACCGGTATACCGGAAAATGCTTAGGCTTACGCCCCTGAAGACCCCTATACATTCTACCCTGAACCGATTGAGATTTGTGGTGGCTCAATCTGTTCAGAAGTAAAAACTGCTTTCAACAGTTCAATATCGTTGACTGAAAATAGGCATCTAGCGGTGTCACCTTTGAAGACCTTTATGACGAAACATGTAGGGCGCGGCTACGCACTATACGCCATCACGTTGTACGCCCCATGTTTGTTTACACGGGTGTTCGCTTTTTTATATGCCGGCTTTTTAAATATATTTTATGGCAGAGAAGAGTTCCCTGCACTCTTGAGCAATAAAAGCTTTTTAATCTTACTACACTATCGGAGTTTTTTTGCGTTTCTTTGCACTCACGGCCCTCCTGACCAGTGAGGGCTTCTCCCTAGGTTGATACCTTGGAGTGGCCTCCCTCTGGAACGTCATAAACATCTGAGGATCTGGACGCTGGAATCCATCTGTCCCCGAGGGCCGTATCTGCATGTGCATATGACCTTGCTATAAAGGAGGTCCACCACTTCTGGTAAAGGCTCAATTTTACTGTCATCTGGATTCAGTCTGCCTGGATGCTTCCCCCACACTCCCTTCTTCCCTTTCATATGGGCTGGGACCGATGAACTGTGGATGTGTGACTCTCCTTCATGAGATTTGCTCGTTCTCATCAAGTTCTTTATTCACAAGCAATTTATGAACTTTAATCACTATTTTTTATTTTTTTGGTCACTTGATTGTAAGTGCACTTAATTCATCATTGGACTTTATCATTTATTTACAGACAATTTATGAACTTTTATCACTATTTTCATATTTTTGGTCACTTGATTGCAAGCCCACTTATTTTATTCTTTCTATTCTTATTACACCGATATTTGTGTTTTTTGTTGCAGCTGCAGTTTAGTGTTTATATAGTTTTTTGCTTTTTAGCACGGTTGTTTTTTCCTTTATATTTAACCTATCATTAAAGGCTTGAAAGGAGGAAACTAACACCGTCATAGAAACCACCAATTCCTTTAGGTTAGAAGCAGACTCAGCCCCTGCCACTGAAGAAATACATGTCTCACACAATAGTTTCCTACAGCTATCAGGAAGCTTGGAGCTACAATTTCCACATTTTCTTTTCACAGGTTTGTCAACCTAGAAAAAAGAAACCACAATAAGAAAAAGGCATACAAAATTACACTTTCTAAAACATTTGCCCCTGGATATACAATCTCTCATTACAGCGGAGAAGTACTAACATTAGGGGTAACACAGGACCCAATTGCAGCCGCTGGATCAGAGAGCGGGTGCACCATCCACAGGGGTGTCCTTAACCTCCATGATGAGAAGGACCAGATAGGAGAGCATTGTTATGAGCTTGGACGCTGTCAGTTTGCTGTACAGTCAGCAAAACATCCCCAGCAACACGTGTGCCCGAACCAGTCCTTTTCAAACATGAAGAAGCTCGGCATTCAGAAGTGTGTGACATCACTTCCGGTGGTGAGGCAGGAAGTGCACTCGCCGACATCTTGCTACACCCAAGTGAAAAGGACACAAGGAAGCGCACTCTGGGTGTATCAACGTGGATCAGGACGCTGGGGGGGTGGAAGTTGCAGAAGATTCCCTAATGCAAGTAACCACCAGAAAAACAGGGGGAGCCCTTCTTAGACTGCTGAAACAGCAGAAAATACTGCAGACATGGCCACAACCAGTCTGAGTAATCTGAACAAAGGGGGGTCCGCTAACCACAGTCACCAGACCAAACGAAAGAAACATGACAGTGTGTACTCCTGGAGGTCTGGAAACACAAAACAACTGAGGGTCAGGGGAAAGGGAGGGGCCTTTTAAATTGTGTTCGATTAATGTTTCCTGTAGAAAGCAGAGTCAATCATCTCTCAAGTGGCTGTCCTGGAAGATGAGGGGAGAAATAACCGTTTACATCTTTAAAAAGTCCTACTTGCTGCATCTTCAGCGCTTTTGTGAAAAATGCACCTTCCATTATAGTCAATTGTAGCACCCCAAAAAAACAACATGCATACATGTCAATTTTCCCCCAGGTGACCAGCGAGGAAAGGGCATACAAAATGCATTATGCTTCAAAGCAGAGTTCCACCTAGAAATGGAACTTCGTGTGCCACATTTGGCACCTTTCAGGGGGGAGCGTCAAATCCAGGTATCCGCTACCACATTAGGGCAAAGACTGACGCAATCTTGTGCAGGGATGTACACAGTGTCCAGCCCCCCACCTTCTGGGAAACAAGACCCAGAAGACAGCAGGGACGATTCAGAAAGCACAATGCGACTTGCACATACGCAGTAAGAAAAAGGCTGTGAAGCCATAAGGCTTCACTCGCCGTTTCCCTTAGTAAGGATGTCGGTGCCTGCACCTAGAGCCAAGGGACAGGTCAGCTTCAAGTGCCGACATCGCAGGCTCCCTGGACAGGTAAATTTCCATATATTAAAAGTCAGCAGTCAGCTGCTGACTAGTTTTTTTTTTTACCCAGCAGAAATCTGCTTTAATTCCAATGAAACATTAAAACATGCTTAACACAATAAGTGTTGAGTTCTCAAAGAACACATACTGTGTTTTTACACAGGTGTTAACAGGCCCTTAGAGGGATGAAAAACGATGGCACCAGGTTTTTTTTTACCTTAACCACTTCAATACCACAGCCCCTTCCTGCCCAGGCCAATTTTCAGTGCTGTCACAATTGCTCACACAAATGACAATTACTCGGTCATGCAACACTGTATGCAAATAAAATTCAGCTTTCTTATGGGGGCATTTAATCACCACTGGGTTTTTTTATTTTTGCTAAACAAAAAAGTTAGAACATTTTGAAAAGGGTAAATTAGCTTTTTCGTAAGTTTAGGCCAAAATACATTTTTGTTAACCCAAATCAGTGTATATTTAGTCTGTTACACTTATAGAGTCCACAAACTGATTGATCCATTTTCATAGATCCATCCTGATGTACTGATGGCCTAGCTTGATTCTTGAGGCCCTAAAATGCCAGAACAGTACAAATAGCTCCCAAATTACCCTTTTTGGAAGTAGGTAGTCTAATGTATTTAGTAAGAGGCATGGCAAGTTTTTTTAAATTGTATGTTTGTCACTAGTGTTTGGAAAAAGTTAAAAAGTTGTTTTTTGTTTTTTTACATACTGTCACCAGTATAGAACAGCATCATAACTGGCGTGGGACACTGACTAACTATATCTATAATATATAAAAAAAACAAAACAAAACAAAACAAAACCAAAACCTTTACATGCGGTGATCAGCAATACAATGTTACCATAGAAATACTGGGGAGGTGATCGAGATTTTTTTTTATACACACACACACACACACACACACACCACGATTTAACAGCAATCACAATTAAGCAACTTTTTATGAATGAAATTCATTCAGTATATACTATTGTGATTAGTCACAGCCAATCACATGGTACAGAAAGGTTGCAATTGGCCATGTGTAGAATCTCATTTTAAGCTAAGGAAGCTGCCATTTTTGTTTGATCTTCAACTGCCAAGATGCTGCATGTGTGATCAGTTATGACACCAGCCATTTGATGGTTTGAGATCACAACCAATGTGACTTTACATTTCCAGCATGTGTCAAAAAAATTACTGTTTGAAACTTAAAGCTATGGGTTTAGCTCTACGTTAACCATTTAAAAAAACAGTTCCATTCTTGGCATGTCTGAAATGTAACTGTCACAATTGCTTGTGCTGTCAACCAAATGGCTGGTGTCATAATTGATCACATGTGCATCATGGCAGTTGAAGATGAGGCCAAAGCAGCATCTTCCTTGGCTGAAAATAAGAGGGTTTAGTTAGGCTTTAGAACCACTTGAATTCTGTAAAAAGAGTTGTCTGTCTGTACTGGATGACTTTATGAAATTTCACACACACACACACCACACACACTTAAGCCTGGTGTATCTAATACACACTGACCCCTCCCACAACCACACTAAATGCTGCTGTCCAAAGGTGTTGCTCTTTCATTCATAGTAAAAACACCCTAAAGCCCCATACACGGGCTGAATCTCAGGCGGTATTGGCCAGTGTGTGGCAGCCAGTCTGACAGAAGCTGCCCAAACATCCGGCTTCTGTCAAAGGAGCATGACCGAAAGATCAATGGATGAGTGAGGACCGGTGTGTTCCGGTGGAGGAGGGGCATCCCCCTGTAAGAACACAAAAGCTCTGCAGGGATATCACTGTACTAACATTAGATTGTTAGTACAGGATCTTAAGGCAGGAAGTGTGTTACTCACCAGATCAGCAGGTGAATGTAATAGAAATAAGAATTGCAGACACCACATTTAAGCCTTAAGGTGGAACTATACTCCCCACAGCTCCAGCGATGCGACACCTGAGCTCCCCACCTGGCAGCTGACCTCTTCGGGCAGCCAACTTCTGGGTCTAGAACACCAGCTGCTGTCATTGGCCGGGCATTATATCATTCATGGGCGGGAGTTTAGTCAGATTCGGGCATTACCAAATTGGTACAGCAAGCTGCACACCAAGCCACTGCTCTGTGCCCATTGAGACGCAGAGCTGCTGCGCCGCCTCCTTATTGGCAGCAGCAGGAGCCACGCCACTGTCTCAAGCAGCTGATACACTCCTGCAATATCACTGGATTGAGATGGGGCTCAGGTTAGTATCAGAGGGAGCTGCTGCAAAATATATACTGTAAAACCTTGGTTTGCGAGCATAATTAGTTCCAGAAACAAGCTTGTAATCCAAAGCACTTTTTTACAGGGTATAAAAGAGAGGCACCTCTAAGTGTAGCGATAAGTTGCTAAAATGTTGTACCTTCATTAAATGTAACCATATTGTTACACTTAGAGGCTCCTCTTTTTTCATACTCAGCTGTGACATGCTACTCTTATATCAAGACAAAATTTATTAAAACATTTTGCTTGTCTTGCAAAACGCTCTCAAACCAAGAGCTATAGAAAATGTATATCTATATATTCTGACTTTACAATCACTTTAATTCAGAAGTGATGTCTACTTCAAAAATCCTAGCTGACAATTTTAACTACTTAACCTAAAGTTCCACTTTAAGCTGCATTATATTTTCTTTGTTTAAAAAGCATTTGTGGTGTTTTTGGGTGGGGTTTTGATGAAAATGTTTTGTTGTATAATAAAAAAAAAAAACAAAAAAAAAAACTGTAAAAAGAACAAGATGCAACAGGGGCAGAGGTTAGCTTAAATCCTTCTGTCTTACACCAAAGTGCCTGTGACCCCCTTGGGGCTCACCATGGCCAGGCCCCCCGTCATTGTTCCTGGAGAGGAGTCATGTGGCAGGCAAGGCGCGGCCACCTGTCACTGATTCACTGCACAAAGAGGCGCGCAGCAGGGATTGCAGCGACAGCTGCCATGTACGTCCTGAGGCAGCCGGGATGCAGAGGACGGACACAGTAGCCATCCACATACATCGCCACGCCCGGCAACCAGCTACAGGCGAACAGGCACCACAGCACGATGAGCATCTAGGCGCGAGTACCACACCAGCTCCGACCAATGAGCGGGCGGATAAGACGAGGCGCAGCCAATAGAAAACGGGGTGTGCCAGACATCACACCTGAACAAAGCAGGGAGCGCGCCTATTATACCCGGAGATATGTCTGACACTGAGGCGCTCTACAGACTATAGGGGGGTGTCCGACCACCCAGCCGCTCTCCTTTCATGGCGCAGCCACTACACATGTCATGCATTCACCTACACTACACACGGCATGCAGCCCTCCATTCACCTCCTCACACATACAACGAATTTACTATTTATAAAGAACAGCACTAGCCTTTATTACACGCAACGGCTACCACACCGGAGAATACGCACCGTACGGTTTGTACACAACAAACACATGCACTCTCCCCCTTGTTCTATGCTTCCCCCGCACACACGGCTCAGCTCCTACACTCCTCTCACCTGTATCTGTCGATGAATATACCACACGCGCTCTCAGCAGCAGTGAACAAAAGCACCCACTTCGATCACGTGCCTAGACGCGCGCCCCCTCATTGGCAGAGATTTTCCAGACTAGATAGACTAAGCCCGCCCCTCCGCCTCCCACCAAATGGCGCGCTGGCGCTGAGGGTTCTGACTATATGCAGAGCAGGTGTGTCTCTGTCATCCTCCCTAATCACTGCTGTGTGGTGAGGCAGGCTGTGTTACAAAGCTGACATACGACTACCTGGCTGAAAAGGTAGATGCGACCCACTATTTCTGTCACTTAGCAGCGACATGTGATAAAAGAATGGTTACAATAGCACATGACTTTATGCTGGAGATGGTTCACATGCTGGATAGGTGGCTGCCATCTTACATGCCTCACTGTTTTGTCACAGAGAATAGACATAAAATATAAAGTAGGACCATTACCTGCAACATCCAAGGGCTTTGCCATTTTTAACCAGTACTGTAAACATATGGTCTTATTCTCAAAAATGATCCACTACTTACCCTCTTTCACACTGGGGCCACCAGTGCCTCAGCGGTAAAGCCCTGCCTGTTTAGGAGGCGCTTTTCGGCCGCTAGCGGTGCGCTTATAACCCCAAAGAAGAGGTTAAAAACGCCCGTGTTGCAGCGCTTCCAAAGCACTGCCCATTCAGGGCTCCCAAACCGCCCCAAAGATGCTGCTTGCAGGACTTTTCCAAACGTCCCGCAAGCGCACCGCCCCAGTGTGAAAGCACTCGGGCGGCATGGGAGGCAGTTTACAGGCGCTATTTCTAGCGCTAAAATGCCTGAAATCTGTTTCAGTGTGAAAGGGGGTCTACAAGTGGTAGTAAACTCTTTGAAGAAAAAAAAGTTTCCCCCTGCAAGGCAATAGCATAATGTGCTAGTATGCAGCGCTTACTAACACATTAGGCATAGTTGCCAACATTGCAAAAAAAATATGTGGGACATGTGCCGTACAATAATTAGGGGGCTGGGCATTCATTTGTAGGCGTGGCTTAGCAAAAATACAAGTGCAGGGGCACCGGAAAATGGGCGTGGCTTACGTGACATAGTGGGCGTGGCTCAAGAGGGTGTGGTTAGAGTCTGAGATGAATGAGGGATGGAGGGGGAAAGGGGGAGAGGGGAATGACGGGACAGTAGCCCCAGATCCTACACAATAAAAATATGTGTATTCTAGAAAGTTTAACAATCAGCAGATAAAGATACTCCAAACACCTAGTGGTTGTTATGGTGTCAGGATGATTGAAGCACATTATTTCTATTATTACATTGTAATATAAAACTAAATCATTCAACTCACCATAATGCTGAATCAGTGGGATCCCTAAGCGTGTCACTAGCCACGTCGCCTGCCACCAGCAGAGTCAGTCCTTGCATCAGGTGCCCCCGGCAGAGTCTGTCCTTGCATCAAGTGCCCCCGGCAGAGTCTGTCCTTGCATCAGGTGCCCCCGGCAGAGTCTGTCCTCGCATCAGGTGCCCCCAGCAGAGTCAGTATAGACCCCCTCAGTGCAGACCGACCCCCTCAGGGCAGACCCCCTCGATCAGTGCAGACCCCCTCCATCAGTGCAGATCCCCTCCATCAGTGCAGATCCCCTCCATCAGTGCAGACCCCCTCCATCAGTGCAGATCCCCTCCATCAGTGCAGACCCCCTCCATCAGTGCAGACCCCCCTCTATTAGTGCAGACCCCCCTTTATTAGTGCAGACCCCCCTCAGTGCAGCCCCCCACTCTATTAGTGCAGACCCCCCTCAGTGCAGCCCCCCCTCTATTAGCGCAGACCCCCACAATTAGTGCAGCCCCCCTCAGTGCAGCCGCCCCTCTATTAGTGCAGACCCCCCTCAGTGCAGCCCCCCTAAGTGCAGCCACCCCTCAGTGCAGCCCCCCTCAGTGCAGCCCCCCCCCAGTGCAGCCCCCCCTCTATTAGTGCAGACCCCCCTCAGTGCAGCCCCCCTCAGTGCAGCCACCCCTCAGTGCAGCCCCCCTCAGTGCAGCCCCCCCTCAGTGCAGCCCCCCCTCTATTAGTGCAGACCCCCCTTAGTGCAGACCCCCCCTCTATTAGTGCAGACCCCCCCTCAATTAGTGCAGCCCCCCCTCGGTGCAGCCCCCCCTCTATTAGTGCAGACCCCCCTCAATGCAGCCCCCCCTCAGTGCAGACCCTCCCCTCGTCCAGGAGCGGCCGGTGTTCTGCCGAGAAAGTTCCCCTCGGCAAGTAAGGACCCCCTGTACTGCGCAGCGCTTGCGCAGTACGAGCCGGCGGAAATAGCCGATTGGGGAACTTTTCGGCAAGACACGGCGGCGCCGTGTCTTCAGTGGAGAGGGGAGGGGCCGTGCAGCTAAAGAAGCCGATTCATTGGCTGCACGGATCGAGCCCCCTTCCTCTCTCCACTGACTGAACACTAGGGGGAAGACCGAGCGGCGGCGCCGGCCGCCATTTTGCTGGAGCCAGCTGCTCCAAAAATTAAAAAAAACAACATTCCCGATTTTCCTTATGGAAAATCCCGATTCGGGACAGCCTCCCAAGGTCCCAAAATCAGGATTGTCCCGGGAAAATCGGGACTGTTGGCAACTATGATTATGAAAGACTTACCCTAAAACAAAGCCCTCCAGCGGCGCACTGTTACCTCTGCAGATGCTCCCATCTTCACCCGGTCTTTGCTCGGAGTTCGTGAGCTGCGGCCGCTTAAATGACCGAGCCGCGATGATATACCTCCCGTGCATTCGTGTGGGAGTCTCAGCCACAGCACACAGCTCTGAAGGATTGGCACAGTTCTGCCGTTCCTTCAGAGCGCATGCGCTGGTGACGTCAACGGCTGCTGCTTGCTAAATTATCTCCTAAACAGTGCACATTTAGGAGATATCCATTTTACCTACAGGTAAGCCTTTTTATACGAGTAGCGGGTGTCACACTCTATAACCCACGACCCCGCCAAGCTGGCCGGAACAATGTACACAGGCTTTCCAGCTGGAGTTAAGGAGAGCTGCCTGCCAGCAGCTGCAAGGGGGATTTTCACCCCCCTTTCCTTTTTCACTGACTGAGTCTGTTGTAATATGAGCACATACACACAGAGCTGTGCATTCAGTAGCCTCTCTTGTGCCTCTTTTGGCAGGAAGAACTAAGCCAATTAAAGGCACAGTTACAGCAGTCAATCAGAGATACTGAACTAAGCTGCAGGGAGCAGCTGCAATGGATTCTGGGACATGCAGTTCCCTCATCAAGGGGCTCTATAGCTTGGTATTCAGGAAAGAACTACAGAAAAGCCCAGGATGCTCTGTGACAGGAAAGTAAAGACTCCATTTTGTGTCCTGAGGAAAAGTGAGTCAGCCTTGAGGGAGGGAAGAGACCAGACCTGAGGGAGAGATGCTGTCTCTCAGATGATCTCTCTGCGCGATTCAGGCCTCCATTGCCAGTTGGGACGTACAGTCTGAGAGAGGGGGATCCCAGGTGTATAACAAGGTGCACCTACACTGATAGTGAATCGTTCCATCATGAGGTGACCAGTCAGGTTGCCAAGAGAACCTGCCTGTTCCTGGGACATTCGTTTGGGCCTCGATCGCAGGATTTGGTGAGAGGGCATTTTTGCCCATCTGCAGGGAACAGAGACATTGCACTACAGAAGCATACTTGCCAACAGTTCCGATTTTCCCAGGACAATTCCGATTTTGGGACCCTTGTCCCGGTCAGAGGCCGTCCCCATTAAAATCCTGGGATTTTGCTTTTGTCCCGGGAAATCGGGACTGTGTTTGGCACTGAAGCTGCTTCTGGCTCCAAAGATATGTCTGCCGCCGCCACCTCATGATCCCTTTCCTGTTTCCCCTGGCTCTCTGCTCATATCGGAACTCCGCCCCTCCAGCCCTCTGCACTGCAGCTCCTTCCACTCTCCTTCGCAATGTTATGTGTTTATCAGTTATTTGTCGCTGGGGATGCCTGATGTAAGGAGGGACTCTGCTGAGGACGCCTGATGTAAGGAGGGACTCTGCGGGGGACACCTGATGGAATCTGGTGGCAGGAGATGTGGCAAGTGACACGCTCAGGGCTCCCACTGATTTGGGATTAGCAAATGGAGATAGCCCCAGGGATTATATGGGCATGGGAGGTGAAACCAGACCATACAAAGAATATAGAAAAGTACAAAAATAGATTGAGAAGACATATAAATATACACTGAATGTGCAAAAATGTACAAAAACCTATAAAACAATGATACATGACACGAATGATAAACAGCAACAAATAACTGATAAACACATAAGGTCTAGACCTGTAGTCGACCAAAATGTGTTGACAGTGTGTCCAACATGTTTCAGAGAAATTATATGGTGTTTATTTCCTTCTTCAGGGGCTGAACTGAGGTAGGCTGTTCATTCTATTAACAAAATAAAAAAAGAATAATAATACAAAATTCATATTGAGTGAATGTAAAAATGTATATAGTAACAGTGGCTGCTTCTTCACTGTTTTCTAAGCATGGCAAGACATCAATAGATGTAAAAAGTACTTACATAGTTTGTGTATTTTCTAAACACAATAAGATTGATTGACAAAAAACGAGGCTGAGATCTTCCTATTCCATTCCACCACATGTTCTCAAGGCTCAGAGTATTGTATATGGAGGCCACAGAGGGCCTAGCACACTTCAGTATTGTATGAGTCAAGATACAGTTGAGCATGAATAAAGCGACTATATAAATTGAATTGAAAGGCAGCAACGCTTGTCCCACCGCACAACACATCAGTCCCCGCAAGGATTAAGCCAAAAAGATCCAGACATATGAACCTAATATAAAATGAAAAAATCAAAAAATATTGCAAAAGGTATTTTTGCAAAAAATGCCAAAGATTAGCTGAAAAAAACAATGTATGAAAAAACAAGCTTGTTGTACCCCTGTCCACCAGAGAGGAGAATGCTCAGAGTATCCAAAGGTAATGGGTCAGTAAAGCTCACCTTTCCAGTTTTTCAATATCTTATGTTGCAGAGATGTAAGGCATGTGTGCCATTTAGGCTGTGCAGCAAAAGTAACTACGAGAGTTCCTTACTAATAAAGGACGTCTGGAGGAGGGGCCGAACTTGGACATACAAAGACCATCCAATGGATGAGGGTGGTATTTAACAGGTGATCGGTAGGGCCATCAGTTTGATGGACCCTGGCGATACACCTGTGTGTCCGGAGAGTGAGACATGCCGTCTCATTGGCAATCCCCCGGCTCATGAGGCATCCGGCACAATGCATCATATGAGTTGGTGACATCAGACAACGACAGAGCCGCCAACACGACAAGTGGGCGGCGACCGGCGGCCAGATGGAGGGCCAGGTTGTGCACAAGCACGGGCTCACACTGAAGGAGCCCACGATCACACAGCCAAGTCGTAGCCCAAATAAAGGGATGGCCCCATGGCGCAACCAACACCAGGGGGCCACCAGTGCCGGGGAGCCTCGATGCATCATGGGGCGGGCACTGCGACGCTGCCATATCAGATAGATAGAGTATGAATAATGGTGTGGTGTAGTATAGGAAACGCAGATATCAGCCTTTGCTTGTACAGCTGAAAGATACAAAATTCACAATAGGGTTACAATTTTTTGGGACAAACATTATAGATAATTATCAAAGCACACAAAATTAGTTCTAAAGGGAATACAGAATATTTATTTACAACAGTCAAAGGAATAGGGAGACATTGACGCATCAAGGGGGTGCCCGCCCCTTGATGCGCCAAGGCTCCCCGGCACTGGGGGCCCCTGGTATTGGTTGCGCCATAGGGCCATCCCTTTATTTGGGCTATATCTGTGCGATAATAGGCTCCTTCAGTGTGAGCCCGCGCTTGCGCACATGGTGCCTCGCCATCTGGCCGCCGGTTGCCGCCCGCTTGTTGTGTTGGTGGCTCTGTCGACCTCTGATGTCATCGCGTCAAATGACGCGGTTGCGCCGGACACCGCATGAGCCGGGGGATTGCCAATGAGACGGCATGTTTCACTCTCTGGACACACAGGTGTATCGCCAGGGTCCGTCAAATTGATGGCCCTACCGATCACCTGTTGAATACCACCCTCATCCATTGGATGGTCTCTGTATGTCCAAGCTCAGCCCCTCCTCCAGACTTCCTATATTAATCAGACACACTTTAGTTACTTTTGCTGCACAGCCTGAACGGCACACATGCCTGGTACGACATAAAGAGAGGGGTGACGAACCTTTATCTGCGACAGTGAGCCATGCGAGTGTTTCGCGGCGGACTGTGGCGGGAGTACAACGTATCGGGAAGGTGTGGCGTGGTGCTGTGCACGAGGCAAGAACAAGTTGGGTGTAAAAAATTAGAGAAGTGCGTACGAATGATTCGTAAGTTGAACTGCGGGATCCGAACACATGGTATGGGTGACACTGTGAGTGGCTATGAATTTGACATGAGAAAACATGGTAATCAAACCTACCTGCGACAGTGGCCATGGATCCGCATCGGTCTGAAGCGGGTATGCAACGTATCCGAAGAGTGTGGTGTGGCGCGCGGGTGGGGGGGGGAGCACCGTGTACAAACGATTCGTAAGTTCTGCGGTGGGAACTGAACACGGTATGGGGGATATAACGAATGGTAACGATTTCGGATAAGATGCAAAAACAAAGTAACGACTCCTACCTGCGACAGTGAGCAAGACTTGATCGGCAAACCACGAATGAGCAACCGCAACGTACTACTCGGGAACAACAGACTCATGAACACGCAGTGAGCTGAAGAGCCGGCCTGGTGACGCAATGAATCGCACACTGGAACCGACAATGAGTATGGGCGAGTGGGCTGCTTAAATACCCTCCGGCTCCTCCCATAAATTCAGGCCACCATACTGGCCTTCTTATATATATACTGTGATTCTGTACTTGCCAAATATGCTGCAGAAATCTCCCTCCACTGAGTCTGGCTGCAACCATTTTAACTGTGGGCATCTGAAGCTGCTGCCTGTTCACTTCCTGGATTTACACAAAGACACACCTCCAGCTCTGCAGCTCTCATTGGCCCTCTTATGACTCATCCTCCCTCCCTTCCTGGCAAACTCTCACTGTGAGTAACTGTGGTGTGTTACTGGAACTTGGAGTCAGCCTATCTAGTCTGTGCTTAAGTCCCTCTCTAGTAGTTTCTAATTTGACATGCAATCTGACTTCTAGCTACCAGAAGTAACTATCGGATGCCTAATCTGGCTCTAGTCCAGTGTTTCTCAACTCCAGTCCTCAAGGCGCCCCAACAGGTCATGTTTTCAGGCGTTCCATTATTTTGCACAGGTGATTTGATCAGTTTCACTGCCTTAGTAATTACCACAGCTGTTTCATGTAAGGGAAATCCTGAAAACATGACCTGTTGGGGCACCTTGAGGACTGGAGTTGAGAAACACTGCTTTAGTCTATGCTGGTTATTGTGCCCTAGTTAAAACTAGCTATAGATATTGAGAGGAGATGGGACAGGGTTAACTAAATAACAGGAGCTGCATATAAACGCTATTGCAATAAACAGGTTCACATACAATCATACAGCAAGGTGACTAATACACAAAATATCACATACCTAGATATCTGGCACTGTGCATGTAATATAATAACAATAGGAAAGAAACAAGTCTGTCACAAGGATTTAGTACGCTACTGTGCAAAATGTTTTCGGCAGGTATGAAAAAATGCTGTAAATTAAGAATGCTTTCACACCAAATTACAAGTCCGGAATTACAAATTCCAAGAACAGTACCACTCAGTCTACACCTCATATTCAAGAGGGGTGAGTGTTTTGGTGGGGAGAGGTATTTCGTTTTCCTGCAGGGAAACCAGAATTGATGCATTGGGCCGCTATATCTTTTTGAGTTGCACTGTGGAAGACAGGCCTCTGGTAATAGCAAATATTTACATTCCTCCCCCGTTCAAAACAGAGGTTATACTGGATCTGTTGGAATTTGTCGAGAACAAGCCAGACGTACCGATACTAGCGGTGGGGGATTTTAATGCAATTTTGGATAATAAAATGGATCGATTCCCGCCCATGAATCGGGCTGAAAGGGTCTCGGAGGGTCGGCTAGGCCAACTCCTGGAAGAGATCGGGTGGTGCGATTTGTGGAGATCCCACAACCCCAAAACCCGGCAGTATTCCTGTTATTCAGGTTCACACTCGACCCTTTCGCGCATAGACATGGCAGTAGGCAACAGTGAAGCTCTACAACTAATAGGGACTATAGAATACAAGCCGAGGAGCATATCGGACCACTCTCCCCTGACCTTGACCCTGAACTTAAATGCCAGAACTAGCCAGAAAAGGTGGTCAATAAAACCGCTATGGCTGGACCTAATAGGCAGCCCAGCAGAAGTTACCTCTGAATTAAAAGAGTTTGTAATATTTAACTCAGGCACAGCCTCTACGGCGTTAGTTTGGGACACTTTAAAAGCGGTTCTTAGGGGATTACTACACCAGCAGGTTGTCACAGTAAAGAAAAAGTCAAGGGAATGGGAGGCGAGAGCTAGAAGAGAAGCTACGGAAGCAGAAGCACAATATGTGGCGGACCCGACCCCTGCAAAACAGGAGGTATGGCTTGGTAGGCAACAAGAGTACAGGGAATTAATTAATAGAAGAGCAGAAAACAAAAGATTATTCCAGAAGCAAAGCTATTATGGCGAAGGAGAGAAAGCTGTGCATGATGTCATAAGCCTAGGCTTTTTACCAGACAAGAAACAGGAAGTGGGCTGTATAAGGTAGCTGGCAGAAAAAAAATGTTTTACTATCCAAAGTTAAAACAACAAGGGCAGGAGATTTAATAGATGAAAATTGAAAAAATGACTAAAGGTCTGCTTTAATAGGAAAGCAGAGAGACTACAGGAACATCAGGGATTTCACATAAATGAAGCAATACAAAGAGATCGGGAGACTTTCTCATACAAGTAAATGGTACAGTAAACACATATCAGGAATATGAAGTGTTGGGGTAACAAACGCTTTAGGTAAAGCTTTTGATACTTTGCCCTTGCCTGGTCTGAAGTTATTAAAGTAGTGCAATGCAAGTAACCGACACAGATAGTCTACAGCTCGGGTCACTAAGCACATTGGGGCAGTGGCGTGAAGAGGGGGGGGGTGCGGTCGCCTCAAGCGCAACATCTAGTGGAGTGCAGAAAAGTCCCACTCCTGTCGCACGACTCTAGAGTGTGCTCACTCTGAGCACTGGCCTGTCATTCCTTACACTGGCTGTGCTCCGACCGCCGCTCTCCATCCATTAGCAGCCTGAGCCTCCCAGGCTGTTGGAGCTCAGTGATGGGCGCCCTGTTATTGGCTGACCTGGTCACGTGTGGCAGCGGACAATTGGCTTGGCTTAGGGTGATCACGGTCTGCGCAGCTCCCACCTCACTGTCTGGGCTACCGCACCGCATCTCCTAGTCTGTCACAGCAGAGCATGGGAGACAGAAAGAGCCCTACCAGGTGAGTAGTGCCAGGAGAGACACATCTGCATCCCCTCTTCTCCTCTGTCCACCTGGCTCCGTCCTCCCCTCCACCTGGCTGCATCCCCTCCTCTCCTCTGTCCACCTGGCTCTGTCTTTTCCTTCACCTGGGTGCATCCCTTCCTCTCAATCTGGCTCAGTCCTCCCTTCCACCCAGCTGCATCCCCTCCTCTCCTCTGTCCACCTGGCTTAGTCCTCTCCACCTGGCTGCATCTTCCCTCTCCTCTGTCCACCTGGCTCAGTCCTTCCCTCCATCTGGCTGCATCCCCTCCTCTCCTCTGTCCACCTGGCTACATCCCCCTCTCTTCTGTCTACCTGGCTGCATTCCCCCTCTCCTCTGTCCACCTGGCTCCATCCCCCCTCTCCTCTGTCTACCTGGCTCAGTCCTCCCCTCCACCTGGCTGCATCCCCTCCTCTCCTCTGAATGAATGAATGATTTGTAAAGCGATGCAAATGCGAACTTAATCGCATCAAGGCGCTAATGCGTTTTGTGTCTAAACAGCTTCTTAGAAAAGGAAGGTTTTTAGTTTTTTCCTGAAGGCCAGAAGAGTATTCAATAGCCGAGGTCCCTGGACTGCGAATCTGCGTTCTCCCCTTGCTTTGTAGCGGTATTTGGGGACGAGGAGGAGGTTTTGGTTGGATGATCGCAGATTGCGATTGGATGTGTAGTGTTTTATTTTCTCTCTGAGGTATTGAGGGGCGTTTCCTTGTATGCATTTGTGGGTGAGGCAGAGGGTCTTGAATGTGATCTGATTCTTTACCGTTAGCCAATGTAGGCTCCTCAGGGAAGGGGAGATGGACTCTCAGGGTTTTTTTCCTGTTAGCAGTCTTGCCGCCGCGTTTTGAATGGCCTGTAGGCGCGCAAGCTGATATTGGGGTAAGCCTATGTAGAGTGAGTTTTGCGTAGTCAAGACGGGAATTGATGATTGTTCCAACTACTGCTGCTTTGTCCTTTTCTGGGATAAAGGGAATGAGTCTGCGTAGCAGGCGGAGGAGATGGTGAGATCCGCTAACTACTGATCCTATTTGTGCATCCATTGTCATTTCTGAGTCAAAGATAACTCCGAGACTCTTGGCTTTGGTTCTCGGGGAGATGGTCTGTCCAAAGATGGTGGGAGGTATCCATGGAGTCTTGGTTTTTGGATTTTGGTTAGCGTTTAGGAGGAGAAGTTCTGTTTTTGACCCGTTGAGTTTGAGGGAACTGATGGTCATCCATTCATCTATCAAAGTGAGACATTGCTCTAGTTGATGATGGTGGTCTTTTTGTCCGGTGATGCGAAAGTAGATTTGGGTATTGTCAGCGTATGAGTGGAAGCAGAGGTCTGATTTTTTGATGATTTTGAGGAGTGGGCGGATTTAGATGTTGAATAGCACTGGTGACAAAGGTGAACCCTGGGGGACTCCACAGGAAATTGTCTGGGTGTCAGAGGTGAATGCTCCAAGTTTCACTGTCTGAGAGCGATTCTCTAAGAAGGATGCAAACCATTTTAGACTCAAATCTGTGGCTCCTGCAACTTCTGTGAGGCGGACAAGTAGAGTATTGTGGTCCACTGTATCAAATGCTGCACTAAGGTCTAGCAGTATCAGGAGACATGATTCTCCGTCATCTGCAGCTTCGAGGGCATCATCCCATATTTTTAGAAGTACCGTTTCTGTGCCATGGCCTGGGCGGAAGCCTGATTGTAGAGTGTCCAGAAGTTGATGTGTGTCCAGGTGGTGTTGTAACTGTTGTACTACTGCTTTCTCCATAATCTTGGAGATGGTGTTAAGGCTTGTTATCGGTCTGCGGTGGTTAGGGTCCTTGGGGTCGAGATTGTTTTTTTTTAGCAGGGGTTTGACGGTGCCCTGCTTGAGGGAGGTTGGCACAATCCCTTCTTTGAACGACTGATTTATGAGGTGTGTTATGGTGGGAGCCAGTATGTCGGAGCATTCTTTCAGGAGTTTCGTGGGAATTATGTCATTTGGTGATGTGCTGTCTCGAAGGCTTCTCATAATGGTTTTAGTCGTGTCAGTGGTGATCGGGGTCAAGAAGAAGTCCGGCAGGTGTGTGATGTTCGTGTTGATGTCTTCTTTTTGCTTTGGTTGGGTGAGGTTGGTTGTTTTTTTCCTCTGTCCACCTGGCTTCGTCATCCCCTCCACCTGGCTGCCGCCCCTCCTCTCCTCTGTCCACCTGGCTTTGTCATCCCCCCCACCTGGCTGCTTCCTCCCTCTCTTCTGTCCACCTGGCTCAGTCCTCCCCTCCACTTGGCTGCATCCCCCCCTCTCCTCTGTCAACCAGGCTTCGTCATCCCCTCCACCTGGCTGGATCGCCCCCTCTCCTCTGTCCACCTGACTCCGTCCTCCCCTTCATCTGGCTGCATCCCCCCTCTCCACTGCCCCCCTGCTGTATATATAGCCTGTAGCTTTTTATTGGTTGAATCTTATATAGCTCTTTGACCACCATAGTCAAAGAGCTATCAGACTCAACCAATAATAAAACACTGTGGGGCTGCCTGCGTGCAGCCAATCAGAGGCTAACGCTATGAATAACAAGGAGCCCTATAAGGGCTAGTTTACACTTGCTTCAAAACATGGATTAGAACAGGCTTTGTTAAAGCTCTCTGAACGCCAGTCAAAGCCCCTGTCACTAAATGTTTACACCTTGCTTTTGCTTGGTGCTTCGATGAGGTTTCGGTGGGGTTTCAATGAGGCTTTGGTGGGGCTTCGATGAGCCTTTGGTGAGGCTTCTTAGGGCTTCGATAAGGCTTCGATGGGGCTTCAGTGGGGCTTCAAGCGAGCTTTGCCATAGAGGCTTTAAAGACGCTTAAAAGCACCACTAAAGCTACATGGGTGTATAATTTTTGAAGTGAAGCAAAGCAAAAACAAGGTGTAAACAGAACTGTAAGCTAACCATTTTATTTAGTGACAGGGGCTTTGACTAGCATTAAGAGAGCTTTAACAAAGCCTGTCAGAAGCCTAGAAGGTGGAAGGGACTCAGGGAGTGCTAAAAGTCAAAAGGGTTAGGGGGCACAATTATTTTTTTGTCTTGCCCTGGGTGCTGACAACCCAGGCTATGCCACTGCATTAGGGTATGAGGATAACAGTACAGAAGTTCATACAGTTTAAAGATACAGTGGTTTTGGGTAACAAAGATTTCTCTAGCCACTTAAGGACTAGCCTCGTTTTGGATTTTAGGCGTTTACATGTTAAAACAGTTTTTTTTGCTAGAAAATTACTTAGAACCCCCAAACATTATATATTGTTTTTTTTCTAACACCCTAGAGAATAAAATGGCGGTCATTGCAATACTTTTTTTTGCACCGTATTTGCGCAGCGGTCTTATAAGCACACTTTTTTTTGGAAAAAATTCACTTTTTTGAATAAAAAAATAAGACAACAGTAAAGTTAGCCCAATTTTTTTTTATATTGTGAAATATAATGTTATGCCAAGTAAATTGATACCCAACATGTCAAGCTTCAAAATTGCGCCCGCTCGTGGAATAGCGTCAAACTTTTACCCTTAAAAATCTCCATAGGCGATGTTTAAAAAATTCTACAGGTTGCATGTTTCGCGTTACAGAGGAGGTCTAGGGCTAGAATTATTGCTCTCGCTCTACCGGTCGCGGCGATACCTCACATGTGTGGTTTGACCACCGTTTTCATATGCGGGCACTACTCACGTATGCGTTTGCTTCTGCGCGCGAGCTCGTCGGGACAGGGCGCTTTAAAAAAAATTTTTTTTTTATTATTTATTTTACTTTATTTTATTTATTTTTTCACTGTTTAAAAAAAAAAATGGATCACTTTTATTCCTATTACAAGGAATCTAAACATCCCTTGTAATAGAAAAAAGCATGACAGGTCCTCTTAAATATGAGATCTGGTGTCAAAAAGTCCTCAGATCTCATATTTAGACTAAAATGCAAAAAAAAAAAAAATAAAATAAAAAAAGGCGTTTAAAATAAATGACACAAAAAAATGTGCCTTTAAGAGAAGTGGGCGGAGCCGACGTAATGACGTCGCTCCGGCCGTCCTATGGTATAGAGACGGGTGGGTACTTGGGTGCCATCTTAGCCTCACTCTATACTGAGGAAGAGAAAGGACCCGATCGCCTCCGCCGCTACCGACGGCTCCGGTAAGCAGGGGAGGGCGCGGGAGAGCGGCAGGAGGGGGGTGGCACCTCTCCCGCCGCCGATAATGGTGATCTCGCGGCGAACCCGCCACAGAGACCACCATTATCGTGTACAGAATCGCCGGCCCTAAAGATGGATACCTCGGTTTTGGCAGCAGCTGCTGCCGTTACCGAGATATCCATCTTTAAAGTAATGACGTATATATACAGTGGTCGGTCCTTAAGTGGCTAGAAGCCTGTCGCTAAGCGTGTACATGTGGCAGGAGGGATAGCCTATTGCAGCAAGGGAGATATTATCAGCACTCTTTCTGCAGCAATCTGTCTCCCATAGCTTTCCGCCAACAAATGTTGGCTAGCATGTTCTCAGATTTTCCGCCAACAAAACTTTGTTATCGGAATTTCCGATAGTGTGTACACAAGAACTCCGAAAAGTTCACGCATACTCAGAAGCAAAAGAGGCTGGTCTCGTAATGGAGAATTAACATTCGTGACGTGGCAAATTATGAAATTTCCAAATGCAGCGCACAATTCTCTTCTTCTTTAATGGGATAATAATGAAGCTGCTTTGCTGGTGATACTGATGAAGTTATTGCAAACAAATTTTCAAAGGCTTTTTCTTTCAAATAATATTAAGAATAATAATAATAATAGCGCTAAATGAAAAACGCAAAAAGAAAAGCGTGAATCAACACTTACCAAACTTCTACTAACACGAAATTAGCAGAAGGAGCCCAAACGGTGGCCCTAAAGAGCTGAAAAACCACGTAGTACATCCAGTACGTCACTACGTTCGTAATTGTTGGCCAACATTTGTGTGACCGCGTGTATGTAAGACAAGTTGGAGCCAACAACCTTCAAACAAAATTCCACGGTTTTGTTGTCGGAAAGTCCGATCGTGTGTACGGAGCATATGGGTTAAGTCAAGTGCAGGCATGAAGTCAGTGCTAGGTGCACAGCGGGACCACATTCCTTTACTGGGTGTGAAGTAGCAGTGATAGGCTGGGCAGGTGGAGAGGAAATGCTCAAGAAACTATGGTGATGCTTAATACATCCAGAGAGCTTTTTAGAGTTCGTTCATGTTTTGTCAGGGCTGGCTCAACCCTTCCTTCTCGGAGCTAGCCGCTCAGCTGTTGGCTAATTGCCAGCTCTCTTCTCTCTCCACAGTTAACCAGCTGTTGTGGATCTGCTCGTCAGTTCCGCCACTTAAAGACGTCCAGCTCACTTCATTCCTGCCTTCGCCTTGGTCACATCACAAGAAACCATCTCCTGTGTTCCTGTTTAAAGACTGGCTTTGCTGACATCCCTTCTGGCTCCTTATCCTGCTTGCTGTTCCTCTACTTGGTTTCCTGACTTCTGGCCTGACTGATTACCCAATCTGGTTACTAAACTCTGGCTTGGCTGACTACCCGATCCGGTTACTGGACTCTGGCTATGCTTTGACTACGCTTACTCTATTTACCTTTTTATTTTTTATTAATAAACAAGTGTGATTTTACTGTACTTCTGTCTCAGTCTGGTTCATGGTTTCTGACATGTTTGTCATCTACCGGGTCATGAGCGTGGCTCAAATAAAAGATACCCCACGTGTATGGCAGTGACCCTGTACAAAGTGCCCAGCGTAGCCCAGAAGAACCCACCCTAGGGGTAAGCCTCTCAAGTGACCCTTGCTTGGCGCCCAACAAAGAGGGAAACATGCGGGGTGTGACGACCACCCTGTCACTATGACCTACCCGTCCCTGCTCACAAGCTGCTTACAGATATTTTTTTTACCTTAAAGTGGTTGTACAGGAAGAAGGTTTTTTATCTTAATGCATTCTATGCATTAAGATAAAAAAACCTTCTGTGTAGCAGCTCCCCTCAGCCCCCCTAATACTTACCTAAGCCCCCTCTCTATCCAGCGATGTGCACAAGTGCCATAGCGGTCCGGAACTGATTGTCTGAGACACAGCAGCGGCGCCATTGGCGCCCGCTGCTGTCAAAGTCAGTAAGTCAACCAGGAGAGAGAGGGGGTGGGGCCGAACTGCGGCTTCCGTGTCTGAATGGATACACGGAGCTGCAGCTCAGCTCGGGTGCCCCCATAGCAAGCTGCTTGCTTTGGGGGCACTCATCCAAAGGGAGGGGCCAAGAGTGCCGAAGAGGGACCTAAGAAGAGGAGACTTAGGTCTGCTCTGTGCAAAACAATTCACGGAGCAAGTAAGTATAACACATTTGTTATTTTTAAAGAAAAAAAAAACGAGACTTCAGTATCACGTTAGCTGCTTCTCGCCCGGGCCATTGCATATAAACGGGCAGGTACCTTCAGAACATAGGCTGCGTAACGGCACGATCCTATGATGGCTGTGTCCAATCACAGTCTGCACACTGTGTTGGCTTTACCCGCTGAGCTCAGTGAGAGCTCAGTGTGGGGGGAGGCGGGGGATGCTACAGCCATGGCAGCTCTCTGTGTAACTGATCATTTTAGCCTTCAGTTACACAGAGATCACACAGACTGCAGCCATCCCCACACAGTACACCAAGCACCACTGTCCCTGTCCAAGTGTCCCATCAACATTCTGTACCAGTGCACAAAACATCTGTCACAGTATACTAGTATCCCATCAACATGCACAAAAACATCTGCAATTGTGACGGTGAACTTAGTGGATCATTAACATCTGTTGGTGTCTGCCGGTGGACGATCAACATCTGTCACAGTGTAGAAGTGCACAAAAATATCTGTCACAGTGTAGAAGTGCAAAAAACTGTAATAGTGTGCCAGTGTCCCACCAATAAATAAAAATAAAAATACCTATAGGTAAGCCTTATTATAGGCTTACCTATAGGTAAAAGCAAAAGATGGAAGTTTACTTCCTCTTTAAAGAGGAAGTAAACCCTGATGGGTTTAACTTCCTCTTTGTTTCCCTGCAAAGGTAAAGCATAATGGGCTACTATGCATCGCATAGTAGCCCATTATGTGTCACTTACGTGACACAGGAGCCTGCGATGTCACCGCTGTCCCCTCTTCCACGAAGCGTCCATCTTCCTTCCGGGTATCGCGACTCCGGCGCTGTGATTGGCCGGAGCCGCGATTACATCACTCCCGCGCATGTGCACGGGAGTCGCCACTAACGGCACGATAGCCGTTAGAAACGGCACGTTCAGTGCGCATGCACCGTAGACATCGGTGCCTGTCTTTTGCCAATATCTCCTACCTAAACCGTGTAGGTTTAGGAGATATTTCTTGCACCTACAGGTAAGCCTTAATCTAGGCTTATTTGTAGGTAAAAGTGGTCTGTAAGGGTTTACAACCACTTTAACTCTTTAAGCACTTCAATACCAGGCACTTAGACACCTTCCTGCCCAGGCCAATTTTCAGCTTTCAGCGCTTTCGCAATTTGAATGACAATTGCGTGGTCATGCAACACTGTACCCAAACAATTTTTTTATCATTTAGTTCCCACAAATAGAGCTTTCTTTTGGTGGTATTTGATCACCTCTGTAGTTTTTATTTTTTTCGCAACAATTAAAAAAGACTGAAAATTTTGAAAAAAAACTAGTTTTTCTTTGTCTCTTTTAAAATTTTTTGTTAATAAGTACACTGACGGACACTGAAAAGGCGGCACTGATAGGCTCCGATGAGGTGGCACCAATGAGGTGGCACTGATGAGGCACTGATGATGGGCACTGATAGGCGGCACTGATGGGCACTGATAGGTGGCACTGGTATGCGGGACTGATGGGCACTCATAGGTGGCACTGATGGGCACTCATAGGCGGCACTGATGGGCACTCGTAGGTGGCATTGATGGGTACTTATGGGTGGCACTAATAGGCGGCACTGATGGGCACTGATAGGTGGGCATGGATGGACACTGACAGGTGGTACCGATGGTCACTGATGGGTGGCACTGATGACACTGATTGGTGGCACTGCTGGACATCACTGATATATAGTGGTGACAGTCAGTGCCCATTTGTGGGCACTGATTGGCACAGATCTGGCATAATTTGCACATGTGGATGGCCATTCTGACTTTTTGTTTACTTGAAAAAATATTTTTTTTTCGCAAGAAAATTACTTTGAACCCCCAAAAATTATATATTTTTTTAAAGCAACGGCCCTAAAGATTAAAATGGCGGGTGTTGCAATTTTTTTTTCACACAGTATTTGCGCAGTGATTTTTCAAATGCAATTTATTTGAAAAAAACACACTTTTTTAATTTTAATGTACTAAAACACACTATATTGCCAAAATGTTTGATTAAATAAAAAAGATGATCTTATGCCGAGTACATGGATACCAAACACGACATGCTTTAAAATTGCGCACAAACGTGCAGAGGCGACAAACTACATACATTTTTAAAGCCTTTAAAAGCCTTTACAGGTTACCACTTTAGATTTACAGAGGAGGTCTACTGCTAAAATTACTGCCCTGGATCTGACCTTCGCGGTGATACCTTACATGCACAATAGTGAGCGAACAATAGAGCGGACAGTAGAAAGCGAACATAAGAGAGAGAACAATAGAGAGAGAGAAGAAAAATAAAACCAAAACTATTTTTGGCCTTTTTATTTATTTTTTTTGTGTGTGTTTTTTTTTTTTACTTTTTTCACTTTTATAAAAACTGTAAACTGAACGTTGCAGCTTAGGGTCTCTCAAAATGTTATGGCCATCACATCTTTCAAGACCCTGTGTTAGTGTGCCCTAGGACTGTGTAGTGCTGTACCCTACGCTAATACTCCACTCCAGTGTGTGGTAGCGTTTGAAACAGTCACCGATGCAGAGACCCGGTTGGTCAGGACAGGAGTAACAATAAAAGCGGGTGTAATGCCTAAATCTGCGTTTTCTGCAGACACGACATCTTATTTGGGTAGGGGTACCAGGGAGGACATACGGAAAATGGCTCTCATGCAGCTGGCTCACTGCATTTGCGTTGGGAAGGTGGGCATAGCACCGCCTGGAAACAGAAGGGCTGTGACGATCTCTTCCTGGAATTTGAGGAAGGATCCAGTCTGTCCTGAAGCTTTGTATAGCACAAAAGGGTTCAGCAAAGCCAATTGAAATAAGTATACAGACACTTTTTTGTACCAGCATCTGGCCTTACGGGCAACTAGGTACAGCGCCAACAACTGGTCGTTCAGGTCCACCCCTTCTATATTAAGGCTGTATTCGTGGACACAGAGGGGTTTCTTCACAACACCAGTCGCCGTAGAAATTTGGACTGTCGTATTAGGTACAGCACCAACAACTGGTCATTGAGGTCCACCCCTTCCATATTAAGGTTGTATTCGTGGACACAGAGGGGTTTCTCCACAACACCAGTCGCCGTAGAAATTTGGACTGTCGTATCTGCGTGAAGGGAGGACAGAACAAAAACATTCCGTGAATCCCTCCACTTCACTGCTAACAAATTATTACACTTCAAGCAGGCTCTCTCCCCCCCGTCTAAGTTGGGATTCTACAAGCCGTTGGGGAAAGCCCTGGCGATTAGATCACACAATGCCACGTGTGCCAATTCCATAATCAAAAAGGTGACTCAAAAGTGGCACGCTGATGTAATAATTGTCAACGTACAAGTGGTACCCCTTTCCGAATAAGGGTGACACCAAGTCCCACACAATCTTACCAGCGCTCCCTATGTAGTCTGGGCAGTTCTCCGGCTCTACGTGACTATCTTTTCCCTTGCAAACCATAAAACTTTATGTATAGCCTGTTGCCCTGTCACAGAGCTTATACATCTTGACCCCATATCTGGAACGCTTGCTGGGAAGATACTGTTTGATAGACAAGCGGCCAGAAAACTTAATCAGGGACTCATCAACGCAGACAACATGAGCGGGAGTAAACAAGGCTGCAAACTGTTGGTTGAATTGGTTTACGATGGGCCGAATTTTGTAGAGCCGATCAAATCCAGGGTCACACCGAGGACGACAGAGTTCATTATCATTGATGTGGATGAACCGCAAGATCTGCTCATATCGTGTCCTGGTCATGGAGGCAGAGAACACAGGCATATGGTGAACTGGGTCAGTGGACCAATATGACAGCAACTCACTCCTTTTAGTTGTGCCCATGAGGAGGGATAGGCCCAGGAAGGTCTTAAATTCGGAGACTGTAATATGTTTTCAATCTCTGGCGAAGGTCAACTGGGGATTAGCGGCGATGAATTGACCAGCATACAAATTGCTCTGGTCCACAATAGATCTATAGAGATCTTCTGTGAAAAACAGCGAATAAAAATCCAGTGACGTAATATCAACTGTTTTCACCCGAATTCCAGGTTGGCCAGTGAATGGGGGAAGTATGGGTGCTGCAGAAGTGGTGGGCTCCCAATTAGGATTGGCAAATGCAGCAGGAAGGGCACTATGGGCTCGACAGAGCTGTGTTTGTCTTCTTCTTTGTGGCAGCGGGACACTACTCGTGTTAGCCACCTCACCGGCTTGAACTGCATTTATGGGACTCACCACGTCACCACGTGATATTGCACTGCTGGATGTACGACCAGGATATACTAGGCCGCTGGTGCTTGCCAGTTCACCAGAAGGATGAGCGGCACTAGTACTGGCTCTCTGTTCCATACGAGAGCCCTGCGGTTCTTGCACCTCACCGACAGCGGAAGAACGGGGTCAGGTACGCCTGACCTTGGCAGGGACCAGTACCCTGTCGTCAGAGCTATCTGTCAGGGTGCCACTGCTGTCTACTGGTTCGTCATCTGAGCCTGAATCTGACAGATGAGTGACTTCCTCTTCACTATCTGTCATGCTCTGAAACGTGTAGGCCTCTTCACTACTGTACCTTCGATTTTACATTTTGGTCTCTAAATTTACTGGTACAGTAGTGAAACTCACAGGAAAAAGAGCTCCTGACTGTCAGCGACTGCTTCAAACGCTACAAAAAAACCTGTTAGCGTTCGCAGGGATCAGGCCTGACTCTGCGAACGCTGCAGTTATGTGTTTTGTGTTTTTGTAAGTGACAGTGATCGATTGATACTGTACTTTATGTATAGCCTGTTGCCCTGTCACAGAGCTTATACATCTTGACCCCATATCTGGCACGCTTGCTGGGAAGATACTGTTTGATAGACAAGCGGCCAGAAAACTTAATCAGGGACTCATCAACGCAGACAACATGAGCAGACAACATGTTTGTCTTCTTCTTTGTGGCAGCGGGACACTACTCGTGCTAGCCACCTCACCAGCTTGAACTGCACTTATGGGACTCACCACGTCACCACGTGATACTGCAGTGCTGGATGTACGACCAGGGTGTACTAGGCTGCTGGTGCTTGCCAGGAAAAAGAGCTCCTGACTGTCAGCGACTGCTTCAAACGCTACAAAAAAAACGGTTAGCGTTCGCAGGGATCAGGCCTGACTCTGCGAACGCTGCAGTTATGTGTTTTGTGTTTTTGTAAGTGACAGTGATCGATTGATACTGTACTTGGGTGGGTTGGGCTGGGCGGAGGGGCTAAACGCAGGTGCTAGCAGGTATCTGAGCTGATCCCGCTAACACTGCATTTTTGAGAACCCTAATCTGCTGGGGTCGCTAGTATAGATCTGATCAGATTAGATATCGATATACTACTAAGGGAGGTATATGGTGCGTGCGTGGGTGTTAGCGCTACTGGCACTAATCTGAACCTGCCTGGGGCGACGCAGACTCTATCTGACACTAAAAAGTGGCCCCTTGTCATCCCTATAACACTTTTGTTTCTAAGGGCCAGTTCACACCATGATCCCATGCCGTATTCTTCTGTAATTTTTGCACATTCCCACATGGTGCAATTTTGCAGCTTATTCATTTGAATGGCCTGAAATCACCCTGGAACGTGGAAAAATTAGTGTATGTCATGTGCTACTCCAAATCGCATGGTACTGCGGTACGATGTCATTTGGTGCCTGCAAACACATTGCATTTGAGTTCTGTATTAGGGGTTGAGTCACACTAATGCGTTTTTGATGCATTTTGCATTTTGCAGAAATTCAGGGAATTTTTTAACATGGGTTCCTATGGAACATGTTCACATCAATGCATTTTTGTGCCTCTGCGTTTTTGGAAAGGGTCGGGGACTTTTTTTCCCGCAAAATGAAGGGTTTTGCTTGTAAAAGAAATCAATGGACCCGCATCCAAAACGCAAGTACTGCGTTTTTACCGTGGTTTTACCGTGGTTTTACCGCGTTTTTTTTTTTTTTCTTTACACTGTATATAGCTGGTTGCTACGGAGGGGGCCGGGAAGCCGGCCGCCACGTCCTTAACAACCGATGAGTCGTCAGCTGGCTTCCCGCTCAATGTAAAAAAAAAATGCTGGCTAAAAAAAAAAATTGTGAAAAAAAACAGCGTGGGCCCCCCCAGGTCCTTGGGTCTAGTATGGATTTGGAGGGGACCCCCATCCCAAAATGTTAAAAAACAATGGAGTGGGGTCCCCCCAAAATCCATACCAGACCCTTATCCGAGCATGCAGCCCGGCAGGTCAGGAAAGGGAGGGGACGAGCGAGCGCCTCCTGAACAATACCAGGCCGCACGCCCTAAAAATGGGGGGATGGGTGCTTTGGGGCAGGGGGGCTCTGCCCCCTCCCCCCTAAAGTACCTTGTCCCCATGTTGATGGGGGCAAGGGCCTCTTTCCGACAACCCTTGCCCGGTGGTTGTCGGAGTTTGCGGGCGGGGGGCTTATCGGAATCTGAAAGCCCCCTTTAATAAGGGGGCCTCCAGATCCCGGCCGCCCATGTGAATGAGGATGGGGTACATTGTACCCCTACCCATTCACCTGGAAAAAAAGTAGTGTAGTGTTAAAAAATTCAGTAGACAGTTTTTGACAAGTCTTTTATTAAAAATCTTCTCTTCTTCTCCGCTTCTTCCTACGGTCTTCCTCTATCTTCTCCCGCATCTTCATCCTCTGGTCTTCCCCTTCTCCCCCTGCTCCTTCTTCTTCTGTCTTCTTTGTCTGGTGTTCTTCTTCCTCCCGCCAAGGACCCTCATCCGATGCTACGTCCCGTTGATCTGTCGACGCGGATGTCCTACATTTCTTAAATAACGATGGAGGCGTGGCAATTAGATTACGTCATCCGAAGGCCACGCCCCTTGTGACGTCACGGACCCATCATGCCCCGGGCTGTGATGTCGTAAGGGGGCGGGGTCACCGGATGACATCACCCGGTGACCCCGCCCCATGCCTATATAAGTCATTGCGCACCGCGCACACGGCATTACAGCGGGAGAGAGCATCGAGTCAACATCGGAAGAAGAGAAGAGGGAAGAAGACGATGGAGAAGACCGGGCAAGAGCTAGCAAAAGAGCAGGCAAAAGAGCAGAAGAACCCGGCAGAAGGCACCAGACAGCGGGAGAAGAACCGGAGAACGCGGAGAAGATAGTGGAGAAGTTGGAAGACACCCCCAGAGCTGCCTAATAAAAGACATGTCAAAAAATGTCTACTGTATTTTTTAACACTACACTACTTTTTTCCAGGTTAATGGGTAGGGGGTACAATGTACCCCCTACTCATTCACCGGGGGGGCGGGATCTGGGGGCCCCCTTTTTAAAGGGGGCTTCCAGAATCTGATAAGCCCCCTGCCCGCAAAACAACCACCGGGCAAGGGTTGTTGGGAAGAGGCCCTTGTCCCCATCAACATGGGGGCAAGGTGCTTTGGGGTGGGGGGCGCAGAGCCCCCCTGCCCCAAAGCACCCATCCCCCCATGTTGAGGGCATGCGGCCTGGTATGGTTCAGGAGAGGAGGGGCTCTCGCTCGTCCCCTCCCTTTTCTGACCTACCGGGCTGCATGCTCGGATAAGGATCTGGTATGGATTTTGGGGGGATCCCCACGCCATTTTTTGAAAAATTTTGGCATGGGGGTCCCCTCAGAATCCATACTAGACCCAAGGGCCTGGTATGGACCTGGGGGGGTACTCCACGCCGTTTTTTCTCTCGATTTTCTCGCAATTCTTTTTTTTTTACACTTAGCGGGAAGCCCGCTGACAACTGATGACTCATCAGTTGTTAAGGACGTTTTGCAGTTTTGCAGAAACACACTATAGTCCATTTAACATGGTCTCCTATGGATGTAGTTTACATCTGTGCATTTTATGGAAAGCGCCAGGGACTTTTTTCAGTTTTTTGTTCTTTAGACTTCAATGGTTTAAAGATGTGTATTGAAAAATGCAAAATGCACCTGCAATATGCAAACTTTAACCTGCACAAGTGTGAATCAGGCCTTAAAGTGTTTATAAGCCCTTAAATATACCCAGTGCAATGTTTTTCTGCAGTCTTCTCTTCTCTGCAACCGTTCAACATGCAGAAAGTACAAAGCTTGTCTGATTTGTCAGAAAAAAGGGGCAGGGGAGCTGAAGTTACATACCGCAGAGCTCAGGGAGGAGATCTCTGAGAGCTGATTGGAAGGAAGGGACACATCCCCCTCTACACAGCATACAAAAACAGAGCTGAGGCTGTCAATCAGCTGGAGCTCCCTTCCCTGTCACCTTTTTTTTCTTGGTGTCAGGAAAACTTGTCAGAAGTGATTCATGCTGATAGCAGAGGAATGAAGCAGCAGACAGAAATTACACTCAGTGCTCTGTATTGAGACAAAAACACACTAAAGAGGGATATGCTTTGTTTATATTTCATGTCTGAGGTTTACAATCACTTTAACCACTAGCCTACCGCCCACTGTCATATGACGGCCGGACGGTAAGCCTATTGTTCTGAGTGGGCGTCATATGACGTCCACCGTTTAAACAGGGCATGCGCGCGATCGTGAGCGCGCAGCCCTGTACTGTCGGTGGCGGCGTGTCACCGAGACACCGCTCGTCACCGACAGGGGTGAACAGCCACTGGGCATGGCTGTTTACAACGTGATCGGCCGTGATGAAGTCACGGCTGATCACTAATGGTACATCCCGCATTGCACGGCGCATGCGCGCGATCGTGAGCACGCTGCGCGTGCACGTCGGTGGCGGCGTGTTCCCCGGGAACACTGCTCGTCACCGACGACAGTTTACAGCCATTGGCCAGTACTGTGTACCATGTGATCGGCTGTGATCCATTCACAGTCGATCACTAAGTGTAAACAAAGAGCTGTCACTAGCTGTTACTAGCCCTTCTCTCCTCACACACCGTTTCCAGTGTGAGGAGAGAAGAGCCAGGAGCAGTGAGTTACAGATCTTTGTATTTGTAGTGTCTGCACCAACACCACTTCTGTCCCATCGCCCCCCCCAATTGTCATCTGTCACCCAACAGTCACCCCATAAAAAGTACACCTGTCACATAGAGACTGCCATTAGTGACCATCAGCGGTGCCCTGTCACCCACCAGTGACCGTGCCCTGTCACCCGTCACCCATCAGTGACCTGCCCTGTCACCCGTCACCCATCAGTGACCTGCCCTGTCACCCGTCACCCATCAGTGACCTGCCTTGTCACCCGTCACCCACCAGTGACCGTGCCCTGTCACCCGTCACCCACCAGTGACCATTAGCGGTGCACCCGTCACCCATCAGTGACCGTCGCCTGTCAACAATCTGTGACTATCACCTGTCACCGTCCGTGGCCTGTCACCCATCAGTGACCGGGCTCTCTCACCCGTCACCCATCAGTGACTGTGCCCTGTCACCCATCAGTGACCATCAGCGGTGCACCTGTTACCCATCAGTGACCGTCGCCTGTCAACTATCTGTGACCATCGCCCATCACACCATCACCTCTCAGTAAACGTCACCTGCCACCCATCGCACAGCCCATCAGTGACCGTCACCTGCCACCCATCTGTCACCCGTCGCACAGCTACCCGCCACACAGCCATGTCCAAAAGAGGATATACAAGTGAGGAGGCGTTCCAGATCCTCTCTATGACTGATGAGAGCACCGGGGAGCTCTCATCAGAGTCCCATTCTGATTCCGAAACAAGTTCGGCATTTGAGCCGATCGAGAGTAGCAATGGTTCGGATGAAGAATGGGTCCCTTCTAAAAGGGCACGACACTCTGGAACCCAGGAAGCCGCCAGCAACCGGGATTATATTCCCAGTACCAGCTCTGCCGCCAGAAATAGGCCCCAGGAAGAAAGGCCCAGTACCAGTGCTGCCGCCAGCAATAGGCCCCAGGAACAAAGGCCCAGTACCAGTGCTGCCACCAGAGATGGGCCCCGCGCACAAATGCCCAGTACCAGTGCTGCCACATCACACCCGAGTTCCAGCACAGGAAATTCAACTCCCCCAACTACTGGAGTGTCACGTCCCCCAAGAGCCAGGGCCGCTACCTATATGCCAGATGGTCTTGCCAACCCAACATGGCTGCCTTCCAACTCGGGATCACCAAATATTCCCCCTTTCACAGCACAGCCAGGTGTGCAGGCCAACACCCAAAATTTTACAGAGATCAATTTTTTTCACCTGTTTTTGCCCGACACTTTGCTGCAGTTCATTGTGGACCAGACAAATTTGTATGCCCAGCAGTATATTGCCAGCAACCCCCAATCATCTTATGCCCGTCCGTTTGAGTGGAGAGATTTGAATATTGAGGAGTTCAAATTGTTTTTGGGCCTCACCCTAAATATGGGGCTTACAAAAAAAAATGAAGGACATACCTATTGGTCCACCCACCCCATCCACCATATGGCCATGTATTCTGCCGCTATGTCCAGGTCCCGATATGAGATGATTATGAGATTCTTTCATTTTAACGACAACACCCAGTGCCCTCCCAACAATCATCCAAATTCAGATAAGCTATACAAGATTCGCCCACTAATAAATTCATTTTCCCAACGATTTGCAGAACTTTATGTCCCCGAGAAGAATATATGTGTGGATGAGTCCCTGGTACCATTTTCAGGCCGGCTAGGAATAAAACAGTATATTCCTAGCAAAAAGGCCAAATATGGAGTCAAATTTTACAAGCTGTGTGAGAGAGCCACGGGATATCTATATGCATTCCGCATATATGAGGGAAGAGATTCCCAGCTCCAGCCCCCTGAGTGCCCAGCCTACATGGGCACAAATGGAAAAATCGTATGGGATCTGGCTTACCCACTTCTAAAAAAAGGCTATCATATATACCTGGACAACTTTTATACCAGCCTGCCCCTTTTCAGACACCTATATATTGAAAAAACCCTGGCCTGCGGAACTTCAAGAAAAAATAGGAAGGGCTTCCCACAATCCATTGTGAACAAAAGGCTGAAAAAGGGGGAAAGAGCAACACTGAGATGTAATGAAGTGCTGGCCTTGAGGTGGAAGGATAAGAGGGATGTGCACATGATGTCCACCATTCATGATGACACTGCAGTTGTAGTTCAGCGAAGACGAGGTCCCATTGAAAAACCGACATGTGTCCAAGACTATAATCTCTACATGGGGGGGGGTGGATTTCAATGACCAAATGATTCAGCCCTATTTGTCAATAAGGAGGTCCCGATTCTGGTATAAGAAGGTAGCAATGTATCTAATCCATTTGGCCATTTACAATTCCTACATAATCTACACAAAATCCACAGAAAGCCCCGCCTCCTTCCTAAAATTCATAGAAGAAGTAGTCACGTCCCTCATCTATCCACAAAGACCCCTCCCAGAATTACCTCGTTCTGATGCTGTTAGCCGACTTCATGAATGGCACTTCCCGTACAACATTCCACCATCGGAAGCAGGCCGAAGACGGCAAAAAAAATGTCGTGTGTGCAGCAGAAGAGGTTTTCGAAAAGATACCAGCTTCCATTGTCCCCGGTGTCCCTCCCAACCTGGCCTTTGCATTGGTGAATGCTTCGAACTGTATCATACATCCCCAAGTTATTAGCCCATATTTTCCCCATTTTCGCTGATCATTTTCCATGCTTCCCCAAATAACCATGCCACTGCCTTCAATGTGAACTGACCCTGGCCTGCTTTTTGACTATGCCTCTGCCTACCCTTTGGACTGCTTCCACATGAACTGACCCTGGCCTGTTTTGACTATGCCTCTGCCCACCGTTTGGACTGCTTGCTCGTGAACTGACCCTGGCCTGTTTTGTGACTACTCTTCTGCCTACCGCTTGGACTGCTTGCACGTTAACTGACCCTGGCTTGTTTTATGGACTATGCTTTTGCCTACCGCTTGGACTGATCTGTTGCCCTGCTACTATAGTACACAGGGGTCTCACATATGTGAGGGGCTCCAGAATAGTTTTTCCGGATGGAGATAACAATTTTTTTTGTTTTCTCCCGGTTTTGTAATTTCCGGATTAGGGTCTGGAGTCCGGAGGCTTCATAGAGATTTGGGTGGGTCGAAGCCTCTACCCCTGTGCCCCTGTGCACAGGTCTTACCCAATTGCGGCCCTCAGCCTTCTGCTGACTTACTGCCATCATGCCTTTGCCTGCCGCATGAACGGACCACACATCTGCCTGCTACCTGGACTATGCAAATAATTCGCTGTAGCAAAAGGCAGTATGTTTATGAAGGGCTGGAGAGCGGTACAATAATGTGTGTCTGCAGGTAACAGTGTACCAGGACCAATATTATGGCTGTGCTGGCTGTCTCTGCCTGGACAATTCCTATGGACTGTGCTGTGCCGACTATAGACAATATTCCTGCCTGCTGCCTGGATAGTTATTGCTGTCGCTAAGCACATCCCTGACTGCTGCCTGGATCAGTGCTCTCTTCTGTGGACACTACTAAAAGCACAGGTAATACTTTTTTTTTATCCTTTCCGCAATAGAATTTATTTTGGATTGTAATTCTTGGTATGTACATGCTATGTGTTAGAAATATGAAGGGCCTTCAAAAATGATAGGTTGCCAGGAAATTATCTATGTAATGTATTCTCCTAGAACGCCTGATGGTGCTACTTGGATGTTGGGCCACTGTATGTGGCCAAGCTGTGTAAAAGTCTCACACATGTGGTATCCCCATACTCAGGGGGAGTAGCAGAATGTATTTTGGGGTGTCATTTTTGCTATGTGTTGGAAATATCTTATAAATGGACAACTTTGTGTAAAAAAAATGCGTTTTTATTTTTTTTCCACATTTTCCAAAAACTTCTGGAAAAAAAATAACCGTTCAAAAGACTCATTATGCCTCATAGATTATACGTTGGGGTGTTTGCTTTCCAAAATGGGGTCATTTTGTGGGCAATTCCTTTGTCCTGGTGCTCCAGGGCCTTCAAAAGTGTAATAGGTGGTTGAGAAATGAGATGTGCAATTTATGCTCGTAGATCGCCTGATGGTGCTACTTCAATGTTGGGTCTTTGTATGTGGCCAGGCTGTGAAAAAGACCCACACATGTGGTATCGCCATACTCAGGAGGGGTAGCAGAATGTATTTTGGGGTGTCATTTTTGCTATGTATTTGCTATGTGTTGGAAATATCTTATAAATGGACAACTTTGTGTAAAAAAAAATGCGTTTTTATTTTTTTTCCACATTTTCCAAAAACTTCTGGAAAAAAAATAACCGTTCAAAAGACTCATTATGCCTCATAGATTATACGTTGGGGTGTTTGCTTTCCAAAATGGGGTCATTTTGTGGGCAATTCCTTTGTCCTGGTGCTCCAGGGCCTTCAAAAGTGTAATAGGTGGTTGAGAAATGAGATGTGCAATTTATGCTCGTAGATCGCCTGATGGTGCGACTTCAATGTTGGGCCTTTGTATGTGGCCAGGCTGTGTAAAAGACCCACACATGTGGTATCCCCATACTCGGTAAGAGTAGCAGAATGTATTTTGGGGTGTAATTTGTTGTATGCATATGCTCTGTGAGAGAAATAACCAGTTAATATGAAAATTTTGAAAAAAAAAAAAAAAATCTTCCTTTTGCAAAGAATTGTGGGAAAAAATTACACCTTAAAAAAACTAACCATGCTACTTACTTAATACCTTGGAATGTCTACTTTCTAAAAAGGGGTAATTTGGGGGGTATTTGTACTTTTCTGACTTGTTAGTACCTCAAGAAATGAGATTCACCTGATGTACTGAAGGCCTGATCAGATGTTTTCAATTTTCAGTGATTGGCACCATAGTTTGTAGACTCTATAACTTTCACAAAGACCAAATAATATACACTAATTTGGGTTATTTTTACCAAAGATATATAGCAGTATAAATTGTGGCCAAAATTTATGAAGAAAAATTACTAATTTGCTAAATTTTATGACAAAAACAAAGAAAAAGGCAATTTTCACAAAATTTACGGTCTTTTTTTATTTATAGCACAAAAAATAAAAAACCCATTAGTGATTAAATACCACCAAAAGAAAGCTCTATTTGTGTGAAAAAAAGGACACAAATTTCATTTGGGTACAGTGTTGCATGACTGAGTAATAGTCATTCAAAGTGTGAGAGCACCGAAAGCTGAAAATTGGTCTGGGCAGGAAGGGGGTTTAAGTGCCCTGTATTGAGGTGGTTAAAGAGGTTGTAAACCTACGTGTTTTTTCACCTTAATGCATCCTATGCATTAAGGTGAAAAAACACCTGGCAGTGACCAGCCTCCCAGTTTTATTTACCTTAGCCCCATAACTTGACCCACGAGGACATGCTGCCCGGGGTTCTCGGCTCTTGATTGGATAGATTGATAGCAGCGCAGCCATTGGCTCCCGCTGCTGTTAATCAAATCAATGACGTGGGCGCCGGGGGCGGGGCCAAGTCCTGCATTCGGCGTCTATGGACGCCGAATGCTGGACTCGGGAGAGCGCCCGCAGGGTAACCCCCCAGGAGAGCGTTTCTCCCAGGGGGTTATCTGATGTGGGGAGGAGCCGCGTGAGCCTCCGAGGGACCCCAGAAGAGCAGTTTCAGGGCCACCCTGTGCAAAATGAGCTGCACAGTGGAGGTAAGTATGATATGTTTGTTATTTAAAAAAAAAACTAACCTTTAGTGTCACTTTAAGTACTTGTCTCTCCGGGGCTGCTTGGCTGGTTCTTTCAGGTTACAAGCTGCCTGCTGTTGCTAGGAGGATCTACCGTGATTGCTGGGCAGAATTTCAGTTAGATAAGCACTGGATTAGTGGCAGATCGTTTGGTGGGAAAACAGCTGACCAATGAGTGTAACCTTTCACCTGTATATCCAGCCTCTCCTTTCTCAGGACAGTGTCATTAGTTACCTCAGGACTGCAGGCATCCCAACCTGCAAAAACTAATTTCAGGGAGGTGGACGTGGCTTTAACCATGCTACATATTGAGCATGGCTTAAATAGGGTGTGTTTTTTTAGAGTCTGAGATGACTTACATAGTGCAGAATGTAGTAATGTTAAATAGAGAATATACAGTGCGGAGTGTATGGCGGTGGGTAGTATGTGCAGGAGAGGAGTGCGGAGTGTATGTAGGTGGATATAATGTGCATGTGAGGAGTGTGGAGTGTACAGCGGTGAGTAGTATGTGCAGGATGGTGTCAGTAGGGCAGACGACGGTGTCAGTAGTTCTTTATTTTTATTATTATTTTTTTACAATTTTATTTTTTTAATTATTTTTTACAATTTATTTATTTATTTATTTATTTTTCACAATGATTGGGGGTGGGGGTAGTGGGGTAGTGGACAGTGTCAGTAGAGCAGTGTGTCAGTAGTTTTTTGTTGTTATTATTTTTTTACAATTTTGTGTATATTATTTTCTTTAAATCATTTTTTAAAATATTTTTTTTACAGTGCTTCTGGCAAAGGGGTGTCAGTAGGGCAGTGGACGGTGTCAGTAGTTTTTATTTTTATATATTGTTTTTTTCACAATAATTTTTTTTAATGCTTTTTGGGGGGAGGGGGTTGGGGCAGTGGACAGTGTTGGTAAGGCAGGGGGGTCGTGTCAGTAGTTTTTTATTTTATATATTTTTTTATAATTAGATTTTTTATAATTTTTGTTTACAATTTAATTTTTTTATATTTTTTGCATTGTTTTCTTAATCAACCATGTTTGGGGATGGGGGCTTTGGTATGATATCAGGGGTCTAAACAGACCCCTGACATCTCCCCTTTGAGACAGAGAAAGAGGTTGAGGAGAGAGATTCCCCAGTCCCTTTCTCAACATTGAAGACAGAGGCTCCTGTCCATTCATAAACTGAGCATAGTAACACACAGGTTACTTTGCTCAGTTTTCACAGGACACAGGAGCGATATCGCTCACTGTGTCCAATTCAGAAAAGGCAGGGGCCGGTAAATAACCGATCCCTTCCTCCGCTTGCCATCCTGACAGATCTCCACAGCCGGTAGGAGAGGAGGGAAGCTGGCTGTGGGGGCGGGGGGGCGGAGGAGGAGGACAGGGAGCCGGAGAAGAAGGGGGGTAGAAGGACACGGAGGGGGGCTGAAGGAGGAGATACAGGGAACAGTCAGGGATGATCACCAATCTTCCTGTATAGCTTTTTAGCCGTCAGCCACAGGAGGAAGAGAAGGAGAAGCTGATGTCAGCTATACAGGGAGATCGGTGTTCATAGCTGTCCCTCTTGCTGCACCGATCATCCCCGACTGTGAATCAGGGGACCATCCAGGATCAGCCCCATAGCCGGGATATCGGGCAGCACTTGCGGGTGTCCAGGAGCCACCCTCGAAATGCGGGGGGCTCCCGCACCTCACAGGAGACTTGAAATGTCTGGGACTGGCCTGTGGACTCACCTCTGGATCGGCCTTCCATTTGAATCTTTTGTCCTGATCCTCCACCCACCCTCCTGCTTTGTTTGCTCACCATGGTCAATCTTCATGAGATTATGTCGCCCACTTTGTGGGTGGATAGTGGTTGTTAAACTGTTATTTGGTTGGTGTAACATATTACTGCTTGAGTCCTAGTGACAAGGCATGTTGGTCTGTTAATAGTTAGCAGTTGTTATGTTTGGTAATAAAGGTTAAACATAATTTCATAATTACATTTTTTAAAACCCAATAAGGGATCAGCCTCTAAAGATTAGCCGCTGGATCACTTTTAGAAGCGGCTGCATTCTATGTATTAAGATAAAAAAAACCTTCTGTGTGCAGCAGCCACCCTAGCTCCCCTAAAACTTACCTGAGCCCCATCTCAATCCAGCGATGTTGCATGAGAGACTCGGTTGTCCGGGACTCTCCCTCCTGATTTGCTGAGAGACACAGCAGGCGCCATTGGCTCCCACTGCTGTCAAAGACAGTGAGCCAATGAGGAGACAGAGGGGGTGGGGCCGAGCCATGGCTCCATGTCTGAATGGACAGACAGAGCAGCAGATCAGCTCAGGAGGGAGGGGCCAGGAGAGCCAGTGAGGGAACCGAGAAAAGGAGGCTCTGGGCTGCTCTTTGCAAAACTACTGCACAGAGCAGGTAAGTATGACATGTTTGGTATTTTTGAGGGAATCTGGACAATCCCCAGGCAGAGGGCCTGGCAGGGTGGCTGGGTCAGCCCTTAAATATGGTGGAGAATGCCAGCAGGGGAGTCGGGTGGAAGATGGAGTGGAGGTTTATGCCAGTGATGCAAGCTGGGTAAAATGATAAATATTTTTGGAGAGTTTCTGGAAGGGTTTGCTAAAGAGGTAGACATTAAGAGGGATCCTGGCCTTTGCCTCCTGGGCTCCTGCTCAAAGAGGAGGTTCTTTGTCTTCCAGGCCTGCTGCCTGGGGAAGACACAGTTCCAGAGACAAGGCCCAAGGATTTGTAGGTGGTGTACACTGGGGCCTAGGACTACAGAAAGATGGGTACTAAGAGTGAACACCTTCAGAAGAGTTCTTCTCAGTTCCTTACTAGTTTCATCCTAAAGGTCCCACAACTACAGCTTGCCTGTCTTGGCTTAAAAGTCCACAACTACAAATTGATGGTTTTGGCTTAAAGGTTTATTATTAGCCTGTGAGGGACTGAAGATATGTATACTAGAAGATACTACTGAGCAGAGGTTTATCGAGGTAGTATTTGATTGTATCTACACTGAGAGCAAAGTAATATTAAATTCAATCTATATTGAGACCATAAAATTACTTGTTTCTGATAACAGAGTGCTACGGTTCAGGAAATCCACCTGTCCAAAGAAATTGTGTTATGTATCTATTGCCCACAATCCTGTAGACCAGTGATTCTCCCTCCCCCCTAACCTCCCACAGTGCCACACAACCTCCCACAGTTTTCCTAGGCCCCATTAGAGTCATCAGCCTCCAAAGTGCCCCTCAGTTCCAAGAGTGCCCCCTAGCTTGCTGCAGAACCTCCACAGTGCCCCAAACCTTCTAAAGTGCACCCTGGCCCCTGCAGTGCCTTCCAGTCTCCTACAGTGTCCCTGCCAAACCCCAGCCCCCTAACCCTCCAGAGCCCCCACAATTAGGTCAAGTTCCTCCCAGAAACCTCACCATCCACAATGCCACTAAGTCTACTACATAATGCCCTAAACCCTTTCCAGAACCCCTATCCTCTCAAAGTGACAACCGGTCCCATCCAGAGCTTTTCAGCTTTTTAATAAATATTTTATACTCCCATAGTTTTATTGTGTAAATGTAAACTTTTTGTTTGTTTTTTTGATTTGTTTGTTAGTGTTGGAGCATAGAATGCTTTGGAAGAATTTACCTGGCCCTTGTCTCAATAAGGTTGAGAACCACTGCTGTGAACTACAATATAGGAGGCGTTACTACGAATTACCTCAAAAGTATGACATGTCTTATAAAAGAACCTGCATTTCCATATAACACAGAACAGACTGCTACTCGGAGTGACACATTAGAGCTGGTTGATACAAAGAAAGGGGACCACCTAAAGAAAACTAAGTTATGATTCAGACTTTTTTTTAATCGATTATAATAGTAATAATAGTGGCATTGAGTGACAAAGTGACATATATTCAGTATAGGGTTTTAAAATAGTTTTCTGTTATTGATATTGACTTTGAGCTCAACTTGGTGGTCAAGCAGTCCTTTTCCACATACTGCACATATACGGTACTGTTTGGCAGTGTTAATGACCCTTACAATGCTCCACATGTCCCATAATTTCTCACTCTAAGGAAGCAGAACAATATTGGGAAGTTTAGCTACCATCTCAGAGCACTTTTGTAGCAGAACATGAATTCAACCTCTTGTGTGGCAGCCTCGCTGTTAACATTTGGACTTCTACCCATATCCAGCAACAACTATAACTACCAGCACCTCAGAGTCATGCAGGATAATTCCATAAAGCACTTACGCCACTTTGCTGCTATGGCTCCTTAAAATAGCCTGTGCCAGATTCAAAAATCTCTGCTGCCAGTTTCTGCACTTTTACTGAAACGTAGCTTATTCAGGTAGCTCCTAATAGCTCCTTTTATAAAGTGGCATTGTGGCTGCACTAAATTAAATGTAGCACGGCCCCCTAGGGGACTGCTTGGATTTACCTGCTCATCTGCATTGCCATGACCCTGTGAACCTTCCATCCCACCTGACACTCTAGGTTCAGACATCATTGCAACACCTTTAAGGAAGAAGACAGCACTCAATGCGTTTATATTCTATTAACAGAGATAATGGTTCAACTTAGTTTGGGATAACAGCACAAACTCAGCCTAATGACTACTTAAGAAATGTCAGTTGAGACAGAAGGCTACAACAGAATATTATATACACCTATGTACAGTAGAATACCACTGGAACATAACCTGAGAGGATACACAAGTTAAACAGCAATACTGACAATACTTCTGGAAAGAGAAACCCAGGCCGGCCTGTTTAACCTCTGATCCTAATGAAAGATGCAGCTTAACATGGATGGTGTAAGGGCCCTTTAAGTAGCAATGACAGAATGTCCCCTTTGCAGATCTGATGGTCTTCACCAGCAGTCGGAGCTCATTAATTGTATCCAGTAGGGTGTAGTAACAGAGTGGTAGTATTTCTTGTGATGACTGTAGCTAAAGAGACTTATGTACAGTGTTCAAATGAAGGTGCAGTGAAGTGTCCCCAAGGTAAAGCTGTCTGTGCAGTGTCCCAATGAAGGAAAGGTTTGCAAAGATGGGCGATGGCCCTCTCACCAACGACCAGTCCGATTCAACGCCTTCCAGCTAGCGACTCCCAAATGGGCATTCCGGCTGCAGATCCGCTTGTGACGATCCCCCGTTACAGAGCACGAAGCGTGAGTAGGTAAGCACTGTCGAGATGGTGCTGATCAGATGTCCGATAAACAGCAGGCAGCGCTGGAACCCTTCTCGGTCAGGTAGGAATGCTGTGGACCGCGTGGTAGCCCGCAACCTCACTCTCCCCACGTGGAGAGGTCCAGAGCGAGTCTCTGGTTTCTTTTATAGTTCTTCCCAGCAATCTCCCTGGTGGTAGCAAAGATCCCTGGAATATGTAGTCTGGATGCATAGTCATGCAGGGGAGCAGCTGTCTGTTGGAACTACCAATCCCACAATCCCTTTGGTTGGACTCACAAATATGATATCAGTCTGATAACGCTGGGCACTAGTGGGATAATATGGTATACAGATAGGGCAAGGAATAGCTGTTCATTGCAATTATAGTCCATATTGCTACATAAAAATGAACTGGCCATCAGACTCCTAGCAACTAGAGATGCTGACAGTGTGTGGGGCCTTATGGGACAGATAAGAGACGAGTTCCCCTCTCTCCATGTGACTGACAGCAAGCCAGCAAGCAGTGAATGGATTATATAGCCATTAGTAGACTGTACAGTATGTTGGCTATGGAATCCTCCCACTGTCTAGAAAAGGGAAGTTCCATACGAACCCTTTGGGCTCCTTCTGCTAATCTCGTGTTAGTAGAAGTTTGGTGAGAGACGATTCGCGCTTTTCAGCCTCATGCTTTTCAGATCGTTACTGCTCTTCAGTTTGTGCTTGTGGGTTCGTATCTGTTCTTTAGTGCGTGTAGTCAGTTCGCATCTGGGTTTCAGTGCGTATTATTATAGTACGTATTTGTTTTTCAGTGCGTTCTTGTCCTCTCGTTTCTGATTTTCAGCTTGCTCTTCTCAGGCCTTTCTGTTTTTCAGTGCTTTCTGTTAGTTTGTTCTGACCAGCTGACCGTTTTGAAGCCATGTTGTGGTTACGTACTCGTCGTAGAGTTTGTGCTGTGCGGGGGCTTGGTGTTGGGGTTCTTGCTTTGACCTAAGCCCAGTCCATGAACAGGGCGGGGAGGAGTTCATGGACCAAGAATTGATTGCTCCAGTGTGACCAATTCTGTTATATGTTTTTGTTGCGGGAGATCCAGGAGAATAATCCTGATGATTTCAGGAATTTTCTCCGGATGACGGACCCCGTTTTTCACCGTCTGTTGGCTTTGCTGTCCCCTTATATTACAAAGCAGGACACCTGCATGCGGCAAGCCATCACTCCTGAACAGGGGCTCGCCGCCACGTTGCAGTACTTGGCGATAGGGAGAAGTCTGCAGGACCTCAAGTTCTCAACTGGCATCTCCCCCTAGGCTCTGGGGATAATTATTCCAGAGACCTGTTCTGCCATTATACAGGTCCTGCAGAAGGACTATATTAAGGTAAGTTTTCTCCTTTAACATCACATTCTGTGTATTTAGTGTTTGCTAATGTATTGTATTTCTTTTATCATTCCCTAATTACCATGATTGTAATGTACTGTGAATGTCCCCTTTGTCCTCATGCATGCTGTAAGCTTTTAATGCTCCTTTTTGTCCTTCATGCACATTTGCCTTCATTAACCTCCCCAGCATGCTATCCTGGGCCCATACACACCTAGCCTAGTCACTTAACAATGTATTTTGTCAGCTCCATAGTAGTGCTTTACTCTAAACACCCCCTAAAATGTGTACAAATGTTATTGTTGTCCTTAAATTCAAGCAGAGTGCCATAATCTTTTTTTTGGTGTCCCAAACTCATCTAGAACCCCCCCCCCCCTAAAATTTTTACAATGGGCCATCAGAGGGGGTGAGCAATCTGATAAGATACCTTATCTTTTTGTCTTTAAATACTCCTTAAAATAAATGTTATACTGATGTTGGCCAAGAATGTTTGTGTCCAATCTGCTTGCAATGTTATGTGCAAAAGTAGTAATTTTACTTTTTGGTTTGACTCCACAGTTTCCTTCAACGCCACAGGAATGGCAGACTGTGGCCTCCCAGTTTGCAGAGCGGTGGGACTTTCCCAACTGCGGAGTGGCAATCGATGGGAGACATGTCCACATCGTCCCACCAACCCACTCGGGGTCATACTATTTTAATTATAAGGGGTTTCATAGTATCGTGTTGATAGCGGTGGTGTCGGCGACATATGAGTTTCTTTATGTGGACGTGGGGAAGAATGGCCGGATGTGGGATGGTGGAGTCTCTGCCCAGATCAAGTTCTACCGACGTCTCCAGAGTGGTGGCTTGGGATTGCCACCTGCTGAAGAGAACGTGGAAGGACCCCCATTTGTGTTTGTCGCAGATGAAGCATTTGGTCTGGGTGAACATCTGATGAGACCATTCCCCCAGAGGACCCTCACCCTGAAGAAGAGGCTTTTTAATTACCGGCTGGCCAGAGAGAGTGGTAGAGCATGCGTTTGGTATAATGGCCAGCCTATTCCTTACGGCAATCAACATGGGGAGTATAAACTGAATCACATAGTGCTAGCATGCTATATTCTACATAATTATTTAAGGAGAAATGTTCCAAATTATGTGGTCTCAGTTGGGCCTGAGGCCGCAATTCAGGACATAAATCCAATGACGGCCCTGGAAGCTGGCCGTCCTGGCTCCCCCCCCCCCCCCCCAAAGCGCCCATGATATGCGGCAAAAGTATCTGGACTATTTTACGGGTAGGGGAGCCATTGCTATGCCAGCAAATTTTTGATTCTTTTCTAAAATTAACAATTATTTTGATCTGAAATCATCTTGAATTTGATTTACTGCTTGTGTTTCTTTTAGCTGTCTCCTCGGTTCTCCTAGTGCACTTGTAGTGCCAAGTGGATTTTGCTTTATTAAATAACCCCCATTGTCACTGTAAACACCAACTTAATACAAAAACTGGTATTGAGCATTGAAAGAAGAAGCCACACATTGTTGAGTATAAAAACTTTTACTCCGTGCACATTAACATGTGCGTTGTAAAACATTTTTCCACCAAAAATACATCTTTGTTTAACCACTTGACCACTGGGCACTTAAACCCCATTAATAACCAGACCAATTTCCAGCTTTCGGTGCTCTCACATTTTGAATGACAATTACGCAGTCATGTAACACTGTACATAAATAAAATTTTTGTCCTTTTTTTCACACAAATAGAGTTTTCTTTTGGTGGTATTTAATCACCGCTGGGTTTTTTATTTTTTGCGCTATAAAAGAAAAGAAAATGAAAATTCGGTAAAAAAATGAATTTTTCTTTGTTTCAGTTAATAAAACTTAGCAAATTAGTAATTTTTCTTCATAAATTTTGGCCAAAATTTATACTGCTACATATCTTTGGTAAAAATAAGTACAAATTGGTGTATATTATTTGGTCTTTGTGGAAGTTATAGAGTCCAAAAGCTATGGTGCCAATATCTGAAAATTGATCACACCTGAATTACTGAAGGCCTAATTTCTTGAGACCCTAACATGCCAGAAAAGTACAAATACCCAGGAAATGACCCCTTTTTGGAAAGAAGACATTCCAAGGTATTTAGGTACATAGATGCATGATGAGTTTTTTGAAGTTGTCATTTTTCCCACAATTCTTTGCAAAATCAAGATTTTTCTTTTTTCTTTTTTGCACAAAATTGTCATATTAGCAGGTTATTTCTCACACACCGCATATGCATACCACAAATTACACCCCAAAACACATTCTGCTATTACTCCTGAGTACGGTGATACCACATGTGTGAGACTTTACACAGCGTGGCCACATACAGAGACCCAACATGCAGGGAGCACCTTCAGGTGTTCTGGAGCACCCAGGCCAATTCTGCCATTTCCTTTGGTATAAGGAATCGCTGGCTGAAAAAGCTGATATCTGAATGATGCCTGTAGCTGCAGGCATCATTCAGATATCCCCGTACAAAGTCAAGGACATCATATGTAGCTGCAGGCATCATTCAGATATCCCCGTACAAAGTCAAGGACATCATATGACGGCGGGCGGGAAGTAGTTAAAACGCTTTTTTTTTTTTAACACAAAGTTGTCCATTTATACAATATTTCTAACACATAGCATGTACATACCAAAAATGACACCCCAAAATAGATTCTCCTACTCCTCCTGAGTACGGCGATACCACATGTGTGAGACTTCCACAGCCTGGCCACATACAGAGATCGAGTACAGCTGAGTATGGCTTAGCATGGCAGAGTATGGCTGAGCATGGCAGAGCATGGCAGAGTATGGCTGAGCATGGCAGAGTATGGCCGAGCATGGCTGGGTATGGCAGAGTATGGCTGGGTATGGCAGAGTATGGCTGGGTATGGCAGAGTATGGCTGGGTATGGCAGAGTATGGCTGGGTATGATTGGGTATGGCGGGGTATTGCAGAGTATTGCAAGATATTGCAGGGTATTGCAGGGTATTGCAGAGTATTGCAGGGTATTGCAGGGTATTGCAGGGTATTGCAGGGTACTTCAGTGTATTGCTGGGTATTGCAGAGTATTGCAGGGTATTGTGGGGTATTGCAGGGTATTGCAGAGTATTGCACAGTATTGCACAGGGTATTGCACAGGGTATTGCACAGAGTATTGCACAGGGTATTGCAGAGGGAATTGCAGAGTACTGCACAGGGGATTGCAGAGTATTGCACAGGGAATTGCAGGCTATTGCAGAGTATTGCAGAGTATTGCAGGGTATTGCAGAGTATTGCACAGGGCATTGCAGAGTATTGCACAGGGCATTGCAGAGTTTTGCACAGGGAATTGCAGAGTTTTGCACAGGGAATTTCTGAGCATGGAGGGATGGCTGAGCATGGATGGATGGATGGCTGGATGTGACTGCACTGCACAGCGCTGTGGGCACTACACACATGACATGACGCTGGTTTGTTTACATGTGATCGCTCCGTCATTTGACGGAGCGATCACATGGTAAACGCTCCTTTGTACCCGGCGGTCACGGATGTTCTCGGGTGCGCATCCCAGGGGGCGCGCGAGAGCGGAATTCTGGGAGGACGTCACTGTACGCCCTCCCAGAGTTAAGCAACCGCCCTGTAGCCGTCATTCGGCTATGGGCCGGTTGTTAAGTGGTTAATTAAGTTTGACATTTTTAGTTTTATATTTTTCTTTAACAGGCATGTTTCAAACCATAACATACACAACTCAGGAACTTACAAAGTTCAACGTACAAAAAGTGAAGGCAATATCAGACATGAGTATGTCAAAACTGTGTTGATCTTGCCTTCATCAAATGAGGTGATGTTACCCCTGTAAAAGCCAAATTTTGAAGATGCACAAAAATTGGGATTCAAAATGGGGATTTCCCTCCTGATCCCATGCCTAATTTCAACATGTGCTAGCTCCCATCATGGGGGATCAAAGGATGTGTTTGGGGGGTGCAACCCCTTCCTCTTACCTACTAGAGCTGCGAGGAAGGGGTTGCACCCACAAAACGCGTACATTGATATCCCATGATGGCAGATAGCACATGTTGACACACTGTGTGCATCATAAAAATTTGGCTTTTAAAATGTATAAAAACTTTAGGAAATTTCTCAAAAAACTTCTAAAATGGTGTCATTTTATTGTTATTTAGATTCTCCCTAATACATAAATCATGTTCTTCTTTTTTTGTTCAACATCATTGTTTTTTTTGCTTTATGATGTCTAAATCCCGACTACACACCATTATGCCCTGGATTAGCATTTGTGCAATTGCACTGGTGAAATGAGGAGATTGTTCTTCCACAACATGCACATCACCTAAAATCAAAAAAACTCACCATGTATTATAAATATGCAGGCATACATCTATTATCTGAAGCTGTGGTCTCAGACACTCACCTGTTGTGGTCACTATTTCAACCACGTCATCCACCACTCCTTCCTCCACATCCTCAGGTTGTGGTGTGCTGAGTTCCCCTTTTTTATGAGGTTGGGGGTTCCTGGTGTCCTCAGACGTCCTGAGTCTTTTCTCCCCTATGAGAATTAAACAAAAGGTATACTTAGCACACATATATCTGAGGCCAGAAATAGGAGTATGAAACATTGCTTGGAAGTGTGGTACAATTGTCTGTTTTGGCACAGTTCCAAGCTGAATACATTATTTTTTCCCTTACCAAAGCTGGAATACTTCCCTCTTTTGGTCAATAATCACACATGGAGACACCCCTAGTATCCCCTGGAGCACCTGTGTGGGACACCCTAAAAAGTTTGTTCTGGTGTCCCACACTAATGCTCCTGAGTGTCCTCTCCTTACATTACACTGAATCAAGTTTGCATTTCATTCTAGTTACAAACACATCTAGACAACAATGTACTAAAGTTATTTTAATACAAATAGGCATGACCAAATGTAGTTAACCCTGTATCTGCAAAAAACATTGTATTATTAGTGGGCGAACGAACGATGTTTACTACGACCGATTGCTGTGCCCACGAGCCTGAAAGTTGCCATTTAAAACTGTACAACAGTAAAGAAAAGCACATGGAGCAGCATGCAAGTAATAATAATAATAGGAACACACAACTACTTACTTTTTAGAAGCAGTTTCTTGATCCTCCTGTACTAATCCTGCTCCCTCAATTTCAGGTCTGTCCAGCGTTTCCTCAATTGCTCCTTGGATCGCCGTACCCCAAAATTCCTGTGCAGACTTCTCACAACTTTAGTCATGATCTTGGCCTTTCTCACATTTTGGTTTAGGTAAGGTCCATACTTCCCATCATAGTCGGCCCTCTTCAAGATGTCCACCATCTCCACCATCTCTACAAAGGACATGTTTGAGGCCTTATATCTCCTCCGAGGTCGTGACGTTTATGGCTCCGGGCTTTCCTCATCGTTACTGGAATTCCGCACCTGCTGTGTCTCAGCCATGTCCTCTCCCACTGCGCTGAAAGAGAAGGGGCGGGGAATATTCTAGAAAGAACGTCAGGGGCGGGCGATGCGGGCGGAGTTTCACGCATGCGCAGTGTATATAAAGCATAACGCGCGTGCGTCGGACGTACGATCTGTGAGTGGAGGAAGTGCCGATCATGAGAACGAAGGTAACATTTTAACTTGGGGCATCAGTGGCCTATACTGCTTCTAGATTGAGGCCTATATTGTGATGAGATTATGAGAGTTTAGCCAACATTAGTATTTTTCTCTTGTTTTTTTTGTCTTGCAGAAATAATGAATCTGTTCAAAAAGCCTGAGTTTATGAGCCAGTTTATCGATAGGTACAGGGAGCTGCCCAGTTTGTGGCAAGTCAAACATAATTTATATCATAACAGACCAGATAGGAAGGCAGCGCTGGAGAAACTGCTGGAATTTGTAAAGACGGAGGTCCGCAATTCAGACAGCAAATTTTTAGTCAGGAAAATTGGTAGCTTGAGGAGCACATACAAGAAGGAGCGTAATAAGGTCCTGGCATCCCAGTGGTCAGGAGCAGCAGCAGAGGACGTGTATGCACCCAGTCTGTGTTACTACAACAAAATGCGTTTTCTGGAAGACCAGACTGAAGTGAGGTCATCACTTTCCACACTTCCTTCCCCCCAGCTGAGGCTTCCGAGGACCAACCTGGCCCTTCCATCCAGGAAGAAGTGGAGGAGCCCAGCTTGAGGCAGGTATAGTATTTTTCTACATATTTCCTGTCCTAAAATTAATAATGTTAACTAGATGTTATTTTATGGTAAGAAATGAATGATTGAACAAAAACTGTTTTACATAATAGGACATTAGTGGCCAAAACGATTGGGACAAGAATGAAAAATGCTGGGGTCAGAATGATAGTCTTTTCTATTTATTAACATTCAATTTGCAACAGTCATGAGCTGAAAATTGTGTGTGATTGATGAGTAAAAACTAAAACTATGTCCCTTTTTCATACACAGGAAAGCCTCAGCCAGGGTGAGGGTCTGGAATGTGGCAGCCAGGAGGTGGCAGGGGGAAGTGGCAGCCAGGAGGTGGCTGGGCCCAGTGGACTGACCCAATCCCAGGTCCCTCCCCTCCGCCTTCCACCAAAAAGGCCCAGGAAGGGGAGGAACGTGGAGGAGGCAGCACTTGCCCTCATTCAGGATGCTCATGCGACCCTGAGAGACCCCTCTAGCGTTCAAGAGGGCTATGACTGCATAGTAGCAGTGAAAATGCAGGAAATGGAGGAGGGCCAATGCCTCATCTGTGAGAACATCATTTTCCTGACCCTAAATAAGGGATTGAGTGGCCAACTGACAGAAAATACACACCTTTTTGAGTTTGTTCATTTTCCTCCTCTTCCTCCTCCTCCACCTCCACCACCTCCTCCTCCTCCTCCACCTCCTCCACCTCCTCCACCTCCTCCACCTCCTCCCACAACTCGACAAAGTCACAGCGTGCAGGGAAGCGTGCAAGTAAGACAAGAAAGTGATGGCCTGGATTCAGTCTGGTCTGACAGGAGACGCAGGCTGTTGTAGTACCACAGCCTGGGGACATGGAAATGGTCCCTACCAACCTTGTCCCAGGCCTTTTACTTATATATACATATCTGTATGCCAATACTCATTGATTTTACTACTTTTTTTTTTCTTTTTAATTCAATATTCTTTATTGGTTTTTTCTTGTTACAAAAGAAAATAAAAGACTTATAATTTTCACATCAAATTATGGAGATTATCAAGTCAAGAACAATTATACAAAAATACTTTACACTCTAAACCTCCTATACCCCTTCCCCTCCCCCCACCCCCAACCCACTCCCTCCCATCCTCCCCTATTGCTAAACGATATTAAAAAGTTGCATGCCCATCATTTTATGCTAACATCACATCAGCTGTTAAACCTCTTTTCACTGGTTCCCCTTTGCCTCTGTACTATACTAACGGGTAATCCAATACCTTAGGCTCTTTTCAGGTTGAGTCCAGGTCAGGGGGCTGTACCCGACCATTGTAGCCAGGAACTCCAAATTTTTGTGAATTTATCATAGCTACTTCTCCTGATATAGACTGTTTTTTCTGTCCATACTAGCTTGTCCACTGTCTTAAGCCAGTCTTCAATAGTTGGGGGCGTGATGGATAGCCAGGACTGTGCTATTAATTTCCTGGCTTGATAAAGGCATCTCCCTATAGCGACTTTCTTATTATTGCACCCCACAATTTCCCCTAGCAGGCAGAGGAGATTTTACTACTTTAGATGCCTGACAAACATACTCATGTTTATAGCCTATACTCTTTATGGACTAACGAGGTTTCTAGGGATACATCACTATCCTACTATTACACAATCACAGTCCACCTTTTTCACTTCTTTTTCTTTTCTATCTTTTCACCTGTTAGTATCCCTCTGTTATCCTATGTTTCTTACCATCTCCATGTTCTCTACCACCTTTGGGTCCAGGCCTCTCGTTTCATGCATATATATCTTTATGCTAATACTTATTGATTCTACTTTACTACTTTAGATGCCTGACAAACATACTTATGTTTACAGCCTACACTCTTTATGAACTAACGAGGTCTCTAGGGTTACATCACTACACCTATGCCATGCCTGCTCGCCGTTTGGCCCCTGGTGGGGTCCCATCTGACTTCGCCCCCTCAGCTCCCTGGTGAGGCACCTGCTGCCGCTATCTTGGAGCCGCAGTGAGTATGGGGACTCATAACCCCTCCTACCCTGTACCTTTATAACTAATACTGTGCCATTTTGCCAACTATATACTTTTTTATCTTAGGTACAATGTTACACACATCCACCCCTGAAGAGCGAGCTGGATCTCACGAAACTAGTCAGGTAGTATGATGCCCATGTACTATGACTGCTATTACATCCATGTACCAATATTTCTTGTTTATATATCTTTTTTTTGGCAACTGTTGGTGTTATCTATGCATGTAAACAATTTTACTTGAATAAACCATATACTGTATTTACTACTGTTATGTTTACTGGCGGAAACGGTACCCACTTCATTTAAAGTCCCAGGGCGAATCCTTCCTTTTACTTTTTATTAAAAAAGGACAGTTTGTTTGTGAGTAGGCAGGTACATTTCAAAACTACAATGTCAAATTAACAAGGGACACCAACCTCCTTGAGGTTAAAAAATACAAGATAATAATGTTGTTGTGGTAACTTGACACACAAAAAAAAAACAAAATTATGGAGATCACTAGAAAATAATTTTAAAATAATCAAAAAAAGGAGATCTTAATTTAAATAAAAAAAGAAAAAAAATCACTATAAAAAATAATTCTAAACATTATTATGGAGATCTGGCTTTAAAAAATAAAATTATTATTTAGGAGATCACAAGAAATAATAAAGAAATAAGTTTGTCAGAACTCTGTGTGAATATCAGCAGCAATACAACTTCATTCTTCTAGCATTAGAAAGAACAAAAGAATGCGCTGCATTAAAAAGATCCAAAAATTTACAGTGTGACGAATGTGCAGGACTGGTGAGCAGAACAACAGCTGGGTAACTGTGGAGAGAGATGGGAGCTGGCAATTAGCCGACAGCTGAGCGGCCAGCTCAGAGAAGGAAGGGCTGAGCCCAGCCCTAACAGTACCCCCTCAACGACCCCTCCCCCTCGGAGGACCAGGGCCTTTCTCCATTGGGTATGGGTTGTAGGAGGCTCACTGGAAGGTGTCGTGGAGTCTTACTATGAGCACACACATGGAACAGGCAGCTACGAATGCAGTTACATCAGCCCGTAGACTAGGCCACCAGAATTGTTGGTAAATTCTGGTGGCCTAGAATGGTAAGTTTGGAGCACGGCAGTAAGGACAATCTCTGGGACAAACAAGGTTTCTCAGGAGGAGCATGGACCTGAGCAGCAAGAATTTTGTCACCCAAAGGAGAAGTAAGACTGGTACGAACCGTAGCCAGAATACGATCAGGAGAAATCAGAGGTACTGGAACCGACTCCAACTTGGTAGTGGAGGAAAATTGTCTTGACAAGGCATCAGCCCTTACATTCTTAGTACCGGATAAGAATTAGACAATGTAATTAAAACTCGACAAGAAAAGAGCCCATCCCGCCCTTCTGGGAGAGAGGCGCTTAGCCTCAGACAAGAATGTGATATTCTTATGGTCAGTAAGAATAAGAACCGGCACAGTGGTACCTTCAAGGAGATGTCTCCATTCTTTCAGGGCTAAAATGATCGCCAACACTCTCTGTCACCAATCTGGTAATTGCACTCTGCAGGTGACAATTTCTTGGAAAAGTAGAGTTAGGACGTTGAGACAGAAGGGCGCCAACTCCAGTCTCAGAAGCATCAACCTCAAGGATAAAAGGCAACGTAGGATCAGGATGTGCCAACACAGGAGCATGAACAAAGGCAGCCTTGAGACTCTCAAAGGCCTTAATGGACTCCGGAGACCAACTCTGTGGGTTAACGTCCTTTCTGGTCATATCAGTCAGGGGCTTGACCAGAGATGAGAAGTTACGAATAAACTTCCGTTAATAGTTGGCAAAGCCCAGGAAACGCTGCAGAGGACATAAACCCAGGGGTCGGGGCCACTGTAGGACTGCCGAAAGTTACTCTGGGTCCATCAAAAAACCAGCAGTGGAAATGACATAGCCCAGGAATTTAACCTGTTCACGATGGAACTTGCACTTCTCCAGTTTACAATAGAGATTGTTTTCTCTTAGTTTCTGAAGCACACGACAGACATCTGTGTGGTGGCTCTCCAGGGACTTGGAAAATAGGAGGATATCATTGAGATAAACCACCACACATAACTGCAACAAATCTCGGAGGACATCGTTAATAAATTCCTGGAAAACTGCTGGGGCGTTACAAAGGCCAAAAGGCATTACGAGGTACTCATAATGGTCTGTTCTGGTATTAATCGCAGTTTTCAACTCGTCGCCCTCCTTAATCCACATGAGATTGAATGCCCCTTTCAAATCAAGCATCGTGAAAACCGTTGCTCCCTTGAGGCGGTCAGATAACTCTGTAATCAACGGAATCGGGTAGGCATTCTTAATCGTGAAACGATTGAGACCCCTATAATCAATACAAGGTCTCAGTTCACCGTTCTTCTTCACAAAGAAGAAACCAGCAGGAGATGAGGATTTGCGGATGAAACCCAGCCACGAGGGGGTATGGCACCAGGTTGAAGGTCAATTGTGCAATCATAAGGCCGGTGTGGAGGCATACTACCGGCTTGACCTTTGTCAAAGACATTGCTAAAATCACGGTACTCCTCTGGCAGGGAGGAGAGTGAAGAGGTGCACAGGACCTTGGCTACCTTCTGGAAGCATGTCTCACTGCATTGTGGTGACCAGGAGAGAACCTCAGCACAGAGCCAATCAAAAGAGGGGTTGTGCCTCTGTAGTCAAGGATAACCAATAACCAGCGGAAACCTAGGTGAGGAAATAACTTGGAATTGGATTATCTCATGGTGAAAAGCCCCTATGGCCATGGACAACGGAACTGTCTCATGAGTCACATGGGCAGGCTGTAGAGGTCTCCCCTCAAGAGCCTCAGTGGCAAGTGGAGTGTCACGTAGCTGCAGCGGTATCGAGTGCTGCGATACAAAGGCAGCATCAATGAGCAGGCCTGCAGCCCCAGAGTCGATTAGAGCCTGTATCTCGATGGACGACTCAGCCCAAGAAAGGGTGACCGAAACCAGGGGCTTATCCTTCTGGATAACTGGGGACGAAACAACGCCACCTAAGGTCTGTCCATGACAGGACCTCAAGGTTCGGCCGTTCCCTGGACGGGTAGGACAAGAGACTTTCCTGGCCACAATAAAGGCACAATCTCTCCCTCCTCCTAAAGGCTCTCTCATCCGCAGAGATATACGTGAAGCCCAAGTGCATGGGTTCATCTTCACTGACCGACACCCCATTGTTCCAAGCAACCTCTGCTGCCAGAGTACGAAATTCAATGGCGTAGTCGGCAACAGTTCTCATACTCTGATGGACATGAGGCACTTGGCAGCAGAAGCGGAGCGTGCGGGAACGTCAAATACCCTTTTAAAGGAGGCCAGAAACTCAGGGTAACTCAAGACAACAGGTTTTTGTGTCTCCCATAGAGGGTTTGCCCAGGCCAAGGCTCTCTCAGAAAGCAAAGATATCATAAAACCTACTTTGCTTCTGTCCGTGGGAAATGCCTGGGGCAGCATCTCAAAGTAAATCTCAACCTGGTTGAGAAACCCTCTGCATTGAACTGGGTTGCCCCCAAATCGCTGGGGAAGTGGAGCGGAAACATACCTCTTATAGAGGTAATACTCGAGGCGGGTGCCTGCACAGAGACTGGCGCAGCAGCAGGGACAGCCTGCAACTCAGGTTGTACCGGAGCAGCCACAGTGGGAGTTTCCAGATGATCTGTGCGACTCAGGAGCGTTTGTATTGCTATGGCAAACTGTTCCATTGCTCATCCAATCTGGAAAAAATATTACCAACAAGTGGATTGACTGTATCTTCTGAATTCATGGCCTTCGCCTACTATTAGGAATCAGGAATCAGACCGAGACAGAAGTATAGTTAAATCACACTTGTTTATTAATAATAATAATAATAATATTAATAATAATAATAACAATAATAATAAGGTAAACAGAGTAAACATAGTCAAAACAAGCCAGAGTTCAGTAACCGGATCGGGTAGTCAGCCAAGCAAATGACAGAGAGCCAGAGATAAACGTAGTAGTACAGCAAGCAGGATCAGGAGCCAGAGGGAATGTCAGCCGAGCAAGTCTTCAACAGGAATGCAGGAGAAAGTCTCTGTGATGTTGACAAAGGCGAAGGCAGAGATCAAGTGAGCTGGATGGCTTTAACTAGGCAGGACTGACGAGCAGAATCAGCTGGGTAACTGTGGAGAGAGATGGGAGCTGGCAATTAGCCGACAGCTGAGCGGCCAGCTCAGAGAAGGAAGGGCTGAGCCCAGCCTTGACACTGTGCTTAACGATACACCCCAGTGGCTCAACCAGATTTAGTTAACCAAAATTCAAACAGAGTAGGGTAGAAATGCTTAAGATATTCTCAAGTAGAGTAGAAATGCATTCCCACTCAGGAAAAAAAAATAGAGAAGGCTCTTAGCGTAAAACAACCTCTTTATTAAAATCTATATAAAACAGTCCAGCAGTACTCACAAGAAACATTAAAGTGGAGTTCCACCCACTTTTACAACTCTTCAGCATCCCTCACTAAACTGTGCACTGTAAACAAATTGGATATATTTTTTTTTTTCTCAGCACCTACTGTATATCTGCTGTATTAATTTTCCACTTCCTCCTCCCTGGCCGCGGCCCATCGCATCATTTCCTGTTTGCAATGCCTTCTGGGAAGGGGCGGCAACTTCCTCTGAAACTGCCGTTGCTATGGAAACCTGACCTGAAACCTATTGCACTGCTTGTGCTGCACTGAGCATGTGGGGCGGCAACTTCCTATAAAACTGTCGTTGCTATGGTAACCTGATCTGAAACCTATTACACTGCTTGTGCTGCACTGAGCATGTGCGAGATCTGCAAGGATGAGATCCAGGAAGAAATACAGTCTGGCTTCAGATGCCCACACTTAAGATGGCCACGGCCTGCTGTAAGTTTATAAAATAACAAACTACTGCTATAAACTAACAAAACAGACCTTAGTTTACAGACTAACTTTACTAGAATACATTAAGCTTGTGTATTATAGGGGTATTTTTATTTAAAAAGTATAATTTCGGCCGGAACACCACTTTAAAGTACTCAGGCCAGCAGGAATTCAACAACTTATGCCGCGTACACACGGTCGGACTTTTCATCTACAAAAGTCCGACAGCCGTCCGACAGACTTTCGGCGGACTTGCGGCGGACTTGCCGCGGACTTGTTGCAGACTTTCTAACGAACGGACTTGCCTACACACGACCACACAAAAGTCCGACGGATTCGTACGTGATGACGTACACCGGACTAAAATAAGGAAGTTGATAGCCAGTAGCCAATAGCTGCCCTAGCGTGGCTTTTTGTCCGTCGGACTAGCACACAGACGAGCGGATTTCGGGGTCCGTCGTAGTTACGACGTAAAGATTTGAAGCATGTTTCAAATCTAAAGTACGTCGGATTTGAGGCTAAAAAAGTACGTTGAAAGTCCGGAGAAGCCCACACACGATCGGATTACCAGCCAGCTTTAGTCCGTCAGCGTCCGTTGGACTTTTGTAGCTGAAAAGTCCGACCGTGTGTACGCGGCATTAGGGATAAATTAAGCGCTGTACCATGACAACCTCCTGACAAACCCTTCCAACGCGTTTTGTTTATCTAACTGAAGGATTTGGCATGGCTACCTGACAACACTGCTGCTAATTGTTAGATTTCCTGGGTGGCATTTAACTACTTATTTTTTTGCTTAACCACTTCAGCCCCGGAAGATTTGGCTGCTCAATGACCAGAGCACTTTTTGCGATACGGCACTGCATTGCTTTAACTGACAATTGCGCGGTCGTGCAATGCTGTACCCAAACAAAATTGACATCCTTTTTTCCCCACAAATAGAGCTTTCTTTTGGTGGTATTTTATCATCTCTGCGTTTTTTATTTTTTGCGCTAATAACAAAAAAGTGCGTCAATTTTGAATTTAAAAACACAATATTTTGTGCTTTTTGCTATAATAAATATCCCCAATTTTTTTTTTTTTAAAAACGTAATTATTTTCTCAGTTTGGACCGATATGTATTCTTCTACATATTTTTGGTAATAAAAATCACAATAAGCGCATATTGATTGGTTTGTGCAAAAGTTATATCGTCTACAAAAAAGGGGATAGATTTATGGCATTTTTTTATTATTATTTTTTTTTACTAGTAATGGCAGTGATCTGCGATTTTTATCCTGACTGCGACATTATGGCAGACACATCGGACACTTTTGACACATTTTTTGGATGACTGACAATTATACAGCGATCAGTGCTATAAAAATGCACGGATTACTGTATAAATGTCACTGGCAAGGAAGGGGTTAACACTAGGGGGTGATCAAGGGATTAGCTGTGTTCCCTGACTGTGTGTTTTAACTGTAGGGGGAGGAGACTGACTATAGGAGATGACAGATCGTGGTTCCTAGCTATTAGGAACTCACGATCTGCATCTCCTTTCAGAACAAAACAGGGATTTGTGTCACAAGCATCGGAACCCACGCAGTGCACGCGTCTGCTATCCCGCTTGAAGGAGCTGACATATAGCTACGACAGCTTGCGAGATCGTGCTGACCTGCTGCTGTATAATGACGGCGGCTGGTCGGCAAGTGGTTAAAGGGTAACTCCACTTTCGTGGAGAAAAAAATAGCAAATAAAGAAAAGACAATATAGCATATACAATTGCGACACAAATCATATTGTAATTGAATGTTATTAAATATTACCTTTCCTTTTCAATCTACAGCTGCTGTAATTTTCTGAAAATGCAATGCAGATTGTGTACAAAACGCCTCCCCAGATATGTCATTTCCTGCTTGTGTGATTGGCTCACCAATTTTCCCAGAAGTCTGCACTAAGATACAAGTCAGATTTCAGGCATCCCCTGCAACAAAAATGTAATTTTGGGTGAGATACTCCCAATAGGAACACGTCTAAAGGGATGCAGACCCAGCAGCTTTCCTCATTAGTGCCCAGCAGCTGCTGCAGCTGATTCATAATTCTGAAACCACTCCCATTAGACTCACTTTCCCACATGGGCAAAGAGGAAGAAACAGTGATTTCTTCAGAATAACAAAACGTAGGGATCTGCAACAAAGTTTGTTAAAATCCTTGTAATGTACATAGATCACCCAAGGGGAATGTTTTTTATCTCAGCAAAAGTGGAGTTACTCTTTAAATGTTTAAGCTCTGTCACGGCACCCACAATTCAAGCAAATCTATTGGTAAGTAATTATCTACAAATGTGGTAGGGGCAGGTCCAATGCTTATCTATTACGCGCCCTAGACAAGACTAACACTCCTCGGGCGGGGGGGGGGGTGTTCTGCTAGTCTTGCATAGGGCCGCGTAGGTGACATGACCAGAGAGCGGACTCACCGGACTGCAGCTAAGTCTATGCCTCCTCAGTTGTGCCAGCCGCCTCCCCCTCTGTGCTAACCTCATGCTCAGCGCCTCCTCAGCCTCCCCAGCTGTGCCCACCGCCTCTGTCAACCTCATGCCCAGCGCCTCCACCTCGTATTCCCTGGGAGGCTAACAGGGAAGTCAGCGTGCCGTGGCTGCGCCCCCTAGGCAGCAGTATGCCCTTGGCGGCTGCCTAGTTCGCCTAGTGGTAGCGCCGGCCCTGGGTAAGATCATCGGAAGTGAGGAGTGATTCCCTGGATAAAGGTCACATTTCTTTATAATTTCATTACAAAGAGAGAGTGGTTACAGGAGAATAATATTGTAAGCTGTAACGCAGTGCCCTCTGATTCCTCCTGTATTGAATTGTATTGTATTGTAACTGTACTGTCTACCCTCATGTTGTAAAGTGCTGTGCAAACTGTTGGCGCTATTTAAATCATGCATAATAATAATAATATTAACAGTGGTGGTACAATTATAACATTTTTCATAGGGTAACATGTAAGGCTGTACCCAGTTATGCCGTTTGCTTTACTAAGAGGCTTCTAGTATGATTTAGTACAGTTGTACTGACTGCACAAGTACACAGAATATGCCTACGGCTTCTTGGCTTTAGGATCAGTAACACCCTTGAAAGGCATCCAACTGAGAGGAACTTTGCAGAGACATATCTGATAGAAGGATTCCACTAGGAAGTTTTGTGATAACAGTATGTCTACAGAGAAATAAGTTGTGTTGGCGTTTGCACTTTCTTGATGTTTGAGCCTTTTTATTTTCTACAGTCTTTCCATGATTGCTGTGTGCTGATAAGGACAAGCTGCCTCCTGCAATAGTCAGGACCTTGTCAACTCAAATCATCCAAAAATATTTAGATCCGCTGTACCCACAAGCAGTGAAATTACTAGCCTTAAAACTGGAGCAGATCAGCGTCAGAGAGCTCTTGTAGTGATGCATCATGTTTGTTAGCTGCGAAATGTATTTATACACTTAGCTTTAGGCAGGAAAATAAAATAAATAAATAAAATGCCACTATGTAGAACAGGGCTCATAATCGCACTGTAGGCTGAGAAAATATTGATCCATTAATTAGTTTTATGTATACGTTGAATAAACAATCAGGCTTGCAATGATGGGAACTGTACAAAAGTATGTTGATTTGTAGTCTAAAAGCTCTCTAATTGTAAGCTGTGGCTGTGTACAGGCTTGCATTCCCAAGAATGCATCTTCACTTCAATTTTATGCAATTATCTGTTTTACCCTGTAGGTTTAGAGACAGAGCATTCTGTTTCCCAGCTGAGCAAATCAATTGCTTAATTTATGAGATGCAAGTCACATCCTATAGCTATTAGAAATTTACATTCATTAACACCAAAAAGCTTTTCTAAAACTAGAGATCACTCAGCTCCATTTCTATATTCCCAGTTTCCATCGATTCCAGATTAAGATTGCACACCCGGTTTGTTTCCATGCAACACAAAAACACATTTTCCTAAAACTGTGTAGTCGGCTCAGTACAAATGCGTTCATTGTCTGAGTTCTGGAAGCGGTTTAAATTGTAAGTCTAACAGAGGAAATCAGAAAGCAATCAAGAGTGAAACTTACTAGTGTGCAAGCCTAAGGGCCAATGCACCAGGGGATTCTCAGCTTTGTTATGTTGCACTTTCCAAAGCATGTTTACAGGCAAGGAAAGAGCTTATTTATTAAAGCAGTTGAAGGTTACAAGGCTTTACTGTAGAAGACAATACTCTAAGAAGTATCAATGCGTTATGCATTCACACCTCTCACCTATTGTAAATTTAAATGCAATGTATAGTTTTTTCAATGATTTTTAGATACAGTTGTGCTCAAAAGTTTGCATACCCTGGCAGAAATTGTGAAATTTTGGCATTAATATTGAAAATATGACTGATCATGCCAAAAAACTGTCTTTTATTTAAGGATAGCAATCACATGAAGCCATTTATTATCACATAGTTTTTTGGATCCTTTTTCAATCATAATGATAACAGAAATCACCCAAATGGCCCCGATCAAAAGTTTACATACCCTGGAATGTTTGGCCTTGGTACAGACAAAGAAGGTGGCACACACAGGTTAAAATGGTAACAGTTAGTGTCTGTTTAATAGCTCTCACATCTCACATGGATGCACTAAGCAGGCTAGACACTGAGCCATGAGGAGGTAGAAAAGAACATTTTAAATACCTGCGTAACAAGGTAGTGAAACTTTACAAAGATGGAAAGGGATATAAAAGATATCCAAAGCCTTGAATATGCCAATCAGTACTGTTCAATCACGTAATAAGAAGTTAAAAATTCTGGGATCTCTTGATACCTAGCCAAGGTCAGGTAGATCAAAAACGATTTTAGCCACAACTGCCACAGGAACTGTTCGAGATGCAAAGAAAAACCCACAGGAAACCTCAGGAGAATTACAGGCTGCTCTGGAAAAAGATGGTGTGGTTGTTTTTAAGGAGCACAATACAATGATACCTAAACAAATAAGAGCTGCATGGTCAAGTTTCCAGAAAGAAGCCTTTACTGTACAAGTTCCACAAAAAAGCCTGGTTACAATATGCCCAACAACACCTTGGACATGCCTCATTGGCTTTTTTGTGGCATTGGCACAGTAAAGGCTTCCTTGTGGCAGCTTAACCATGCAGCTCTTTTTTGTTCAAGTATCGTTGAATTGTGCTCCCTAAAAACAACCACACCATCTTTTTGGAGAGCAGCCTGTATTTCTCCTGCAGTTACCTGTGGGCTTTTCTTTGTATCCTGAACAATTCTTCCGCCAGTTGTGGCTTTCTTGGTCTACCTGATCTTGGATTGGTATCAAAGGAGTCCCTAATTTTCCACTTCCAAGGCTTTCGATATCTTTTTATATCCTTTTCCATCTTTGTAAAGTTTTATTATCTTGTTACGCAGGTCTTTTAACCATTTTTTGCTACCTCCTCATGGCTCAGTGTCTAGCCTGCTTAGTGCATCCATGTGAGAGCTAACAAACTCATTGACTATTTATACACAGACACTAATTGTGATTTAGAAAGCCACAAATGTGGGAAAATAACTTTTAATTGCCAATTTAACATGTGTGTGCCACCTTCTGTGTCTGTACCAAGGCCAAACATTCCAGGGTATGTAAACTTTTGATCACGGCCATTTGGGTGATTTCTGTTTAAACATGTGCAATTCGTTTTGTTCTGAATTCCTTTTTTAACAAATTTAGACAAATTCGTTAATTTGGAAATATCTGAATTAACGAAAACCCTTTTAAAAATATTTTCCGAATATTCGTAAATTCCTAAATTCAAAACTTTGTAAATTCGTAAATTCGAAAATTCGAAAATCCAAAAACCTGGAAATTCGAAAATCTGAAATAATAACAAAGTTTTGAAATAATAACTAACTAATAATAACTTAAAGGGGTTGTAAACCCTCATGATAAAAAAAAAAGATGGTTTTTCACCTTAATGCATTCTATGCATTAAGGTAAAAAACCTTCTCTCATGCTGCAGCCCCCCAGACCCCCGTTTTACTTACCTGAGCCCTGTCTTTCTTGCCCCAGGACGAGTACACCAGCTATGGCTGGTGTCTCGTGTCCTGATTGGATAGTTTGATAGCAACGCAGCCATTGGCTCCCGCTGCTGTTAATCAAATCCAATGATGGGGGTGCCAAGTGGCGGGGCCGAGTCCTGCTTTCTATGTCAATAGAAGGAAGGAGAGCGCTTCTCTGGCGGGGCACTCGAGAAGAGGAGGAGCCACCAGCACCGCTGAAGGACCCCAGAAGAGAAGGATTGGGGCTACTCTGTGCAAAGCCAACTGCACAGAGGAGGTAAGTAGACATGTGCAATTCGGTTAGTAACGAATAGATTTTCGTACAAATTTGTTAGTATTCGTACATTCGAATCAATTCAAACATCCGAATAGCTGAAAGAAACAAAATACGAAAAATATGAAAGTACGAATAGGCAAAATAACGAACATGCGAAAATACGAACGGACAAACTTACGAAAATACGAAACTCCGAAACAGTAAAAGAAAGAAAATGACATCTATAATGAATGATTTGTATGATTCGTATTTTCAATCCTTTGTCTATTCGTAATTTCGTATGTTCGTGTTTTCAAATCATTCTTTTGAATGGACAGTGTAAGTGTATCTTATCCGCTTGCCGACCAGCCGCCGTCATTTTACTGCACAGGTCGGCACAATCCCGTGAGCCGTCGTAGCTATACGTCGGCTCGCGGGATCGGGATAGCAGGCGCATGTCCGCGCCTGCTGCACAGCAGGGTTGCCAATGCTCGCGGCCGACAGTTGCGATGACCTCCAGCTATGAGCAATCATGGGCACAAGAGGCAGAACAGGGACGAGTGTGTGTAAACACACAATCCCTATTCTGAGAGGCGTGACAGATCCTGACTTCCTATTAGGTAGGAACTTTTTATTTTGTAGACGCTATATCTTTTGCGCAAACCAATCAATATACGCTTATTGCGATTTTTTTTTTACCAAAAATATGTAGAAGAATACATATCGGCCTAAACTGAGAAAAAATTAGCTTTTTTTTAAAAAAGATGGTTATATTTATTATAGCAAAAAGTACAAAATTTTGCATTCAAAATTGTCGCTCTTTTTTTGTTTATAGCGCAAAAAAAACAAAACGCAAAGACGATCAAATACCATCAAAAGAAATCTCTGTTTGTGGGAAAAAAAGGACATCAATTTTGTTTGGGTACAGCGTTACACGTCTATGCAATTGTCAGTTAAAGAGATGCAGTGCCTGGTCATTCAGCAGCCAAATCTTCTGGGGCTGAAGTTTTTAATATATATGTGTGTAATTTCGTATGTTCGTAATTTTGTGTTCTCGAATCGTTCTTTCGAACGGGCAGTGTATTGCCCCGTACACACGGTCGGATTTTCCGATGGAAAATGTCCGATCGGAGCGTGTTGTCAGAAATTCCGACCGTGTGTAGGCTCCATCGGACATTTTCCATCGGATTTTCCGACACACAAAGTTTGAGAGCAGGATATAAAATTTTCCGACAACAAAATCCGTTATCGGAAATTCCGATCGTGTGTACACAAATCCAACGGACAAAGTGCCATGCATGCTCAGAATAAATAAAGAGATGAAAGCTATTGGCCACTGCCCCGTTTAGAGTCCCGACGTACGTGTTTTACGTCACCGCGTTTAGAACGATCGGATTTTCCGACAACTTTGTGTGACTGTGTGTATGCAAGACAAGTTTGAGCCAACATCCGTCGGAAAAAATTCTAGGATTTTGTTGTTGGAATGTCCAAACAAAGTCCGACCGTGTGTACGGGGCATAATAGTGAGTGATGTATCTTACTTAATATCTTTAGCCAATCAGCTTATCCCCTTTGTGTCACACTGCATTCCTGAATCTTTTTAGGTTCAGTTGAGGAGGAAACTGAGTCAGGTCTCGTGACTGAGGGAGTGGACTGGAGTAAGTACAGGACTTATTAGAAAAGCAAGCATAAGATTATTATTCTTTATTTCCTACGAAAGTACAAATCAACGACAAAGGCAATCTCACAAAAGTAACAATTACTAAATTACGAGTAGTGTACCGAATAAATGAAAACTATTATTAAACAAAATGCCGAATTTCGAATCAAAGAAAATTAGAAGGAATTAGAATCATTTCGTATCAACGAAAATATAACTGTTACGAAATACTAACGAGTCAGAATATGAAACCTCGCATGTTACGAAATTACGAATCGTTACAAATCAACGGAAATGTAAAGAAACAAAACAAATTTTTTTGTTGTGCACATGTCTAGAGGTAAGTATGACATGTTTGTTATTTTAAAAAAAAGAGGGTTTAGTAGCCCTTTAACTATTACTAACTGTTAAATTATAGGTATTGGAATTTCCTTTCAAATTTGGATGTTAGTGAACGTAATGAATACGAGTTTTTTTTGTTTAATAATTGTTTATTAAAATAAAGTAGAAGAGAAAGACATACATAACAATAATTATACAGTCTTGAGGACAAAGTACACGGGTTCATAAGCACATACAGACTCAATCAAGGTCATGTAATAGTCTTTGGCCTCTGAAAGAATATGAGGGTTAAATCAAATATTTGTAACAGCTGGCCAAGCAGAGGTGTAAAACTATGTGAGCTTTGGAACTTATCAAAATAGAGAAACTTGTCCAACTTGGAAGCGTTTTCATTAGGAGAGAGTGAGTAGTAAAGATCAGAGGGGGGATAAAGAGGGGATTGAGTATGAAAGGAGAGAAGAGATAGGGGAGGGGATAGGAAAGGGGTAGAGGATGGGATAGGATGGGTCGTCGGCATGCATGTTGTCATATTTAGGATATCTAACACAAAAAACATTAGGGTCAGGAGGCGGGAGGCCAAACTGTATTTGACCGAAGGTTTGTGTATAGGGTGAAGGAATCAACCTGGGGTGGTTGATTGGTTGTCCTGAGGGACCTTTGACATGATATCTTTGTAGCAGGAGATGGAAGTAAACTTTATCCAGGGGGCCCAGGTTAACATATGGCAATTAGAGGTGTCTCTGGCGCTCTGGGTAATGCCTTCCAGGAGATGAACCTCAGCGACCTTTTGTAGCCATTTCTTCATGGATAGAATTGTGTGTTGGCCCCAATGAATGGGAATGAGATGCCTTGGCCGTGTTTAATAAGTGAGGGATGAGTGAGCATTTGTAAATGCCAATGGGCTCCTTAGTAGCATGGAAGAGGATGATCCAAGGATCGTTGGGGAGGATATTGTCTGTAATCTGAAGTATCAAATTGAGGATGTTGACCCAGAAGGGGCGGATTAGTGGGCAGGTCCACCAAATGTGAGCATGAGTAGCTTTGTTCCCACAGTTCCTCCAACACAACGGGGAACTGGCGGGAACATTTGATGTAGCTTAGATGGGGTGTAGTGCCACCTGGTGAGTACTTTATAGTTGACTTCCGCCATTTTTGATACAAGTGAAGAGACATGAGCTAGCTGTAGGACTTTATCCTTTTTGCTCGTGATGGATGAATCAAGATCGGTTTCCCATTTAGCAAGGAAGGTCGGGTATGAAGGGTTTTGAAGTGCGATAAGAGCTTTGTAGAACAGTGAGATGCAGTGCAGAGGTGATTCCTTTTGGTTGAATACATCTTCAATGCCATTTAAGTTTTGTAGACCTCGCAATGGTCGAGGGAAAGACATAAGGAAGCGTTGTATTTGGTTATATGTCCATTTATCCATAAATTTAATAGGTTTAGAGTGTAGTATCTCTGATAGCGGTTTAAGGGTATTGGAGCGAAGGATATGATGTAGCAAAAGGGGTTTTTCTTCTGGTGCCCAAGATTTAAATCCCGGGTTTCCAATAAGCCTGGTAGAAAGTGATTGTGGTTGAGAGGAGGTATCAGAGGGGAGTCATGTGTCCAGGAGAACTTTTTGTGTAGTACATCCCACACATCTAAGGAGGAGGTGGTGAGTGACGAGGCCATTCGAGTGAGTTTCCTGGAGGATCGGGGTATCCAGGGAGCAACAGAAAGGTCCATGCCACTTAAGAAGTGTTCTAGCTGCACAGTGCACCCATAGTTTAGTGCTCCTAGCATATTTCCAATCTGCCAGTCTTGACAACACCACAGCATGGTAGTAAGCTTTTAGGTTTGGAAGGGCCAGCCCCCCAGAGCACTTAGTGAGAAATAGCACCTGTCTGGAAACTCTGGGGTGGCTGTCCCCCCAAATAAAGCGGGAGATCAAGGTCTGCAGTAGGGTAAAGAACCCTATAGGAACACCTAGTGGGATCATTTGGAAAATGAAGAGAATACAGGGCAAAACATTCATGTTAATAACATTTACTTTACCCAACCAGGAATGAGACAGGTTAGATCATTTCCTAAGATCTTTTCTAATACCGTTTAATAGGGGCATATAGTTGTGTTTAAAGAGGGACTAGATATTAGGGGTGAGGTATATGCCTAGGTATTTCATGTTCTTTTGTTCCCATCTTGAGAGATTGATGTTCAGAATTTCAGATTTGGAGAGGTTTATTTTGAAGTTGGATATCGTTTGGAATGTAGAAAATGCTGACATGGGAGTGAAATACATGGTTGTTGAATGAAAAATAGGATGTCGTCAGCATAAGCTGCATATTTATGAATTCTATTGCCTACATGGATGCCATTTATACTAGTGTTGTGTTTAATTGTTGCCAAGAAGGGTTCTAAAGTAATGGCGAAGAGGAGAGGGGACAGGGGGCATCCAAATAGACTATTTGGATTTGACCTTGATGGGGCATCCAGATAGCAACACAGTGACTTCCAGAACTTTTAGAAAGCCCTGTGCAGGAAATTCCCTTTTATTGGCCAATAGCTGTCACCCCAAATGAAGGGTTAATGTGTGGGTGTGGTGTTGTCCTAGGTCTTAGGAATACCTTGTGAATCGTGTGTAACCAAATTACCATGTGAATAGACAAAATCGCATATAGCAAATTCAACAAAATAAAACAACAAAATGACCCCCTGTGAGTTGATGGGGGGGGGGGGTCAAATCAAAGGAAGTGTCTAATTCTGAACATCAAAAGTTGACTATGCTAGCGAAAAGTTGTTCCAACCACATAAAAACCACATAAAATAATTAATATAAAAGTCTTTATCGAACGTGAAAAATGCTGAATAAATTGCATAGATTAAATAGTGACTGGTGCTCGGTGCAGCTTAGGTGAAAATCTAGGCAGGTGTCTATATTAATCTTGGTGACCAGGTGCTCGTGTCTTGTGATCATGCGGACACTCACCAGCTTCTTTAACCCCTGCGGGGGTGATACGCAGTCACAGTGTATGCCAATGTGCGGCAGTCCACAGGCTGTTTCTGGGTCACGGTGACGTTTTAGGCAAAGGAGAAGAAAGAGGAGATTCCATAGCGTAAAACCATAAAACACTCTTTATTGAACGCAGATGACAGAGTGGTACTCACAATTAAGCAGTTTATAGTACGCAACCAAATGTCATCAAACAGGAGAGCGTCAGGTTTGAAATGGTGATCCTCTGGGAGATGATGCAAAGGCGTCAAATAGGCCACGCCCTACGCATTTCGTCATAGGGACGTCTGGGTGTAGACCTGAGGAGTGGGAGATTGAGTTAGCGTAAGCTGTGAGGCGGGGAAGTTAAGTGTCACTCAAAGTTTTATAGTATAAAATGGTGTACCCATCTGGTCCAGGGGCTTTTCCAGAGGGGGAGGATTTCAAAGTGTTTTGAAATCCTTCAACAGAGAAGTCAGTTTCCATTTCATTAAGGACCGATCCAGACAGTTTAGGTAGATTAGCCCCTTTCAGATAGGAGAGCATGTGACTGTGTTTCTCTTTTTGAGATAGGGAGGATAGACTGTAACATTGTAAAGGTCTGCATAAAATTCCCTGAATGCTTTGGCAATTGGGGGGGTAGCATGCGCAAGCTCTCCCGTCGGAAGTTTAATTTTGGGGATAACTGACTTAGACTGCTTGGGTTTAAGGGATCTGGCAAGTTGTTTCCCTGGTTTATTCTCCCACTCATAGAGTTTTTGTGATATGTGTTGGAATTTACGCTTGGTCTTTAAATCAAGGAGGTTCTTTAGTTCCTCACGTTTGAGTGTGAGGGCTTCGAGATGTTTGGTAGGTAATGAGAATTTATGTTGTTTGTCGAGGTTAGCTAGTTGTTGCAAAACCTGTTCAATCTGTTGACCATGTTCCCTTTTTTTCCTTGCACCAAGTCCGATAAGTCTACCTCTCATACTGTACTTACTTCTGGGGCCATGTAGATTGGTGTCCCCACAGATTTGTTAATTTTGTTAGACTCTGTGACTCCTTTCACTGAGAATCCAAAATCCACAATTCTGGAGTGGCCAGCGTTGTCTAAGAGGATGTTTTCTGGCTTCAGATCTCTGTGAACAATCTCTTTGGCGTGCAGGATTTGAAGGCCGCAAAAAATTTCTGCTGTTAGATTTCTGGTGGAGAAAGAAATTCAAAACTCATAACAGACCAGTTAATGGTAAAGATGAAGTGACTCATCCCTATAGTACATAGGGGTATAGATGGACGGGATCAGCTGAAGGGGCCTAGCTAGGTCACTGCCTGTCCTCAGTGGTCAGCCTCCCCGACTCCAAAGTGACCCCGACATTAAACTTACCTTAAGGTGTCCAGAGGAAGTGGAGCTGAATATCTTATCAGGTCAGAGAGATCTCCTCCGCTCAGATACTCCATAACAAAGACCAGATGATTCTGTGAAAATAGGAAAAACAGGTTACATTATAGACATTGAAGTTATCACTTTGTGAAGGAATATATGAAGACACGCACACCACCAGAGAGTGCAGCGTGGCATCTTTACTAAATGCTTACTGGGGGAACTCTGGAAAACCGGACAGAGAAGAATAGTAGACTGCCATTGCTGGAAAATCTACTGTATATGTAGCGCTGACAACTGTTGTTTCTAGCTCTATGTATATTATTCAGTACAATAGCTGTGTTAGTGCCATCTTGTGGACAATTAATAAAGTACAATAAGTTTACGTCTCAGGATTAAGGGACACAGAAGTAATTAATTGTTTACTTCAGAACTGTAGCTCTGACCCACCCACAGTGCTCCTGAACAAAGTCAGAACTGAACTGCATTGTGGGAGGATATAAAAGGGTAAGCAGCGGCCATTTTAGGTCTCTTGTTCCTGGGACGCGTGGCCTGCCAGCAGGACTCTGTGGGTGTGTGTGTCCCACAGGGTTGCGGCCTACATTGCGAAGGAGCGGAGCAGCTGGAGCATCCTGCCATCGCAGTGAGCTGGACAAGAGACGTGATTTTTTCCGGAGGACCCGTGGGGAGGTAACCGAGGACCCCTGGTCGTTTGTGGACGGAACAGTGTGACAGCGTGGTGGTGTCTCTATACGGAACTGAGAACTGCTGAACCGGAGACATCCACCGGCTTGGATTCTGTGTGGTGAGAGGGTTGACACCCAGAAGTTTATTTGAATATTACACACACGTCTTTAGAACTGTACAGAGTGTTGCTGGGACTGATAGTCCCACGGAACAAGTTAAGTCTGAGAACACTACATCCGAATAGACTTCACTGTTCAAGAGCTGAAGTTAGATGTTTGTTTCTTCACATAAAGACACCTAGTCACCCTATTGGATTACAATTGTTTTTGTGTGTTATACTACACTGCACAACACCCAGGAGGAACCCTTTGCGGATTATAATTATAAGAGCTAGCGAAGACTGAAGACGTCTGGACTACCTTCTTCATTGCAGGGCCCTGCATTTTAGTATAGTGACTTTAAAGTCTAGAGCAGGGGGAGCTCCCGGGTATAGGTTCATATCAATATACACATATATATATTTCTGTGATTGTTATTGATTGTAATCATTTCTTATACCAGCACACTACGTTGGTGTGATAGTATATTCACTGAAATAACTCTTTATATAAAGATATTACTTACTCAAAGAAAGAAGTTATTTTTGGTCATTCTTGAAGTTTGCGTGCAATGTTGTCATTTCTCCTACGGGTGGAGTTACCAGCACCCATGCAGAGGTAGCCATAATTGTAAGTGTATATTGTGGGTTAAGGTTATTGCTCATATTGTTACAACACTGCACTACAGTTGTGCCAAGGGGAGTGAACAATTTAAGAAGGGTATAGAGCAAAGAGGACAGGCCCGCTTAAACCAGCAGCTCCACCGTGAGTTATTGCTACATATACCACAATACTAGTTTTGTCTGGTTGTTAAGGTGGCCCAATGACTTCCATATCTTGACTTCCCATCCTGGAAGATGTAGGTAGATCAGGAGTCCTGACTGCTCCTGTCTTGCTAGTTGTAGACGTGTTCTGACTCAGTGACTCAAAGTGTTAAGGCCAGAGACAGCCAGGCAACTAGGAATGTCAAAAGTCAGTAATGGCGGCCTCTCAGTATGTGGTTTCTTGAAGAAAAGCCTCTACTCTGTACAGTTTATCTCACCAAGCTCCAGCCTTGTAGGAAGCACTCTAGACTTCTTCTCTCACCTTTACTGCGTTGCCCTGATCTACAGCCAGAGCCCTCAGAAGAACCTGATGTGGGACACAAATGAAGCTCTCTTCTGCCTCCTCCAATTTAGCACTTGAAGGACTACATGACAGGTCTGAACACTGTCATCTCATGGGGCAGGGGGATGCTTAGCCTTGTGTTTTGACTCCCAAAAAAGTCACCACATAACTATTGTAGGGGGTCTGGATCAATAGTGGAGCGCAGTACAGGGAAAAGAAGAAGAAATTGGGAGATAAAAAGACTTACTTTGTTTGGAAAGATACATATATATGGGTGATGTATGGGCACTCTCTGCCTTCTTCCAGAAAGCATCCTTCAGTGTGGGCAAGGTAGGGTCTAGATCTCAGTACTTTTTTCTTTGTGATGAACTTTACTGCCAGCTTTTGGTCAGTGGCTGGATGGGTGGCCAACACCACTTTCCCAAAGCTCCCTCTCCAAGTACCTTATGGAAGGTAAAGCTTTCCACATATAGTTTCCTGATACTGCTGGATGGGACCAGTTCAGATGTCTTCTTGTTATGGTTGGGATGTACGAAGTTGGAGAAGATTTTTTACTTTCAACATCCCTGCTTACTGTACCTACTGGAGTTCAGTCATTCAGTATTCCACTGTCGATTTTGTTCTGTGGATTTGGCCCAAGCATTTTGGCTCTAAGATATGAAGGGACCAGAGGTGACAGCTCACTCTTTTTGAAGTTTGAAGGTTGTTGGTGTTTTATGAATTTGGCAAAGGCTGCCCGAAATTAGTTTTCAACCTCACCATTAGAAGGAGTGAGCAGATTTTGCTGGTTCTCCTTAACTGTATCCAGTTTAATCTCACTGCTGCTGGTGGATGGAGCCTGGTTATTATACTCTTACTGGTGGTAGTAGCCAATGGAGTTTTCTCACTGTCCTTTGTGGATGGGATGACTGGACATTGATGGTCCTCCACAGTCAGAGATACTATGGTTGCCTCATCCTCATCCTCAGTGGTGGATGGAACCAGCGCAGTTTGATCACCCTCCATAGTAGATGGGGTGACTGCACTTTCTTGTTTCTCCACAGTCATAGCCGGTGTTGCTGGTTCTCTGTCACTGGTGGATGGAACCAGTGCATTTTTCTCACCCTCAATGGTGTATGAGGTGCGTGCACTTTGATGGTCCTCCACCGCCATAGCCAGTGTTGCCTCGCTGTCATTGGTGGATGGAACCAGTGCAGTTTTAACACCCGCCATGGTAGATTGGGTGACTGCACTTTCTTGTTCCTCCACAGTCATTGCCGGTGTTGCTGGTTCTTTGTCACTGGTGGATGGAACCAGCGCAGTATTCTCACCCTCAATGATGTATGAGGTGACTGCACTTTGATGGTCCTCCACAGTCATAGCCGGTATTGTTGGATCGTTGTCACTGGTGGATGAAACCAGTGAGTTGCTCTCCCCCTCCAGGGTGGAGGTGGTGACACTGGGAGATGATGGATCATATTCTCCTGTTTTATAATATACAAATCTGAGGACATTAAAATATATTTTCTTATTGTGCGTTTATAGCTTCTATATACCCATGGACAATATCGTCCTTGTCCAAACTCCCCCCCCCCCCCCCCAGGAGTTCATTCTCTGCAGTTGGCTTTCTGTGCCAGAACAAGTGTACTGTAAAGTGCTTGAAAAGCCCCCATGACGTCCCTAACGACTATTCACCCTCCAAATATGCAGATTTCCACCAAGAGGTAACAGTCCTAATGTGATATCTCACTACGCTGAGATCTCGGTGCCAAAGACCACTGATCTGCTACAAGGGGGGGGGGCACCATAGTGGTTCATTATGTAAGAAGGCTGTGCTGCCTGTTTAGTAGTGCTTGTTCTGTAATGATGCTTCCTCTCAATTAAATTTCATAACTCTGCTTAATCCTAAATAATAATGATCCCAGTATTCTGTATATTATTACATTAGTTATGCAGCAAGGGTGCTGTCTTTTCTCATGATCTAGAGGCATATACAGTATATATATATATATAGATATCATCTATTTATACTGTATGTGTCTCTACAGACTATGTGTATGTATATATATATATATATATATATATATATATATACACACATATACATATATACACACACACACACACTGTAGAGGCATATCCAGTGTGTGTGTAATATATAGAGATAGATATTATATTATTATTATTATTATACAGGATTTATATAGCGCCAACAGTTTACGCAGCGTTTACAATTTAAATATACATACACAATATAAAAGGAGACAATACAGTTACAATACAATAAAATACAAGAGGATTAAGAGGGCCCTGCTCAGAAGAGCTTACAATCTAATAGGGTGGGGCAGGTGGTACAAAAGGTTGTAACTGTGTGGAATGAGCTGATGGAATGGAAGTGGTAGGAGATTAGTTGGAGACATGATAGGCTTCCCTGAAGAGATGAGTTTTCAGGGATCGCCTGAATATATTTTATATATATATATATATATATATAATATATATATATATATATATATATATATATATATATATATATATATATATATATATATATATATATACATACATACATACACACACACACTGTATATGACTCTAGAGCATGAGAAAAGTTCAGATAGCACCCTTGCTGCATAGGTAATGTAATACTGGGATCATTATTATTCAGGATTTAGCAGAATGATGAAATTAGATTGGGAGAAAGGAATTGATGTTTGGGTATTAAGACTTAGGGCCAGTTCACACCACATGCAGTCCAGTTCGTTTTTTTCTTCATCAAAAATACATGGAAAGTAGGTTACAGTGCCTTGCAAAAGTATTCACCCCCCTTGGCTTTTTACCTATTTTGTTACATTACAGCCTTTAGTTCAATGTTTTTTTAATCTGAATTATGTATGAATAATGTGATGGATCAGAACACAATAGTCTAAGTTGGTGAAGTAAAATTAGAAAAATATATACATAAAACTTTTTCAGAAATAAAAAACTGATAATTGGCATGTGTGTATGTATTCACCCCCTTTGTTATGAAGCCCATAAAAAGCTCTGGTGCAACTAATTACCTTCAGAAGTCACATTATTAGTGAAATGATGTCCACCTGTGTGCAATCTAAAGCCCTGTACACACGATCGGACTTTCCGACAACAAAACCGTGGAATTTTGTCTGAAGGGTGTTGGCTTAAATTTGTCTTGCATACACAAGGTCACACAAATGTTGGCCAACAATTACGAATGCAGTGAAGTACTAGACATACTATGTGGTTTTTCAGCTCTTTAGCGCCACCCTTTGGGCTCCTTCTGCTAATTTCGTGTTAGTAGAAATTTGTTGAACGTTGATTTGCGCTTTTCTTTTCGTGTTTTTCATTTAGCGCTTTTCAGTTCGTTTCTGAACGGCCGCTCATCAACCAGGCATGTTGCGTAGTCGGAGGAGATGAAGTGGCCTTGGAGTTATTGCTTTGACATTTTTTTTTGATTGAATAATGATTTGATTCTGTATATTTTCTATATTTTTGGATGCATAGAATGCACTTTTTGGTTAAGTTCTATTGACAGATAGCATGTCTAATTTTTTTTTAATGCACAATTAAAAAATTGTGGAGAATTATACTTGGCTATGTGTTTTATTTCAAATGACAGTTTGGGAGTAGGCAGTTACATTTTAAAAAATACAATGTAAAATTGACAAAGGAAACCAACATACCGGTAGTTGTGTCTTAGATCTTATAAACTAGGGGATAATGGTGTTGTGGTAACTTGCACAAACAGAAAAAAAAAACATAATAATATTATTCTTGATATCACTAGAGAAAAAAAAAAGCCTTTGAATTTGAAAATTCGTTTGCAATAACTTCATCAGTATCACCAGCAAAGCAGCTTTGGCATTATTATCCGATTAAAGAAGAGAATTGTGCGCTGCATTTGGAGATTTCATAATTTGCCAAGTCACGAATGTTAATTCTCCATTACGAACGCTAGTTTACAAGACCAACCGCTTCTGCTTCCGAGCATGCGTGTTTGTACTTTGGACTTTTGTCCGATGGACTTGTGTACACGCGATCGGAAAATCCGACAACACACATTTGTTGGCAGAAAATTTGAAGACATGCTAGCCAACATTTGTTGGCGGAAAGTCCAACACAGGGTCGGTTTTTCCTCCAACAGCCTGACATCCAACATTTCCCGTCGGAAAATCCGATCGTGTGCTCGCGGCATAAGTGTCACATGATCTGTCATTACATATACACATCTTTTTGAAAGGCCCCAGAGGCTGCAACACCTAAGCAAGAGGCACCACTAACCAAACACTGCCATGAAGACCAAGGAACTCTCCAAACAAGTAAGGGACAATGCTGTTGAGAAGTACAAGTCAGGGTTAGGTTATAAAAAATATCTTTGATGATCCCTAAGAGCACCATCAAATTTATCATAACCAAATGGAAAGAACATGGCACAACAGCAAACCTGCCAAGAGACGGCCGCACACCAAAACTCATGGACCGGGCAAGGAGGGCATTAATCTGAGAGGCAGCACAGAGACCTAAGGTAACCCTGGAGGAGCTGCAGAGTTCCACAGCAGAGAATGGAGTATCTGTACATAGGACGACAATAAGCCGTATGCTCCAAAGAGTTGGGCTTTATGGCACAGTGGGCAGAAAAAAGCGATTACTGTTAGCAAAAAACAAAATGGCACGTTTTGAGTTTGCGAAAAAAAAGACATGTGGGAGACTCCCAAAATGTATGGAGGAAGGTGCTCTGCTCTGATGAGACTAAAATTGAACTTTTTGGCCATCAAAGAAAACGCTATGTCTGGCGCAAACCCAACACATCACATCATCCAAAGAACATCATCCCCACAGTGAAACATGGTGGTGGCAGCATCATGCTGTGGGGATGTTTTTCAGAAGTCGGGACTGGGAAACTGATCAGAGTTGAGGGAAAGATGGATGGTGCTAAATACAGGGATATTCTTGAGCAAAACCTGTACCACTCTGTGTGCGATTTGAGGATAGGACGGAGGTACACCTTCCAGCAGGACAATGACCCCAAGCATACTGCTAAAGCAACACTTGAATGGTTTAAGGAGACACATGTAAATGTGTTGGAATGGCCTAGTCAAAACCCAGACCTCAATCCAATAGAAAATCTGTGGTTAGGCTTAAAGATTGCTGTTCATTAGCGCAAACCTTCCAACTTGAAGGAGCTGGAGCAGTTTTGCAAGGAGGAATGGGCAAAATCCCAGTAGTAAGATGTGGCAAGCTCATAGAGACTTATCCAAAGCGACTTGGAGCTGTGATAGCCGCAAAAGGTGGCTCTACAAAGTATTGACTTTAGGGGGGTGAATTGTTATGCACATTGACTTTTTCTGTTATTTTGTCCTATTTGTTGTTTACTTCACAAAAAAAAAAAAAACTTCAAAGTTGTGGGCATGTTCTGTAAATTAAATGATGCAAATCCTCAAACAATCCATGTTGTGAGGCAACAAAACACGAAAAATGCCAAGGGGGTGAATACTTTTGCAAAGCACTGTATATGGTTTTCAATGGCATAGTCCACACCAATGCTTGCAGTTCCAGTGAGTTCCAGTTCCAGAAAAAAAAGTAGAACATGTTGCATTTTTCCTGCACTGGAATGCTGTAAAAAAAAAAAACACCGTAATGCACCAAAAACGCAATGGAACACAGATGTCCTTATTTAAGGTTAAGAAAAAAGAGTGAGAAAAAATGCACTGGACTGCATCAAAAATGCATCAAAAACGCGCATGCAGAAAAGCATCTGGAACGCATCCGAACTGCGTTTCTATGGTGTGAACCGGCCCTTAATGTACACGGAACGTTTTACAACCTCTCCTGAATGATTTATCTTGACAGATAGAACCAAATTTTTTTTGTTTTCCAAAAAATGCTTCTAAGCGCAACTGCCTAAAAACAACTATAAACAACCCTGTGTACATGTACTGATAAGATAACAGAGGAGAGGTCAGGGGTAGCTGAAAAAAATGCCCAACTGCTAAGGCTCCATGCACACTGGGCTTAATAAAACATCTGTTCTCTTGGGAGTAAAAAACGCTCATATAAAGCATTTTTTGTACAAAGTTTAGACGAGTTCAGTAGAGTTTTACTGTTTTTTCTGCCTCCAAGCTCCAATCAGAAACATGAACCAGAAGGTTTTTTTTTTACATAGCCCGCCTTCTGATTTATAGAGGTGCTGAGAGGAGGCGGAGTCAGTGTAGGAATCACTGCTTGTGGGCTGCAAGGTACCATGGGATATGCGTATATACTCGAGAATAAGCCGAGTTTTTCAGCACATTTTTTTGTGCTGAAAGTGCCCCCTTCGGCTTATAATCGAGTCAAGCACTTTTCTGGTGCAAAGAATGACATTTTCCGAACCAACTTTGGGGCCCCCGAATCTTGGGGCCACTTGGTGCTAGGAACCCCATATTTGGTGTGCAAACCCAGTGGAACTAGCACTATAACATATCCTAGCACCAAGTGGCCTCGAGATATGGGGCCCCAAAGTCAGTTCGGAAAATGTCATTCTCTGCTGCAGAAAAGTGCTTGACATTTTCCGAACCGATTTTGGGGCCCCATATCTCGGGGCCACTTGGCCAATGTGGGGTTCCTAGCAGCAAGTGGCCCCAGGATACGGGGCCCCAAAGTCGGTCAACTGTGTCCATCTGCAGCAATGTCATTTCGGGACCCTTTGGGTCCAGAGACAACAAATTTTGGCTGCAGACAGGGGGCATCTAGGAACCTTTAACTACCGAGTTTGAAATTTGGGGGACCTATGGCTGCAAATGGGCACAGTGAGGCATGCAAATGGGCACAGTAAGGCTGCAAATGGGCATTGTTGACCCTCTTTTCCACTTACAGTAGCTGCGCATTTCTCACCCTAGGCTTATACTCGAGTCAATAAGTTTTCCCAGTCGACTTATACTCGAGTATATACGGTAGTTCTTAGAAATGAGGAGTAGCTGAGAAGCATTCAGTGACTCCAGAAAGTTGTGGAAAGAGATTGTTAGCAGACAGGCAGCACTCACACCATGAAATGAGATACCTTGAGCCCTTTACCCATCTTTATCTGGCCCTTGGGGTATTTTCCTCCCATTGATACAAGATACTATTCTTCCCACTGACACCAATGATGGGGCACTATTCCTCCCACTGATACCAATGATGGAACACTATTCCTCCCACTGACACCAATGATGGGACACCATTTTTCCCCACTCATACCAATGATGGGACACTATTTTTCCCACTTATACCAATGATGGGGCACTATTCTTCCCACTGATGCCAATGATGGGGCACCACTTTAGAGGCTCATTCACATGGGGGGGGGGGAGTGTTTGGAAGGGAAAACCACTGCCTCCGGTTATTATAATATTATATATATATATATATATATATATATATATATATATATATATATATATATATATATGCACATATACATATACATATACACATACACACACACACACACACACACACACACACACACACACACACAAATATATTTTATTTTATCTTTTTATGTGACAACACTGAAGAAATTACACTTTGCTACAATGTGAAGTAGTGAGTGTATAGCTTGTATAAAGCCTCATACACCCGATCGGACTTTGCTCCATCGGACTTGTTGCTGGAAAGTTTGTCCATTCGCACAGCCAACAAAAGTCAGATGAAAACCAAAAATGGAGCGTACACACGGTCGGATGTTGCCCCAAAACAGCTAATTTGCATGTTTGTTGTCAAAAAATCCAATCGTGTGTACGGGCCTTAACAGTGTAAATATGCTGTCCCCTCAAAATTAATCAATACACAGCCATTAATGTCTAAACTGCTGGCAACAAAAGAGAGTACACCCCTAAGTAAAAATGTCCAAATTGAGCCCAATTAGCCATTTTCTCTCCCCGGTGTCATGTGACTCATTAGTGTTACAAGGTCTCAGGTGTGAATGGGGAGCAGGTGTGTACAAATTTGGTGTTATCAGACTTACACTCTCATACCGGTCACTGGAAGTTCAACATGGCACCTCATGGCAAAGAACTCTCTGAGGATCTGAAAACAAGAATTGTTGCTCTACATAAAGATGGCCTAGGCTATAAGAAGATTGGTAAGACCCTGAAACTGAGCTGCAGCACGGTGGCCAAGACCATACAGCGGTTTAACAGGGCAGGTTCTACTCAGAACAGGCCTCGTCATGGTCAACCAAAGAGGTTGAGTGCACGTGCTCAGCGTCATATCCAGAGGTTGTCTTTGGGAAATAGATGTATGAGTGCTGTCAGCATTGCTGCAGAGGTTAAAGGGGCGGGGAGTCAGCCTGTCAGTGGTTAGACCATATAAGCCGCACACTGCATCAAATTGGTCTAAATGGCTGTTGTCCCAGAAGGAAGCCTCTTCTAAAGATGATGCACAAGAAAGCCCGCAAACAGTTTGCTGAAGACAAGTAGACTAAGGACATGGATTACTGGAACCATGTCCTGTGGTCTGATGAGACCAAGATAAACGTATTTGGTTCAGATGGTGTCAAGCGTGTGTGGCGGCTACAAGGTGAGGAGTACAAAGACAAGTGTGTCTTGCCTACAGTCAAGCATGGTGGTGGGAGTGTCATGGTCTGGGGCTGCATGAGTGCTGCCAACACTGGGGAGCTACAGTTCATTAAGTGAACCATGAATGACACCATGTACTGTGACATACTGAAGCAGAGCATGACACCCTCCCTTCGGAGACTGGACTACAAGGCAGTATTCCAACGACCCCAAACACACCTCTAAGACGACCACTGCCTTGCCAAAGAAGCTGAGAGCAAAGGTGAAGGACTGGCCAAGCAGAATAAGAATGAAAATTTGAAAATTCAAAAGAACAAAAACCTGAAAATAAGAACGAAAATTCAAAAATCTGAATAACTAAGTAACTAACTAACTAATAATAACTAACTATTAAATTATAGGTATTGGAATTTCCCCTAAAATTTGTCTGTTAGTGAACGTAACGAATACAAATTTACCCGACGTTACGAATTATCCAAAATAACAAATGCTGCATCTAAACGAATGGAACGTAACGAATTATTCTTTTTTATTATTATTTATTATTATATGATTCTGTTCCATTTGTTTAGATACGGCATTCGTTATTTCGGATAATTTGTAACTTCGGATAAATTCGTATTCGTTACATTCACTAAAAGCCAAATTTGAAAGGAAATTCCAATACCTATAATTTAATTTAATTTTATTAGTTTCCGATTTTCTTTCTTATTTTTGGATTTTCGAATTTCTGAATTTCCTAACTTCCTAATTTTCGGATATGCAAATTTTTGAATTTCCGAATTTTCAAATTTACGAATGTACGAATTTTCGAATGTACTAATTTACGAAAAAAAACAATTAAACGAAAACAAAAACAAACAAATTTTTTGGCAGTGCACATGTCTATTTCTGTTATCATTATGATTTAAAAAGGATCCAAAAAACATGTGATAATATGACTAATGTGATAATAAATGACTTCATGTGATTGCTATCCTTAAATAAAAGAAAGTTTTTTGGCATGATCAGTGATATTTTCAATATTAATGCCAAAATTTCACAATTTCTGCCAGGGTATGCAAACTTTTGAGCACGACTGTATACAAATAAAAGAAAACAGGTTGATGAAAACAATCTTATCAACATCTATTTTCTATGTTTCGTTTGTAAAAATATATATGCACATGAAGGTGTCCATATTTGTTTATTACAAACTTAGGTATCATTCACACAGCTAAATTGTTTCTGATGCGGCAAGTATACCAGAATTCCATGTGTTCCGATTAGCAGCAGCTGCTCGTCCTGTAAAATTTAATGACAGGCTCAAAGGAGCCCAGGTTTCAGTAAGCCATTTTTTCCCCTGCTGTAGCAAATTAGATCATGCTTTGCTGGGTGTTTTTTTTTCGCCTTCCTCTGGATCAGCTGTGAGTATAGGAATGTGCACATAGGATTGTATGATTTAAAAAAAAAAAATAAAACATTTATTGGTTGAACTAGATGGACTTGCGTTGTTTTTCAACCTGACTAACTATGTAACTATGTATATGTAAGGTTGTCCATGGGCATGTATCCTCACATCCAGCAGTAACCTGCGGTCGGAAATAGATGTCCAACTCTGTACACAATCTATTTGTATCGAGAGGCCGACATTTGTCCCTGACCCTAGGTAACTGCTGGATGTGCAGATATGTGCTTACAGCCGTGGACAGTCCGACTCTATTCGCCTGTAATTCAGTTTTATAGGTTGCGCTGCTGACTGGTATCCGAAAGTACACTTACCTCACCATTGCCAATTTGGCAATGAGAATGAGGCCTTAGGATCTACAGTATATCATTCTTTTGCAGTGCTACTCCATGATTCTTCTTTACTGCAAATTCTTGTAATGCAAATCTAGAAGTCGGGTCACTCACTGAAAAGAGTGCATTTTATGTGTGGCTAATATCTCAACATTTGCTCAACAGTTAAGCATTAAAATGGTAGTAAACTGTTACACCACTTGTACCTACAGGTAAGCCTATAATAAGGCTTACCTGTAGGTACTGTGAATATCTCCTAAACTTGCACAGTTTAGGAGATATTCAGAGTGCATGCAGCCAATGACATCACCCATTGCTACCGCATGGCCACAGTCTTTTCAAATAGTGACAGCGGGTGCAGGGAGAAGATCCCTGGCTCACTGTTGCCAGGTCACCTCAGGCCAGGTGACAGATGCATGACTTTGGGGTCAGAAATGCACCACTAAGGTAGTGGACCTTACGGCTGACTGCCGTGGATGGAGTTCTGAGTGGTTCAGGAAAGCAGGTCCTCTGGAGCACCAACACGGATCCCACTGGGTCAATAAATCTTGGGGCAAACTTCAGAGAAGGAACCCGGAGCTTGATGTTTCTGGTGGAAAGCCAGACTTTGTCCCCTGGCTGTAGAGAAGGCGGTTTACGCCTGAGACGGTCGGCAAAACCTTTGGGTTTGTCAGCAGCTGGCCGTAGGGAATCATGATTGCCACCCCAAAGAGAATTGAAAGATGCCTGAGCCGGAGCTAAAGCTGTAATGTCTGGAAAACAGGTTATAGGAAGAGGGAGCTGAGGGTGTCTTCCATAAACTGTAAAAAAGGGTGTTTGAAAACTGGCGTTTACATGATTATTGTGAGAGAATTCTGCCCACAGGAGTAGAGAGGACCAATCATCATGGTGAGCAGAGACTAAGGTGCGAAGCAAGGCCTCTAACTCCTGATTAACCCTCTCAGTCTGTCCATTGGATTGAGGGTGGTAGGAAGAGGAAAAATCCAAGACGATACTGAGGGATTTGCAAAAGGCTCTCCAAAAATGAGAAGAAAATTGAACACCCCTGTTTGCAGGGCGCCCCTCTCCCCAAAGCACCCACCCCCCATGTTGAGGGCATGCGGCCTGGTACGGTTCAGGAGGGGGGGGGGGCGCTCGCTCTTCCCCACCCCTTTTCCTGACTGGCCGGGCTGCGTGCTCGGATAAGGGTCTGGTATGGATTTTAGGGGGCCCCACACCTTTTTTTGGTTCCCCTTAAAATCCATACCAGACCTAAGGGCCTGGTATACTCCCAGAGGGGAATTCCCTCTCACGCTCGCCGCAATAGGAAAATGTGTTTTTCTTATTGCAGCCAGCACGAGATGTACAGTACCCTGTCGCCGAGAACCAGCGCGATAGATTCGCTCTGGAAACATTCTCGCGGCTGCGTACTGTAGTTTGTACAAAAGTCTAATGGTTTTGTGTACACACGATCGGACTTTACTCCATCGGACTTTTGTTGCAGGAAAGTTTGTGTGTTCGCACAGCCCACAAAAGTCCGTTGGAAACAGAAAAAGTTTGATCGATGGAGCGTACACACGGTCGAATGTTGCTCCAAAACAGCTAATTTGCATGTTTGTTGTCAAAAAGTCTGATCGTGTGTACGGGCCTTTAGGCTGTGTAGAGGGGAGTGTGTACTTTACCTCCACTCAAGTCTTAGATTACACTCAGCTCTGTGTTTTGTGCTGTACAGTGTGTGACATCAGATACCAATGTAGGAGCAATGCATTCATTGGTTAATTAACCTATTTATGTATAAGCATTCACAAACTATTTCTCACAAATGTATGTAATATATGTTAACATGACACAAGTTCTATAAAATATTTGTTACGTACATGAGGATGTTGTGTATACAAGTTTTGTGTACCATTTTGGTGTTGCTTAGCAGGCTCCTTGGTGCCATTACGATAGAACTTTACATAGCACTAGTGATCCCTAGGGAGACATTATTAAGTCCTCCTGGATAAAGTAGCTTTAATGCTGATGTTACAGCATTATTCACGTGCTTGTTTTATACCACGCTCTTGAAGTGAAACTCGGGTATTCATAAAACTTGATATTCCGAATGAATTAATCACTGAAAATTCTCAGACAGACAATTCAAAAGATGAGAGATTAACTACCCTGCTACAGCTTTATTATTAGTGTGTGGTTTCTTTATAAATAAAAATTGCAAATACAAATAGTCCTTTAAATGTTAGGCTACCTTCACATGGCCGTAACACAGCCGTAAAAATGTTACTGATCATTAGGTAAGGAACAAAAGTTCCTTTGTGAATGATCAGTAAACCGATCTGTTCTTTTATGCTTAAAAACTGTCATGATTTTTCTCAATGATATACATGTAGACACATGGCCTCAGATGCAGATTTTTGGTTATGAATCTGAAAGCAGTGCATGTTTACGCACCTGTGCGAATGTCCCTATTGAAAACAACGCAGCTGCGTTCAGATCTGTAAATAAAAGAATGATTGTTAACTAAATTTTTTTTATGGTTGTGTAAATGAGGCCTTACATTTGCCTTTTCAGGTGCAGTGGCTGCGAAATTCAAACAATAAGTGATTCCCAGTGCTAAACCTTTCATCCAAATTCTAAATTGCCGCATTTGTAAGTTTTAAAAGCCAATATAAAGGAATAGTAGTGGTAAAAAAATGTTTCTTTGGTAATTCTCCTTTAAGGGGGTGTGGCAGGGGGCGTGTCCTATGGCTACATTCCTTTGCTAGCAGGTGTCCCTCATCTAAAAATGTTGGGAGGTATGCACATGTGTGGGTAAACACCAATGCAAACAGGCAATTTTAGTGGAAATGACTAGCAGTCAGATGTGCTAGATGCCTGATTCAGTTTAACAGCCCATTCACACCATGTCTATCGGCTACATTGCCCAATGCAGACCCAGTGCAAAAAACAACCTGGAATACATTGTTTTTAATAGGTTGTATTTCAAAGCAATGTGTTGCGTTGGTTGCATTAGGTGAAAATGGTAATACTGCATTTAACCACTTCAAAGATTTTACCTCCTATATGACCAGGTCATTTTTTGATATTTTTCACTGTGCTACTTTAACCACTTCAGCCCCGGAAGATTTTACCCCCTTCCTGACCAGAGCACTTTTTGCGATTCGCCACTGCGTCGCTTTAACTGACAATTGCGCGGTCGTGCGACATTATACCCAAACAAAATTGACGTCTTTTTTTCCCCACAAATAGAGCTTTCTTTTGGTGGTATTTGATCACCTCTGCGGTTTTTATTTTTTGCGTTATAAACAAAAAAAAAACAACACTTTTGAAAAAAAGTAATATTTATATACTTTTTGCTATAATAAATACCCCCCCCCCCCCCAAATATATATAAAAAACAAAAACACATTTTTTCCTCAGTTTAGGCCGATATGTATCTTCTACATATTTTTGGTAAAAAAAAAAATAAATAAAATTGCAAAAAGCGTATATTGATTGGTTTGCGTAAAAGTTATAGCGTCTACAAAATAGGGGATAGTTTTATGGCATTTTTATTATTAATTTGTTTTTATTAGTAATGGTGGCGATCTGCGATTTTTATCCTGCCTGCGACATTATGGTGGACACATCGGACACTTTTGACACTATTTTTGGACCATCGTCATTTATGTAAATTACACTGGCAGGGAAGGGGCTAACCACTAGGGGGCGATGAAGGGGTTAAGTGTGTCTTAGAATTACTCCCTAACTGTGGGGGGAGGGGCTACCTAGGACAGACAGCGATCACTGCTCCGATCACAGGGAGCAGTGGATCTCTGTCATGACTCAAGGCAGAACGGGGAAATGCCTTGTTTACATAGGCATCTCCCCGTTCTACCTCTCCACACCGCAATCGCAGGCAGCTGGAGAACATCGAGTTCCCAGGACCCGCGGGCACACTTACGCTCCCGAAAGGCGGCAAATTTAAAAGGGACATACCAGTACGCCCATTTGCCTGCCTGTGCCATTCTGGCGACGTACATCTGTGCGCGGTGGTCGGCAAGAGGTTAAAGTGGTAGGAAAGTATTATTTTGGGTTAGTACCTACAGGTAAGCCTATAAAAAAGGCATACCTGTAATTACATTGAATATCTCCTAAACTTGTGGTGTTTAGGAGATATTCCCAATGGATGCAGCTGATGACATCGGCGTGGTCACTGGCGCATGTGCTCTGAAGATCTGGCATAATGTGCGGAAGTGACGTCGCCGTGGCTCTAGCCACTCATACAGCCGGAGCCCACAAACCCAGAAGGAAGACCATTCTAAGGCAACTATTTCATAATGTGCTAGTATGCGATGCATACTAGCACATTATGCCATTGACTTTGAAGGGGATTTTTATATATTTTTTGACCAGCCGCGGTTTACTACCACCTTAAATGGTCATGCAACGTTGTACCTAAACAAAATTTATATCATTTTTTGCACACAAATAGAGCTTTCTTTTTGTGGTGTTTGATCACCACTGGGTTTTTTTATTTTTTTGCGATATAAACTAAAAAAGACCAAAAATTTTGAAAAAAAATTGAATATTTTTTACTTTCTGAAATAAAACATATCCACTAAAAAAAAGGTAAAAAAAATCTAATTTCTTCATAAATTTTGGCCAAAATGTATTCTGCTACATGTCTTTGGTAAAAAAAAATCCCAATAATTGTATATTGGTTTGCATGAAAGTTATAGCGTTTACAAACTATGGTATATACTATATATTGGAATTTTTTTATTTTTTATACTAGTAATGGCGGTGATCAGCGACTTATAATGGGATAATGGGATTGCGATAGTGTGGTGGGAAATATGACACTAACTGATGCTGGGGGGGGGGGGACTGACTAACTGCCACTGACATCACCATTGACACAAATACATTGATCAGTGGTAATAATATGCATTTTCACCGTACTAATGACGCTGGCTGGGAAGGGGTTAACATCTAGAACGATCAAGGGGTTAAATGGAGTCGTGCACCGAAATTTCGGCTGCCGAAAATTATCGGCCGAATGACAAAAACAGCCGATACCAAAAGGGGGCGTGGTCCGCCCCGGTTGCCGCCCATTGCGGGAGTGTCCCTCTGGAGCGCCCAGTCCTCCACTCCCTCCTCCTCTCCTTGATCTCCGTGTGTGTGACAGGGCGGGCACTCTATTCCTCCCTGCGGTGGAAGTCGGGGCTGTCCGCGGTGAGAGTCAGGCAGGAGGAGGACGCGGTGCATTGTGGGCAGTGTAGTCTGGAGGTGAGAAATGTTTCCTGAATCTCACACCTCAGAGGCCACGAGAAGGATGAATAACATGACGTCACAGTCCCATCATGCCCTGGGACTGTGATGTCATAAGGGGTGGGGTCACCGGGTGACATCAACCAATCCCATGCCTATATAAGTTGTTGCGCACCTCGCACGCGGCATTACATCGGGAGAGAGCGTCGCGTCAACATCGGAAGAAGAGAAGAGGGAACAAGACCGGGCACCGCTAGCAAAAGAGCAGAAGATAGCAGAGGAGCCGGCAGAAGAACTGAAGAGCAGGAGAAGAACCGGAGACCTGGAGAAGAGGCCGGAGAGCGGGAGAAGAACTGGACACCGGGAGAAGAGGCCGGAGAGAGCAGAGAAGTTGGAAGTGACCCCCGGAGCTGTCTAATAAATGACTTTAAAAACCTGTCTTGAATTTTTTTTTACACTTTTTTTTCCCAGGTAAATGAGTAGGGGTACAATGTACCCCATACTCATTCACATAGGGTGGGGGGCCGGGATCTGGGGGCCCCCTTATTAAAGGGGGCTCCCCAATTCCGATAAGCCCTCTGGCCGCAGACCCCGACAACCAACGGCCAGGGTTGTCTGGAAGAGGCCCTTGTCCTCATCAACATGGGGACAAGGTGCTTTGGGGTGGGGGGGGGCCGCAGGGCGCCCCCGTGCCCCAAAGCACCCACCCCCCATGTTGAGGGCATGCGGCCTGGTACGGCTCGGGGGGGCGCTTGTCCCCACCCCCTTTCCTGACCGGCCGGGCTGCGTGCTCGGATAAGGCACTGGTATGGACTGTGGGGGGGACCCCCACGCCATTTTTTCGGCGTAGGGGGTTCCCCTTAAAATCCATACCAGACCTAAGGGCCTGGTATGCCCTTGGAGGGGAATTTCCTCTCGCGCTGGCTGCAATAGGAAAATGTGTTTTTCCTATTGCAGCCAGCGCAAGATGTACAGTATCCTGTCGCCGAGAACCAGCGTGATCGGATGGCGCTGGAAACATTCTCGCGGGCAGGTACTGTAGTTTGTACAAAAGTCCGATGGCTTTGTGTACACACGATCGGACTTTGCTCCATCGGACTTTTGTTGCCAGAAAGTTTGTCCGTTCGCACAGCCAACAAAAGTCCGATGAAAACTGAAAAACGTTGTCTGATGGAGCATACACACGGTCGGATGTTGCTTTAAAACTGATAATTTGCATGTTTGTTGTCAAAAAGTCGGATCGTGTGTACGGGCCTTAACAATAGTAATGAGGTCTGACCTCCTGCCCCCCTCTCCTCATGCCATTGCCAATCTGACAACAGCTATAAAACGGAAAATTGTATCATACTTACTGTAATTTTCCTTTCCTGGTGCCTGTCCATGGCAGCATACTAGTGATAGGGCTCCGCCTCGACTCCTCCCTCAGGACTAGTGAATAGCATAAATTAAAGGCATAGTCCCTCCCCCAACATTCTCCGTAAAATAGAATACCGAGGGTGGGAGCGTATGCTGCCATGGATAGGCACCAGGAAAGGAAAATTACGGTAAGTATGATACAATTTTCCGTTTTCCTGGTGCCTCCATGGCAGCATACTAGTGATAAATAACTAGCTGACACGGGTGGGATAATGCTTAACAATAAATGTTTAATTAGAATGGGACATTGCAGCCTGAACTGCCCTCCTCCCGAACTCAACCGTTGTGAGAGCTCCTGGATCAATATGGTAGTGTCTGTGGCGTGAAGAACGAGATTTGCGACTTGGGCTGTCGTCATCGCGGTGCCTTGAGGATTTTTCGGTCCTCTTGAAGTGGGCAGGGCTATGATTTTAAGAAAAAATCATGTCAGGCCAGCGAGCGCACTTTTTTTTTAATTTTTTTTTTTTATACTCACGTATAGGTCCCATACCTAACGGAAGTGTGAGGATCTTTGTTGCGAGATGAATGGCTCATTGCGGAGTTGGGCATAAGGATCAGCTGCGGAAATATAGCAAGAAAGGACAGGAAAGAAAAGAAGTTTCTTTGTTTTTTTTTTTAAAAGACACATTACCCGTTTTGTTTTGTTTTTTTTTGTTTTTTTAAATACTTACCACAGAGCAGCTTTTAGAGAAACCTAACAGGGCACAGCCGAGGATACTCTGACTGCTAGCCCTTAAAGCTGACCTTAAATACCCTAAGGGTGGGTGGGGTAGTCCCATGAACCCCCAGTCTCTCTCCTTTTTTTTTTTTTAAACTTTAGAAGAAAAGGGCAAAAACTGGCCCTTTTTCCAGCAATAAAAATGGCAGCCGAGGCGCCGAGAGACCGCGCATGCGCAGTAGAGCCGATGCCGGGAAGCCGAGAAAACCCCCGCCCAACGACGGCTATCTAGCTCCCCGGATCACGCATGCGCAGTACGGCGGAGGGGACGCCGGCCGCGCTGTCTCTACCTGCAGGGAAGGTAAATAGAACCAAAACAAGGCACCCGCAGCAATAGGACGACGGATGTCTATCTTAAGGGCAGCAGCATGGAAATATGAAGGTAAACAAAAGAACATCTTACTCCCTCTTATTATCTATATATTTTCTTTCAAAGGGAAGAAAGGGAAAGAAACAGAAAGGGAAGAGGGGAGGGGAAAAGACATATGCTTCTTTCTTTTTTAAAATGAGAAATGGAATAAAATGAAAAATCACAGGCCTGGAATGGAGCTGATCCTTTTGCGACTCCTTTGCCTTCATCGTAGGATATGGTGGCAGACTGCGTTCCAGTGAGGAAACTCTGCAAGAAGACCCCAACAGATCCACAGAGGGGTTCCCAGTCTTATCAGCGCTGTGAGCGGCCCAAGAACAGGGACTGCGCACGGGAAAGGCTAAACACGGCGGACGCTGCCAAAGGCAGCGGTATGGACATACTGCTACTCTTCACCAGCACAAGAGGTATGAGGAAAAAAAGGAGAATGTTGGGGGAGGGACTATGCCTTTAATTTATGCTATTCACTAGTCCTGAGGGAGGAGTCGAGGCGGAGCTCTATTACTAGTATGCTGCCATGGAGGCACCAGGAAAGAAAATTTCTGATTCTTAGCTGCAGGTTGTCTCAGCTGTGAGCACTTTCCTGAGATGAGCAATGGCCAATGGAATGCAGAGAGAGGGAGGTCATATCAGCCTCTGCATTCCTCTTGCCGTTGTTTGGGAAACATGGAACAAAGTAGGGGACAGAACTGTAGAATTACAAATTGAAATGATAGATTTTTACTTTAACCACTTTCCCTCTGGAAGGTTTTACCCCCTTCATGACCGGGCCATTTTTTTCTATTCAGTACTGTGCTACTTTAACTGACAATTGTGCGATCATGCAACACTGTACACAAATTAAATTTATATAATTTTTTTCACACAAATAGAGCTTTCTTTTGGTGGTATTTGATAACCACTGGGTTTTTATTTTTGTATTATATAAATGAAAATTTTTTTTTAAAAAAACTAAAATAATATTTTTTACTTTTTACCATAAAACATATCCAAAAAAAAAAAATGTAAATCTAATTTCTTCATAAATGTAGGCCAAAATGTATTCAGCTACATCTGTCTTTGGTAAAAAAAATCCAATAAGTGTATATTACTAGGTTTGCCTGAAAGTTATAGTGTCTATAAACTATGGTATATATACAGGAATTTTTGAATTTATTTTTTTACTAGTAATGGCGGTGATCAGCAACTTATAGTAAGACTGTGATAGTTTGGTGGGCAATCTGACACTAGCAGACGCTGGCTGGGAGGTACACTAACTCACTAACTGATACTGACATCAATAGTGACACTAATGCAGTGATCAGTGCTAATATTATAAACTGTTACTGTACTAAGGGGTTAACATCTAGGGGTGATCAAGAGGTAACTGTGTGCCTAACATAGGCGTGTACAGGGGGTGTGCAGGGTGTGCCTGGGCACACCCTAATCACCGCTTGAGCTGCAGATTCCCCCTGCTGATATTACACCAATGCCCCCGAACAGGGCTCCTAAAAAAAATGCATAAAATAAAAAGCTATTGACACTGTCCACGGCCCTACCGACACCAACCTCTACTCTACTGAGAAGTCCATGTTTTAATACATTTGATGTGCACACCCTAATGCGATAGGCTGCGCACACCTATGGTGTCTAACAATTTGTAATGTGTGTAATATGTGCTGCTTTTACTAAGCAATCTTGTTTTGTTTTTGCAGGGAATAAAAAAAACAGAGATCGCCTATCAGTATACGGAGCTCGTGGTGTTTACCATCTGATCAGCGGTTCCTGGCGATCAATCATTGGACGGGACCCGCTGATCTGCTTGTGCTGTAACAAATCACAGCATGTTCCCTACCCAGAAGTGCTGATCCATGATCCACCACACAGCGGCCGCCCTGCCACAGTGGATGTTTGTGGGGCGGTCGCTAAGCGGTCAAACCTGCATGTGAAATGAATGTACTCCTGAAAAGGTGACATTTAAAGTAGAACTATAGACAAAATTTTTTTTCCATTTTGGATAGAGTAAGGGAGGGTTTATAACCCCTGTCAGATTTATTTTCGCCATCTGTGTCCTATTGTAGAGATTTCCCTCCTCTTCCTGTCCCATAGCCAAACAGGAAGTGAGAGGAAATCCCTGCAAATTAAATTTCTTGGGGACCCCCAGGTCACCAGAACAGATGTCTCCATTGAAAGATTTGCCCTCTATTACTTTTCTGGGGACAACCCAGAATTACAGCTACCAAATGACAGTTCTGATACCTTGTCTGATTATGTTTTTAAACAAAGCAGCTGGGGGATCCAAGGTGAAATCATTGTCCTGACCGCATATGGTCATGACTATATGTGGTCAATAATGTCATCCAGCATCCCTGACCAGCTTGTTGGCATTCAGCAGCTGGCTGTAAACTTTCATTTGCAATGGGAGCAAACTGCAACTGTGAACAGCTTGGGTTAAGGTCGAATTCATGACAACCGGAACCTGAAGCTTACCTGTATATCTCAGATTTGGCTATGTTTTTCTGGTATTTAGTGGTCCAGTTTTGTTAAGCCTGTGCACTCTGCAATCCCAGCTTTGTTTTGACAGCACAGATACCCAATGCGGTCTTCTGCTGTTGCAGCCCATACTTCTTAAGGTTTGATTTGTTGTATATACTAAGTAGAGCTGCATAATTAATAGTTAAAAAAATCACGATCTCGATTCAACCCCCCACTCACCATCGTAATCCAGCATTTTCACGATTCATGTAACAAGTGCTAAGCAGTTCTGCTCACTGCTGTCAAAAAAGAAAGTAGCTGCGAAAGAGACATAAAAAGAAACAATGTATCCTTGTGTTCTTTTTAGAGGTCAAACAAATGAAGTTTGCTCTGCACATGAGATCAGTTTAACCACTTAAAGACTAAGCCTTTTTCTGACACTTGTTGCTTACAAGTTAAAATCAGTATTTTTTGCTAGAAAATTACTTAGAACCCCCAAACATTATATATATATATATATATATATATATATATATATATATATATATATATTTTAGCAGAGACCCTAGAGAATATAATGGTGTTTGTTGCAATATTTTATGTCACACTGTATTTGCGCAGCAATCTTTCAAATGCAATTTTTTGGAAAATGTTACGCCGAGAATTGTGATCTTTATTCTAAGCAAAAAAAAATTGTGATCTCATTTTATCCAGAATTGTGCATCTCTAATACTGAGATGCTTTTCTGCTCACTATGGTTGAAAAGAGTTGTTTTCTGAGTTACTGCAGCCTTTCTGTCAGCTCAAACCTGTCCAGCCATTCTCCTTTGACCTCTATTATCAACAAAGCATTTCCATCCACAGAACTTCCGCTGGTTGTTTTTGTACTATTCTGACTAAGCTCTAGGGACTGCTGTACATGAAATGAATCCCAGTGCCTTTGCAGTTCTTGGCTGCATTCTCAAATTTCTGATACAGGTGAGTCCCCTGCTGCAGCTTTTCCCTTTGTGACTTGCTACAAAGTTACAGGGCTGCACCCTGTAAAATATCACCCCTCTTATGTCATCATTCTCTTAAAAAAAAAAAAAAGGAAATGAAAAGGAAAAAAAGGAAAAAAAGGAAAAATTTGCATGGCCTCAACCACTATCACAAATTGAGGAGTAATCTTTTATTTGGGATTTATGGAATGAAACATGCAACTACCATCTATTTAGACGTCTCCACTGTACTTTGCCCACCTCATCTTAAACTGTCAGTTTACACTTTCTTTTTAGTCACTTTTAGTCATCCTACTCCATAGAAGCATTTGTTTTAACCACTTGACGACCGCCTCACGCTGATATATATCAGCAGAATGGTACGGGCAGGCAAAATCACGTACCTGGTATGTAATTGCCTTCCTGCGGGCGGGGGGTCCGATTGGACCCCCCCCCCGGTGCCTGAGGCGGTCGCCTTTGGTCTGGCAGCGATCAGAGATGAGGGGGAGGCAATCCGATCGTGGCCCCCCCTCGCGATCGCTCCCAGCGAATGAGATGCTTCCCCTGCCTCTGTGTAGTACACAGAGGCAGGGGATGTGATGTCATCTCTCCTCGGCTCGGCAGTTTCCGTTCCGGCGCTGAGAAGAGAAGACATCCAAGTGAGTGCACAAACACAACACATCCCAGTAGAACATGCCAGGCACACATAACACCCCCCTTTACCCCCCGATCACCCCTCCCCCCCCTGTCACACTGACACCAAGCTGTTTTTTTTTTTTCTGATTACTGCATGGTGTCAGTTTGTGACAGTTACTGTGTTAGGGCAGTTAGTATTAGCCCCCTATAAGTCTAGGGTACCCCCCTAACCCCCCTTAATAAAGTTTTAACCCCTTGATCACCCCCTGTCGCCAGTGTCGCTAAGCGATCATTTTTCTGATCGCTGTATTAGTGTCACTGGTGACGCTAGTTAGGGAGGTAAATATTTAGGTTCGCCGTCAGCGTTTTATAGTGACAGGGACCCCCATATACTACCTAATAAATGTTTTAACCCCTTGATTGCCCCCTAGTTAACCCTTTCACCACTGATCACCGTATAACTGTTACAGGCGACGCTGTTAGTTCGTTTATTTTTTATAGTGTCAGGGCACCCGCCGTTTATTACCGAATAAAGGTTTAGCCCCCTGATCGCCCGGCGGTGATATGCGTCGCCCCAGGCAGTGTCAGATTAGCGCCAGTAGCGCTAACACCCACGCACGCACCGTACACCTCCCTTAGTGGTATAGTATCTGAACGGATCAATATCTGATCAGATCTATACTAGCGTCCCCAGCAGTTTAGGGTTTCCAAAAACGCAGTGTTAGCGGGATCAGCCCAGATACCTGCTAGCACCTGCGTTTTGCCCCTCCGCCCGGCCCAGCCCAGCCCACCCAAGTGCAGTATCGATCGATCACTGTCACTTACAAAACACTAAACGCATAACTGCAGCGTTCGCAGAGTCAGGCCTGATCTCTGCGATCGCTAACAGTGTTTTTGGTAGCATTTTGGTGAACTGGTAAGCACCAGCCCCAAGCAGCGTCAGGTTAGCGCCAGTAGCGCTAACACCCACGCACGCACCGTACACCTCCCTTAGTGGTATAGTATCTGAACGGATCAATATCTGATCAGATCTATACTAGCGTCCCCAGCAGTTTAGGGTTCCCAAAAACGCAGTGTTAGCGGGATCAGCCCAGATACCTGCCAGCACCTGCGTTTTGCCCCTCCGCCCGGCCCAGCCCACCCAAGTGCAGTATCGATCGATCACTGTCACTTACAAAACACTAAACGCATAACTGCAGCGTTCGCAGAGTCAGGCCTGATCCCTGCGATCGCTAACAGTTTTTTTGGTAGCGTTTTGGTGAACTGGCAAGCACCAGTGGCCTAGTACACCCCGGTCGTAGTCAAACCAGCACTGCAGTAACACTTAGTGATGTGGCGAGTCCCATAAGTGCAGTTCAAGCTGGTGAGGTGGCAAGCACAAGTAGTGTCTCGCTGCCACCAAGAAGAAGACAAAGACAGGCCTGTCGTGCCCATAATGCCCTTCATGCTGCATTCGCCAATCCTAATTGGGAACCCACCACTTCTGCAGCGCCCGTACTTCCCTCATTCACATCCCCAACCAAATGCAGTCGGCTGCATGAGAGGCATTTTATTTATGTCCTCCTGAGTACCCCTACCCAACGAACCCCCCCAAAAAAGATGTTGTGTCTGCAGCAAGCGCGGATATAGGCGTGACACCCGCTATTATTGTCCCTCCTGTCCTGACAATCCTGGTCTTTGCATTGGTGAATGTTTTGAACACTACCATTCACTAGTTGAGTATTAGCTTAGGGTACAGCATTGCACTGACTAGGCACACTTTCACAGGGTCTCCCAAGATGCCATCGCATTTTGAGAGACCCGAACCTGCAACCGGTTACAGTTATAAAAGTTAGTTACAAAAAAAAGTGCAAAAAAAAATAAAATAAATAAAATAAAAAGAAATAGTTGTCGTTTTATTGTTCTCTCTCTCTATTCTCTCTCTATTGTTCTGCTCTTTTTTATTGTATTCTATTCTGCAATGTTTTATTGTTATTATGTTTTATCATGTCTGCTTTTCAGGTATGCAATTTTTTATACTTTACCGTTTACTGTGTTTTATTGTTAACCATTTTTTTGTCTTCAGGTACACCATTCACGATTTTGAGTGGTTATACCAGAATGATGCCTGCAGGTTTAGGTATCATCTTGGTATCATTCTTTTCAGCCAGCGGTCGGCTTTCATGTAAAAGCAATCCTAGAAGCTAATTAGCCTCTAGACTGCTTTTACAAGCAGTGGGAGGGAATGCCCCCCCCCCCCCCCACCGTCTTCCGTGTTTTTCTCTGGCTCCCCTGTCTCAATAGGGAACCTGAGAATGCAGCCGGTGATTCAGCCAGCTGACCATAGAGCTGATCAGAGACCAGAGTGGCTCCAAACATCTCTTTGGCTTAAGAAACCGGAAGCTACGAGCATTTCATGACTTAGATTTCGCGTGTATCCATGTACTTGGCCTAAGATCATCTTTTTTGTTTCATCAAACATTTGGGCAATATAGTGTGTTTTAGTGCATTAAAATTTTAAAAAGTGTGTTTTTTCCCCAAAAAATGCGTTTGAAATATCGCTGCGCAAATACTGTGTGAAAAAAAAATGAAACACCCACCATTTTAATCTGTAGGGCACGTGCTTTAAAAAAATATATAATGTTTGGGGGTTCAAAGTAATTTTCTTTTGCAAAAAAAAATAATTTTTTCATGTAAACAAAAAGTGTCAGAAAGGGCTTTGTCTTCAAGTGGTTAGAAGAGGGGGTGATGTGTGACATAAGCTTCTAAATGTTGTGCATAAAATGCCAGGACAGTTCAAAACCCCCCCAAATGACCCCATTTTGGAAAGTAGACACCCCAAGCTATTTGCTGAGAGTCATGTCGAGTCCATGGAATATTTTATATTGTGACACAAGTTGCGGGAAAGAGACAAATTTTTTTTTTTTGCACAAAGTTGTCACTAAATGATATATTGCTCAAACATGCCATGGGAATATGTGAAATTACACCCCAAAATACATTCTGTTGCTTCTCCTGAGTACGGGGATACCACATGTGTGAGACTTTTTGGGAGCCTAGCCGCGTACAGGACCCCGAAAACCAAGCACCGCCTTCAGGCTTTCTAAGGGCGTAAATTTCTGATTTCACTCTTCACTGCCTATCACAGTTTTGGAGGCCATGGAATGCCCAGGTGGCACAACCCCCCCCCCCCCAAATGACCCCATTTTGGAAAGTAGACACCCCAAGCTATTTGCTGAGAGGTATAGTGAGTATTTTGCAGACCTCACTTTTTGTCGCAAAGTTTTGAAAATTGAAAAAATAAAAATAAAATGTTTTTTCTTGACTTTCTTCATTTTCAAAAACAAATGAGAGCTGCGAAATACTCACCATGCCTCTCAGCAAATAGCTTGGGGTGTCTACTTTCCAAAATGGGGTCATTTGGGGGGGTTTTGTGCCACCTGGGCATTCCATGGCCTCCAAAACTGTGATAGGCAGTGAAGAGTGAAATCAAAAATTTACACCCTTAGAAATCCTGAAGGCGGTGATTGGTTTTCGGGACCCCGTACGCAGCTAGGCTCCCAAAAAGTCCCACACATGTGGTATCCCCATACTCAGGATAAGCAGCTAAATGTATTTTGGGGTGCAATTCCACATATGCCCATGGCCTGTGTGAGCAATATATCATTTAGTGACAACTTTGTGCAAAAAAAAAATTGTCACTTTCCCGCAACTTGTGTCAAAATATAAAATATTCCATGGACTCAACATGCCTCTCAGCAAATAGCTTGGGGTGTCTACTTTCCAAAATGGGGTAATTTGGGGGGATTTTGTGCCATCTGGGCATTTTATGGCCTTCAAAACTGTGATAGGTAGTGAGGAGTGAAATCAAAAATTTACGCCCTTATAAATCCTGAAGGCGGTGATTGGTTTTCGGGGCCCCGTACTTGGCTAGGCTCCCAAAAAGTCCCACACATGTGGTATCCCCATACTCAGGAGAAGCAGCTGAATGTATTTTGGGGTGCAATTCCACATAGGCCCATGGCCTGTGTGAGCAATATATCATTTGGTGACAACTTTTTGTAAATATTTTTTTTTGTCATTATTCAATCACTTGGGACAAAAAAATAAATATTCAATGGGTTCAACATGCCTCTCAGCAATTTCCTTGGGGTGTCTACTTTCCAAAATGGGGTAATTTTGGGGGGTTTTGTACTGCCCTGTCATTTTAGCACCTCGAGAAATGACATAGGCAGTCATAAACTAAAAGCTGTGTAAATTCCAGAAAATGTACCATAGTTTGTAGACGCTATAACTTTTGCGCAAACCAATAAATATACGCTTATTGACTTTTTTTTTACCAAAGACATGTGGCCGAATACATTTTGGCCTAAATGTATGACTAAAATTGAATTTATTGGATTTTTTTTTATAACAAACAGTAGAAAATATCATTTTTTTTCGAAATTTTCGGTATTTCTCCATTTATAGCGCAAAAAATAAAAACGGCAGAGGTGATCAAATACCATCAAAAGAAAGCTCTATTTGTGGGAAGAAAAGGACGCAAATTTCGTTTGGGTACATCATTGCATGACCGCGCAATTAGCAGTTAAAGCGACGCAGTGCCAAATTGGAAAAAGTCCTCTGGTCCTTAAGCAGCATAATGGTCCGGTCCTTAAGTGGTTAATGCACAGCTTTAATAATGGCCAACAAGCCTGAAACAGATATATGTAGATCGTTCTGCTGCCTTTGGTACAGTTGACCACCCACCACTCCTCAAAAAATTTCACTCTATTAACTTCCAAGACTCTGATCTGTCCTGGTTTTCCTACCTAAGTGCTCATTAATTGTCAAATACAGCTACAGTGCCTTGCAAAAGTATTCACCCCCTTGACTTTTTACCTATTTTGTTACATTACAGCCTTTAGTTCAATGTTCTTTTAATCTGAATTATATATGATGGATCAGAACACAATAGTCTAAGTTGGTGAAGTAAAATTAGAAACATATATACATAAAACTATTTTTCAGAAATAAAAAACTGATAATTGGCATGTGCGTATGTATTGACCCCCTTTGTTATGAAGCCCATAAAAAGCTCTGGTGCAACCAATTACCTTCAGAAGTCAAATAATTAGTGAAATGATGTCCACCTGTGTGCAATCTAAGTGTCACATGATCTGTCATTACATATACAACATAAACACTGCCATGAAGTCCAAGGAACTCTCCAAACAAGTAAGGGACAATGTTGTTGAGAAGTAGGGTTAGGTGATAAAAAAAATATACAAATCTTTGATGATCCCTAGGACCACCATCAAATCTATCATAACCAAATGGAAAGAACATGGCACAACAGCAAACCTGCCAAGAGATGGCCGCACACCAAAAATCATGGCTTGGGCAAGGAGGGCATTATTCAGAGAGGCAGCACAGAGACCTAAGGTAACCCTGGAGGAACTGCAGAGTTCCACAGCAGAGACTGGAGTATCTGTACATAGGACGACAATTAGCCGTACACTCCATAGAGTTGGGCTTTATGGCAGAGTGGCCAGAAGAAAGCCATTACTGTCAGCAAAAAACAAAATGGTACATTTTAAGTTTGCGAAAAGGCACGTGGGAGACTCCCAAAATGTATGGAGAAAAGTGCTGTGGTCTGATGAGACAGTATTGAGGGAAAGATGGATGGTGCTAAATACAGGGATATTCTTGAGCAAAACCTGTACCACTCTGTGTGTGATTTGAGGCTAGGAGGGAGGTTCACCTTCCAGCAGGACAATGACCCCAAACACACTGCTAAAGCAACACTTGAGTGGTTTAAGGGGAAACATGTAAATGTTTTGGAATGGCCTAGTCAAAGCCCAGACCTCAATCCAATAGAAAATCTGTGGTCAGACTTAAAGATTGCTGTTCACAAGCGCAAACTATCCAACTTGAAGGAGCTGGAGCAGTTTTGCAAGGAGGAATGGGCAAAAATCCCAGTGGTAAGATGTGGCAAGCTCATATAGACTTATCCAAAGCGACTTGGAGGTGTGATAGCCGCAAAAGGTGGCTCTACAAAGTATTGACTTTAGGGGGTGAATAGTTATGCACATTGACTTTTTCTGTTATTTGTCCTATTTGTTGTTTGCTTCACAATAAAAAAAAAAAGTTGTGGGCATGTTCTGTAAATTAAATGATGCAAATTCTCAAACAATCCATGTTAATTCCAGGTTGTGAGGCAACAAAATATGAAAAATGCCAAGGGGGGTGAATACTTTTGCAAGGCAATGTAAATCTTCTCCTCTCCTATCCCTTTTTTCCAAAGAGTTCCACCAAAGCTGTCCTTGGACCCCTTCTATTATTTATCTACATCTCTTCCCTTGGTCAATTGATAGCCTCCCTCCCATTAAAATACATTAACCAATGACAGCACCAAGCTACTAATTTACTCCCTTGTTATCTCTAAGTTCTACTATTGCAACTTCCTCCTTGTTGGCCTAATACTACAGACCATATTCCATTTTCACTCTATCATAAATGTTGCTGCCAGACTTATTCACTTTTCCAGCTGTTCAGTGTCCACTGTCCTTCTCTGCCAATCCCTCTACTGTTTTCCTATCGGGAATTTTTTTTTGCCAGCTTACTCAAATATGCTTGCGCACATGAGCAAAGTTTTACTTATGGTGTGCTGCAGATGTGCGCATGCTCATTCAAGTACTTTAAAGCATGCACATGGACACTTGTGAGGGGCCACAGTCAGTATTGGCACTAGATGGCCTATTTAAGGAACTCAGCATCAGTGCTTACTGGTATTCAGCCTGTGCTCTGGGTCTGTCCTGTGTCCTGCATGTGAATCGTGCTACTGAACTGGCTCTCCCTGACCTGATTTCAGATCCTGCTCTGTACCACTGCCTACTAGTTCCTGACCTCAGCGATATCCATGACTTGCCAGTCCCTTGACTGACACTTCTGGCCATATGCTTTACTGGATCTTCCGGATCAGCATCCCCAGTCCAAGGTTCTGCAATCAACATCTGGCATGTTTTTCTGGCCCCTTGGCACTGTCTGTTCCACTTTCAGAGGTGCTTGGGCCTGTCGCCCTCATGGGACAACAGCGCAGCTTCCCCCTCCCTGAACCATACCAGACCACATGTCCTCAATATTAGAAGGGTACCTTGCCAGGGAGAGCCTGTTGAGGACAAGGGCCTTTTCCTCACAGTCTTGGCTCAGTGGTTGTGCGGGTCTGCAGGTGGTGAGCTCGTCGAAATATGTGAATATGTAAATAGTAGCCCCTCTAATTCACAAAAAAATATAAACAGTAATAAAGACACACACTTTTTAATATGTTCCTTTAAAACCGGTTGCAGACCGCCTCACGCAGATATACTGCGGCAGAAGGACAGGCAGAATCACGTACCTGTACATTCCCCTTTAAGAGGCGGCCAGCGGGCACGCGCGCCTGTGGCAAGCCCTGTGAGTCGGGTCGCGGGTCCCGCCAACTCGATCGCCGTGGGGATACCCGTGATCGCCTCAAGGGGAGGAAGAACGGAGAGATGCTAATGTAAACGAGCATCTCCCCGTTCTGCCTAGTGACAATGTCACTGATCTCTGCTCCCTGTCATCGGAGCAGAGATCAGTGACGTGTCACACACAGCCATACCCCCCACAGTTAGAAACACGCCCCTAGGACACACTTAACCCCTACACTGCCACCTAGTGGTTAACCCCTTCACTGCCAGTGTCATTTACACAGGAATCAGTGCATTTTTATAGCACTGATTGCTGTATAAATGACAATGATCCCAAAAATGTGTCAAAAATGTCCGATGTGTCCGCCATAATGTCGCAGTCAGGATAAAAATCTCTGATCGCCGCCATTTAAAAAAAATTAAATTAAAAATTATTTTTAAAAAATGCCATAAAACTATCCCTTATTTTGTAAAAGCTATAACTTTTGCACAAACTGATCAATAATCGCTTATTGCGATTTTTTTTTTTTTTTTTTTACCAAAAATATGTAGAAGAATACATATCGGCCTAAACTGAGAAAAAAAAAATTGTTTTTTTTATATATTTTTGGGGGGATATTTATTATAGCAAAAAGTAAAAAATAATGCGTTTTTTTCAAAATTGTCGCTCATTTTTGTTTATAGCGCAAAAAATAAAAACCGCAGGGGTGATCAAATACCACCAAAAGAAAGCTCTATTTGGGGGAAAAAAGGACATCAATTTTGTTTGGGAGCCACTTCGCACGACCGCGCAATTGTAAGTTATAGCAACGCAGTGCCGAATCACTCTGGTCAGGAAGGGGGTAAATTCTTCCGGGGCTGAAGTGGTTAAAAGATAAAAAAAAAACAAATGTCCCATGCTGTTATTCTATTATCATATATTCATCCAGCAATGCTGATCCTCATCAGTCACGATGAATGATGCCTGCTGACTCGTCAAAAGAAAAAAAAAAAGAAAAAGCCCTGACACGTTCGAGCCTGTCACTCACTTAGCATGACTAACAGCTCCCAGTCCCCATAATGGAATGTAAGCAGAGGAATCGGGCATGCTGGTAGGATGGCAGACATCATTTATTATGATTAACAAGGACTTGCATCACTGGACAACATGATTGAATTACATTATGATACATTTTTTAAATAATATCATTTTTTAATAAATGATTGGGTATCTAGGGGCCTCCTTCCAGATTCCAATAAGCCCCTGCCTGCAGAACCCCTCAACCACCATACCAGGGCTGTGTGGAAGAGGTCTTCATCAACATGGAGACAAGGTGCTTTGCAGGGAGAAGTTCCCCTAGCAAGGTAGCCTCGCTATGTTAAGGTCATGTGACCTAGTATGGTTCAAGAGGGAAGGGGCACATACCCCCCCCCCCCCCCCATTTCCTAGCTTGCCAGGCTGCATGCTCAGATAAGGGTTTAATATGGATTTTGGGGGGACCCTATCAGTGGCGGCTGGTGTGTTTTCTTTTGGGGGGCGGCAAACAACCACCCCCCCAGGCGGCACCTTAACCCCCTCCCACCCTGCCCTCTATCTGCTGGTTGGTCCAGCGCTTAACCCATCTAGGTGACGGGCAGCGGGCATCGAGCAGCGGCTTCTGTGTCCTTTCCTTCATCACGGTGGCCGTGCGCCTCCTCCCCTCCTCCTAGGTGTTCAATAGGATCGCCTGTCCTTTCAGCCAATCGGGTGATGGGTCTCAAGACCCGCTTCCTGATTGGCCGGGAGGAGGATCAGTGGTACAATAGCGAATATTCATTCGCTATTGTAACACACCTGGGTGGACTCGGTTTGCATTCTCTGCCCCCACCCTATTTTGAAGCCTATTAAAGCCTCTGGCTCCAATGAGGTGCTTCAAAAAAAACACACACCCCCATTGGAATTCATGCATCCATGTCCAACATGGGGGCTGGATGCATGGATAGGGGGGGCAGCGCCTGTGTGCTCCTAATGGACGGGCCCCTGGACCCTATGCTTTATTTTCTTGTTTTATTTGGGGTTCCCCTTTATAATCTAGACCCAAAGGGCCTGGAATAATTTTGGGGGGTGAGTCCACACTGTTTTTTTTTTTTTATTACATTATAACCAGACCTTTTGTGGGGATATGTCACTGGTTGAAGCTCGCGGAAAAGAGGAGCAACTTTAATTTATATCTGTGCAACACAGACAGGCACACCACAATTGAGGTAGATGGGCAAATCCTCCCTGCTGTGTTTTTGTATTCTGTCAGTGAGACTCCTCCACCATCAGAATACAGTGATCAGCGCAGCAGCCCATTGGAATGCTGGTTTTCCAGAAGGGGTGTTCAAAAGAAGCCGGTTTATCAACTGCAAGTGCATTTTTACTTTGTTAACCACTTCCTTACCGTACTATAGCTGAAAGATGGCTACAGTACGGCTCTATTCCGGGAGGGCGTCCAAGGTGGGGTTGCCACATCATCCCTTTAATCCAGGACACATATTAATTACACAGGTTCTGTGACTGATTAAGGTGGTAATCAAACTCACTTGGTGCCTTATCTGCATTAAATCAGCCTCAGAACCTGTGCAATTATTATGTATTCTGGATTAAAGGGATGATGTGGCAACCCTAGTTCAAGGACATCCTCCTGGAACCACGCCTGCTCAACCGGTGTGGGCCAACGGCTGGCTTCTGTTGAATTGGCTGCCATACACACAGGCAGAATGCCGATCCCGGCCGATATTCGGCCTGAGTGTTCGGCCCTTTAAGAAGATATGTGCACAAGACCTTGCTGTTGAAAGTTCATTTCTGATTACATCTCAGGTGAGAAAATGTCCATATGAATGGTGGTATTCACTGGACATAAATATTGTATATAAGATGGTTTCATCCCTTGTGGGAGGCATCAAAGGATTAAGGATTATTATTTTTGGACATCATTTTGTATTTTGGAAGAAAACACAGAAATTCCGACTTCTGAGAAACAATTTGAATTTTTTTTCACAGATTAAGCAGAGGTTCAGTCTGACAGCGGGAATGAAATTGTGCCAGTTCATCTGAACTGGCACAATTTCATTCCCGCATGTCAGGCTGGATTCACATCTATGTATTTTTAGTGCTTTTTGCATTTTGCAGGTTTGCACTACAGTCCATTTAACATTGTTTCCTATGGAACACGTTCTATAGTGCAAATCTGCAAAATGCAAAAAGCACTAAAAATGCATAGGTGTGAATCCGGCCTTGGTGCCGACTTCAGGTCGATTTCAGAGACATCTGTGAGGGTTTTTGCACAGATGCCTATTGAAATTGCACCCCGAAGTCGCCAAAAGTTGTACAGAAATGCGGTGCTATGCCGCAAATGCGGCGTTGCACTGATTCGGACTGTGCCATTGTCGGCAATAGCGGCCGATTTAGCATGTGATTTGATATGTCAAATCGCATGCCAAATCGCTGCAATGTGAACCAGGGCTAAAGGACATTTTGGTGCGATGAGAGTTTATAACAGTGCTGGTCACATACACGCCTAAACACTTTGCACAACTTGCACATATAGGTGAATAGTGTTTATTATTTATTTTTGCAAATGTTTAACCTTGTATATGATTTAGATTTTTTTTTTTTGGTTTGTATGTTTGTTAATCATTTCATATTTGAAAATTATTTTTACCTATTCTGGTATTATGTATGTAATTGTATTTAGCACACCATTTTCTTTTTGTTTTGTTTTACACCCTTGCCAGACACATTAGGTAGTCACAACTTTTCGTCTTTCCTTGGGCTACTTGTACAATGAGACGTATTACAGGCGTTTCTGCGCTAAAAATAGCACCTGAAAAACACCTGTAAACTGCCTCTTTTACAGCCCCAGTGTGAAAGCCTAAGTGCTTTCACACTGGGGCGGTGTGCTTGCAGGACGGGAAAAAAAGTCCTGCAAGCAGCATCTTTGGGGCAGTGTGGGAGTAGTGTATACACCACTCCTAAACCGCCCCTGCCATTGAAATCAACGAACACCGCTGCCGAAGCGCCTGCAAAGCGCTTCAGCAGTGGCGCTTTTTGGGAGCTTCCTTTCCTCGGCCACTAGCGGGGGTTAAAAGCGCCCTGCTATCAGCCGAAAAGCGTCGCTTTAACAGCGGTAAGGTACCGCTAACATTAGCGCCACTTTAACGCTAACGCCCCCCTGCCCCAGTGTGAAAGCAGCCTTAGAGAACTGTATTGATCTTGACCTGATGACACCACACCACAAAAGAGAACACCAGATCCCTGAGATTTAATAAGACGGGTTCCACCTGCATACTTCCTAAAGAGGTTCTAATCATTGACACCTAACCTGGAACACCTGACTCTAATTTTATGGATTAGGAGTAGTGGCAAATGTGGGGGGGGTGCCTACTTTTTCAATATAACAGATCTGCATTTTTGTTAATTTAAATCAATAAAAGTATAACACCATGTCAAATTTTTGTGTCATTTGTTCAAGTATATCATCTTTATCTGTAAGCACAATTTGAAGCAAGATCTAATGGTTTGTCCTTTGATTAAAAATTCGATGGGGTGTACTTACTTTTTCACATGACTATTCTATATACAGTATAGTATTATTGGGGAACCTGGGATCACCAGCCAGCCACTTTGGCAGAAAATAAAAGCAGTCTTTTTTTTTTTTTCAAAGGAAATTAAAACAGCTTGATAAACAGCTTAAAATAAACAAAACAGTCCACACTGCTGGTACAAGTCAAACCTTTGGCTCACCGCTCGAAAAACTTGTCCCTTAACAGGATTATGCTCCCCACCTGCTCCCAGGGTTTAAAGGCAAGGCCACCAACAAACAGTTCCCGACCACTTCCCGACTGCCGCTCGCCGATATACGTCGGCAGAATGGCACGGGTGCGCAAAAGGGCGTACCCGTACGTCCCTTTGTCATCGCTGGATAGCGGGCGCTCGCATGCCGCCGACAGGAGCGTGCCCACGAGTCCCTCAAACTCGATGTTTGCCGGCGGCCCACGATTGTGGTGAGGAGAGGCAGAACCGGGAAATGCCTATGTAAACAAGGCATTTCCCTGTTCTGCCTAGTGACAGGACAGAGATCTTCTCTTCCCTGTCATCGGGAGCAGTGATCACTGTCATGTCAGTGGTAGCCCATCCCCCCTACAGTTATAACATGATAAGGGAACACACTTAACCCTTTGATCGCCCCCTAGTGTTTAACCCCTTCCCTGCCAGTGACATTTATACAGTAATCAGTGGCTATTTTTAGCTCTGATCGCTAAACTGCAAGAGTAGAGAGAGACAGAGACTGTGTGTGGTAAAATCAGTTCCGTTCCAACCTAACTGCACTAACATGATGTCCAGTGTCCACAGTCAGGGGCGGCAGAGCGCCAGCATTCTTCCTTCTCCGCCCCTGACTGTGTTGGCCCCACCCACCGGCACCTTCTCCCTCCATCTTGTCCACACTGACTGACTGAAGGCCTCCGCCCCTGAGTGTGTGTTGGCTCCACCCACCTCCTCCATCTTCTCCACCTTGCGCAGTCTGCAGAGCGGCGTGAATACAGAAGACTTATTGAGAAGATTACTGGATCCATCCAATCCATCTCCACTCCATTGCTCCTGTATGGGAGCCCCTCCCCTCACCAGAGCACCAAAAATTATTGACTAAAAGTGAGTAAAAGAATGAATGAATGTCATGTGTAAAATCGCAAAATAAATGTGTGCCATTATGTGTGAGAAAAAAAAAATGCCCTTTTAGTCTTGACTTGTTCAGTCTTAACCGAAAAGTTTTACCCCCCCTTATGACCAGGCCATTTTTTTGTGTTACTGAGCTGCCTTACGTTAACTGGCTGACAATTGAATTAAATAAAATTGATGTCCTTATTTTCTGGCAGTGCCTCTCCCGAGACTAGACTCTGGATCCGCCTTTGGGTCAGTTCAGGCGCAAAATTTGAGCATTGGCATGAGTACCACCCTGTCTAGGAAGTAGGCGAGCATTGGTTCTTCAAACCCCAAGGTGACCAATGCTCACTTTTCTGGCTGATGTTATTGCCACCGGTAAAGCAGTTTTCAGTGAGAGGTACCACAGGGTGATTGAAGGCATCTGATGCAATAACGTCCAACAGCTATGGGAGATCCCATTTCGGAAACAATTCAGGGTTTCAACCAAATTGCATCTTGAAAAACAGTATAATTAGGTGTTGGATGCCCACTGTATGCCGGTAAAGACAGAGGTTAGCGATGTCCTTTGTTTTCGTAAGAGTATTTACAATCTTCACAGAGCATTCAAATCCATTAGCCTCTGCCTCTCTAGACCCAGGCCATCAGCCTGAGCATATCGGATGCTGGATGAATGGAACTTTGGAGAAGATTTGATCTTACATAGAGAGGGAGTCAATCCTTGACACTTATAAGGATGAGCAAAGGGTACCAAGGCCCCTTCAGCCAATCTGGGATCATCACCAGAACTGTCACCTTCTCCTGCCACAGCCTCAGCTGGAAGCTGAGAATCAGAGGGAGCAGCAGAAAGGCATAAGCTGTCTTGGAGATCCACTCTGCAGTCAGCACCTCCAAACCGATTGCTTGCGGATTCTGGGCCCTGGAATGGAACTTCAGCAACTTGGTGTTGACTGGTGATGTGAGCGGTCTACCTCTGGAAGAAAGATACCAAGCTCTGTTAGTTCTCACAAGACTCGCAGTAGTCTGGACCATTCATTGTCGTCCAGGACAAATAGTTTGCCTGAAGATTCTTCTGACCAGGCACATAGGCCACAGGTAGCTGCGGAAGATTGACTTGGGCAGATTCTAGAATTAGAGAAACCTTCTTCAGAAGGGAAAGACTGAGCCTTTTTTCCAGATGTAGGCCACAGTCACTGCGCTGTCCAACTTTACCAGGACAGGCTTACCCCGAAACACTGCAGACGATTTAGTTTCTTCAACATTAAGTTTAGATCACTGGTCCAGAAACCCAACTTGATTAGGAGCGAGAGTTAAACTGAGCCTACCTGAGCTGCTGGATCGAGACGATCTCTATGGCTCAATCTGAGACGTGAAGGATGAAAGATCTCAAATTAAAAATACCTACCTATACTTGTCAATCAACAAAGCCATACCTATGTCCACAGAGGAGCCACATAGTTCTCATAAGGCATGTATGGGTGGCACAATACCAAAATAGCAGAGAGCATCCTGACATGGAACTCTTTACTGACTTCTTGGTTTATGCGTTGGCGTCCCAGTTTTTGCTGGACTCTCAGCCAGAAATGCAGAAGCTAAGCTCTCTGGATTGAGAGTGAGCGTGGAAACTGACTCTTGAGTTTTTCGGTCTCCTTTAACTCAGCAGACATTCATCTTGAGGCAGGAAGCCAAACTGACCACTATTAAATTTGGACTTGACCTTCTATGATCAAGAAAAATGCAGTGATAGCATTTGTCCTTGAAGGCCACAACATCTTCTGATGGTAAGGTCATGTACATGGCCAATCCCACAAGGGACACACACTGACCAGAGGAGTGATCCCAACCCCTGGGCATAAGTTTGATATCCTGCTGTGACAACATACTCCAATCTTGTAGAACGAGCACTTGATCCATCCAACATAAGGGAATTGTCAAGCTGTCCTCTGGAGGTACTTCAAATACTTCCAAAGCTTCACTTCTATTTAAAGGCATTTCACCAACCTTACCAATCTGGACAAAGGTCGTCTTCATCTTCCTGTTCAGAAGAGACTGAAGAGGATTGATTAGCTTGAGAAGGCCCTGAATAGAAGACTGGACATTGCCAGAATAGATGGCCCTTGCAGAAGATTAATTCAGCAATTCCTTTAGAGTGTCTTGACCATATGCTTAATTGTGACAACTTGGTTAAAATCATCTTAATTACAGCCTGCCTGAACAAAGTAGGAATTACATGTTCATTCACCTCTACTTGGGAAGAATCTGACAAGGGTTAATTTGCTTGAGGAGGTTCTGAGACTACTCATTGGCACCATATATGACCTCGTAACAGAGTGAGTGGAAACAAATTCTTAAGAGTGCATTGACCACATGCTTAATGAATGTGACAACCAGTTAGGTGTCATCTTTATCCTTGGTCGCTTGAACAAGGCAACATTCTTACAGTCATGGAAGCAGATTGCTTGCCTGGGAAGGCTTGAGATTGCTCAGTAACCCTTTCACAGGGTGAGTGGAAACACTCCTTTTTAGAGTGTATTGACCACAGGCTTAATGAATGTGACAACCTGTTGGCTGTCGTCATCCTTATTCTTGCTTGCTTGAACAAAGCAAAATTATGCAGTTATGTCCACCCAGAAGTTAGAAAAATGGGCTGTTTCACCTGGTATCGCTAGGCAGCCAGAGCAGATAACCCTTTCAAAGGGTGAGCAGAAAACACTCCTTAGAGTGTATTGACAATGTGTTTATTGAATGTGACATCCTTATCTCTGGCTGCTTGAGCCAGTGGGATACATAGTGTCATGCCCATCCTTGTATTCCTCTTATAGAGTTTGCTTAGGAAAGCTGTGGGACTGCTCCTTGCCAGAGAATTCAACCCCTTCGCAGGGTAAGTGGGAATAACTCCTTTGAGTATATTGGCCACTTGTTTAATAAATAAGACAACCTGTTAGGTATTATCATCCTCATCTCTGGTTACTTAATCAAAGCAAGATTCACACAGTCTTGTTCATCCACATCTTTATTGAAGAGCCGGAAGAGGGCTGTTTTGTTCTGAGACTGGTAATTACCAATAGATAACCTTTTGCGTGCAAATTAACAAACCAGCCCATAAAAATAATTAAATGCAGTTAAATAGTTTGCTTAGTAACAAACCTTAAGGGGTTAACCACTGCTAGAGGGAGACTGAAGCCTCCATCCACAGCCCTGATTCATCAGGTGGTTAATGAGCTAAACCTCACCCTGCCAGGAATCGGGACATAATGAAAATTTTGTTCAGACCAACAAAAAGGTAAGAATTTGCAACAGAATTACACTAATATTCTGCAATGTACACAAACCAAGGGAATTGTAGACCTCAAACATTTTCACAGTTTCTCCCTTTTTTTTTTTAATGAAAAACTGGAGAGCACATAGAAATATAAAAGGATATCCCATATCTCAACAGGCCATGGCTGGCTTCAGTAGTCATACACAGGTGATTCCTCTACCTTCTATGGAAATGTTGGTCTTTTGAGGGGGTTGGTATAATGGCACAACAGTAAAGCAAACATGAGAAGCCACCAACAGGTTATTGCCATGTGTGAACAGACAAAGTGTTACATGTTCCTATTATGCAGAGTACTCCCTGTTGGGGGAGCTCAGGCTATGCATAGTGGCTGCAGGGAGCAAGGCACAACAATACCCAGCAATGCAGAATTCATTTGGATACAAAGCATTTTTCAAATTTAGCTCACCCATCCTCCGTCATTCGACCGTAACCACCGGCACAGCACAGGTGAGCGTGCATAGGGGAGACTCTGCCAACACCGCTGCCCACTTTACATGGACCCAGCGGACCCCAGACAAGACTGTTAGCCCTGATAAAAGCAGTTTTGAGGCATGTCTGTGATCAGTTTTTTTCTACACAATTAAAAAATTGAATGAACATTTTTCAAGAGTGGCGATTCCATACTTTTTGAAAGGGGTTGTAGTGCTGAGCATGTGTCTACCTTAAATGCAATCCCTCCCAGTTAGCACTCATTTTGAATTCTTTAACCTAAGGAGAGATCCATATATTGTAATCTGAACAAACTTGGTTAAATCCATGCAGTTGACCTGATTTTCCTTCCTTACTGTTGCTTACTCTGGGAGGTTTCTTGTGAAATTTATTTAATACACAATCACATTATGCATGTATGCCTGCAGCTAAAATCTAATTTCAACCATTTAACTCTGTAAAGGATTCTGATTAGCTTCACAACAAAAGTTGTCTTGGGAGAGTCTCATGACATTACACATATGTCTTTACTATCTTTGAACCTACAATTTGGCACTTTTTTAAATAAATGTCAGCAGCTTTAGGATAAGGCCTCTAAGTACTGTAAATTCTAATCAAGTTTGTTATGTATATGTAGGTGACCTAATTTTTGTTCCTTACAATTTCTGTGTACATTTTGCTTGGAATTCCTTAAATACAGAATTGCATGATGCATTTTTGCCTGTAGCCAAAGTCATCTTCCATGCACATCTATGGACCTGTCTATAGACCCCTACGCACATTTAGTTTATTTACTGTCAACTCAATTCCTGCTCTTTTACTTTGGGAATAAGAAATCCCTGTTACGTTCCTGGTTCCAACCCAATACTATTGTTACTTGACTACAGGTGCAGTGCGGGCATTCCCCCTCCTCCTCCGGTCTTTCAAGGGGGATTTTCTGTGTGATCCCTTGCAAGGTGCGGTAACTTGATGCTCGCTTCCCCCGGGGGGGGTTAGTTCACCGTCTGGGGGACGGAGAGAAAGAGAGGGGGGGAGGTGCTGACTTTCCCACATCACGGCCAACCATCAGAAACAACTTAATTGGTAAATATATAATACACAGAAATGTAACATGTACAAACATAAATGCCATGTATCTATTGTATACTATTATATGTATATTTTTTACCACTTTTTGACTGATAATGTCACACTGAGTTGTATGTTGTTGGTTTTTCTAAAAATCTTGTGATATATGTTTACATTTCCACAGCTATTAATCACCTGCCTCTGAAGAAGACCCCCCAGGGTCGAAACGCGTCAGTACATCAATAGTAAACTTGATCTTGTTGCTTTGGATATATTGTATTGTATATTGTTGCCGGCTTTTTAACAATTTGTTGTACCACAGTTCATGTCTTGACTTCTAATGTCAGAGGTCATCAACCCTGTGTAATAATTTTTTGTATTAATAAATTAACTTGATTATCACATTACTCTTTTTTATCATTGGCTGCATTAAAGCCCCGCTTAGGGGGTCTTTCTCGTCTTTTTTCAAGGTAAAAAAAACCCTTTTGCAGGCAGCTCCCATTGCAGTCCCCCCTAAATACATACCTGAGCCCCATCTCACCAAGGCTCTCTACTCTCCCCCTCCTCTATGGCTCAGATACAGTAGCGGGAGTCACTGGCTCCTGCTGCTGTCAATCACAGCCAGTGATGAGGGGGGGAGGGGTCAGGGCTGAGCCGCGCCCTCTGTGTCTTATGAACAAAACAAAATATTTGGGGGGCACACCCTAAAAGATGGATCAAAGATGGTGCAGCCATAAGACCATACAGTAGAAGAAAATATTACAGCGCACACATGCAAAAAAGACATTTACCTCCAGCAAGGCTAGTTTAAAAACACCTGAACATTTTCAAAAAAGCATTATTAAAATATATGGGGATTTGGTCACACCATATTGCTATATGGTGCTGAGCCCACTTACTGCGACAAAGTACCCCATGATTAGTGGGTCCTACACGATCCATAGATTGGGAGATCCTGCATCTCCGAACCCTTAGAGCAATACACTCTTCTATATGGGAGAATCTTGAGGTCTCCACCCATGACACAAGTGGACACTAATGAGAGGTACTTAATGAGGGAGTGGGGTGCTCCTCATTAGTGTCCACTTGTGTCATGGGTGGAGACCTCAAGATGCTCCCATTTAGAAGAGTGTATTGCTCTAAGGGTTCAGAGATGCAGGATCTCCCAATCTATGGATCGTGTAGGACCCACTAATCGTGGGGTACTTTGTCGCAGTAAGTGGGCTCAGCACCATATAGCAATATGGTGTGACCAAATCCCCATATATTTTGATAATATTTTTTGAAAATGTTCAGGTGTTTTAAACTAGCCTTGCTGGAGGTAAATGTCTTTTTTGCATGTGTGCGCTGTAATATTTTCTTCTACTGTATGGTCTTATGGCTGCACCATCTATTAAAAACTGACCACACTAAACATGAAAGCACAGCATGGTCAGTTCTCTAGCTGTGCTGGGAACTCAGCTTGCTCTCCTCCAATGATCAGACTTGTCCTGACACCCCCTCCCCCACTACCTGCACAGCCATTTACTAGAGTTCAGTGTGCTCCCCCCCCCCCAGTTCTTATGCAGCTGGGAACAGATAAAATGTAATAACTTTTAAAAAGGGTAAAAAAAAGGTATTTATAATGTTTTTTTTTTATATCTATACACAAATGTTTTGCCTTTCATTTCAGTTTTAAACTAAATGGGATGTTTTAGGTGATTACTTACAATCACTTTAAGGCAATGCACTTTAATGTATGACATAACATGACATGACATAAGTAATGATCTACAGTAAGACACAATACTCCTCCTTCTGTTCAATTCCTTCAAGGGCAATGTTATTCTTTCCATGTCTTGTAATGTGTAATTGCTAAATCTGCTGTCGCAGCTTTTGCCCTTCGCTTATTTTTTTATTATTGTTTGCATGTTTTTAATAACCTAAATATTTAAAAAACAATTCTCCACTTTGATTTCAATGGGCAGGGGTTCTTTAGGAGCGGTGTATACATCGCTCCTAAAGTGCTGCAAAGATGCACTGCTCTAGTGTGAAAGCCCTCGGGCTTTCACACTGGAGTGACAGGAGAAGCACTTTGCAGGTGCCATTTTTAGCGCTATAGCGCCTGTAAAGCGCCTCAGTGTGAAAGTGGCCTTAAAGATAGTCTTTTGTTGCCAAAATTAATATAGGACCCACGTTTCCCCGAAAATAAGATCGGGTCTTATATTAATTTTGGCAACAAAAGACTGTAGCTTTAAGGACACTTTCACACTCAGGCACTTTACAGGCGCTATAGCGCTAAAAATTTTGACTTAACCCTGCAAGGGGGCCCACTTTATTTTTATCTTTGTGGTGCTTTACTACCGCGTTAAGTTGCAATAGGCAGCAGATAAGGGTGTTTACATGCCATGAACATGGTGCTTTGCACCCACGGCAAAGTTTACCCAACATGTATCGATTGGTGGGCGGCAAGACCTTTGCAACACTACACACTCAAGCAAATGGGGAAGTGCAGAAAAGTCCCACAACACTGTGCAATGCATGCAGTTGTGGTGTGTTTGTCGGAAAAAATGCGGTTAAAAACAGGTGGTGAGGAGGTGCCTCATTGCTTCCCCACCGCTTGTCAGTAGCCTCTGAAGCACAATCTGAACACTGGCTTCAGAGGAAAGGGAGATTTAGATGCAGGTCTAAATCTACTCTTAATTTCAAGAAATATGATACAGCGCTGCGCTAAAACAAGCTAAGTAAGCAGCCAACACACCCGTAGACTCAGGGAGAAAAGAACAACTAAAAAATGCACAGTGTGGCGCTATTATGTGAATACAATATGAAAAAACTAAACATAAATTATTCAAATCATAAACATCTCATGTGAGCACTTGTGACAGTGACTAGTGAAAGAATAACACATATGTGTGTTTAGATGAATTAAACATCAAAGGCAAAATCAAATATAGAGTCCATAACACCAAAAAGAAAAAGTCCGTGATAGCAGTGTATAAATAGTATACAGGTGTTTTTCTTGTATATGCAGGAAGATCAATTAGACCCGGTAGCCTGGTAGATGAATGGACCATAAACGACCAGAGGTGCACAGAAATTTAAAAACGGTGCCAGGACCATCACCAGAAGATATGGAGGCTTACCAGAAGTAGTGGCCTGAAATAGCGTATGCTAGAACAGGTCAAGAAGGCTTGGTGACCAACTGGTCTAGATGTATTGTCTGGTTAGATGTCATCACCACACCAACGGAGGGAAGGGGGGGAAGCAATCAGCACGATTTCCTCGATAATAATCACACCACCAAGCCAAGCGAAAGATTCGTGTACCATGTGAGAGATGAAAACACTCACATAGTGTAATAACGTATTAACTTGGATTTATTAAAAATAACAGTAAAAAACAAACTCACATTTTATGCAGATCAAACAGGCATGTAAATCGTATAGCGGTAGTTGTGAGGGGTCCACCCGACATGTTTCAACTAAAAAAGTCGTCTTCTGGGGTGAAGACGACTTTTTTAGTTGAAACATGTCGGGTGGACCCCTCACAACTACCGCTATACGATTTACATGCCTGTTTGACTAACACATTTATCCTCTCATATCCAAGTGGATGTGATTTTGATTGGATCTGGAAGTGTTATCAGAAAGCACCATACTTTCTTTGTACAACTACAATACTATGGGCTGATATAATGGCAGCGCTATACTGGCACATCGATTAATCACCGGCATGGTGTTACCCACCTAGGCACACAGTCGACTGACTAGTAACTCAGTGGGCATTACTTTACACCTTATTTGGGATTGCTGACATATTATAGTGCCTGTGAGGCATGTAGTGACTGGTTCTTTGCAAAGACAACATTGTTAATTTTTAACTAGCACATTGAGGTTTTTTCTGAGAGTTACTATATAATTGTGAATAAATAAGTATTATGCTTCGTCATGCAACTGATTTCCCCAAAGTACACTTTCTTTTTTGTTGTAATTGCTAGTCTCGGTTTAGAAAATCTCTTGTTGAAAGCCTTGAGAATATTGATAGATTGCATCAGATGCACTTTTTACTTATTATGTATATTTGCGTGTGTTGTAGTGCAGATTTGAAAAACGTAAATGACACTGCGCTACTGAATCCACAAATAAAATGTGATAACAATATTTTAGGGATTGGCAGATGAATGCCCTGGTATTCAAAAGAGAAATGTGCTGCCTCCACAAATTACTACCACCTGGGTGGAGCACAAAATGAATTAAGAGAGTGTAGACATGGAGCTGTTTCCCTTTAAATATATGTAAAAATAAAAACGTAAAATTAAATTTAAAAATGTTAGGGATAGTTGACTGGGTCCTGATGAAAAGACCCTCCCATAAATGGTAAGTCAAGACCAGAAAGAGGTGGGTGTGCTACACCCTCTGTCTCTCCCAATATAGAGACATAGAGATGGAGGAAAATTACAAAGTGAAAGGTAATAATATGAAATCACCATGTGAATAAATTGCACCTTATGTGCTGAAATGAACTGTGTTACACCCTCTGTCTGATGGTCTCAGGGTGTGTTTGAAAAGACAAATGCAAAAATATATATACATGCCAAACTTCTAAACAAATGCAATGATATAGAAAAACACTATTTAGTGTTACACCCCCTAGGGGCAAAATCAAAAATAGCCTACCAGTGGAAGGAGCATCGAAAAACACGCGGAAACGTATAACTTTTATATTTGTAGCTGCTAGGATAGCGATAGCTAAATCTTGGAAATCCCCAACGATTCCCTTTCATCTTATAAAATCTAAGCTGTCCTGGATTATGGTAAATGAACGTCTCTCTGCTATTCTAAATGACAAAATGGCATTGTTTGAAAGAATATGGGACCCTTGGATAAAATACATCTCGAATATATATATATATATATATATGCGACGGACTCTCAGGAATCTCTTGCTCTACGACAGGAGTGCACCTCTCTCACCTTCTTCTACCCTCTACTTTCCACTTTCCTATTTCTTTCTTTCCCTTTCCCTAATTATATAAAATAATCCTTGAAGATTATGAAGTTAATGGAGACCTTAAGGCTGCTTTGGGAGTTAAATTAGAAGGTTACACCAGGTAGAGGAGTCAGGGAGAGAGAATTCTCCTCAGGTGATTCCCCATACTTTACATGAAACACACTAAGGAATCAATAACAATATGAGATTAGGCATCGTGTAACCTCCCTATCTCTTTTTTTTTGCCTTTTGGTTGTTAAGTATAAATAACTTATTATTGTTTTTTACACCTTAAACAAAATATGTAAAAATTTAATTTTATGTCTTGTGAAGAAAAAATTTTTTGAATAAAAATATTGGAAAAGAAAATTAAAAATAGCCTATATGCATAATGGTGTTACATACATTTTGTTACTCACCAACAGAGGGTGTATTTAAAGTTGCTGAACTTCAGATAGGGTGTCCTACTGTGTGCTACACCCTCTGGAGTCCGCAAACTAAAATGCCAAAATAATAAATATGGATATCTGCTGTATCTGCTGTATATGAAAAAATCCAATGTGCCAGTGATAAATAAACAAAACCAAAAATGTGAAAGATAAATTAAAATTAATAATGATGAATGTAGTGAAAAAAATGAATGCACAATTCAATGTACGTCTCTGTGTTACACCACAGTACAAAAAAACAATTAATGAGATTGTTGCAAACACTAGATCATTAATAAATTAGCCCATATAATAAATAAAGTGACTTGTGTTCAAAAAAACAGTGTCCAGTGCTTCATCAAAAATAAGTTCTGATTATCCTTTCAAGTGACAGTGGTGCCAGGTGATAATATCCGTGTTGATAATGTGATTGCACTCACCAGATGACATTACCCCCCAGGAGTGTTATGCCTTCACAGTATGAGCCACTGTGCAGCTCTCTGGAGTTCTGCTGGGCAATCTGAGAACCGTTTTTCTGGCTTTCCCACTGAGATGTCACATAGGGGAAAGAGTAATGCCCATAGTGTAATATTGTTTGGAAAAGACTTTATTTAGTAAAAAGTTTAGGAGATATACTCACATTTACAAAAGTTTTTATCATGCAAGAAGGTAAAACAAGAGCTGGCGCTGTGTAAACAACAATCGCCGCTCAGACCGGAAGTGACGCAATGACGCTCTACGCGTTTCGTCATCCAAGACATCATCTGGAGCCTCTAGATGACGTCTTGGATGACGAAACGCGTAGAGCGTCATCATGTCACTTCCGGTCTGAGCGGCGATTGTTGTTTACACAGCGCCAGCTCTTGTTTTACCTTCTTGCATGATAAAAACGTTTGTAAATGTGAGTATATCTCCTAAACTTTTTACTAAATAAAGTCTTTTCCAAACAATATTAAATTAAATACCACCAAAGAAAGCTCTATCTGTCTAAAAAAAATTAAAAACTATGGTATATTTATTTTAAAATTGGCCAGTTTTGTTGTGGACACTGGGGGTCACAGATTGCAACGTTGCGCAGCCCTTAAAGCGCACACAAGGCCCGTGAGCAGGAAGACATTATATGATGTCCACCAGGAATAACAGAGCGCCCGAACAGTCATATTATTACAATAGGCAGGATGGGAAGTGGTTAAAATGCAAGTAAAATGCATGATGCACCCTTCTTAAAGGAGCCATTCTCATCAGTGTGGTGTGGTTTGGAAAAATGGTGCTAAAAGCATTTGAAGTGCTTCTTGCCTCAAACATGGATACACAAATTTTGAAATGGATGTTAACCCAAACAATAAACTTCTCTTAATTGTTCCATTTTTGTTTTGTTTAATATGCCATACAATGTGTAACATGTGTTTTAGAAGTAAGAAAAACCCTCATGACCTTGTCAGAAATTCTGAGCTGTCCTATGTGCTATGCACACTTACTGCATTATCTTAAGTCTCTTTATCCCTCCCTTTTCTTATCTTGGAACTACAAGTAAATGTGTGTCAGATAAAGTCAGTGGTATGGAATAAATAGTTTAGCAAAAAAATAAATAAAACACCCAGTATGCGAAAATGCTATGTGCTGTTAGTCTACAATAGAAGGTAACACCAAAATGCATTTCTAGAAGTTAAATAGGTATTTTTCTGTACTTGCAGGGACTTTAAAGGGATAAAACACAAGGAAAAATGCATGTACTTAGTGATGTACTGCATATGTTTTTATCCTAAAGAACAGGTAATCCACGTTATACATAAATTATGGGAAAAAAAGATAATGTTGGTAGTATATGTAAAACACACCTAAAACAGGTTACAATTGCAATACAATTAAGCCAAATTAAGACCATGTAACACTTATATTAAAATGTACATATTTTCAAATCGATTTAAAGGTCTGAGCTTGGTCTGTGAACTGCATGCCCTCTTTGTGAACAAGAATACATTTCCCAATTATCATCATGGTATATGGTTGAAGTATCAAACTTATAAATTGTTCATTAAAGCAAGCAGCTCTTCTGTTTGCTTTCCTTAGTTAACACACAGTGCTTTAGTGATCCTTTGTCATTGCATCAAATGTTTATTCATCTTGGCACTTAGGCCTATTTATCCATATGGCATAGGTGATATTGCTATTAAGTAGCCTGTGACTAATAAAAGTGTTAGGATATTCTTCTTTGGCTATTTTCACCTGGGTTGGGCACGAACAGCACCTAGCCCATAGATTATCTCATCCATTTACATTAAAGTGGAACTTTCTTTTTGACTATTTTGAATCCTTATGCTGCTAACATTAGTAAATAGATAGGAAAGTATATCATATTTGTTTTAAACTTTTTGTTACATTTCTTTAGTTACTTCCTGGTTTCCACCCCTAGGCAAATGATGTCATTCATCCCAGGAGTCTTCAGGAGTGAAGGAGGGGTTTTCTCAGCTAAGCACACCCTCCTGCCTGCATGTCTGAGCTAAGGGCAGATGGATTCCAGAAAGTAAATGCTTTGAATCAATCTGCCCTTACTCAAGATGGCCAAAGCCAGAAATGCTAGCTGGTGTTTTTCTAAATAATTTCTCAGCAAAATAAAGCATAGAGACATGGATGGATGGGTGAGTTTAAAAATGAAAAATGACTATAAGCGCTTTTTGTTTGTGGTGCTCACATACAGTGTAATTTCACTTTAAGAAAAGCGTTTTATAATCTTGAGCTGCCAATATGGGGTTACTGGGGAGGGCTGAGTTGGCTAAATGCTTGTCAATGTCTGGGGCCCAGATCATAACTTGAAGCATCTTATTCCGTGTAAGATCAGGGATTTTGCTGTCATGGAAACTGAACAAATGGAATGCTTAATGTGGAATGCTCCCTCTCTCTTATCCGTAAATGATTATTGATATATTTAAATGAATAGAAACATTTATCAACAAATTTACTGTGTGGGTTCTATGTATAATGCAGCAATAACTGTGTTTTAAAAAGCTTATTTATCTGTAGAAACAAGGATACAGGCACAACTACTGAATAACACAGTTACCAAAGACCACAAACACCTAATACATTATAGTTATATTACTGTATTGCTTTAATTAGCACTTCAGTTAGTACTTTATCAGCTGCCCCCGACCAAGCCAACCATAAGTCATGCGTTTTCTATCTTATTGGTTAAACTAGATGGACTTTTGTCTTTTTTTCAATTAGACTAACGATGTAAAGCTTTTCTTCTGTCTTCTGGTCCCACACTTCCAGGGGAACGGATCATCCCTTGGGAGTCAACCCTCCAAAATCAGCTCTGCTTGAGTCACGTAATGTTGACAACTAGTGACATTGCTAAATATTGGTGGCTTATTTATATTGTACATATGATACCTCAGAGGTAGTGAAACTGGTGAACAAACAGAATATATGACACTGTATGTAGACCGTATAGGTCAACTTATTTATGTCTTGAGCATAGTGTTCCTGTACAAAACTTGTTGTGTTTATATTATAGTTCCCTAAAAATCAGCACATTTAAGTTCGAAAGTGTATTTACAACTTCAGGCTCTTAGCATAAATGGTAAAGCTTTGCATTGTAAAATCACCCTTCAGTCAGCTCGATGCTCTCCATTTCCCACAGCAGACACCTAATGCATGCATTCACATATACATTTTTTTAAATGATGTACTCTCTTTTTTTACTAGGCATCACTGTACAAACATATTGAAAGAAAAAATATCTGCTGTATGTGAAAGATATTTCTTCTTTGAACTTGTGTAAAAACGCACTCTACGTTGCAATAAGGCACTTCTGCTGAGAGCAAAATAACCCTGTATGTATGATCATTGATAGTACAAGCCCAAAGCTAATGAAGGCCCTGAAGTGTCAAAACACCTAAACATTCCAAATGAACATCATATTAAAAAATAGACTTAAAAGGTATTTTTTTTGTGTACAAAAAAGTAGGAACCTCTTGCTCTTTTCTGAAAACAGCCGGAGTTTAATTACGATAAAACACTTTTCGTTTACAGTACATTCATATTGAACAGTCTAAATTTAGCCAATGGAAAATCTTCACAGCAATACAACTTACACTGGGCTAATCCCCCTCACTATTGGCGGCCTAACAAATGGGGGCGAGTAAGGAAATTTAGTATTTGTAATTAATGTGGCTAGAATTAAAGTGAACTGTTGCTTTGCTGCATATGGGTAAAGTGTACCTTCACTTTAAAGTATCAAGTATGTAAGTTGTGCTCCCTGTTCATGTATAAGCTGCCTGACCATCATTGGGAGGAATTGTGCCCTATTGTTGGGGGTCATAGGGGAGGAATTGTGACCTTTCACTGGTCTCAGTGGGGGTGGGGTATGGTTGCCCCATTGTTGGTATCGGTGGATGAAGTAATGCCCCAAGTGCCATATAAAGCAAGTAAAGGGCTGCATCTGACCCCCCCCCCCCCCCCGGCTGCAGCTTACAGATCACTGGTCTAGAGTGATGCTGTCAGTCATTGCAAAAGTCACACAGCATAATACACAAGTATAGCATACTAGGAAGCGAGGCGGTTCTGGTCTGGTGGGAAAAAAATGTAAGGACGCTTTCCTCATTTAGGTTCACTGAGATTGGGGAAACTACATAAACTTTTAAGAGAAAAGAAGAAATGTAGGTGGTCATCGTACCTAGGTTTTCTGGTAGTCTCAGTAATATTGCATTGCATTAAGCATGACTGGCAGTTTTGCCAGACTTCTTTCCAGGTATGCTCCCTCAATAGGAGTTAACAGAGATTCCAGAAGGCATGCACAGGACTAGCACAGAAGATTTTATCAATTGGCACTTCAGGAGGTTGCACTGACAGTATTCCACTGAACATGAAATAGGTAAAGACTGAGAGGGATGGGCGGAGGTAAGAGGTTGACTTGAACTAGAATATTTAGGTCTGCATTCTTAACTAGATTAAAAGTGAGTGTTACGTGACATTTTACATCTACAGTTTCAGTGTTTAAAAGCAAAAGCCCTACCTAGCAGCAAGAAACACAAATGACTCTTAACTATCCAGAAAACCCTTCTCTATTTATTCATCTGATTTTGGTTTCTCTTCATTACTACAAATTTGACTTGTCTTATTTCTGTACATGCGTAGCAGGTACATGCACATCTCTTGCCTCTTCTGCAATAAAGAGCCTGGCTGCTTGCAGTTTTGTTATCTGAGACTTTAGTTCCATTTTAATTGCCACTAGAGTGTTCTCCTTGGATAGGGGGGTGGCAATAGGGATGGGCCTAAACCAAAAAAGAGGGAAGTTGAACAAAGTGAAACCAACATTAGGAGGCTTTTCTGGCAAAAAAAAAAAAAAGGTAGTAGCAGGAACTTCAAAGAGCTTGACTCCGCTTTGCTCAGCAGGGGATCTCTCTGCTGATCCCCACTGAGCAGGCGGATGACAGGTCCGTCTCCGCTCACTGTGCAGAGCGGAGACTGACAGAGTCCTGCTCTCCCCTATGGGAAAATCGGATAAAAATAGGGTCACCATCTGTCTAAATTTGGTGCACAGGATTGGATAGCGGCGGGTGTCAGCAGACATGTCACTGCTGACATCCGCCACTTCATAGGGGTGAATGGAGTGTCTGATCAGGTCCGCCTGAAAAACTGACAGGCGGACCTGATCGGACCGCCCGTGTGAAAGGACCCTTCGTTTTAATTGCTAAAAAAATACAATTGATTGACAATATAGCAACAAAGAAGGTCATTTTAATTTGATCACCTGTGTAAAAAAAAATATATGGCCCCAATAATTTAGGTAGTTTAGGAGCACAATGCACCTGGCAAATTATGATCATTAGTAAGCTTTGCCAAAGCACATTCTAATTCCACCCCCAGATATTATATCTGTGACAAGAAATTCTGGAATGATGCCTCTACTGTACATCTTTCAGAGATCATCTCAAATTTGAATTACAACAATTTTGAAAACCTTTTCCTTGTGCTAAGAAAATAGTTATTCATATTAACTTCATTTTAGGATATGGCCACTCATATTGACAAATCATGGTGATTATGTGTGATTAGGTAATCAGTAAACAAATTAAATATGAATATGAATATAAAAATGAACACTAAGTGGTTTAGTTGCAATGAATGTAAAATATATAAATGACATTTTGAGATGTGACTAACATTTTTAAATGCAGTTTATGGCATGAAGAGTGCTAAATGATTTATGTTTCACTATATCTGGTTTCATTAAACATTTATATATTTGGCTACATAATTACACAGCACATGATGCTTGGTGGCATCAGTATGCTCGGACTGAATCAGCAGGGAATTTCTGAAGTCTGATATTCTGATTGTTATACACACAATTCCCACACATTGCATTTTTTCCCCTCTTACATGTTATCTCCCCTCCCTTCCCCAGCGCTTATATAATACTGTTGCACAATTGATGATGTTCTATGTTTGGCATTCACTCATTACGGGCAGCGTGTCCTCTGCTTAGGATGTAGCTGTCAAAGCAATGAATGCAGGGAGTGCACGCGGCAGCTTCTTTGGGGCACAGACCGAGGAACATTGTACTAACACAAAATCCCTGCCATATCTTTATCAACAGTGCAGCATTTATTTATTTGAATACAAGAGACTCTTAGTGCAACAACAAAGCTCCATTCTGCTATTGTTTTCTTCAGACACAAGGTCCCGAGATTGGCATAGTCTCACAGCTTGCTGGTGTTTACCACTGGGAAATCGAAAATGACATCAGCTTGGATCTCTTCACTTAGATTTTCCAATTTAGATCCATTTATAGTCAGATCTGACAGAGAAAAACAACGTATTTAAGTCATTGCATGCTATAAAAGAGAAATTCAAACAATATAAAAAAACTGGCACATATCAGACTTATCAGTAAACTGCTTATCCTAAGGCAGTGATGGTGAACCTTGGCACCCCCAGATGTTTTGGAACTACATTTCCCATGATGCTCATGCACTCTGCAGTGTAGTTGAGCATCACGAGAAATGTAATTCCAAAACATCTGGGGTGCCAAGGTTCACCATCACTGTCCTAAGGCGACTAATCATTGATATTTACATTTTACAGAAATTGGAGAGGTACATGTCAGGATTAAAGCGTTTGTCAACCCAAAAAAAAAGATCCTGTTCCCTTAAAGCATGTATAACACTACAGTACAGGTTGACGCTACAGTACTCATTGCTAGTTAATTGTGCAAATCAGAAATGAACCAGTCACCTTTTGATAACTAAATAAAGCAGGCTAACATATTCAGCCAGATCTGATAATGATGTTTAACCACCGTGTGCACACACTTAAAGCATTTGTTAAAAAAAAAAAAAAAGATCCTGTTCCCTTAAAGCATGTTATGCAGCACAGTGCCTGTGCTGTGTAATTTGGCCCCCTGTATCACCTAAAAAACCTGGCTGATCCTGCCTGGCTATACCCTCCCCCCCTGTAAACTGACCACAGTTTATCATTGCTGCTGAGCCCCTGACACTGTGGTCAGTTTACATGCCTCCATCATCCGCAGCCCTGCTCTGTCCTTCTCTGTGCTCTCTCCCCCTCCCCTCCGTGCCTGTCTGCTCATGTCAGAGCCCGCCCCCTCCCCTCCTGCTGCTCAAATAACTTTTCTTGTCCTATATAATCCTCGCTGTGTCCTAATAACAGGAGCTCCTGTCTCTGTATTTTAGAAAAAAATGCCCCCTTTAAGGAATTTCAGAGCAGTTCCCTGTGATCAAGTGACCAGCCGGCTCTCTCTCTTCTTTCCTCCCGGCTGATGTCAGTGGGGAAATCTCGGCCCTGCCCTTTGCATCTGTCAGCCGGGCAGAGGAGAGAGCTGGCCGGTCATGCGATTGCGGGGAGCCGCTCTAAAATACGGTAAAGGAGGCATTTTTTTCTAAAACACTGAGACAGGGGCACTTGTCTTTAGGGAACAAGGAGGATTATAGTAGTAGTGAAAGTGGGTTAACAACCACTTTAACAACTCCTATTATTAATATAGTTTAAAAAATATACATTTTGTATTCCAAGGATCCTCCTAAGAATGCACTCCACAATGCAGGAGGAATTCTTGCAGGATTTTGAGTGCCCAGCTTTCCTGGAAGGCAGCAGTAAGGTACAGATTTTGTTTTTCCTTCAAAAGCCTTCATCTTTCACTGTTTTTTATTTGGTGAGTGGGGCCCCCAAAAAAGCAGGCCTTGTGTTTTTGATGCAAGGTCTGTGTTAATGTAATCATTTTCACTCACCAAGCATGGCTCCTAGTGGTACCGGAATAATTAGCCAAATTAGATGTGTCAAATGCACTGCTTTTTCCAAAATGGACGTTTTGACTTTTTGTCAAGAAAGGCAAACTTTTAAGCATTCAATAATGCTTACCTCAATAAAATAAAAATGGTATAATTTCTTGAGACAGATAGCTTTTTTTTTGGTGGCATTTAATCGCCACAGTTTTTATTTTTTTGCCATAAAAACGAAAAAAAAAATACTGAAAATTTTGAAAGAATACACATTTTCCTTAGTTTCGGTTATTAAATGTTGCAAATAAATAATCTTTCTTCATAAATTTAGGCCAAAATGTATTCTGCTACATTTCTTTGGCAAAAATAACCTAAATCAATATATATATATATATATATATATATATATATATATATATATATATATATATATATATATATATATATATATATATATATATATATATATATATATACCCTGTTTCCCCGAAAATAAGACCTAGCGTGATTGTCGATGATGGCTGCAATATAAGCCCTACCCCCCAAATAAGCCCTAGTTAAAGTCCTTGTAGGTCTTATTTTCAGGATAGGGCTTATTTCCAGGAAAACAGGGTAGGGCTTATTTGGGGGGTAGGGCTTATATTGCAGCCATCACTGACAATCACCCTAGGTCTTATTTTCGGGGAAACAGGGTATATATATATATATATATATATATATATATATATATATTATTTAGTCTGTGTGAAATTATTATTTTTAATTTTTTTTTAAAACTGGTCAATCCTGATCTACTGACAGCCTCATTCCTTGAGGCCCTAAAATGCCGGAACAGTACAAATACACCCTCCCTCAATCTCAAAAAAAATTGTGGAAAGCAGACACCCCAATACTACAAGTCACTCATCTTGTCATTCTCGTCAGCCTCTTACCTAGGTGCTTGCTGAGAAAGTGCAGTGATGAAATAACAGAAATCTTCAGGCAAGTTTTTGGATCCATTGTCCCTCGTGGGTCAAGAATTCTATTTGCCAGATAACCACTCAGGAAAGCTACATCAGTCTGGCTGCTATGGACACAGCCCCTAGAAAAAAGAAAAACAATATTTGTATTTCTCTCCATCCAGTCCTAAGATTTACACAAGACAGTACAGTGCTTTCTGGCAGTGCAAAACAGGTAAAACTGACAGGTCTTGTCCTCCCCCAGCCTGTGAGTGGACAGTAAAAGGAGAAGCAACAGACTGATGAGTTCATCTCTCTGACACTCTGCTCTCTCCTCCTACCAGTACGCTATTTGCATTGCAGCACAACTGGCTACTTGTGCTGCATCTCCCTCTACAAGACTGAGCTCTTTAAAAATATATTAAATGATGAATTAATGAATAAAGAGGTGCAATAATGTATGTCTTTTATATCTGCCTGGAGTTCATGATAAACTAAATTAAAAAAACATAAGATTTTTTATAAAGTTTATATGTGTGTGTGTTGGTATACAACGCATACACTTTTCGTTTTACAAATATCTGATACATTTTATACAGGAGATACTCGAAAAATTAGAATATTGTGCTAAAGTTCATTTATTTCACTAATGGAACTTAAAAGCTGAAACTAATATATGAGATAGACTCATTACATGCAAAGCAAGATAGTTCAAACCGTGATTTGTCATAATTGTGATGATTATGGCTTACAGCGCATGAAAACCCCAAATCCACAATCTCAGAAAATTAGAATATTGTGAAAAGGTGCAATATTCTAGGCTCAAAGTGTCGCACTCTATTCAGTTAATTAAGCCATAACACCTGCAAAGGGTTCCTGGGCCTTTAAATGGTCTCTCAATCTGGTTCAGTAGGAATCACAATCATGGGAATGACTGCTGATCTGACAGTTGTGCAGAAAACCATCATTGACACCTTCCATAAGGAGGGAAAGCCTCAAAAGGTAATTGCAAAAGAAGTTGCATGTTCCCAAAGTGCTGTATCCAAGCACATTAATAGAAAGTTATGTGGAAGGGAAAAGTGTGGAAGAAAAAGGTGCACAAGCAGCAGGGATGACCGCAGCCTGGAAAGGATTGTCAGGAAAAGGCCATTCAAAAGTGTTAGGGACTTTCACAAGGAGTGGACTGAGGCTGGAGTCAGTGCATCAAGAGCCACCACACACAGACGGATCCTGGACATGGGCTTCAAATGTCATATTCCTCTTGTCAAGCCACTCCTGAACAACAAACGTCAGAAGCGTCTTACCTGGGCTAAAGAAAAACAGACCTGGTCTGTTGCTCAGTGGTCCAAAGTCCTCTTTCTGGGTCCAGCGGAGTTACGACGTAAAGATTTAAAGCATGTTCCAAATCTTAAGTCCGTCAGATTTTCGACTGGAAAAGTCCGCTGAAGGTCCGATGAAGCCCACACACGATCAGATTGTCCGCCGGACTCGGTCCGTCGGACCAGTCCGATAAAAGAGTCCGCTCGTGTGTACGCTGCATAACACATTCGGCTGCATGTTGAAATTTCAGTTTGAGCTACTGAGCTCTGTACACGACGAGCTCCATCGAAGCATTTAAGGAAAGTTTGAAAAAAACTTGTGAAACCATGCCTAGAATAGTCTGGATTATAGTGATACCGATATTGCTCTCATTTTTGGTGAAGATCTGAATGGTATTATACACAGTTATTTAGGACAATATTTGAATAAGTAGAAAACACTGCCCCACATTTGATATACAGCATGCAATCTATCTTGGCTGATTCCCTGTTACAGTGATTTTTCACACAATGATCATGGACCGTACTTGACCCGATAGATAACACTGTCACGTATTGGATATACAGAACACAATTTATCTTATTGATCTGCTACAGTGGTGCTTTGCCATATGCATGGGTTATAATATTCATTGCTGTATGAGTCACTATATGAATCATACATACTCTAAATATTTAGCATACAAAAAATGGGAGGGCTATAACTCCCTGTGAGGATGTACCCTCTGATTAAAGTGGTTGTAAAGTCAAAAGGTTTTTTATCCTAATGCTTTCTATGCATTAAGATAAAAAGCCTTCTGCGTGCAGCAGACCCCCTCAGCCCCTCTCTGTCCAGCGATATCCACGAGTGCCTCAGCCGTCCGAGATGGGCTGATACACAGCAGCGGCGCCATTGGGAAGGAATGCACTCCACCATGATGACATCACGGAGCTGGTGGATGTTAGAGACCTTGCGCTCCTCCACCTTCCCTTTTCGGATCCCCCACAGATGCTCAATAGTGTTTAGGTCTGGAGACATGCTTGGCCAGTCTATCACCTTTACGCTAAGCTTCTTTAGCAAGGCATTGGTCGTCTTGCAGGTGTGTTTGGGGTCGTTATCATGTTGCACTACTTCCCCGCGGCCCAGTCACAGAAGGGAGGGGATCATGCTTTGCTTAGGTATGTCACAATACATGTTGGCATTCATGGTTCCCTCAATGAACTGTAGCACCCCAGTGCCAGCAGCACTCATGCAGCCTCAGACAATGACACTCCCACCACCATGCTTGACTGTAGGCAAGACACATTTTTCTTTGTACTCCTCACCTGGTTGCCGCCACACACGCTTCACACCATCAGAACCAATCAAGTTTATCTTGGTCTCATCAGACCACAGGACATGGTTCCAGTAACCCATGTCCTTAGTCTGCTTGTCTTCAGCAAACTGTTTGTGGGCTTTCTTGTGCATCATCTTTAGAAGAGGCTTCCTTCTGGGATGACAGCCATGCAGACCAATTTGATGCAGTGTGCGGCGTATGGTCTGAGCACTGACAGGCTGACCCCCCACCCTTTCAACCTCTGAAACAATGCTGGCAGCACTCATACGTCTATTTCCCAAAGACAACCTCTGGATATGACGCTGAGCATGTGCACTCAACTACTTTGGTTGACCATGGCGAGGCCTGTTCTGAGTTGAACCTGTCCTGTTAAACCGCTGTATGGTCTTTGCCACCGTGCTGTAGCTCAGTTTCAGGGTCTTGGCAATCTTCTTATAGCCTAGGTCATCTTTATGTTTTTTTCAGATCCTCAGAGAGTTCTTTGCCAAGAGATACCATGTTGAAATTCCAGTGACCAATATGAGAATGTAAGAGCGATAACACCAAATTTAACACTCCTGCTCCCCATTCACACCTCAGACCTTGTAACACTAATGAGCCACATGACACCGGGGAGCCAAAATGGCTAATTGGCCCCAATTTGGACATTTTCAGTTAGGGGTGTACTCACTTTTGTTGCCAGCGGTTTAGACATTAATGGCTGTGTGTTGAGGTATTTTGAGGGGACAGCAAATTTACACTGTTATACAAGCTGTACACTCACTGCTTTTTCATTGTAGCAAAGTGTCATTTCTTCAGTGTTGTCACATAAAAATATATAATAAAATATTTACAAAAATGTGAGGGGTGTACTCACTTTTGGGAGATACTGTATATAGTGCTCTCTGCATGGAACTATTTATTTCAAAGATCAGAAGTAAAAACTTATCATAGCACTATAACCCAGTGCCAGGTAAACGAGCGTTCATATTAGCCAACACAGTGATGGCCGCAGGTGATGTCACGTGATTCCTTCCATTCCGTACGCATATCGTCCCAAGGGGCGGGACTTCGTCAGCAGATACAGAATCACGTATAACACCCACCGATTTATGTTCTCGGCCAGTGCACTTTGGATGTCAGAGGTTTCCACAGGCAATTAATTACTATGGAAACTATACACAATTCCGGCACAGCCAGGAGGTCACTTCCTTTATTTACGTGTTACCTTAGAAACCCCTCACTCTTCCAGCACAGCCAGGAAGTCTCCTTATGTTTAAAACAAATGACTAAATGTACTAACGATCAGAAATAAAACAATTTAAATCAAATTCGACATCAGTGCCTACGGGCTTGAATGTCGAATTTGATTGAAAATGTTTTATTTCTGATCGTTAGTATATTTTATCATGTATTGTATTTTCATGTATAGTATATACATTTATTAGGATAGCCGCGGATGCACAGATATGTTTTAATACCATGTATTTTATGATAGCGTTTAATTTAATATGTTACACTTCTGATGGGGTGTATTGGGAATGTTTTAAAGTTTTCTTTCTTTACATTCCCCTTTTCACATAATAAGTGTACATTTAGTCATTTGTTTTAAACGTAAGCAGACTTCCTGGCTGTGCTGGGAGAGTGATGGGTTTCTAAGGTAACACGTAAATAAAGGAAGTGACCTCCTGGTTGTGCCGGAAGTGTGTATTGTTCCCATAGTAATTGATTGCGCGTGGAAACCTCTGACACTGGTTGAAAACATAAATAGGTGGGTGTTATACACGATATCCGCTGACAAAGTCCCACCCCTTGGGACGTAACGCGTACGGAATGGAAGGAATCACGTGACCTCAACTGCAGCCATCACTGTGTTGTCTAATACGAATGCTTGTTTACCTGGCACTGGATTATAGTGCTATGATTGTACGTTTTTACTTCTGATCTTTCAAATAAATAGTTTCATGCAGAGAGCACTTTACATCTCTTTTTATTTTATGTACCATGCCATTTGGAGTTCTGGTTTATTGAGGAGAATCGGATCATTAGAGACGTATATATATTTGTGCTGATCTTCTTGGTTGTTCCCTCTGAGATGGATTGACTATATTGATGAGGATTCCAAGTGTTTCACCCTTTATGGGAAGGCGCATTTGACCCATTTGTTAAGTCAGGGGTCCATATTATGAGGTGAGCTGCTAGCGCTAGCTATGGTGGAGGCTGAGCATGTTTTTCACCTGTATGAATACAATATAACACGAGTGGACACCCTTTGGGAACTTGTTTACTTCGTTTTATGAACTTTTATTTTCATTGTGTGCTATCCATTGTTCACAGCGCTGCACTACTACTTTTATATCTATTGGATTTGAATATTTCTGAGAGGGGCAAAATATCTCAGACTTTCGTGTTGGGGATCAGTGAAAAGACTGCCTTTCACATGAGAGGTTGAAGCCAACAGTCTAAGGGCCTGTGTCGACGAGCTTTTGTTCACTTGAAGTGAGTTTTCCATTCCCTTACAAGTTTATAGGAATGCAAAACCAACTGGAAGCAGGTCAAATGCAGATCAGAAGTAAGCCAACTGCAGGTCATATCCACCTGTCAATGAAAACTGAATAATTTCAGAACCGTTTCAAATGGATACAAGTGACACAAGCACAAAAGCCGCCCACGCAGGCCTAACAAAAGTCAGTTGACCCAAATCAAAAAAGTTGCCCTTAGCAACCAATCATATTTCAAATGTTCTAGCAAATGGACAGGTGTGAGGCTAAGGAAACAGTTTACCCACCACCCGTGAAACATACTTCACTGTCAAATACTTCAGCTCTGCTCCTGCTGAATTTAGTCTCATAATTTTCTTGATACTTTGGTTTGTCTGGAAGGTTTCAGTGTTGATAGATAAAATTGGCTTTTGAATGTGCTGGTAACAAGTGTCTTCAAGGGGAAACATCCAGGCATCTAATGCCACTGCACACCTAAAAGTATCAGACATATTATTAATAGCGTATTTACAGATTACACTAATTATACTAATACACTAATTATACTAATTATATATATATATATATATATATATATATATATATATATATTTATTTACATAACTGAATTACTTGCCTGAAAATATCATCCTTCATCAGGCTCAGTAATGCCGTTGCTCCTCCAAAGGAATGACCCATAATAGCCACTCTGTTAAAGTCTATTCTACCCTAACAAAAAACATTAAGCAATATGAATACTGTAGAAGAGCATAAACAAAAAAAGAATGATCACATAGCAGAGACATATGAGTTTTTCAATTATTCATTAAGCAACGCAAGGCGCAAAGCACACTAAGGGATGTAATCATCTTTTGAAACTGTATGTACATTTATTATGTGGGAATGGGGCAAAAACTAATGTTCTCAGGGTATTTTCTCTCCAGTTCGAATGTTCTTCATTCATAAGGAAAGAGTGGTTTGGGAAAATACTGCATTATGATAACTGGATGGAGCTGGTGATCATAGGAAATAAATACTTATTCACTTGCTTATTACTACTTGTGATTATTATTCTATATTTTCCCAAACCACTCTTTTGAATGCAGAACATTCAGAAAAAGGCCCGAGAACATTCATTTTTGAGAACATTCATTTTTGCCCCTCTTTACACTGAATGTATGTAAAGCAGTGTTTTATTCACAGCTTGTAAGACTACTGTATTAATATTGGAAGAAAGACAGGGCACCAACACTCACGTTTTGTAAAAACCAGGTGAATATGACCTGGTCTCTTTATAAAACCATTTACATTAATCAGGCATGTCCTCTAAATTTTGGAATTTGTTTTTGTCATCTTACATGCTAAACCAGGGGTAGGAAACCCCCGGCACGGGTGCCACAGGCAGCACGCGAAGCCTCTTTTGCCGACACGCGACTCCCTCCCCATTAGCAGAGCAATGCAGCGAATGTCTGCGAGACACAGCTTCTGCCACACTAATGCATTCCAATCTCAGAATTCCCCACGCTGCACCTGCACTGAGGGGGAGGCACTGCGCCCTCACACATTGTAAAAGACGGGAAAGTTAGATGGTTCTCTAACTTTGCTGTAGCTTCGATCGTCAGCTTTTGTGATCAGGAAGAGATTGGGTGCAGTTCTGTGAGGGAGGGGGGCAGTCCCTGTTTCCAGGAAGAGGAGGAAGACTGTAATTGGCCACTACTAAAGCCAATCATTCCTGCTAGCTCTGCCCACCATCTGGTGGAAAATGGCATGATTAGTTGCCACTACCAATCTCAGAGAGAATGGATTTCACTGTGATTGAGGTGACAGTTTGTGGAATTACTGTTGAGCTTCTGGGAACTTTGTTGAAATATACTACTGACACCTCAGCTCTACATCATCTACTACTACCCAACTTTGCATCGCCTACTCCCAATCTCTGAACTCTGCATCACTTACACCCGGCATCTGAACTTTGTGTCACTTATTCCTGAACCTTTGCATAACTTACTACTGAACCCCTGCACTCTGTGTCCCTTTAAGTCACAGCCAGTATTCAGCGCAATGAAAATCACACCCAACTTTTGCTTCAGCGCTCCATGCCACACTTATTATCAGCTGTGGGGGCCCAACCTATGATCTTGCACACAGGCCCTCTGCTTTTATAAAATGCCTCACATACAAGAACGTGGGCTGGATGCGAGAGGCGAATCAGCGGGGATCAATGTGCCAGGACAGGTAGATGTGTCTCATCGATGCTTCCATGCAACATTCTGCATATCATAGATGAGAAGAGGGTACAGCAATGGAGCAGTAGGGTATAGCAGTCAGGCAGATGAGTGGGGGGTGGGGGACAGATGAGAAGGGAGGTTCAGCAGTGGGACAGAAGAGCAGGGTGGGGGGGTACATCCGTGGAGCAGATGTGAAAGGAGGTGCATTGGTGGGACAGATGAGCAAGGGGTTACAGTGGTTACAGTGGTGGGACAGATAAGCAAGGGGTTACAGTGGTGAGGCAGATGTGCAGGGGGGAACAGAGGTGGGGCAGAAGAGCCGGGGGAACAGAGGTGGGGCAGAAGAGCCGGGGGAATAGAGGTGGGGCAGAAGAGCAGGGGGAAACAGAGGTGGGGAGGAAAAGCAGGAGGGAACAGTGGGGGGGCAGAAGAGCGGGGGGAACAGAGATGGGGCAGATGTGCAGGAGGTACAGTGGTGGGGCAGATGAGAAAGGGGGTTACAGTGGTGGGGGAGATAAGCAGATGGGTTCAGCAGTGAGACAGTGGGGATGCGGCGGTGGAGCAGATGAATTCAGCGGTGAACATGGAGATATGGCGATGGAGCAGATGTGGAGGGAGGTACAGTGGTGGGGCAGATGAGAAAAGGGGTACATTGGTGAGGTAAATGAGCAGGGGGCTCAGAGCTAGGACAGATGAGAAGGTGGTTCAGCGGTGAGACAGAAGAGCATGGGGGTACGGCAGTGGAGCAGATGTGCAGTGAGGTACAGTGGTGTGGCAGATGAGCAGTGGGGTTACAGTGGTGGGACAGAAGAGCAGGGGGATACAGATGAGCAGGGGGTTACAGTGGTGGGGCAGATGTGCAGGGGGTTACAGTGGTGGGGCAGATGTGCAGGGGGTTACAGTGGTGGGGCAGATGTGCAGGGGTTTAGTGGTGGGGCAGATGTGAAGGGGGTACAGAGGTGGGACATGTGAGCAGAGGGGTACAGTGGTGAAACAGATTTGCAGGGGGGTCCAAACACACAAAACAAAATAAATTCAGCGTTGTCCCTACTGCTTCTATTACAACAGTATCAGTCTCTGTGAACGTTCTCTGCTCTAGGTGCTGCAGCTCACCCACAAGTCCACTGGGTGGCGGACATAAATCTGAAAGTATACAAGGCAAAGCGCAAGCCGGCCTTAGTGTAATACTGTATTTATTGATAAAATGCAATTATAAAATCAAGGGTTGCACTCACAAACATCCAATGTAAATTAGCATGAACAGCTCCATGCAAGCCTCCTCTCCTGGTCTGTGTAAATCAATTGGCTCACAGCAACTTGTGGAGTGGTGAAGGGTTGTGACTGTTGGTACTAGAAGCCCACTTCCTTATCTCACACGCTGCTCAACACTGGCACGGACCAGCCAGCGCTGCGTGACGTAATTCGTGGCTGGAGAGGGAATTCACGGTGACCTGAAGGAGGCAACACCCCTGAAACATGTTGTCATAGCAACCGCTTGTATGCGTGTCAGAGGAGTTAGAAGATTCACCGTGAATTCCCTCTCCGGCCACGAGTGACGTCACGCAGCGCCGGCTGGTCCGTGCGAGTGTTGAGCGGCGTGTAAGATAAGGAAGTGGGCTTCTAGTACCAACAGTCACAATGTCGCGAGTCGCTGTGAGCCGATTGATTTACACAGACCAGGAGAGGAGGCTTGCATCGAGCTGTTCATGCTAATTTACGTTGGATGTTTGTGAGTGCAACCCTTGATTTTATAATTATATTTTATCAATAAATACAGTATTACACTATGGCCGGCTTGCGCTCTCTCATTCCTTGTATATTTGCAGGGGGGTACAGTTGATCTGAGGTGTGAAGGCGCAGGAATTTGGGCTGCTCTGAGGCGTGAGAGTGCAGGATATTAATTTGTCACTATTACTCAAGTAGTTTACAGCATTTACTTTATAAAAAACCCTTTTCTTGATTAAGAGTGTGAAGTTTTTTTTTGTTATAAAATCGGCACGCTCAATTTCTTTGAAAACATTTTATGGCGCACTGTGCTTAAAAGGTTGCCTACCCCTGCACTAAACCATATAAAAAGAAATATAAAAAAATTGCAAAAGTAAATTACTTAAAAAAAGTAGATTAAAGAGTAATGCCCTGGATGTGATTTATCGGTAAACTATATTAATGAAATAAAGATAACTGAGATATACGAATAGATTTGGATAGAACAGGGGTCTCAAAGTACCAGCCCGTGGACCGGTTACAAATGGCCTGCAGGCAGGGCCGATCCTAGGCGGGTGGCAGCGGCTGGGAGCTTTCTTTCTGTCTCCTCTCCCCCGCATGCTGCTGCAGCCCAGCGCACACAACACAGGAGAGCAGAACGGAGAGAGGATCCGCCCATCGCCCCGCCCACCTTGTTCCCAGGACAAACTGCACATGTGCCATACATAATACCACAACAGCCGATTTTACGATCAGCTGTTGTGTCGACGAGATGGCGCCTGCCCACAATAGCCGACTGAAGGCATTTTTCAGTCAGATTGTGCAGGCACGTTCATGTAGGTGAGGGGCGTAATATAACATAAAGGGGGCAGATGTTTTCATTGATGGCCACTGTTGCAAAGATGGGGCAGAATTTTAAATGTTTAGCTAGCTAAATAGGCCCTCCAGGAAGAATAGCACATAAACATTTGTTTAGCAGATTTGTTTGGGCATCGTCAAAAATTCTGCCCCTATCTTTGCCGCACTGGCCATCTTTGAAAACATCCGCACCCTTCATGTTAAATACCACCCCTCACCAACATGAATACTCCTCGGCAACACGAGGCACAATCTGACTGAAAAATGTCTTCAGTCAGCTATTGTGCGCAGGCACCGTTTCGCCAACACAACAGCTGATTGTAAAATCAGCTGTTGTGCTATTACTTATGACGCTTGCACAGTTCGTCCCGGGCACTATTCGATAGCGGGCACTTCGACAGAACACTAGCCCCGAATCCAGGGTCCTGCTGCCACCTCAGGGCGGAAGAATGTGGCGTTCTCGGGGGTGCCCTGCCACTAGGCCTGTGATGATGCCAGGACCTGACAGGAGGTGTGGACTCAGAAGGCAGAAGATAAGGCCACCAGCTGACTGCCAGGAGGAGAGGTAAGTGAGCCATCACACAGAGGCTGAGCAAAGTCCTTAGTTGCGTAACTGGGGTTGAAATTTGTGAAGAGGGGGTATTTGTGGAGTGTGTGTGTGGGGGAGGGAATGATATTTGTGGAGTGTAAGGGGGTTATTTGTGGAGTGTGGGGGGGCGGGTATTTGTGGAGTGTAGGGGGTAATGCTGGGGTTTAATATTGCGTCCGCTGACACCAATGCTGGGGGTTAATATATTTTTTGCATGCGGCACCCATTGGATGTGAAAATTTGTCCTGTGGTCCTCAGGTAATTTGAGTTTGAGACCCCTGGGATAGAAGATTCTTTATGTACATTATAGAGAAAAAAAGGCAACTTCCTAACATCGAAAATATGGCCATACATGGTTCGAAATTCAGCAGGTTCAACAGGAACCGGCCGAGATGCAATCCATCTCTGAGCAGGCTGACTGGATTGATTTGGGTATAACCAGCCTGTCACATTTTTTACATGTGATTACTGCAGCTATAGCTGCTAGCAGTAATCATTGTGTTCTGCCAGCTAGGAAGGCCCCCTGTGCCCCCCTGATGACAGAACACAATAGCGCTGTGGGAGGCATTCCACTGACACCAGTCAGTGTTGATGGGAGAATCAAGGAATTTTCTTACATTCCAAGTGGAAAGAAAATTAAGTAATCTATGAATACAGCTCCTGAGTGAGCCTTTTTTGGCTTACCCCATATGTTGGCCTTCCCGGAGGCTCTATCAAGCCTTGGCTTTACCTCTCAGGCCTGTGTACTGAAACCAGTTTGACCCAGGGTGTTTGTTCCCGATATCATCCTACAATTTTCTAACAAACATGTACTGGATTTTGGAGTTACTCAGATCTACCCCCTCTGCAGAGTCCTGAATTTTTTGGGGGGGCTTTATGCTCTGAATTATTTTCTGTTTATTGTGTGAGGCCTACTTGGTTGTTAAGTGGATGACCTAGTCTACTGTTACTGTCAACTGTATTGACTTTATTGCTTGTTATTTATTTTCATTGTCAAAACCCTTTTTTTTCAATAAAAATATTGTGAAACAAAAGGAGGGTCTCTCAGGGGGACATAGATTTCACCGTGGTCTGAGCCATAGATCCTGGAGGGTGGGAAGGGGTCACTGTGAAGTGATTCGAGTGACAGCATTTACATTTTTACACATAATAAAAACAATGCCATAAATCTATCCCCAATTTTTAAGACGCTATAACTTTTGAGCAAACCAATCAATTTTTACCAAAAATATGTAGCAGAATACATATTGGTCTAAATTAATGAAGAAATTCATTTTTTTACTTTTTGTTTGGATAATTATTATAGCAAAAAGTTAAAGATATAGTTTTTTTTTTCAAAATTGTCTGTCTATTTTTGTTTACAGCGCAAAAAATAAAAACCGCAGAGATGATCAATTACCACCAAAAGAAAGCTCTATTTGTGAGGAAAAAAGCATACATTTTGTTTGGGTAAAACGTTGCATGACCGCGCAATTGTCATTTAAAACGACGCAGTGCCGTATCGCAAAAAATGGCCTGGTCATTAAGGGGAAAATCCTTCTGGGGCTGAAGTGGTAAGAGAGGTATAGACTCCAGAGAGAGAGATATCATTTTGCCCCTGTACAAATCATTAGAAAGGCTACTTTCACATTGGGGCTGTGTTAGTGCTAAAGCGCCGCTCGTTTTAGTGCTGTTTAAGTGGCGCTTTTTGGCTGCTAGCGGGGTACTTTTAACCCCCACCAGCGGCCGAAGAAGGGGTTAAAAACTCCCCTATTGCGGCGCTTCCAAAGTGCCTGATAAGGCACTTCGGAAAGAGCTGACGATGCATTCCAATGGGCAGGGGTAGTGTGGGAGAGCTGTATACAGCGCTCCCACACCACCCCAAAGATGCTGCTTGCCAGACTTTTTTTCCTGCAAGCACACCTCCCCAGTGTGAAAGCACTCAGGCTTTCACACTCGGGAGGCATGGGAAGCAGTTTTCAGGCACTTTACAGGCAATATTTCTAGCACTAAAATGCCTGAAAACTGCCTTCAGTGTGAAAGGGGTCTAAGACCTCATCTGAAATGTGCAGTTCAGCTTTGGGCACCAATTCACAGGAGTGCAGAACAAACTGCACTCCTGTAATCCATAGGAAAAATATAGCCAAAAACGCTTTGGCTATGCTTAAAATGTCAGTAAGCTACTTTATATTAGTAAAAAGGTTATTCAGAATTCCCATCTGAGTGAGAATAAAATGCTTATAAATAGAGAACATGCAATACATTACAAAAAGGTATTTTTTTCTAGCAATTTGTTAAAATAAGACCTGTAGATGTCACAAAGTTTTCTGATATGATCTTGTTAGAGAGCTGCATTGTAACTAGTACAGGAAAATATCTGATGAAGCTTTTAAACACAGACGGCTGTTTCCTGACAGCACTGTTAACACCAACGGTCTGCCACAGCTGGCAGAGCAAAAGTTATTTGATGTCCTCAGTAGTTCAGTATCTCAGAAATGTGCATAATCAGGATGTGAGTTTTATGCAAACAAACCTGGTCTGGCATTTTTGTAACAGAACCTTATTATACGCAACAAATGTATACGTGTAACATATTTGTATAGCATAGCTGTATTTTAGGTTATATATTATATATGTTATACTGTATATTATTAAGCAGTTATGCTATCAAACACAAGTACTAGAAAAGAAAATACACAGGGATTGCAGGCAGGTGCTCTCTGGTAACATGTTACACCCTAAATACAGTTGTAACATGTAACATGCTACCAAAGGTGAACTTATCCTTTAACCTCTTTCTCCCGGCCCTTTAAGGGTTCTAAACGTACAGAGATGGGCATTCAGGTCATGTGACCGCTATAAATGGCTGTCACATGATCAGAAAGCTCCTGATCGCTAGTATCCATCAAAAGCTTTCCGATAACCGCCGACTACTGTGCTGAGATCGCTCACTCAGCCCAGTAAGTGTTTTACACAGGGCCGCATATATGCGGCCGCTCGGCATGAAGGCCCACACGCCAAGAGGCCGCATATATGTGTGCAGCCAGCGTGAAAAGGTTAAGGTAAAAAAAAAAAATTCTGAATCACTTTGAATCACTTCCTTCTCCTGCCCAGGGCTACCCATGAGGCATTGCTCCTCACATGTTCACATTCACAAATTCTCAGGCACTTACTGACCTGTATGGACGATGTACTGAGCTGTATGTCTGCTGCACTGACATGGATACTGACATGTATGAACTAATGCATTTGTTCCTCATTAAACTAAGTACTACACTATATGGCGTTTTTCGATTTATTGCCTATGGTTTATACTGAACAACAAGGGAAGTGCTGCCCCCTGGGGGATGTAGTTAAAAGACTGGAGATTTCCTCAGATTGATGTCTATGTTTATTACCAACCTACAAGCTATTTATTCTGCACATTGATTTGGCAGCTAACAAGGCGGTGAGTGTGTACTGCATGTGGGTGGAGGCTAGCAGTGGCTGGTGTTCAAAATTTTGGGGGGGGCGCAAACAAACTGAAAAATTCTGAAAGAAACCCCATCAATTGCAGCCTCACTGTGCCCATCAATTGCAGCCTCACTGTGCCCATCAATTGCAGCCACTGTGCCCATCAATTGCAGCCACTGTGCCCCTCAAATGCTCCCACTGTGCCCATCAAATTCTCCCACTGTGCCCCTCAAATGCCGCCATCTGCTCGACACTTACCCTGTCTCGGTGGGGCAGCGGGTGACAGCGGCGAGCGGTGTTCTCTATGCATCTTCTCCTCTCCTATAGGCAATTGGATGCCTGATATGCATCCAATCACAGTGTCTGTCGTTTCAGCCAATTAGGTGACGGGTAACAGACCAGAGCACCTGATTGGCGGAGAGGCGATTCAGTGTTAGGAAAGCGAATATTCATTTGCTGTTCTAACACACCTGGGTGAACTGTGAGCGCCAAGCATGAGGCTCGTAGGTCACCTTCAAAACAACCCCCATCGCTGTAATTGAGGCGCCCGGTGCCCGAAAAGGGGCTGGGCGCCTGAATAGGGGGTGGCAGCGACGACCATGCATAGATTCATGCTATGCATAAATCTATCCATTGGTCATAGAAGTGGCTGGAGAGAGGGGGCGGCACCCGTGCGCCCTTATGGATGCACCGCCACTGGTGGAGGCTGGTGTTTTTTAAACACTTTTTTTTGCACAGAGTGGCGCTTTATTCATGTGGCTGGTGTGGAGTGAATGTTATCTAGCAGTATTATGCTATATGATCTTCTCCTGAGTTCCAGCTCCTAAAGAATTCATGTGACTGGTTTGAATCATCAAAAGTTGTCTTCAATATTAACAGCCTTTATACGTTTAGCATGGGGAAAAAAATTAAAAGTCAGCAGCTACAAAATACTGTAGTTGTTGACATTTACTAAATGGACACTTGCCTGTCCAGGAAGCCCGCAATGTCGGTGCCCCAGCTGATCTTCGGATCGACTGTCAGGTGCTGCCGCCACCATCTCCTCTAAGGGAAACCTAGCGTGAAGCCTTTCGGCTTCATGGCCGGTTCCCTACTGCGCATGCACGAAGCGTGCTGCGCTTTTTAATTGGCAGGAAGGAGGAGGGGGGACAAACTTCCGAGGAACAGCGACACGGCCTCGTCTCCCGGAGTGGGGACAGGGACCTGTCAAAAACAGGTCCCCGTTCCCTCCTCCCCCCTGAAAGGTGCCAAATGTGACACTGGAGGGGAGGAGGAAGCAAATAAGCGGAAGTTCCACTTTTGGGTGGAACTCCACTTTCAGTGAGCAGCCTGTCTTCCTGGGGAGTGTGCAATACAGCCAAACTAGACCACAGAAGAATTCTTCCTTGGATTCTTTTCTGTTGAACTTTCTTTTGGACTATTCATTTTTTTAATTTTGCTCGTCTGATGAATTTGACACCCAGCGGCTACATGCATAATGTGATAACTCTTTTGATTATTCAAATTACTAAATTTCACATATTTTAAGTTCCTACACAGGGCATACTTTACTCCACAGAGGCTGGCGCGCATTTACCATCAAAGAGACCCCAACTGTCAGAGATGTAAGCAGGAGGTGGGTACCTTCTGGCACATGGTCTGGTCCTGTCCCAAACTCCAACCCTATTGGACGGCAGTGGCCTCTGCACTTAGTGATGCAACGGTATTAAATATACAGGTTGAACCTCAAATTCTATCACTAAATATAAATAAAGGTTGGGACTTTGAGTGAGGTCATGGAAAACGTGCAGGTAACTAGGGTAGCAGTACACTTTATTAATCAAGTAACATGCAAAAAAAATACATCACACTAGAACCACATAGGAAAGGACATTGTAATACATATCATTTCATAAATCACAACACATGTATTTGTGTATAAGCGATTGGCATCAAGGGTACATCCAGCTTGGCGCCACACAGTGGTCTCGTAGACGAATTGATGCATGTACAGGAATTACATAATATGTATAAATAACAATACCACAGCACAACGGAGGAAATATAAGTAATAATATTGTGGTGTAAAAAACCATGAATAGTTCTGGAGATGTTATATTGTATAGCATATGTTTGTATCCCGAAAGCCCGATGCGTTTCGTGTAGACACACTCATCAGGGGCCAGATGATCAGGGATTTCTAAAAAATACAACATATAGTGAGTCTAACTGCTAGCTCAAAATAACAGAAAAAGGGGGGGTGATACACCCAAAAATACTTACATAAGAGCAGTGTAATGGGACATGGTAAGTACAAAGCCAGGGCCGAAAAGTATCTCCCCCGGGAGCTGAAGTGCAGCGGAATGCGTGCTGGTGGATCGGGCATACACAGCCCCCCCCCCCCCCAAGAAAGAAAAACAACAAAAAGTCCCAACCTTTATTTATATTTCGCATATAGGGATGGAGGCACTTTTTGTGCCTCATTTAAAGTCCCAATCCCCCTCTTCCCCCCTCTCTTTTTGTTATTGATTAGGGATGGAGGTCCTTGGTTAGGTTCCGGCAGTGTTCCCCTGCCGCCCTTATGTTCAGGTTTCTTTGTACCTGGATGACCATTTTTTATGTCCAGGCCCTGCTGTCTCTGGACACCCCTGAGGTGCCCATGAGATTAGGCAGCACAGCCGTTCTATGTGTCATCCCTTCCAGGGATGAGACGTGGTTGTGTCTTATCCGGGGCTGTCTTTGTGTCTGACACCCGGGAGCTGCGATGCGCCCTGTGTGTCCCCCCTACCTCCCCCTCCCCTCCGCCCCGTTCGGGGTGTGGGGGGAGTGCACTTTGTTGCTTCAGGGGGGTTGTGCGGGCGCCCACGACGCATCGGCGTCACCCCCCCTGCCCCACGCCGGACGCCAACCTTGACGTCACGACGTGATGCACGAGTTCCTCCATGTAGCCAGTCCGATGGGGAACACGGATGCCGCTGACTGACGGAGTTTACCGCCAGCGTCAGAGCTCCTCCCCCTTTCGGCCGCGCTCGGGTGACGCTGGTGTACGCGGCCAGCGTGCACGTGGTGATCCTCGGGCATATCTTGTCTCCCCTCTCACAGCGTGGGCGCCTTCGCTCAGAGCAGCGCCATCCTTACCTACAATCCACTGTGCCTCTTTCCTGCCTGGGATGCATGTAAGTCTATACATAGCCTTTTTTTTCCAGATCTCTACTAATCAGTCCTTCTCCATGCTGTTTAAATACGGGTTTGTCTCTGCTGGTTGCTTTATTTTCTTTTTTCTTTGTTATCCTTATACATACCACAACCCACTATGGTTGGATGTGGTCATGTTTTTCTTAATATATGTACACATTTTTTCTCTTTGCATAGACACCCGTGCTTCACTAGACAGACATTATTGGTCTATTGTACCAACATTATTACAACTCTGATACATTGTTTCATTTTTATTTTTCATTATTTATTTTTCATTTTTTTCTCTCCCAGGCAGCCCATACTGGCACCCCTTTTGACATCAACCCTGTGGTTCCCACGCTGTTTTTCTTTCTTGGGGGGGGGCTGTGTATGCCCGATCCACCAGCACGCATTCCGCTGCACTTCAGCTCCCGGGGGAGATACTTTTCGGCCCTGGCTTTGTACTTACCATGTCCCATTACACTGCTCTTATGTAAGTATTTTTGGGTGTATCACCCCCCCTTTTTCTGTTATTTTGAGCTAGCAGTTAGACTCACTATATGTTGTATTTTTTAGAAATCCCTGATCATCTGGCCCCTAATGAGTGTGTCTACACGAAACGCGTCGGGCTTTCGGGATACAAACATATGCTATACAATATAACATCTCCAGAACTATTCATGGTTTTTTACACCACAATATTATTACTTATATTTCCTCCGTTGTGCTGTGGTATTGTTATTTATACATATTATGTAATTCCTGTACATGCATCAATTCGTCTACGAGACCACTGTGTGGCGCCAAGCTGGATGTACCCTTGATGCCAATCGCTTATACACAAATACATGTGTTGTGATTTATGAAATGATATGTATTACAATGTCCTTTCCTATGTGGTTCTAGTGTGATGTATTTTTTTTGCATGTTACTTGATTAATAAAGTGTACTGCTACCCTAGTTACCTGCACGTTTTCCATGACCTCACTCAAAGTCCCAACCTTTATTTATATTTCGCATATAGGGATGGAGGCACTTTTTGTGCCTCATTTAAAGTCCCAATCCCCCTCTTCCCCCCTCTCTTTTTTTTTTTTTTTTTTCAAATTCTATCACTAAGCCATTTCGATGATGTTGAGGGAGACAGGTATTGTAAACGGTGTCTTACCTTCTCATTATATTATGCTAGATGTGAAATTTTATTGAAATGGAAATTAGAGGAACCTCCTACCCTGGCCTCGTGGAGGTGATCGGTGACCTCGGTACTCCCTCTGTATAGGATGACCTATGAAAGTAGACAATGCCCAGGCAAATGTGATAAAATTTGGTCCTCTTGGATAGATGCCTCGGATGGCCCTGAACCCCCTTCCCCATAATTATTAATTAAATTACACCAGCGGATATTGTCTATCTCATGCCTACCCTCCACACCTTGCCCCCCCTCCTCCCTTTTTCCTTTATTTACCCTGATTACTCCTTGCTTTGCTGCATCTTCCCCCCTTTCTCCCCCCCCCCGGCCCACTTGAGTATCGGATATCCACATAATGTTTGTAAGGTTTCAATAATGCTGACATGTACTAATGTGTATATGTAACTGATACCTATGGCACCTGCACAGCTGGAAAATTTGATAATTTATGACTGCCAGGTGAAGGTGGTTTTTCCTGTCTAAATCCCTATATCACTGAATGCACTATATCAATTTGTACTGTAATGCTGATTTGTCTAATAAACTTTTTTCTGTTAAAAAAAAAAAATTCACATATTATTTGATTTCATTCACGTGCATTTTAATTGGTATTTAGAGCGCTGCAATATATATGATTTTTTTTTAAAGTTTAAGGGAGAGTATGCTACCTCTGCTTGCTAGCTGCTCCTCTCAGTGTGTAGCGCTGACTTTTTTCACATTTTTAACTTCTACAGTAGGAGAGAAATCCGTGCTGAAATGCTGAACTGAATCCTGAACACAATTGGACACGTGCGATTCAGAAGCGCTCCCACAGAACACAATGAGCCTCACATTTGCACCTGAACGCACTGAAAACGCACATGACACTGTGGATGTGAATGGTTAGAAAAGTGGTAAAAGATAATATTCAATAGTAGTGATTAATGATTCATACTCTGAATGGTCTAAGGTTATTAGTGGTGCACCCCACGGTTCAGTGTTGGGACCCTTACTTTTTAATATATTTATAAATAATAGAGGGTCTGGTGTAATGTCCCTGCAGGATGTCTCCAGCCTACAAACAGACCTTAAATTACTGTTTATTTGGGCAACTATGTAGCAACCATAGCTAATGTTGAGAAATGTAAAGTTATGCACTTGGGGGATAAGAACATGCATGCATCATACATTCTAGGGGGAGTACAACTGGGGAAATTATTAGTCAATAAGGATCTGGGTGTTCTGGTAGATCATAGACTTATTAATAGCATGCAATGCCGAACTGCTGTTTCTAAAGCTAGCAACATACTTTCTTGTATTAAAAGAGGAAAATACTAATAATACAAATATAAAATAATACTAATAAAAATACAAACAGAGAGATATCATTTTGCCCTTGTACAAATCATTAATAAGACCTGATCTGGAATATGCAGTTCAGTTTTGGGTACCAGTTCATAAAAAGGATAATGGGGGAAGTGGAGAAAGTGCAGAGAAGGGCAACCAAACTGATAAGAGGCATGGAGGAGCTCAGCTATGAGGAAAGATCAGAGGAACTGAATCTATTCCCTCTTGAGAAGAGGAGATTAAGGGGGGATATGATCAACATGTATAAATACATAACTGGTTCACATAGCAAACTTCATGTTGAGTTATTCACTTTAAAGTCATCATAGAAGACAAGGGGGGCACTCTTTACGTCTGGAGGAAAAGAGATTTAAGCCACATATGGAAAGGCTTCTTCACAGTAATGCCGCGTACACACGACCGGACTTTCCGTCAGAATAAACTCTGACGATCTTTTCGACGGTGTTCTGACAGAGTTCCGCTGAAATGGACTTGCCTACACATGATCACACCAAAGTCCGTTCATTTAGAACGTGATGACCTATGAGAGGACTAGAAAAGGAAGTTCAATAACCAGTAGCCAACAGCTGCCCTTGCGTCGTTTTTGGTCCGTTGGAATAGCATACAGACGAACGGTTATCCTGATAGGAATTGAAAGATTTAAAACATGTTCTATTTCTAGGTCCGTCAGAATTTTTGAAAAAAAAAAAGTCAGCTAAAGCCCACACACGATCGGAATATCCGATGAAATTATTCCGTCTGACCTTTTCTGCCGGAAAGTCTGGTCGTGTGCACGCGGCATAAGAAGTTGAAAATGTGGAATAGCCTTCCTCAAGAAATAGTTCTGGCCTGCTCAGTATATTGTTTTAAAAAAGAGCTGAATGCATTCCTAAATGCACAGAATATAACTGGATATTAACATTTATAGGTAATAACCCCAGACATTGTTGATCCAGGGAATATCCAAGATTTTTTCCCCCCAAACTGGACAATGTTTTGTTTTTTTTTATTTTTTGCCTTCCTCTGGGTCGACTGTGGGTAGAGGATTCTGTATATGGAGGTTTCACATTTTTTCCCCATTCCTTAAGTTAGATGGTCTTGTGTCTTTTTTTTAACCTGATTGACTAAATGGAAAAGGGTATGTATACACATTTTTTCAGCCAAACTAATGCTGCGTTTGCATTAACAAACTTTACATTAAAGCAGTTCATTTGAAAGGCCTGCCAACTTAACTGCATGCACCACAAAATAAACATGCTCCGTTTTTTTCTGATGCAGTGCACCACAAAGGATGGTAGTGCATTACTGTGTTTTGTGGTGTGCTGCAATGCATATGCGGAGGAGGTGCATTGCCTTAGTGCCATGGCGTACCATTAAAAATTAATAGAAATGCAGCACACTGATGCATGTAACATGCATGGGACAATGCTCAGATCTGGTCTGAACTAACCTTCCTAAAAATAAATGACTCATTTGAAGCAAAACATAAAAATCATACATTTTAACTGTGAATCCAAATGTTTGCCCTAGATCTTTATTAACAGGGAAGCAATGAAAAAAATACTACATTTTCTCTAGATAATATATACGATATGCAGTGTGCTAGAACTGTCAACCAAGTTGTGTCACTGAAAAGAATGTTCTGCAATGTATTTAATTTTTAATGCAATAATTCAAAGTGAACACATAGGACGCTGTTTTTTTTGGTAGTATGATTTTGTTTGTCTAAGAACATGTTGACTAATAGTATGAAGATCAGCTGAATAAATATTAAGCCTGCAGTTATATTAAGGTGAGTACACTGGTGGGAGCGTGGCTTTGCTGTCCATTTGGGCGCACACTTCTGCATAGAGCTCCACTGATCTCCTGTTAAATATATTTTATTCGAGATGTTCTGACAGATTTTCTATAAACTGCCTCCTTCCCTGTCACTGAAGCTGCAACAAGACACCATTCTAGCCTGGAGACGGTGGTTAAAAGAACAAAGACATGCTGCACACCTTGATCCTGTGGCAACTCACTCACAAAAAGCAAGTCGATGCAAAGCTGAAACAATATGCTCTCACTCTAATGAATGGCCTGGTCCCAGCATTGCCCTCCCGTTCTGCCGGAGGACCAGCCAGAATGGGTCATTCCTCAATACTCCTGGAGACTGAATTAAAGGCATTAGGAAGTATATACAGTTTTTTTAGACACGATATGCAAAAAAATCTGAGAGGGCCACCACGTTAGAAGGACATGTGAGTGTGATAGAGGTTGACCTATTTTGCATTGAGGACATGAAAAATCATCTAAGAAATAATCTCTGTATCACTGGAATTTCAGAAAAAGCAGAGAGCACATAGGGTGCACTCCCACCCTCCACCACTAGGGGCCCCCCCTGGACCATTCTTGTTTATATTGTTGGCTTACCCAGAATAAGTAAACCATTTTGAGACTTGCTAAAAAAGGGCAAAAACTTGAAATAAACTTGAAACTTATGCGGAGTACCCCCCACTTCTATCCCCGCTATATCCGGATGGGATCGGATGGCCTCTGCCAAGGGTTCCAATGCCAAGATAAATAAAAGTGGGGAAAGTGGGCAACCCTGATGGGTACCCCTTTTAATAGGGAAGATAGTTGACTCAAACCCGCAATATTTCACTTAAGCCTGGGGAGAATCGTAGATAGCAGAAACCCAACGCGTAAAGGAGGCGCCGAAACCGTAGCGTTTAAGTACCTGTATCAGGTAGGGCCATGACAACGTGTCAAAAGCCTTGTTGATATCTAATGACAAAAACATTGTTTCCAGGGATCTGTTATGGACAATGTGTTGTATTTGAAGGAGATGTCTTATAGCGTCGCCAGCCTGTCTTCTTGGGACAAAGCCCACCTGATCCTTTTTTATCAAGCGTGGTAGAAAGGAATTGAGGCGGTTGGCCAAGATTTTGGTTAAGATTTTCATGTCAATATTAATGAGATTGGCATGAAGTTAGCCCATGAGGAATGATCCCTGTCAGGCTTAGGAATCATAACGACACTGGCCGTCAGCAGGTTGGGTGTAAAAAAGCGACCTTCCTTAACTGAATTGTACATATCAGTTAGGCGAGGAGCAATAACATCTGCTAATTTCCGATAGTAAAGTGCCGTAAAGCCATCTGGGCCAGGTCCTTTGCCCACCTTCAGTTCCTTAATACACTGGAGGACTTCCGAGACTTGTATGTCTCAATCCATCAGGGAGGTGTAGGATTTGGATAGGGAAGGTAGAGATAGATTTGTCAAAAAAGCATCAAGGCCCTGGGTGGAAGAATGATCAGGTGCGGAATACAATTTAGTAAGACGATATTGGAATACTTCCAGCACTCTCTGGGGATTGCCGGTGAGAATATTGTGGCGAGTGCGCAGTGCAATGGGAGCGAATTTTGGGGCAAAGGTTCGCAGTCTATTGGCTAGCATTGCATTAGGTTTGTTGGCTTTGACGTACCATTTTTGCCGGGCCCAGCGTAGGGTGCGTTCCGCCTCATCCGTCAAACATAAATCTAACTCTGTGCGGGCCTTATCTAAAAGTTTGCGATTAGCGGGGGTGGGGGATTGCTTGAAGGTCATTGATAATGCCTCCAATTTTGATTCCATATCGTGGCGTGCCTGTGCCCTCTCTTTTTTACATTTAGACGCTAGGCGAATAATGTGGCCCCGTAGAACTACTTTGTATGCTTCCCACAATCTGACAGGAGACAAGACAGATCCTAAGTTAAAACTAAAATATTCCAGAGAAGCTTTATGGATGTCATTAAGAATTGTTTTGTAGGACAAAAGAGAATCATTCATCACCCAGGGGGAGAATTGCGGTTTACTAAGCAGAGAACTACAAACCATCAGAATGGGGTCATGGTCCAACCATGGGGCCACCAAGATAGAAATTGATTCTATTAAGGGGAGGTGTTTGCGAAGAACGAACATGTGATCGATCCTGGAGTGAGAGTGGTGAGGGTGGGAGTAGTGAGTATAATCCCTTCCCAGGGGATGTAACTCCCGCCAAACATCTATTAAGTCGTGATTTTGCAGTGAATGTGAAAATGTTTTAGCTGCTGGGGAAGGGAGTTTGTGATCCGAAGGGTAGTTGTCTAGGGAGGAGTTCAAAGTCACATTAGAGTCCTCCACCAAAAGTAGTGTACCTCTCTGGTGAGACCTCAACAGGGCGCAGACATGAGTCAGGAAAGGCCCCGGGCTTTTATTCGGGGCGTAATAAGTCATAATTGTAAACTCAGTATCTTGAAGAGTACCCTGAAGAATTAGGTAACTGCCATTTGGATCTGCTATTTGTTTACTGCAAGTAAATGGGACAGATTTGCGTAAAGCGATCAGGACACCCCTCTGTTTAGTGGGAGCATTAGCCAAGAAAACATGGGGGTAATCCACCTTAAAATATTTAGGATAGGAGAAGGAAGAAAAATGAGTATCCTGCAGACATGCAATGTCAATTTTTTGTTGTTTGAGGTATTTAAAAACCTTGACTCGTTTCTGGGGGGAATTCATGCCCTGAACATTCAGGGACAACCAATTAAGAGTCATTTGAACGGAGGTATACTCCCATACAGTATTCCAACCATACACCCCGTGGACTGGGAAGGGGATGAAGGTATAACTATATGAAGCTCCCGGGTTACCAGTGATGAGAGCCAACCAGCGTCCACCTCCAGGTAACCAGGGGGACCAGCCCAACCGTTCCGCACCAGCAGCTCCGCCAAACCCCTATACCGAGGCGGAGAGCTGCTGTGCAGAAACAGAGGCCACAACTAGATTGATGAACCAATAAAATTACCTTTGCAAAAAATACATTACCCCCCCCCCCCCCACACCATTAGAGTCCCGGAAAGAAAAAAAAAAGGGGTCAGTATTCAGGCTTCCTTTGTTGTCCTTAGTGTGGAGAAGGGTCAAAAGTTCCTGCCAGTGTCCATGTCTCTGAGTCAATCAGAAGGATAATGGGCGACACCCTACACCGCCATCTCACAAATGGGGCAGCATACAGTAGAGTGTTTAATTATAGGTGCTGCGGGCCCTATTTTCTGCGTCCTCCAATTTATCTTTTAGGGCCTCAATCTCGGCTGTCATTTTATCAACTTCCTCCTCGTGGCCCTCCAACTGCGTGGTCGCCAGATCCATGCGTTGCTCTAGTTGATTGGTACGGTGGCCTATCTCTTTAAGGCCCCGCACCAGGTCTGAAGAGAGCTTGCGGGAGGCTGTGGTGATCTCGTCTCTCACTATGCTGCGGAACCTTTCCAACAAGCTATCCGGGTGCGCTGAGAGAGGACTCCGCAAGTCTGTGGGGAATTGGTGCAGGCTGTCTGCAGGAGACGCTGGATTTCTTCAATCAGGGAAGATGGAAGTAGATTTGATAGAGAATGAGTTGATAAAGAGTCACTCTGAATAACTTCTTCATCGGGATAACTTTAAAAAAACGATCCATATCTCTACATGTGTACTTGCAGCTTCACCGCTACCTTTTTACCACTACTTCCCACTGACATGGTACTTCCAGATTAAGCTAAAGGAGAGCAAATCTGAATAACTCCTCCCACTTGACTGATATGAATCCCGGGGCAATGCTGAACTCAAAGTCATAGGCCATCACTGCCCATCTCATTGACTTGTGCACCAACAACCCTCAGTCTCTGGCAGTACCTTTCCCTTGGGCTTTCACTCACGTGATCGATAGTCCATGTGCCACTCATAAACGATCAACCGCCCAGTTTCCTTCCGCTTTGCTGCTACTTCATCCGCAATGTTTCTCAGTTTCCTTTGTGGCCCATTCCCCTCCCCGCAGGGGCGGCCTACGACATCCACGACTACACGCGGCAAAATGTCATCTGGTCCTCCATGAGGACCAGATCTCCACCCTTCTCGCTAGGGTAAAGCTCCGTTGGCTCCCCGGAGGGGAAAACCTCCAGCTTTACATGGCCTAACTGTAGATCCCTACATTTAACACTCAATACAAGTGGAACCAAAGCACTGCTCCTGTGGGAGGAATACTCTGATTGCCACAGGCCTTCTTCTGTGGAATGGACAGCCGTCACATCTCCAATATACTTAAAGAAAAAACCACACAATAATTTCTAACTACTACACAGACATTACCACGCAGAATGGGTTATAATCCTCTACCAGGTAATTTAAACAATATACATTTCTTTATGGCATGTATGTTCCCATTGAGATAATCGCTCCCTCAAAAGGAGTCCAACAGTACTCCTGCAAAGCGCATCTCAATAGACATATATAGTAAAAAATTCCGCGCTAGGACCACATATAACATAAGCAGCAGTAAACAGTGCGACAACACCAATCAAATGTAGAAAAATTATAAACCGCGCTAAACAAAAATTACAGTTGACAAAAATTGATGACGAAACGGGTCTGGGTACGCACGCAGCGACGCTACCACGTGACCAGGAAGTAGGACGAGCTCCGCTCCCATGTTTTTATGCCGGCCGGCGATTTGTACTTTATGCGATACAAGTTCTTTTATTCCGTAAGTGCATTACCTTATTCATTAAATCTGGTTTTAAACGTACTTCACCATGGAAAGTTTATCATTTATATTTTGGGTTGTATACTGATGGTATGGATTCCTGGCTAATGTGGATGAATCAAAGTGTTCCCTGTCAACCACCGATCAGTTCCTAGTTTGACTTAGAGCCTGGTTAACACCGCGAGTCGGTAAGCGCAATCTACAGCCACGGTGGTGGGTTTTTCACTCCCCCCCCCCCCTCTCCTTTTTTCTGGTTTGTTCCTGTGTGCTCACCAGGGTGTTGGTATGTCTGTTTGTCCATGCTAAACATCTGATATACTACACTATGGCCAGTTTTGTGTTGTTTTTTTCTCCTGCATCCATTGAGGGGACTACAATTTGAAAACGGACGGTGCAGATTGGTTTTCATCCCAAAGGCCCTGGCTGAGTTTAATGCCATCCGCTCATTGTTACTGATGTTCTGGTAAGGGCAATCTTAGCTCATTTTGGATCGTTATTTGTAATAAGCTGAACATCCTGCTATCTTTGAAGATTGATTCCATTTCATAAATATCTGGACTTTCTCTTTGTGTTTATTATTGATTTTTGTATTTTTACTAAGATTTGCAGGTGGTAGGTAAGACCTCCACCTTACCAACTGTAATTTTTGTTTAGCGCGGTTTATAATTTTTCTATATCTCAATAGACATGCTCGGCAGATAAATCCGTTTGCCCGTTGGCAAAATAAACTTTCTGTTTGGCTCTCAAACAAGAGTCCTTGAAGAAGTACTTGTGCTACAAAGGGATTCAAGCAGAGACAGCACACCCTAGTGTCCTTAACTTTGTCCTTGTTAGACACTATGAATGCGAGTCTCCTGCTTAACAGTTCAATTGGGGAAAACCCACCCTAACCCATCTGCCATCCTGCTGTCAATCTGGATAAAAAAGACATATACTTGTGAATACAATCCTTCTACAAATAATATCCCAGGTCAGGCAACCTCTTGCGACTATCTTGCGACTATCTCCCGGTCCTCTCACCGAGATAGAGTAACTGTGGGTATTTTGTCCAGCTTTTACCACCAACACTCTGTCTTTGTGGATCGCTCTTCCAAGCTTCCACTCTCGATGAAGGTCTTTGAACCGAACCCAAACCTCACTGTCAGATGTCCTTTTTGGCTTGGGAACATGAAGGTAGTCCCACACAAGTTCATCCTCCCATGATTCCCGGGAACTTTCCACAATGTCCATAACTTGTTCCGGGACATATGGAAAATCAAAACCCCATTCTTGCGCCACCTTTCGCTGCACCTCTCTCTGAAATCTAGAGAGTCTAGGCAAGTCTTTAGCCTTTCCTCGGCCAGGCGGGACACACGCGTCAGTAGCTCTACTGACCCATTTCTGAAATGTAGCTGGCCTGCTAGGAACAATGGTACTTGTCACATTAAATGGAGGTGTTGAAACTTTAACTGAACCAGACATTCCCGTGGAAGCCTCCACTGAAGTCGAACCCTCAATAAAACATTCCTCCTCACTTGAATCAAACTCTTCAGGGGATGACCATTCAAATAGATCGCTCATTGATACATATTTCTGCAAGATCTGTGGTGATCCCCAATCTACAACCCGATCTTCGCTTAACCTGTCCGGCTCACCCGAGGGATCCCCCTCCTGTGGTTTAGGCTCCTCCTGGACAGGCAAATCAAAGGGCTCACTGTTAACTGGCTCCTCAAGGGTTCCCTCCGAAGACTGGGCAACAACTTCAACAGTCCCCGAATCCCCAACCAAGTCACAGGCTTTGTCAGTAGATCCTACCTGATCTCCTGATGGCTCTGATTCAGCCGAATCAGACGGGAGCTCCTCTACTGCTGCTGCAAGTGACACACGACCCTCTCCGGCCTTCCGAATCACCCATTTCCGTGGCAGACAAAGTCACGTTTTTTCTTTAACAAAATAGTACTTGACCTCCTGTTGGACGGGTCCCAATCTTGTCAACTGGATCCTGCAATGTCCGCACTGAGCCCAGGCGCCGACTCCAACCATAGGCCTCCAACATCCAGGACATAGCATACAGAGTTTCTCTACTCCGTCAATTACTCCCAACGCCAATCCTCCGGTTAGCTCCAACTGAACACCGGTGTCAACCAGAACCTGGTCCTGCACATCAGACAGCAGCTGCACAGCAAACGTGTCCTCAACACTTTCCACCATCTTTCTCTGGCACGTGGCACGCTAAAACACAAACGTTTTCCTCTGGGGCGTGGCTTCACCCCCCACTTGTTGGTTCAGCGCGCGAGGAACTGTAGCTGTATATTTTCAAAGTCCTCCCCAGCTACCCCTGGCGGCAGGTACTGTTATACTGCAGGCTATCTTGGCAACAATCACTGAAATGCAGGTTTTCGTTGCTATGGGAGACGGTCAGCGGCAAACGTGAAACAGATATCCCGGACGACGCCCCCACATGAAGCGCTTACCCCTGAAGAAGCGGCTGAATATTTGCTATATCCGTAACTCACGTTTACTACTCAACCCTTGCAGCACATAGATTTAAAAGTCACAGTCCTTAGTGCTTTTTCTTAATGCTTTATTCATCAACATAAACTGGGATGGGAGAAGGACTTTCTTTGAGATGCTCTTCTGTTGCATTGTCATTTTTTCATGAATAATACAAGAGAATCTGAGTACAATTGCGAACAATCAAGAAATCATTTCTCAATGATTTCTTCAATCAGGGATGATGGAAGTAGATTTGATAGAGAATAAGTTGATAAAGAGTCACTCTGAATAACATCTTCATCGGGATAACTTTAAAAGAACGATCCATATCTCTACATGTGTACTTGCAACTTCACCGCTACCTTTTTACCACTACTTCCCACTGACATGGTACTTCCAGATTAAGTTAAAGGAGAGCAAATCTGAATAACTCCTCTCGCTTGACTGATTGGAATCCCGGGGCAATGCTGAACTCAAAGTCATAGGCCATCACTGCCCATCTCACTGACTTGTGCACCAACAACCCTCAGTCTCTGGCAGTACCTTTCCCTTGGGCTTTCACTCACATGATCGATAGTCCATGTGCCACTCAAACGATCAATCACCCAGTTTCCTTTCGCTTTGTTGCTACTTCACCTGCAATGTTTCTCAGTTTCCTTTGTGGCCCGTTCCCCTCCCCGCAGGGGCGGCCTACGACATCCACGACTACACGCGGCAAGATGTTGTCTGTTCCTCCATGAGGACCGGATCTCCACCCTTCTTGCTAGGGTGAAGCTCCGTTGGCTCCCCGGAGGGGAAAACCTCAAACTTCCCCTCTGGGAACCAGGCTGGCTCTCTCGCTCCTCAGAGCTGGACTGGGCTCAAACTCCCGGGCACCATGTGACCCCCTTTTTTTATGAGAGTCCCGGGATTACCAAGCAAATGAATTATTGGCTGAGACCAACACATAAACACCTGTCATTCAAATATAGAAATCAAACAATACAGGCCTGCTGCAAATAGCATCAGCCTGTCTAAATTTACCTGTCAAAGAAAGCTAACAAGAAAGGTCACCTACCTAAAAATAGGTGCCCGCTACATATGTAAGAGGTGGGTACACCAGCACTTTGATGAAATAATGAATATCGATGCCCGAGTTTTCTTCCATTGCATTCTGGGAACCCCAACACAAAAAGTGGCTCAATCGACCAAACAGAAGATTAAACAGCAAGGTACTCAGCCAGAGCACATTTTAATGTGTGGTTAAAATTTGCATAATAACGTGCCCTAGGTTTTGCGGATTCTGGGATACTTTGGTAGAAACCTGAGCCTGCAAGCAGGCACCTGTACATGTCTGCCTTTCCCCCCCCCCCCCTGTCTTATCCCCATGTACTTAAAACAGGTCTCCAGACAGGTTTAAAAGACAGGAACTAACGCAGTCAGTAAAAGCCTCTTGCAATACCCAAATACTGCAGTGCTCAGACTGAGAAAAATGAGAGGCTACACAAGGAGCCAATTAGTAGTGCTAACAAGGAAAATGTTTAAAGGAAGAGGGACAAAATGAGCAGACAAATAACCTTATCTGTCTTCTACTGCTCCTTTACAGTCCAATCAGCAAGTGGTGGATGGAGATTGGACACCACTTTATTTCTGTGGAGAGGAAAGAAGACTCCAGACCCAAAAGAAGACCTGAAGAAGATGGTAGTGACCACGACAGAGTGAAATGGGGGAGTGTGGATGTTGCATCGCTGAAGTGGGGACTTTCGGAAGCAAGTCTGCCATAATGCTTTGCATACAATAATTATTTGATCCCCTGATGATTCTGTAAGTTTGCCCACATACAAAGAAATGAAGGGTCTATGACCAACACACACGTTCGCCTTTGCGTGCAAGTATGAGAGGATGGGGGCACTTTAAAAAAAAAAATTATTATTAATTAATTATTTTTATTTTTTTTTAGACTTTTTTTTTCTTAATCACTTTTATTGCTGTCACAAAGAATTTACAGTGAGGGAAAAAGTATTTGACCCCCTGCTGATTTTGTACGTTTGCCCACTGACAGAGAAATGATAAGTGTATAATTTTAACGGTAGGTTTATGTTAACAGTGAGAGACAGAATAACAAAAATATCCAAAAACGCATTTCATTTCCTAAATTAATTAGCATTTTAATGAGTGAAATAAGTATTTGATCCCCTATCAATCAGGAAGCTTTCTAGCTCCCAGGTGTCTTCTATAAAAGGCAACAAGCTGAGATTAGGAGCACTCTCTTAAAGGGAGTGCTCCTAATCTCAGCCTGTTACCTGTATAAAAGACACCTGCCCACAGCAGCAATCAATCAGATTCCAAACTCTCCACCATGGCCAAGACCAAAAAGCTGTCCAAGGATGTCAGGGACAAGATTTTAGACCTACACAAGGCTGGAATGGGCTACAAGACTATCGTCAAGCAGCTTGGTGAGAGGTTGACAACAGTTGGTGCGATTATTCGCAAATGGAAGAAACACAAAATACTGTCAATCTCCCTTGGTCTGGGGCTCCATGCAAGATCTCACCTCGTGGAGTTTTAATGATCATGAGAATGGTGAGAAATCAACCAGAACTAAAAGGGAGAATCTTGTCAAAAATCTCAAGGCAGCTGGGACCATAGTCACCAAGAAAACAATTGGTATCACACTATGCCGTGAAGGACTGAAATCCTGCAGCGCCCACAAGGTCTCCCTGCTCAAGAAAGCACATGTACAGGCCCATCTGAAGTTTGCTAATGAACATCTGAATGATTCAGGGGAGAACTGGGTGAAAGTGTTGTGGTCAGATAAGACCAAAATCAGGCTTTTTGGCATCAACTCAACTTGCAGTGTTAAGAAGTGGAGGAATGCTGCCTATGACTTCAAGAACACCATCCCCACTGTCAAACATGGAGGTGGAAACATTATGCTTTAGCTGTGTTTTTCTGGTAAGGGGGACAGGACAACTTCACCACATCAAAGGGACGATGGATGTGGCCATGTACTGTCAAATCTTGGGTGAGAACCTTCTTCCCTCAGCCAGGGCATTGAAAATGGGTTGTGGGTGGGTATTCCAGCATGACAATGACCCAAAACACACAGCTAAGACAACAAAGGAGTGCTCAAGAAGAAGCACCTTAAGGTCCTGTTGTGGCCTAGCCAGTCTCAAGACCTTAATCCCATAGAAAATACGTGGAGGGAGCTGAAGGTTCCAGTTACCAAACGTCAGCCTCGAAACCTTAATGACTTGGAGAGGATCTGCAAAGAGGAGTGGGACAAAATCCCTTCTGAGATGTGTGCAAACCTGGTGGGCAGCTACGAGAAATGTCTGACCTCTGTGATTGCCAACAAGGTTTTTGCCACCAAGTACTAAGTCACTTTTTGTGAAGGGGTCAAATACTAATTTCACTCACTAAAATGCAAATCAATTTATATCTTTTTTGAAATGCGTTTTTCTGGATGCTTTTTGTTGTTATTCTGCCTCTCACTGTTAAAATAAACCTACCATTAAGGCTCGGTTCACATATGAGCCGCATGCGGCTCACAGCAGGGGTCTGGTGCATGCTGGTTCACTGTTTCAGGTCTGATTTTAGCCCGAATTTTGGGCTGGATTCGTACCTGAAACGGGCCAAAAGACACACATTGTTTTTTTGCAAAACGCACCGGACCCGCTGCGGAGATATGTGAACTGGCTCCATAGAGAGCCAGCTCCATGCGAACCCAGCCTAAAGTGTTTGTAAAGTAATTTAGTGAAATCATGTCATCTGCTCTGTTACCTGACAATATAACATCCATTTTCTGTTTTTATGTAAAAGGATTGCTAAAAATACCTTATTTACAGCGGCGCCGGGCGCTCACATGACCCTCCGGAGCTCTCCATTTTCGCTCCAAGCACTGCAGGGGGAAGGACCGAGAATCCCCGCTGAAGTCAGCCGGGAGAGAGGCGGAGAGCTCCGGCGGGTCAAGTGAGCGCTCACCGGCGCTGTAAATATGGTATTTATCGCAATCATTTTACATAAAACACACACTGGATGTTATATTAACATGTAACAAAGCGTGTCATCACAAATCATGTCATCACATGATTTATCAATAGTAATGTTATACACTCATGAGCTGACAGGCAGGGAGGGAGGGGGAGAGGGGGGAGAGAGAAGACCAGCGGCTGACTGTATTGTATAACATGCTTTAAAGAATCAGGATACTTTTTTTTAGGGTTACACACACTTTAAAATGATAAACTGATCATTTCTTTGTCAGTGGGTAAATGTACAAAATCAACACGGGGAAGGCGCATGCGCCGGAGCTCCAAGATGGCCGCGTAAGCCAGGAGCTCCGCAACACCCCGGGCCATCGGCGCACCCAGAAGCCTCCACAGCCAGCCACGAGCACCGCAATAGGGACCACTAAGCCCCGGAGACCCCCGCGCACACCCCTGGATGTCCGCCCTGCTCGTCCGGTGTGATCTTGGGCCACGGTTTGAAACCACAGCAAGGGGAGGGTGTACCAAGATGGCCGCCACCTCCACAGCCACACGCAGCCCACACGGAGGGATTTCAGGAACAGAGGCAAGTCATAGCCCCAGCTAGCCTCACCTCTTCCCAGGTGGCACAAGGGATCAACCAGCCCCCCTGGTCCCCTCTCCAGCTTCCACAGAGTCCCTGCTATGCCGTACCATGGAGGATTTTTCCCTATCTCCGCTCGGACCTACACACCCCCACCTCCTGGCTACCCCATCCCCAGGATACCCAGGCCAAGACCCAGCCATACCACCAGCAGACTTATTCCTTAGGCTCTCTGACCTCCTGGAGAGGGGACTGGCCAGCACGGTCGCTCAAATAACTAGGGACACCAAAACAAATATTCGCTGACCTCTCCCCCTCCACCATCCAGAAGCAGAGATCTCTCAAGCCGCTCTTGACAGTCCTCTCACAACGGGACATTAAATACAGATGAGCTTTTCCGTTTGCTGTGAAGTTCACTTTGAACGGCAAGACACACTCCTTCTCTAACTTGCCGGACGGCGAGAAGATTTTCCCTAACCTCAAACTCATCTCTCAGGAAGATTCCATGGACTTACAATACATCCGCGGTTCCTCTACAAGCCTGGTCTCTCCAGTCTGGAACAAAGGAATGCACAAACGATCGAAGGACGGCAGACCTCCATAAGACAGCGATCAAGTCTCACATACATCCTACTCTCCTTCATTCCCCTCTCCATTGAGGGTGGTCCCACCTGTTGACGGAGCTAGTCGCTCCTGGCCCGAGTGGCCCTTTGTTTTTCCCCCCTTCATACCGCTTATCCTGTTGTTCCGTTTTTACCCTTCCAGCCCTCTCCAGTTGCTCGTTACCGGCAAGTTAATAGTCAAGACATTGAGTGGACTCTTTCTCAATCAAGACTTGCCCAACATGTTTCCTCAGTCGTTCATTATACTTGTTTTTTCTCCACCTCCAAGTCCATAAACTTCGAGAACTTCAGAGAGCGCCTCTGGAGGTATCCTACACCCTTTCGAGTGAGGATCCTGGGGTTCCCGTAGGCTGGATGGTTCAGAAGACTGGAGGATGGCACTACCACGGGCACGTGGTACCCTAGCACAGACAATCTAAATACCGGGGGATGTGGTTGGACACCTGGGGGGCCCCGCCCATAAAGGGGGGGGGAGATGCCCCCACGGGGGGCCCTGGGGACCCTTGTTTCCACACAGTCCCTGGGTTAGGTTATTGATGGTTGTGATTTGTTTTGTTTTCGTTTGCATCAGAAGTTGGGGTCCGGGGTGACCCACCTGCGCCTCCACCTCTCCCATAGCTGCAGTTTTCCTGTACCTGTGGGATGGCTAGTCGGCCCCCATTTGGGGGTAACCAAACTTTTTTGGTAGGAGTTTGGCAGAAGTGTTCTATGACAAACCTGATATGTCTTTCTAGAAGACGCCTTGCCCTATTTTGTTTTTTCTTATTTATCTCTTTCTCTAACTTTTCTCCTTTTTCCAGCCAATCTACTGGGTGGGAGCCGGGACCGGAACCAGCTTTGGTCTGTATCTTACCATGCCTATGCATCCATTCTGGACCGAAAAAGACGGAAGGGGGTAAGTGACGGTGTCTGTGACAGCATTCCACCCTTCTGTTCCCATGGCTAATCCGCAGCCCCCAAAATCTAATGTTAGGATAGCCACACACAATGTTCAGGGGTTAAACTCTCCTCAGAAAAGGAGAAAAGCTTTTGAATACTACTATTCCCTCAAACTGGACATAGTCATGCTCCAGGAGACTCATTTCCCGATGCAATACAGCCCTAATTTCCTACATGCTCAATACGCAACATTCTTTCTGACAAATGCGGTGAACAAGACTAAGGGGGTAGCAATCCTATTCTCTAAACGTAGCAAATTCTTCATGACGGCAGTCTATAGAGACCCGGAGGGTAGATTTATACTGTTTAAGGGCACCATGGAGGGTATCCTGTACTCCGTGGTATCATACTATGCCCCCAACGCAGGACAGACGCAGTTTTTTCAATCTCTCTTCAAAACCCTCGCCCCCCTCTTGGAAGGCAAGATCATCCTTGGCGGGGACTCAAATGTTGCCTTTGACCAGGGCCTGGACAGATCCAGACCACTTAGGGCTCAGAGCTAGTTACTCACTAGAGCTAGTCTTAAAATAGCTTACATTCTTCCCTCCCATGGCTTAGTAGACATCTGGAGGGAAATCAACCCTTCCAAACGGGACTACACCCACTATTCCTACCCCCACCAGACATATGCAAGGATCGACCATGTCCTAGTCTCTCCAAACCTCATCCCAAGTGCCCTAAACTCATCCATCAAAGACACAGCCTGGTCAGACCATTCCCTGGTGACTCTTACCCTTCATAATCTCCTCTCCAGACAACCAGGTACACACTGGAGACTTAATGAATCACTCCTCAGTGATCCCAGTAATCAGTAGACTGCTGATCATCCCTCACACATCTCTTCTTCTGATTTAGCCTCATCTTTAGAATCTCTCAGGTTTCCACTCTGAATATAGAATACAAATCACATCAAAGTGGTCACCCATCGGTGTGCAGTCTCTGTTTCCTTGGTCTTTTATTGATGTGCGGCACCTGTCTTCTGTGAGTGTGCTAAGACAGGCACTTTTCATCTATACCAGCTGATCGTCAATGAGGGAAGTCCGTGAGGTTTCCAGCAGCATCTCTATCGGTTCTACTAAGCCTGTTTAGACCCCCCTGAGAATGGCAGTCGTAGGCTTTCTGGTAAGCCTCCATTGTACATTAAGGTGACGGGCTGCACAAGTGGTGTAGAATACAGACCTTGGATCCTTCACGGAAAAAATTATTTTATCACATATAAACTGTTTTTTCACTGGATGGTCTTTTTGTATTTTGATTCATGATCACATATGTTTTGTTTATTGTAAATTGCTTTTACTTGCACTTTTGTAAACACATTATTATCCAGCGCTGCACTCTCTTTCTATACATATTTCTCTGTGCCCTATATCGGGGTTATAGTGCTTAGCTGCAGGATATCCTTCACGTTTTTTTTCTTCATTTTTAACACGCACCTAGCGCAATTCTTTTTTTTTTTTTTTTTTATTCCTTTCAATGGTGGCTGGACAAGGGGCTGTATCGCATCAGGCACTTCTTTACCCCCTCAGGCCGGTTACCCAGAAATTCTGCGTTCAGAATCTGGAAATGCCGGCCTCGGAGCACTACAGATTCCAACAGATATAGCACTTCCTCCACAAGCTTTGGAGGGGGAAACCAATCCCTCCCAAATTTACACCTTATGAAATGTGGTGCGGACAGGCCATGGATCAGAGGGGTGGAGTCTCCATCATTTACCAGTCGCTTGCGCACCCGTCATCCAAATCCTCATACATGCTAGCATGGGAAAATGACCTCCAAATTAAATGGGACCTAGAGAGGTGGCAGACCTCCTTTTCCAGAGCTTTCAAGGGGGTAAGAAACATCTCCCTAGTTGAATCCAGCATCAAGGTCATGACCAGATGGTACCTCACCCCCTCCAAGTTGGCCTCCTTTTTCCCTACAGCGAGTCCTCTCTGTTTCTGCAGTTGCCAGCTTATAGGCTCCATGGCCCATACTTGGTGGGAGTGTCCTAGAATTAGGTCGTTCTAGAGCAAGTTGTTTACCTTGATCCAAACTGTGATTACTCACCAGCTCCCAAGAACCCCAGCTATAGCTCTCCTGAACTCCAACCTCCTTGGAATCCCCAAGGCTAGCCGCAAACTAATACACTTTATGTTGTTAGGGACCAAGATGACCATAGCCAAAGCTTGAAAACAACCCACAGTAGCCCTCATAGCAGCGAAACGTAAGATATCCTGGATCATATCTCAGGATAAACTTGCCAGTATATTAACAGACACGGTCCCGACGTTTGAATCCATCTGGGAACCCTGGTCCCTGCATGTGGGTGTTCCTCTACACCCTGGATTCCAGGCCCAACCAGAAGCTGCTGAGAGCCCAGTAAGATGGGCTCTCTCTCTCCTCTATTTTCTCTCTATGTGACCCTCTCTCTCACCTTCATCTTCCTCTAAACTTTCGTACTTTCCAACTCTACTTGACCATTTTCCAGGCTTGATTCTGGAATGATAGTCTGACATGTGGCCTTCTCCCCTGAGCTAGCTGGCTCAACGTTGGTACTTAATCACCGTCCGCACGGTCACTAGTTTTCTTCGGGATCGATGAGGGAATCCTCCAGGCACAGTTTGCTCCCATTATGGGTGTCAGAGGTCCTTCCCCCCCACGATCCTGTTCCACCATCTTAGTAGTAGGACGGGTTCTTAAGGTTTAAAGTGCCAGACCTTGGTTGATTGTTTTACTCCATAAAGGCTAAGTTTGTATGTTGCCATAATGCACTGAGTTTCCAACTATGGAAGGATTGTACTTATTGTTTTTGTTCTTGTACAAAACTAATAAAAATCTTTGAAAGAAAATCAGTAGAGGGCCAAATACTTTTCTCCCTCACTGTAAACATCCTTGTGACAGCAATAGGGATGTGACAGGTACTCCTCATAGAGAGATCTGGGGTCTATAAGACTCCAAATCCCTCCTCTGCACTTCAGTGTTTTTTTAATGCTTTAGATCTATAAAAACTGGCGCCGACGGTTCCTGAGTAAACTGGAAGTGATGTCATGTCATCGCTTCCGGTTTACTGTTTAGAACAGCCGAGCAAAGCCGCGCAGGCTGGTTGCTTGGGTCTCTAATCACCTTGTGCTATATAGAAGAAAACTCAGTTTATGTGCATTTACATTTCTGAAAATGTACTGGATGTCTTTTAATCAGAAAAAAAATATATAGGTGGTAAGACTAAAATAATAAATAACTGCCCCTGTTACTAACACATAAGTGGTTACTGTTAAATACAAGAGGAAATGGCATGTAATATTACTGATGACTGTCAGATGGATTTCAGACATTGAACATTTTCAGAAGGAAATTGCTGCTCTCTCTTTTGATTTTTGTCCTGTTTTTCTTCATGTTTTCCTATGATATTGATATCATTTTGCATATTTCTTATGTAGAGTTCATTTTTTGTTGCTTGATTTCCCAGGGTATTGCCTAATTTTGTTGGGGAGGCTCTCCCCTCCTCAATAAGATTTTTTGACTTGTCGCTGTTTATATGTTTTTTTTGTGCACATGGTTATGTGTATACACGCATGTCTGTGAGAGAGAACAGGAATGGGAGAACCCATGGACAAGCCAGGCAGGATGCTGGGACTGCCATGTTTGCAATAGCACCAGCAGCAGGGAATTCAGGGGCGCTAGGTAAGTAAATTCTGCATGCGCCCCCCCCCCCCCCACCTCCCACCACAGAGCACATACATAGGCTAGGTGTACACTGGCGATCTGTAGCGGCAGTTCCATCTGAGGCTCTCAGCAGGTAGTTGTGGCTGCCGGCCCCAATCACTGTGACAGTTCACTGGCAGCTATACCTATTCATGGCTCTCTACACAGCCAGCAATTACCTGCGGTGATCACGGCTGGATGCACTTTGTCTGTGTCCTGCAGCAATCACCACTGGTAATCGCTGGCTGTGTAGAGAGCCACGAATAGGTGCAGCTGCCGGTGAACTGTCATTATAGTGAATGGGGCCTGCGGATGCACCTACCCACTAAGAGCCACAGGAGGAATTGCTCATCAGCTATCCTTATTGTTAATGGATTTTATGTGCTGCTCAAGACAATTTCTCTTCTTCCAATGTGTCCCAGGAAGGTCAAAAGGTTGAACACCCCTGACATAAACAATAGAAGTAACACAAGATTATTTTTTTCCTTCTATAATCTGATTTTAAAGGATTGGTCTGTGGGGGAATGAGGTTACATATTAGATATTATGAGTAACAGAGGATGAGGATGCCATAATACACTTGACAGGGCTACATTACATAAAACATTGCAGTAGAAAGAAGAATCGTAAGGACCTTTTTATCAAATAATTTTGTGTGGAAACCTATTTTCTTAACCTGAAAATAATTTCTGTAAACATAGGGTGGATAGTGGCTACTAAAAAAATAAAGAAAGGAAGCATGCATTGCCCAATAAGGAGGGGAGCAGGCATACACATAAAGATGGAGGTCAATGAGCATTTGCAAAAGTAAGGAAAGCAGTGATCCTGGAAACAATGAAGGATGAAAAGATAGTGTATGTATCAGCTGAATAAGAAGAATGGAGCATGGAAGAGTGAAAGAAGACCATGGGCCAGAGATACAATGAATGGAGGAGGAAATTCGATTTTACAGTCCATTAATAGGAACTTTACCACTCATAAATATATTTGATTCATATACATTCCTTTTAACAAGTCCATATCTTTAAAACAAAGTATTTGCTCCTTAAACAGTGTTCCTCTAATAGTGCTGTTTATCAATAGTGACAAACCTAATCCTCTTTACTGTATTTCTAATCAACTGTAAAAGCCACCTGAAATCTGCAAGCACAGAAATGTTTAACAGCAATTATTAAAATACCTTTAGAAATTCCAGATTGAAATCTGGATCCAGGATATTGGTCGCTGCCCTCCCTGTGTCAATGTCCCGTAGAACCCTCACAGCTGTGACGCATTCACTTGCTCTTTGATGAACCTAGTATAAAAAAATCATTTAATGCAAAGTATTATACTTATTAAAGAACGTTAATTACATTTTCTACTAGCAAACAATAATTGTCTCTTTCCTTCTCATCCCTCTGGTTATTAAAATTTCTTAAAAGGAAGTTTAAGCAGTATTTAACCCAAAAGCCAACATTTATTATATTGCAGCTTACTAATTCTTTGATGTGATGGCTGTAGTAGTTTCCTTTTTTTAGGTTTTCTTTCTTCTATTTTTATCTGGTGAACCAGTCAGTAAGTCTGTTGCTTTTCAAAAGCACAAGTGTTTCAGCTCTCCAGCAGAATGCATCAGTTTACATGAATGAGACAAACCACTTAACACTCGCATGGGGTGATTAAAATGGTCAGCTTTTATTTATTCATGCAAAACCTTTATCCCAAAAGGACTGTTTGATGTAACTGATTATGTGAGCTGGAGTTTGACTTCAGTTTGTTAGTGTATCTAAATCTGCTAATACATTTTAAACACCCCCCCCTCCCCCTAGACTAATAATGGTGCTGTCTGCTGTGCCCCCTGTTCTCCTTAATCCAGAGTGGGGGCACTGTAATACAGGAGGCATTTTACTGGCCAGATCACCAGATGAAAACAGAGGGAAAATGCCAAAGAAAAGAAAACTCATAAAACTGCTACATCTAATGATTGGTAAGCTGTAATGTAATATATTTTTGGGTTTAATACCCCTTTAAGTATGGATGTTTCTACCATTTAGATGTTCTCAATAATTTATGCATTGTTCATGAAAGTTTCTCTGGAATGTTAATTCTTGGATCACTAATTAAATGTGTACATCAGGGCAAAATAAATAAAAAAGCATATTTTGTACATCTCTCCAATACATGCACATTTCCCCATGTATGCCCCGTACACACGATAGGATTTTACGACAACAAATGTTCGATGGGAGCTTGTTGTCGGAAATTCTGACCGTGTGTAGGCTCCATCGGACATTTTCCGTCGGAATTTCTGACAAACAAAATTTGAGATCTGGATCAACGAACATGTCGGAAATTCCGAATGTGTGCACGCTGTTCCGATGCACAAAATTCCATGCATGCTGGGAATCAAGCAGAAGAGGAGCACTGGCTATTGAACTTCATTTTTCTCGGCTCGTCGTACGTCTTTTATGTCACCGCATTCTTGACGTTCGGAATTTCCGACAACATTTGTGTGAACGTGTGTATGCAAGACAAGTTTGAACCAACATCCGTCAGAAATAAATCCAGGATTTTGTTGTCGGAAAATCCTATCATGTGTACAGGGCATAACAGTGCTAAAAGTAAAGAAGAATATCAGTTGAGCTGGCAGAAATTCAGCATGTTGCTATCTTCCTGTTTAGACTGACAACACAGTACCTTTAATGAACTATAATCTCAAATAGTGTTGCTAGCGCTGCCTGCCCAACTACAGAACTCTGTCTATTCCTCTACTTCTCCCTGTACAATGCCATATGCATACATTGCCTTTTTTACAAGCAAAACAGTGTTGTTGTATTGACTCCTGCCTGCTCATACACTGTGTGTAGGGAAGGGCTCTTGGGAGATGACGTTCTAGGGCCTGCCCTAGTTAGTGGTAAGGATAAGCAAAGCTTGGGCTTTTTTTTTACAAATAGCTGAAAAGTGTGGCGTGCATTTGTATCCAGCCCCCTCTGATACCCCTAACTAAAATCTAGTGGAACCAATTTCCTTCAGAAGTCGCCTAATTAGGAAAGAGAGTCCACCTGTGTGGAATTTAATTTCAGTATAAATACAGCTGTTCTGTGATGCCCTCAAAGGTTTGTTAGAGAACGTTAGTGAACAAACAGCATCATGAAGGCAAAGGAACACACCAGACAGGTCAAGGATAAAGTTGTGGAGAAGTTTAAAGCAGGCTTAGGTTATAAAAAATATCTCAAGCTTTGAACATCTCATGGAACACTGTTTAATCCATCATCCGAAAATGGAAAGAGTATGGTACAACTGTAAACCTACCAAGACACTGCCATCCACCTAAACTGACAGGCCGGGCAAGGAGAACATTAATCAGAGAAGCAGCCAAGATGCCCATGGTGACTTTGGAGGAGCTGCAGAGATCCACAGCTCAGGTGGGAGAATCTGTCCACAGGACAACTCGTGCACTGACTCCATAAATCTGGCTTTTATAGAAGAGTGGCAAAAAGAAAGCCATTGTTGAAAGAAAGCCATAAGAAGTCCCGTTTGCAGTTTGAGAGAAGCCATGTGGGGGACATAGCAAACATGTGGAAGAAGGTGCTCTGGTCAGATAAGACCAAAATTTTACTTTTTGGCCTAAAAGCAAAATGCTATTTGTGGCCGAAAACTAACACTGCACATCACCCTGAACACACCATCCCCACTGTGAAACATGGTGGTGGCAGCATCATGTTGTGGGGATGCTTTTCTTCAGCAGGGACAGGGAAGCTGGTCAGAGTTGATGGAAAGACGCATGGAGCCAAATACAGGGCAATCTTAGAAGAAAACCTGTAATGCCGCATACACACGATCGGAATTTTGGGCCGCAAAAGACCGATGAGATTTTTTTGTCGGAAAATGCGACCGTGTGTATGCTCCATCGGACTCCATCAGACTTTTGCTGGGATTGAATTTGCTGGAATTGAGAGCATGTTCTTAATGTTCTTAATTTTTCGGAAAAAGTTCCTATCCGAAAATGCAATCGTCTGTGGCAATTCCGACGTGCAAAATTCCGCATTGAACTTAATTTTCTCGTTTTTTTCGTAGTGTTGTACGTCACCGCGTCCTTGACGGTCGTAAGTTCAGCAAACTTTTGCGTGACCGTGTGTATGCAAGGCAAACTTGAGCGGAATCCCGTCGGAAAAACCGTCATATCCTCTACCAACGAGAAATCCGCTCATGTGTATGCGGCATAAGAGTCTTCAAAAGTACTTGAAGCTGGGGCGGAGGATTACCTTCCAGCAGGACAACGACCTTAAACACACAGCCAGAGCTACAATGGAATGGTTTCGATCAAAGCATATTCATGTGTTAGAATGGCCCAGTCAAAGTCCAGACCTAAAGCCAATTGAAAATCTGTGGCAAGACTTGAAAATTGCTGCCCACAGACGCTCTCCATCCAATCTGACAGAGCTTGAGCTATTTTGCAAAGAAGAACAGGCAAAAATGTCACTCTAGATGTGCAAAGCTGGTAGAGACATCCCCAAAAAGACTTGCAGCAAAAGATGGTTCTACAAAATATTGATTCAGGGGGGCTGAATACAAATGCACATCACACTTTTTGCATATTTATTTCTAAAAAAATGTGAAAACCATTTATCATTTTCTTCCCACTTCACAATTATGTGCCACTTTGTGTTGGTCTATCACATAAAGCTCCAATAAAATACATTTACGTTTTTGGTTGTAACATGACAAACTGTGAAGGGGTATGAATACTTTTTCAAGGCATTGTATCATTTTAATGTACTTAAATTATTTATCATTGTTGTTATACAGTATGTATGTCATTATTTATAGCATTTCTTATTTATGGAAGAACACTTTGAATGAAAGGAGCAGATAACTGATGCAGTGTAAAATTTTGTGTTATCCTATAGTGTTTGGTGGGCAATATTAACCACTTAATAACCGGCCTATAGCCAAATGACGGCTACAGGGCGGTTTGTTATCTCTGGGAGGGCGTCCAGGGACGTCCTCCTGGAGAATCGTTCCTGCGCGCCCGCTGGGGTGCACACACGGGAACATCCGTGCTCGTCGGGTTCACGGGACCCGGCGCTACACGAATCGCGGTACAGGGCCAATGACAGCGGCCCTTTACCACGTGATCGCTCCGTCCAATGACGGAGCGATCACAAATATCAACAAAAAAACTCAAACAGGGTCATGACAAGTTCATTGCTCTCCTCTCCTCACACCGATGCAGCGGGAGAGGAGAGCAGATCATGTGCTAACTGTGAGTTGTGACATTGTAGCAGTGCTCAGCAGTGCCCAGCAGTGCCCCAATAGTGCCCAAATAGTGCCATAACAGTTCCATCTGTCACTATCTGTAACTATCTGTCACTATCTGTCACCTGTGCCACCAGTGCCACCTCTGTGCCACACCAGTGCCACCTCTGTGCCACACCAGTACCACCAGAGCCACACCAGTGCACACCAGTGCCACACCAGTGCCACCTGTGCCCATCAGTGCCACCTGTGCCCGTCAGTGCCACCTGTGTCCGTCAGTGCCACCTGTGTCCGTCAGTGCCACCTGTGCCCGTCAGTACTCATCTGCGCCTTTGCAGTGCCCGCCTGTGCCCACCAGTGCCCACCAGTGCCACCTGTGCCCACCAGTGCTGCCTGTGTGCTAATCAGTGCCACCAGAGCCACACCAGTGCCACTACAGTGCACACCAGTGTCACACCAGTGCCACCTGTGCCCATCAGTGCCACCTGCACCACTGCAGTGCCACATCAGTGCTGTCTGTGCCCACAAGCACCAGTGCCGCCTGTGCCCACCAGTGCCGCCTGTACCCACCAGTGCCCACCAGTGCCACCTGTGCCAACCAGTGCCACCTGTGCCCACCAGTGCCACCACAGTGCTCTGCAGTGCAGCCTCATCAGCCACCAGTATGGCAAAGAAATATTTTACTACCGAGGAGGCCTAGCAACGTCTAAGCATGACCGATGAGAGCAGCGGGGAGCTCTCTGGCTCTCAGTCCGATTCGGATTCGACCTATGAACCTGTGATAAGCAGCGGTTCTGATACAGAATCTGAAGAGGAATGTGTGCCCGTGAAAAGAAGGCGTTCTGGCGTGGAGCAGCAGCCTACTACCAGCAGCGCAGGGCCGTCCACCTCGAAAGCAGGGCCGTCCACCTCGAGAGCAGGGCCGTCCACCTCGAGAGCAGGGCCGTCCACCTCGAGAGCAGGGCCGTCCACCTCGAGAGCAGGGCCGTCCACCTCGAGAGCAGTTCCGTCCACCTCGAGAGCAGTTCCGTCCACCTCGAGAGCAGTTCCGTCCACCTCGAGAGCAGTTCCGTCCACCTCGAGAGCAGTTCCGTCCACCTCGAGAGCAGTTCCGTCCACCTCGAGAGCAGTTCCGTCCACCTCGAGAGCAGTTCCGTCCACCTCGAGAGCAGTGCCGTCCACCTCGAGAGCAGTGCCGTCCACCTCGAGAGCAGTGCCGTCCACCTCGAGAGCAGTGCCGTCCACCTCGAGAGCAGAGCCACTACAACAAAGGCTAGGCACCAGTAGGGTGTCATCTCAGCCCCAAAGGGATAGGGGCCATGCCAGCCTTCCCTATGCCCTTCAAAACCTCCTGTGGCTTCCCCCTAATTCCAGAGCAGCAAATATCCCCCCTTTCTCCATCCAGCCAGGTGTCCAGGTGAACACCGATGATTTTGCCATGATTGATTTTTTCCATTTGGTTTTCACTGAAGACTTACTATCGTCCATTGTGGCCCAGTGCAACCTCTACGCACAGCAGCACATAGTAAGCAACCCTGGCTCTAGTTACGCCCGTCCCTTTGAGTGGGGAGAACTAACCGTAGAGGAATTCAAAATTTTCTTAGGCCTAACGTTTACTATGGGACTCACAAAAAAAAACAATTGTACTCCTATTGGTCTACCAAACCCATCCACCACATGTCACTCTTCTCATCCCTTATGCCAAGATCCAGATACCTAATGATCATGCGGTTCCTTCACTATAATGACAACACCCAGTGCCCTCCCCGAAATGACCCAGCTTTTGACAAACTATTTAAAATTCGGCCACTCCTAAATTATTTCTCTGAAAAATTTCCCCAGTTATACACCCCCGAACAGAATATTTCCGTGGATGAGTCCCTTGAAAAAATTCTCCGGCACGCTCGGCATAAAACAGTTCATCCCCAGCAAAAGGGCCCGATATGGGGTAAAAATGTACAAACTTTGCGACCGAGCCACTGGGTACATCTACGCCTTCCGTGTGTATGAAGGGAATGACTCCTAAACTTCATCCCCCTGAATGCCCAGAGTACATTGGAGCCAGCAGAAGAGTGGTCTGGGATCTTGTCTATCCACTGCTTGGAAAGGGATACCATCTTTATGTGGATAATTTTTATACCAGCTTGCCCCTCTTCCGCAATCTTCACCGGAGAGACACCCCAGCATGTGGTACAGTAAGAGCCAATAGAAAGGGCTTCCCGCAAAAACTGGTCAACGAAAGGCTACGCCGAGGGGAGACGGCATCTTTGCGGAACCAGGAGTTATTGGCTGTCAAGTGGAGGGACAGACGAAATGTCCACATGCTGACGACAATCTATAATGACACCTACGTGGAAGTCCCAAGAAGAAACGGCCCAGTCCAGAAACCAGCTTGCATTTACGATTATAATCTGTTTATGGGGGGAGTGGACTTCAACGATCAGATGATTGAACCCTACCTTCCCACAAGAAAATCCCGCCACTGGTATAAAAAAGTGTCCATTTATTTTTTCAGTTTGGCCATGTATAACACTTATGTTATTTACCAAAAAACCACAGAGAACCCCATATCCTATCTCCACTACCAAGAAGTTATTTCTGCCCTTTTGTACCCTGAAAGCCCACCAGAAACTATTCACTCTGATTCCGTGAGCAGACTCCACGAGCGCCACTTTCCTGACAAAATCCCCCCCCCCCGTGAAACAGGCCGCAGACGTCAAAAGAAATGCCGAGTGTGCTCCAGTCACGGAATTAGAAGAGACACCAAGTATTATTGTCCCGATTGTCCTTCCCAACCAGGCCTCTGTATAATTGGATGTTTCCGCCGTTACCATACTTCTCTACATTGCTAGGGAAGTATGGTAAACGTAATTCTAATTTCCTGTCATTTTCCTCCACCCCCCTTATGCCACTGCACTGAAATGTACATACCTCTGCCTTCTCCGGAACCGACCCTGGCCTGTTATACGACCAAGCTTCTGCCTAACGCTAAACATACTTCTGCCTTCTCCGGAACTGACCCTGGCCTGTTATACGACCACGCTTCTGCCCAACGTTAAACTGTACCTACCTCTGCCTGCTCTGGAACTGACCCTGGACTGTTTGACCACGTTTTTTGCCTGCCGCTGTGCTAGTGGGAACACAGGGGTCTCACATATGTGAGGGGCTCCAGAAATGTTTTTCTGGATGAAGAAAACTGATTTTTTAGTTTTCTCATTACCGGATTAGGGTCTGGAGACTCGGAGGCTTCAAAGAGATTTGGGTGGGAGAAGCCTCTACCCCTGTCCCCATTCTTTCCTGGCCTGCTACTTGGATCGTGTTCCTGCTTACTACCAGGACCAATATTTTGGCACTGCTGGCAACGTCTCTACTTGCACTGACCCTGGACTGTATATGGACAGTATCCCTGCCTGTACTGACTATGGACAATATTCCTGCCTGCTGTCTGGACAACTCCATTCACTGTCGCTGACCACGTCCCTGCCTGCTGCCTGGATCAGGGCTCTCCTCCTGTGGACAATTGCACTACTAAAATCACAGGTAATCTTTTGTTTACCCTTTACTCAGCAGAATGTATTTTAGGGTGTAATTCTTGGTATGTTCATGCTATGTGTTAGAAATATGAAGGGCCTTCAAAAATGTGATAGATTGTAAGGAAACTGGATGTGTAATTTATGTCCCTAGAACACCTGATGGTGCTTCTTGGATGTTGGGCCTCTATGTGGTCAGGCTGTGTAAAAGTCTCACACATGTGGTATCGCCATACTCAGGAGGAGTAGCAGAATACATTTTGGGGTGTCATTTTTGCTATGTACATGCTATGTGTTGGAAATATCTTATAAATGGACAACTTTGTGTAAAAAAAAATGCGTTTTCATTTTTTCCCACATTTTCCAAAAACTTCTGGAAAAAAATGAACCGTTCCAAAGACTCATTATGCCTCATAGATTATACGTTGGGGTGTTTGCTTTCCAAAATGGGGTCACTTTGTGGGCGTTTCCATTGTCCTGGTGCTCCAGGGCCTTCAAAAGTGTAATAGGTGGTTGAGAGATTAGATGTGTAATTTATGCTCCTAGAACGCATGAAGTTGCTACTTCAATGTTGGGACTCTGTATGTGGCCAGGCTGTGTAAAAGTCTCACACATGTGGTATCGCCGTACTCAGAAGGAGTAGCAGAATACATTTTGGGGTGTCATTTTTGCTATGTACATGCTATGTGTTGGAAATATCTTATAAATGGACAACTTTGTGTAAAAAAAAATGCGTTATCATTTTTTTCCACATTTTCCAAAAACTTCTGTAAAACCGTTCCAAAGACTCATTATGCCTCATAGACTAAAAAATACCCACTAATTTGGGTTATTTTTACCAAAGATATGTAGCAGTATACATTTTTGGCCAAATTCATGAAGAAAAATTACTTATTTGCAAAGAATTTTAATAGAAATGAAGAAAAATGCATTTTTTTACAAAATTTCCGGTCTTTTTTCATTTATAGCACAAAAAATAAAAAACCCAGAGGTGATCAAATACCACCAAAAGAAAGCTCTATTTGTGTGAAAAAAGGACGAAAATTTCATATGGGTACAGTGTTGCATGACTGAGTAATTGTCATTCAAATTGTGAGAGCACTGAAAGCTGAAAATTGGTCTGGTTATTAAGGGGGTTTAAGTGCCCAGTGGTCAAGTGGTTAAAAAACAAACAAAAAAAAAAAAACCAACAGAAAAACAGTACCTGATAGTTTCTGAGATAAAATTCTTTCATTCCAGGCTGCAATTTTTTGTATGGGACCCAAAACTCCTGGAGTGTTGAACCTGCATTTCCTGAAGATACTTCCGAGAAGTGGAATGTAGCACAAGCTGAACCGTCCCTGTGATATGATGACAAACCTCCTACTGATAAATATAATAAACTGTATTCATAGACATGTCAAATTCTTCAGACAATGGCCCCCAAGTTTTTACAAGATAAAACTGCTTTCACACTGGGGGCGGTAGGGGGCGTCGGCGGTAAAACAGCGCTATTTTTAGCGCTGTTTTACCGCGGTATTCGGCCGCTAGCGGTGTGGTTTTAACCCCCCGCTGGCGGCCAAAAAAGGGTTAAAACCCCTCGTATAGCGCAGCTATAGCCGCGGTATAGCCGCGCTGTCCCATTGATTTCAATGGGCAGGAGCGGTTTAGGAGCGGTGCATACACCGCTCCTTCACCGCTCCAAAGATGCGGCTTGCAGGAGATTTTTTCTTCTCCTGCCAGCGCACCGCTTCAGTGTGAAAGCCCTCGGGCTTTCACACTGAACAAACAGCGGAGGCTGTTTAGGGGCGGTTTGCAGGCGCTATTTTTAGAGCAATAACGCCTGCAAACCGCCCCAGTGTGAAAGGGGCCTAAAGCCTGGTACACACCAGACGAAGTTAGTACAACGATCTCCCCCGCTGAGCTGTTGTGTTCTGACAGGGGGGCGGCCCCCCCCGCCAAAACACTTCGATCAGCGCTCTCTGCCATTAGCTGAGCGCTGATCGGGAGTTGGTCAACTGTTGGTTTTCTAGGATGCTCTCCTGACAGAAGCAGGCCAAATGGCCGGCTTCTGTCGGACAGACCGACATACACACAGGCCGAATGTCAGATGGTTTTTATTGAACCGGCCAATGTCTCCCGACATTCGGCCCGTGTGTATGGTGCTTAATCATTATACACCATCAAATGTCCATGGGGCTTTAACTCATGAAATCAGTTGAAATACAACAAAACCAGTTAAAATAATTTTGTTGTTTAGAAAATAATCTACAGGTGGTGTAGACTTCAAATTGTTAATTTGTCCAGGACTAACAAGCCTAGAAAAATTAGCCCAAGAGCTTACCCTTTAATGCTAAACGTAGAATCATTAAAATGTTATTGCTGGTTGTAAAGGTAACTTTTGCAATAGTTGGTGTCAAAGTGCATGCATCTACAATAACAGAGAGATTGCACCAATTTAAATTGCATAAGTGATGTTCCAGGAAAAAGCCTTTGCTATCCAAAAAGATTACAGAAAGACCACAGTTTTGCATTGAACATACAGACAAAGACCAGACCTTCCAGAAAACTGTGCTGTAGACTGGTGAATGAAAGATGGAGTCATTTGTCCATAGTAACAGTAAACATGTTTGACATAAACTGAAAAGGAGAAAAACCTCATACCAATTGTGAAGCATGGTGGTGGGAATGTTATGTTTGAGGTTACTTTGAGTAAACACTAGTGTATATTTTATGCCTACACACCTGTGTTCCACCGCAGCTACCAGAAAGCCATAGGATGCCAGTTCTGCGCAGAATGAAGAATATATTGATCTGGAACAAAAATGAAAATATGCAAAAACAGCATGATAAAAGGTACCAACTAACAAAACATCCACAGCAGGAAGCTGCTGTCCCCCATTAGGAAATCATTACACATACAGTTGTGTAAAAAAGTATTTGCCCCCTTTCTAATTTTTTTTTTTTTGCATATTTGTCACACTCAAATGACTGAAATCTCCAAATAAATGTTATTATTACACAAAGATAACCCTAGTAAATACAAAATGCAGTTTTTAAATGATGGTTTTATTTATTAAGGCAAAAAAGCTGTCCAAACCTGCTTGGTTTTATGTGAAAAAGTAATTGCCCCCCTAAACCTAATAACTGGTTGTGTCACCCTTGGCAGCAACAACTGCATTTAAGCGTTTGTGATAAATGGCAATGAGTCTTTCACATTTCTGTGGAGCAATTTTGGCCCACTCTTCTTTGCAGAATTGTTTTAATTCAGCCACATTGGAGGGTTTTCCAGCATGAACGGCCTATGTAAGGTCATGATACAGCACCTCAATTGGATTCAAGTCTGGGCTTTAACTAGGCCACTCCAAAACCAAAATTTTGCTTTGTTTGAACCATTTGGAGGTGAACTTGCTGTTGTGTTTCGGATCATTGTCCTGCTGCATAATCCAAGTGCACTTGAGCTTGAGTTCACAAACTGATGGCCGGACATTCTCCTTTAGGATTTTCTGGTAGAGCTCAGAATTCATGGTTCTATCATTATGATAAGTCGTCCAGGTCCTGAAGCTGCAAAGTAGCCCCTGACCATCACGCTACCGCCACCATGTCTGACTGTTGGTTTGATGTTCTTGTTATGAAATGCTGTATTCGTTTTATGCCAGATGTAACGGGACACACATCCAAAAAGTTAAATTTTTGTCTCATCGGTCCACAGAATATTTGCCTAAAAGTCTTGAAGATAATCAAGATGTTTTTTAGTAAATTTGAGATGAGCCTTTGTGTTCTTTCTGGTCAGCAGTGGCTTTGGCCTTGGAACTCTCCCATGGATGTAATTTTTGCCCAGTCTCTTTCTTATTGTTGAACCATGAACACTGATCGTACCTGAGGCAAGTGAGGCCTGCAATTCTTTAGATGTTGTTCTGGGTTCTTTTAAGACCTCCTGGATGAGTCATCGTCATACTCTTGGAGTAATTTTTGTAGGCCGGCCACTCCTGGGAAGGTTGACCACTCTTCCAAGTTATCTCCATTTATGGATAATGGCTCTCCCCGGGCCCAACTGGAGTTCCAAAGCCTTAAAAATGGCTTTGAAACCCTCCCCAGAGTGATACATGTACATTACTTTGTTTCTAACCTGGTCTTTAATTTTTATAGATTGTGGCATGATGTGTGGCTGTTAGCGTGCTTCACTTTGTCAGACAGCTTCTATTTATGTGATTTCTTGATTCAACAGGTCTGGCAGTAATCAGGCCTGCGTATGGCAAGTGAAATTTAACTCGGCTTTCCAAAAAAATATGGTTAATTACAGTTCATTCATGATTTTGGATGGGAGGGGTTCAAACCTGCCTGGCCCTTTTTCACATAGGGCCAGGCAGGTTTAAACAGTTTTTTTCCCTTAATAAATGAAATAATAATTTAAAGACTGCATCTTGGATTTACTCGGGTTATCTTTGTGTAATATTAAAATTAATTAGATAATCTGAATCATTTTATTGTGAGAAATATGCAAAAAAAATTTAAAATCAGGAAGGGGGCAAATACTTTTTCACACAACTGTAATTAACAGAATTTTCCTGGAGAACACTGGGGCACATCACGTCCAACATTAGCTGAGCAAGTTACAAAAATGTTGTACAATACTCAGTGTGGATGTGGAAATGATTTAACTTATGCCGGAAGCTGAATATTCTGTCTTTAATTGTTATACTTGTACAGGTTTATTGATGAAAGATTTATATCACTCTTAATAAACGTAACTTATATTTTCTGAGCATGACACTTCAGCTGAAGCATTCGGGGGGGTCAGATGTGACCTTAAGTCTGACAGTTGCTGCCTAATTCCTGACAATATACACACTCAGGAGATGGGAGGTAGTGTGTGAACTCAGGCAAGCAACTATACACTTTCAGGTGACCTCTGACCCTCTACTTTAGCAATGGCATACCCCATATTTTTATTTTAAGATTCCTCAGCATTGAGATGCACAGTTGGCTCTGCTCTTTGACCACAGGCCTTTGTTTTCTTTATCTTCTTTTGAGGACAACCTACCAGGAGATGTCAGTACTATCTATGGGCCTACCGTTGGTTTTGTGTGGCCATCTAGCCACTACCTCTTTGCGCTACCTCTGCCCCTTTTGTTGGGCTTCTGAGTTCCCCACAGTCCCTGAGGCAGACTGCCCTGGTGACTTCCCTCCTGTAAGATTGCGGTTTAATTCAAACTGATTTACACCTTGTCAATAGCATCCACTACTGATGAAGTGAATTAAAGTCCACAAAACACGTTGAGAAATATAATGAGGTAATTCCACTTACTGGACTCATGTGAGAACACTGCTGAAATAACAGGGTGGAAATTATATGGGATTGAAATAACCATTTATGTAATGTCATTAGTTAAGTAGACTATATTGAACTGTATCCAATCAGCTATATGTATTTTAAACAAATCTCCTACTCATGAAATTCGATTTTTTTCAAAACTATTCTTGTATCAATAAATTGGCAATTTAATTTTTAATTCACTTTGTTGATTGTGTATTTAATGATATGCAGTACCTTCTTAGAGTCTTATGGGCAAACAAATTTTGCTGTAGACCCGGGGACTGCCTGTATCTGTATCAGGACAGTTTTTCACGATCCAACAGACCTTAAGCTGCGTACACACAAGCGGAATGTCCAACAGACAAAGTCCAACGGAAGATTTTCATCGATAATTCCGATCGTGTGTATGCCTCATCTGACTTTTTTTTTTGAAAATTCTGATAGACCTAGAAATGGAACGTGTTCTAAATATTTCCGACGGAACCAATTACTATCGGGAAAACTGCTCGTCTGTATGCTGTTCCGACGGACCAAAAACGACGCATGCTCTGAAGCAAGTATGAGACGGAAGCTATTGGCTATTGCACTTCCTTTTTCTAGTCCCGTCATACGTGTTGTATGTCACCGCGTTCTGGATGGTCGGACTTTGGTGTGACCGTGTGTAGGCAAGACCGCTTGAGCGGAATTCCATCGGAGTTCCGTCGGAGAAACCTTCGGAGTTTATTCCGACGGCAAAACCGGTCGTGTGTATGCGGCATTAGGGTAAATTTTCTGCCGAGTGCTCTGCTAACCTTGAAAGTTTATGTACACCAAGAGGAAGGAAAGGTGTGGGGAAAAAAAACCTTAGAAGCATCAAGTATTAAAAATAGGCTAACTCCCGCATCTGCGGGCACACCCAGATATGACAAAACCACCATATCATGCATCTGCCTTCCAATATCTAGTGGTCTTTGTCAATAGAGCAGAGATAAAAAGCCACTTGTCATTTCTCATGTGGAGGTTGCCTGGCCTATATTTTAAAGCGGATAAGCCTCTAATATAAAACTGAGCCTTTGAAAAGGTCTTCTTTTTTAAATACCCTAAACCCTTTCCTAAAATAACAATAATATGGGGCTGTTATACTGTTGAACGAATCATATTAGCAATACTGAAACAAAAAATTAATTATATTTTAAGTTTTATGTATTCTTGCCCATTTTGGGGTTTTATTACAGTGTTTATCTTAAAATGTATGTATAGTCAACTCTTTTTTTACTTTTAGGTAGAGTAGGGAAGGGTTATAACCCGTATTAAGCTTTTATTGCCGTCTGTGCCACCGCAAGGTCGATTCACCTTCTCAGTTTGCCCTCGTGGCCATTGTTCCTGAGACAGAAAATGATGGAGATCCAAAACTTTACTGCTGGCTTCAGAACAAGAGATAAGTCTTCCAAAAGGGACAACTCAGCAGCTTAGGTCTCCAGCACTGCTCCAATGAATAGTACTGCACAGAGAGCATGAACACTGTTGAGTGGAGCCATGTGCAGGTGGGCGTTGGACCAGTGGAGACTCAGGCTGCTGCAGTGTGTGTAAAAGCAATGGTTTGACTCTCCAATAGAGATGGGCTCAGGCGTGTTCAGGATACTAGTCCCAACCCACCTGCCCGATCCCGCCAGGAAGCTGACACTGCACACTGCTAATCACAGGCATTGAGACATATCCTGGTCTGCAGCTGCACATTTAAGTAAATGTCTCAATGCCTGTGATTAGCGGTGTGCAGTGTCGGCTTCCTGGTGGTATTGGGCAGGTGGTTTGGGACTAGGATCCCGAACACGCCTGAGCCCATCTCTACTCTCCAATGTTCTTCCACCACAGAAAATGTTAACACCTGCTGCAGCAAAAAGCAAGAAAAAAAAACTAAAAAGGTGCATATGTATTACTGAATATACAGTCTGACTGCATTATAGTAATACATGCATAAGGTTCCACTGGGCTTTAATAGTGTGCCCTATAAAATTCCATCCAAAAACAACAGCCTAATACAGCACTGCTTCCGAATTGACCATTGAGCAAAATTGGCAAATGCTGTTTACTATATTATCTATGCTAGAAAAAGACTACTATTCAATAGCTATAACTGGGTCAATTACACCACAATAACCAAAGATTTACATAATTTATCCATAACAGTTGGCTTACCTAAAACTACCAAGCCCATGAGAAAAGATAACAAGTGGTTTCCTGTCCTTGCCCGTCATAAAGTCTCCATTCCATATGACAGGTATCTGAGGGTTAACTGTAAAAAGTGAAATAAACATAACAAACAATAATGTAAAATCCTGCCAACTCAGTAGCTTCTTTGCCAGTGGTGAGTCTACTTTGTAGAACCTTACCAAACTTAAAAAACAAATATATTAAACAATAGGACTGACCAGTGGCTAGCGTGGTTTACCCACACCCAGGTCATAGCAAGTATAGAGTTCCCTTACCCATGGAACTTTAGACCTCTCTGAGTCCCATCCACCAAAGTATACAAGATGTAGTTAGTCCCCTTTGACTGAGAAGTATATGAATGCAGAAAGATTTGGATTTGTTACACTGACAGAGGAATTCCTCATCTAGTTCCTTTCATGTGTCAGACACACACCGTGCAATACAGACAGGTAGGCCATGATTTTTGAAGGCTAGAGGAGTTCAAAAAGGAGGTTTTTCCATACTAGTCATTCAGGAGCCAGCTTAATCAACTGCCTACCAGGCACTTACACCCCCTTCCTGCCCAGGCCATTTTTCAGCTTTCAGCGCTGTCGCACTTTGAATGACAATAGCGCGGTCGTGCTACACTGTACCCAAACAATTTTTTTTTAATAATTTTCTTCACACAAATAAATCTTTCTTTTGGTGGTATTTAATCACTGGTGGGTATTTTATTTTTTACAAAAAAAAAATGCCAAAAATTTTGAAAAAATATGTTTTTTACTTTTTTTCTGTCGGTAAATTTTGTAACTAAGTAATTTTTTGCCTTCATTGATGTGCGCTGATGAGGCGGCACTGATGGGCACTAATAGGCTGAACCGGTGGGCATTGATGGTGGCACTTATGGGCACTGATGAGGTGGCATTTATGGGCACTGATTAGGTGGCACTGATGAGGAGGCACTAATATGCCGCACTTATGGGCACTGATAGGTGGCACTGATATGTGGTACTAATGAGCACTGATGGGCACAGTTAGGTGGCACTGGTGGACACTAATAGGCGGCACTGGTGGGCACTGATAGACGGCACTGATAGGTGGTACTGATGGGCACTGATGGGCATTAATGGGTGGAACTGATGGGCGACACTGATGGGCATTACTTGACAGCAGTGATGGGCATTGATGGGCAGCACTGATAGGCGGCACTGAATTCCCAGCATTGACTGGCATTGCTAATGGGCACTGATTGGTGGCACTGGTGGGCAGAGATTGCTGCCACTGGTGGGCACTGATAGCTGGCAATGGTGGGCACTGATGTGTGATACTATACTGCACTATTGTAATTAGGGCACTAAAGATCAGTGTCCTGATTACATTAATAGGTGTCCCCCTGCATGGAGATGGCGCTGATCGGCTCTCCTCGCCACACACTCTGTCAGTGTGAGGCGAGGAGCGCCAATTACCGGCACTTCCTTGTTTATGTGAGAACGGCTGTGATTGGACACAGCGGAACACATGGTTAAAGAGCCGCGGACGTGGCTCTTTACAGAGATTGGGGTCGCGCCGCTTCCTAGCAACACGGCGTGGCTGTGATTGCCGCGCTGCGCACCCCCGCGGGAGCAGCCATTCTGGGATGTCGTCATATGACAGCGTCACAGAACGAGAGCCGCACCGCCCCGCCGTCTTATGACGGTTGGCGGGCGGCAAGCAGGTAATCTAATCTGTGGTAAAGAAATGAAACCTGGAGTCTGACTGGTTTCTATTGGCACAAAATATTTTTGTGCCCATAGTTTAAGGTACAGTGGAAACACAGAGACCTTTTCAGTTTTTCCTTCTTCCTGCTCCACTGAGTACACAGGTAGTGAAGAAAATCCCCATAGCGGTCACATTGGCATAAATAACCTGACAGGGATTCTGAATATGATCATAGGTATGTAGGTTTTCCATTTTGTCATTGTTTGAGGTGCTATAAAAGGATTGAATGGAAAAGAACATTACTTGATTTGATACACCATGGTTTAAGGTGGCCATAAATGGATCAAAATTTGGCCAGTTCAGCAGGGACCAGCCTTGTTTCAATCAAAGTGTGGCAACTGCAGATAAAAGCCACTCAATAAACAGCTGCAGTGCTTATCTGTGTATTCTGACAGCGGAGGAGTCCCCCCTAAGTCAGAACACAATAGTGCAGCCTGTTTCAGGCTTGGTGTCCATGTATTGAAACCATGGTTTCTATGGAGTAGATGCCTAAAGGACAAGTTCAACTTTAGTAATGTTATCCTTTAAAAAATCCCCCCCTCACCCCATCCAGTGTTCAATCCATCTGGGATAACATTAACCTTTCTCCCTATTTCAGAGACCTTTCTTCACATAAAAGTCCATTACTGTACTCGCGTGCCACAACCCTGTTTATTCCTATGGGTAAGCCTCACTTTGAAAGACCACAGAAGGTGGAATTAATGGGGCTTAAGTACAGCCAAAATAAAAGCACCAGAATCAGCACAAGTGACATAACTTACAGTAAGTAGGATGTGTCCCTTGTGCTAATGCTTCGACTATTAGGTGAAATCTTTCTCTGTCCATGTACACCCAACCCCACAATCTTGAAATGCGGTGGGGGTTAAAAGAACTTCGGGTCTGTCAAAGGCGCTCATCAAATGAACCCAAACTATGCCCGTCCCTTTCCATCCAGATTTGATATTCATAGAAACCGTACTACAGCTTCTATGAATGAAAAGTAATCTATAAATGGAGGACGGGAGGATAATTGATTTCACACAGAACAGACATCAGCACAAGGGACACATGCTACTGACTATAAGTTACACCCATTGTTTTGACTTTTGTCCTTTTTATTTGGCTGCACTTAGGCTTTTAGGCTCCCTTCACATCTAGGCATCCCGAATCATGGCAAATCGCAGGACTCCAGAACTTCTTTTGGGTGACAGGCGTGCCGCAATTCTGTTTGTGTGATATTACCGCGATTCATCGGGCGACAACTACGGCAAAATCGCACCGCTATTGGGGTGCCATTGGAAGTGACGGGGATCGCCATTTGCCGTGATTGAGGATCACCCATGATCTGGGATGCCCAGATGTGAACAGAGCCTAAAGCAAGGCTTCACTAAAGGTGAATTTGTCTTTTAATTAAACTGCTGCAGAGAAGAAATGACATGGTTGGGGGCAGAAAGGGCAGTGACATCACTAAAGGGATTAGCCAAACTTTAAAGTGATTGTAACTCTAAAAAAAAAAAAATGAGATCCTGTTTCCTTATAGCAGGTTAAACAGCACAGTGCTTGTGCTGTCTAACCTGTCCCTCTGGATTCTGTAAAAAATCCGGCTGATCCTGTCAGTTTCTGCCCTCCCACCTGTAAATTGACCAAGGTTTATCATGGCTGCTGAGCCCTGACACTGTGGTCAGTTTACGTGCCTCTGTCATCCGCAGCCCTGCTCTCTGCTCTCCCCCCTCCCCTCCCTGCCTGTCAGCTTGGGAGTCTGTGAGAGCTGTCTTCGCCCCCCACACCCTCGGTTGCTGTTAGAAGAAAATGAAGCTTCTAAAAAGTTTACTACCAGCCCCTCTCTTTTAAGATGCCATCCTGCACTATGTAGTTGTTGGTTAGAAACAAAACTTTTAAATACCTTTTTGTCATGTAACTTCAGGCCTACATGGTGGTCACGTGACCTCCAGGCTCTAGAGGGAGATCTCGGCCCCTCCCGCTGAAGCCCTGGATCGGAGTATTAGAGTGGCTGGGAGTCATGTGACCGGCTTGAAGCTACATGACAAAAAGGTATTTAGAGGCTTTGTTTCTAACAAACAGTTACATAGTTCAGGATAACAGCTTAAAAAAGGGGGACTGGCAGTGAATCATGGTGTAGGGTTACAAACCCTTTAAGTAGGGGTTTCCAGAAAATACCTTATTTTATTCACCATGTTTCAGTGGTGTCACCTGTTAGAAGTTATCTTCTGACCTGGATTGCCTTGGGATACTATGCTGATGGTGGAAATAAGAAGGCACTAAAGGATGTAACATGAATGTAGCATGTCTTTCACTAGGTTTGCAAACATTATGCATGTCATTGTGTGCCTGAAGTTCTTTCTTAATAAAGTTTTCAAAAGTTTAAAAAGGGAACAAAAAGCCCAACCAGCTGTGTTTGACTGCTATGAATAGTAATTTAGAAAAAATGCATCCTCTCCTTGCACCCAAGCAATGCTGCCCTCCCAAAAAAATTACCCTTGGCCACCACTGGTTGTTTCTCCTTTTACTATCCACTCTCAGGCTGGGGGCTGAATCTGTTAGTATTACTTAAAACCCAATCCTGGGCAAAAAAAACGTGCTCATTACTGTACATTTTATTCTTCCTAGGTGTAATATCTACCTTATTTCTCACTCAAGCATTCAGAGAGGTCCCTCCACGGCTGTATCCAGTCCTGCCAAGCCTCCTCTCTAAGGTGTTGCAGGCAGCAGGTACACTCCTGTCTCCTCCATGTACAATGCAGGGTTAATAACCATGCATTGTATATAATGATGCTAAAGTGCCACCTGGCCTTGGACAGCCCAGAGTGCGCGAGGGGGAGAAGGACAGCGTTTGATCCAGCTTGATCAGCGGTAATGTAGCTTTCTCATCTCCCCCTAGACATAATGAGTATTTAACCCTTGCAGTGCAGGGGGCCCACTGAGAAGTTTTTTTTAATTCCAGCCCAGAATGGACTTTAACTGTAATACAAAAAAGCAGGTCTCCCCATCTGTCAGATAGGGCTGTCCTGAGTGCCACAGTTGTGTAAATCTCAGAATTGTGATTGGGATTGTGAGAAACAAATCTTGTTTTAGCAAGTAAAACAGCTCCTCTATCTGTATTTCACCTAGTGCTCAGTGTATTGAAGGTGATGCATTCCGAGTATTATAGAAAACCATTATTCCTGAATGGTGCAATTGGAATGCAAAGTTCTGAGAAAATATTAAATGGTCTCATATGCAGATAGGACCACTGAAAGTTTTTTGAAACTTTTGGAAACCCCATTAAAAGCAACAACTGGCTGACAGCTCCCACAGATATTTGTGGCCGCTCGTGTGTAATTACTCATGGAGCCTGCATCCAGAGCTGATCATTCGCAGGTAATCACTGCTTGAGCAATCCTATGTGAGTGGGCACGATTAACTGTGGGAGCTGTCAGCCTTCTATTGCTTTCAATGGGCTTTCTCCTGCAGCTAATTGCTGGGGTTCCCAGGTCTAAGCTTGTAAGCACTTGGTGGAGATGGGCTTGAGCATGTTCAAAATCCAACATGCCCGATCCCGCCAGGAAGCCGACACTGCACACGGCTAATCACAGGCACATGAGAAATTTCCTGTTCTGTGCAGCTGCAGATCGGCAAATGTCTCACTCCCCGTGATTAGCTGTGTGCAGTGTCGGCTTCCTGGTGGGATTGGGCACGTGGGATTTCAAACACGCCCGAGCATATCTCTACTAACAAGCAGGGCCCTCAGATTCCAACTGTATTTAGGTCCCTTTCACACATACGGATCGTTTGTCTGTTTTTCATCCACCGGTTGACAGATAAAAAAATGGACATCAATGCATTCCAATGGAAATATGGATGACAACGGATGATCATCTATTTTTATCCGCTTCCGTCAACATCCGTTTTTTTGAACCGATGAAAGCCCTACTTTTTACCTGTCAAAAAAAAAACAGATCTGACAAGAAACGGATGTAAACTGACAAATGGTCAGTTTTTCATCAGTTTTTGCATTGGTTGTCAGGAGCAACCAGCCACTGGGGGGGGGGGGGGGTGTTGTGGCAGAAAATGGCAGGAGAGCAGTATAGCAGTATATACACTGAGGAAGGGGAAGTCTATCAGCACAAGGGACGCATGCTACTGACTGTAAGTTACACCCATTGTTTTGACTTTTGTCCTTTTTTATTTGGGCTGCACTTAGGCTTCGTTCACATCTAGGCATCCCGGGGGGTGTCCTACGTAAGTTCAACTTTCAGATTGTTCTGTAAAGGTGACCTTACCCTTTAATGACTAAACCTTTTTCTGGCACTTGTTGGTTACAAGTTAAAATCAGTATTTTTTGCTAGAAAATTTACTTAGAACCCCCAAACATATACACACACACACACACATATATATATATAACAGAGACCCTAGAGAATAAAATGGCGGTTGTTGCAATATTTTATGTCACACGGTATTTGCGCAGTGGTCTTTCAAACACAGTTTTTTGGGAAAAAATACACTTCCGTGAATTAAAAAAAAAAAACTATAAAGTAAAGTTAGCCCAATTTGTTTGCATAATGTGAAAGATGATGTTACACTGCGAGAATCGTGATCTTTATTCTAAGCAAAAAAATTGTGATTCTCATTTTATCCAGAATCTTGCAGCTCTAATGTAAACCAAAAATTTGACTCAAGTGGTTAATTGGATGTAAAGAACTGATGTAAAATCTGATGTAAACTGATCAGTTTTTTCTTTAAAAAAAAGGTGACTTAACTGATGAAGGCATGTGTGAAAGGGGCCTTAAAGCGGAGTTCCAATGACATATAGACATTTTTTTTTGTTCAATGCATATATTAACATTATAATATACACTAATGGCACTCAGTATTCTCATACATTGCGCAGCTACATTTACTATTTTCGAACAAAAAGCACCTTATATTTTTCTTTGTTGACAGTTCCCATCCTGCTTGTGGGCATGTGAAGCCCACAAGCATAATCTTTCCTGGGACACGGTGCTGCTGAATAACCAGCAATATGGACAGCTTGCATCGCAGGAAATGTCTCAGGTTGCCATAACAACGGGCGTTGGAAGTGCCCGCCCCCATTGTGATGGCAACATCTCGCGATGATGAGTGGCGGCGATCAACACCGCCTCCTGGCTCCCAGGAGACAGTGCGCCGCCGGATATGATGGAGATATCCGCGGGTGGGAGAAGGCGGAAGCAATATGGAAAAGCTTACAATCATGGTAAGCTACCTGAAAAAAAATAAAATAAATGCACATTCCTGAAAATATGGCCGGTAATATATAGATTGAGAATAAGTTTATAAAGTGGGTGGAACTCCGCTTTAAAGTGTATTGTATTTATACTGTCTACCCTCAAGTTGTAAAACGCTGAGTAAACCGTCGGCGCTATATACACTATCTCACAAAAGTGAGTAAACCCCTCACATTTTTGTAAATATTTTATTATATCTTTTGATGTGACAACACTGAAGAAATGACACTTTGCTACAATGTAAAGTAGTGAGTGTACAGCTTGTATAACAGTGTAAATTTGCTGTCCCTTTAAATAACTCAACACACAGCCATTCATGTCTAAACCGCTGGCAACAAACTTGAGTACATAACGGGGTACTTTGAAGCTGTAGTCGGCTTAACCACTTAAGGACCGCCCGCCGTCTATATACGTTGGCTCTTTGAAATGGAATATCGTTGCTATGGCAGCAACTAGCTGCCATAACCCACTTCTTCAGCGGGCAGTCCTCTTTAAGATAAAAGTGGTCTCAGCAGCGGATTCACCGCAAGATTACTTTTATCGGTGCCGGGAGAGGCAATAATTCTAGCACTAGACCTCCTCTAATTTAAAACATGCAACCTGTAGAATTTATTTAACGTCCTTAGGGAGATTTTTAAGGGTAAAAGTTTGTCGCCATTCCACGAGCAGGCGCAATTTTGAAGCGTGACATGTTGGGTATCAATTTACTCGGCATAACATTTTCTTTTACATTATAAAAAAAAAAATCAGGCTAACTTTACTGTTTTCTTATCTTTTAATTCAAAAAAGTGTATTTTTTCCAAAAAAAGTGCGCTTGTAAGACTGCTGCACAAATACAGTGTGACTGAAAGTATTGCAACGACCGTCATTTTATTCTGTAGGGTGTTAGAAAAAAAAATTATATATATATATATATATATATATATATATATATATATATATATATATGGTCATATGGTGTGACCAAATCCCCATATTATTGCTTATTTGCTTAATATGTTCAGGTGCTTTAAATAGCCTTGCAGGATTTAAATGTCATTTTTGTATGTGTACACTGTAATATTTTATTTCTTCAGTGTTGTCACATGAAAAGATATAATAAAATATTTACACTTTTGTGAGATACTATAAACCCTGTAAAATAATAATAATAATATACGGCCCCATTCCTAAGTGTAAATTGGGCCATACAGAAAAAGCTACCTTCATAAATTTCTTCAGTACTAACAATAGTAAAACGAACCAAAGCACAGCCATCAACAAGTCGTATTTATTCTAAAAAAAATATTGACTTCCAAACCTACACTGCCATTTCCTGTGCAGTGATGCTAATCAGTGGAGCCCCTAACAGCCTGATGTCCCACACATTGTATATAACAATCCAGTTTCTAACATAGCTTGCAGCGCCACCTGGCGGCATGTTTGGAGTTCGCTCCTCCGAACTCTAGCACACAATAAACAAACCAGCCGGTGTTTCATCAGATTTGGCGACCCGTCAGAATGTGTAACGGAAGTGACGTTTTGTCGCCGCCATCTCGCTACACCCTGCACTCCTCCATAGTAAGTATACACTTAAAAGCGGAAAGCGGACATCTTGTTACACCCACCGGAGTTTTGCATTTTTCACCTATTTTTAACAGTAAACGGAGGCTATATCGTGAAATACAGTACTTAGAACTCCGTTTGAAAGTTTAGATGTTGAATTTTAAAAGCAGCGAACTCCTGCCAGATTAGCAAACCTGTGAGAAGAGCAGGCTTGCCGCTGCTTTTAAAATTCAACATCTAAACATTCATACAGAGTTCTAAGTACTGTATTTCACGATATAGCCTCCGTTTACTGTTAAAAATAGGTGAAAATGCAAAACTCCGGTGGGTGTAACAAGATGTCCGCTTTCCCCTTTTCAGTGTATACTTACTATGGAGGTGTGCGGGGTGTAGAAAGATGGCGGCGACGGAACGTCACTTCCGTTACACATTCTGACGCGTCGCCTAATCTGACGAAACACCCTGCTCTCCGTTAGAGTCATGACATGATTCTTAGTTACCGTTGATTACTGACGCTCCATACTGGGCAGTTTTGCTGTTCCAGCCGCGTGCACCGATCAAACCAGCGAGGTACTGTTGCCGGGGAATCCATGAAGTAGACTGGCTCTGACTAGGATCGGGTCTGCAGGGGTAGAAGAGCCGGAAGAAGCTGCCCTGTACACAAATACACAATTCAGTACCGAGTGACAACACCGAGATGGTTGCTCCTAGCCCCGCCCCCTCCTGTAGTCACCTCTTTTCCAGGTCCCACCATGACATCTGTGCAGCCAACCGGGTGCGGACCTGTTGCAGGGGGAAGCTTTAGAGACACCAGGTTCCCCATGTCTGTGTAGCTGGGAGAGAGGAGAGTCCAGGACTCAGCACAAAGTCCACCACACTAATGTCTAATGATTTCCTTCTGTGATGGAGGGATGGACTTCCAGAGTCTAACCCAGGAACATGCATGCGCTAGAACCAAGTGTTTCCCCACAACCTGATCTATGGCATCAAGTCCTCTGTGTCCCTGCAACAAATTGTGCTATTAAAGTGATACAAAACACACACACTGTTTAACCACTTCAGCCCCGGAAAGATTTACCCCCTTAACGACCAGGCCCTTTTTTTTTTTACGACACGGCACTGCGTCGCTTCAATACAGGGCACTTTCACCCTTTTTCTACCCAGGCCAATTTTCAGCTTTCAGCGCTGTAACAGTTTGAATGACAATTGCGCGGTCATGCTACACTGTACCCAAATGAAGTTTTTATCATTCCCCCCTACAAATAGAGCTTTCTTTTGGTAACGTTTGATCACCTCCTGCGGCCTCCGACAATTTTGAAAAAAAAAACAATTTTTTTTACCTTTTGCTATGATAAATATCCCCAATTTAAAAAAAAATAAAAAGAAATTTTCCTCAGTTTAGGCCGATATGTATTCTACATATTTTTGTTTAAAAAAAATGCAATGAGCGCATAGTGATTGGTTTTATAGCGCCTACAAAATAGGTTATTGATTTATGTCATTTTTATTATTATTTTAATTTTTTTACTAGTAAAGGGTGATGATCTGCGATTTTTATCGTGACTGTGACATTGTGGCGGACAGATCGGACACTTTTGACACTTTTTTTAAACCATTGACATTTCTACAGCGATCAGTGCTATAAATAGCCACTGATTGCTGTATAAATGTCACTGGCAGGGAAGGGGTTAACACTAGGGGGGCAATCAAGGGGTTAAATGTGTTCTAACTGTGGGGGATAGGACTGACTGGGGGAGGAGACCGATCGGTGCTCCTTTATACTAGGAACACACGATCTGTCTCCTCTCCCCTGACAGGACCTGGATCTGTGTGTTTACACACACACACAGATCCACGTTCCTGCTCTGTCACGAGCGAACGCGGTGCCAGGCGGACATCGCGGGCACCCAGTCGCTGTACCCAAACAAAATTGATGTCCTTTTTTTCCCACAAATAGAGCTTTCTTTTGGTGGTATTTGATCACCTCTGCGGTTTTTATTTTTTGCGTTAAAAATAAAAAAAGAGCGACAATTTTGAAAAAAAAAAAAAATATATATATATATTTTACTTTCTGCTATAATACATAATAAATATATAAAAAAACAAATTTATTCATCAGTTTAGGCCAATATGTAGTCTACATATATTTGGCAAAAAGAAAATCGCAATAAGCTTATAAAGAGAGAAAGATTGGGCTTTGGACTTTATTGGCACAATAATCACTGTAGTTGATATAATTAAAAATCCAATTTATTAAAGATTATTTAAAAATATAAAAAGACAAAGACAGAAATCAGTTCATGGCCATACGTTTACAGTATATACACTCCATACAAAGCTCTGTATTGTAGACGTCAGTTGTACAATCGTTGTAATAACCAATTTACATACAGTTGTATTGTAATTGAGAGGGAGCTATGCAGGGATAGTAATCAGTGACAAGGACTTGCTCAACATGTTGCACGCCAGAGCGCTTCTTCAGGAGCACAGAACAGATCACTAGAATATATAAGACATACAGTAAATAAAATGAGAGGGAATGAAAAAAGCTACATGAATATAACTAAATAATCGAAATATTGTACATTTGGTATTACTGCTATTGAGGCCCAACAGATGGTACTAATACATCATCCGGGTAGTATTCATATACCATGGGGACGTATGTAACATAGTAGTGATGTTCATTAATATGTAAGACTAGGTATGTCTATTTGAATGGAGAAGGGTTTGTGGGTGCTGAGAAAAAAGGGAAGAAAGAAAAAAGGGAAAGAGCAAGAGGAAAGAAGGGAATAGAAGGGGGGGGGGGGCAAGGAGGGGAAAGAGATAGAGGGAAGGGAGGGAAAGAAAGACTGGAAATAGAAGAGATGCGGAGAAAGGGGAAGTAAAAGAGAAGGGGGTGAGGAAGGAAGGGAATGATGGGATATGGGAAAATTGGGGGGAAAAAGGGAGAGAAGAGGGAAAGGGAAAGAGAGGAAGTGAAGGAGTGAGTTGTGTAGATATAGTCAAACAAAAGGGCCCTCTGAGGGTAAGAGGATAATTGCTCTACCAATATAAAGATATAAGATCATAATTGTATCTATATATATATATATATATATATATAACTCATAAGTGTCTTTGTAAAGAAGGGGCCCTATATGATGACAAAAAGATTTTTTTCATATATTATTATCATGTATATAGAGAATGGGCCGGTTAAGAAGACCTTTTAGTCCCGTAATGCAGTATGGCGATGTATTGCCAATACATGAGCACATATATGTATACCAATGATCCTAAATATATTAAAGGGGCATCCTATATAGTTAATAATAATGATAATTGATCCGTACTTTATTAACCTACTAAACAATATATATCCAAAGCAGTAAAAGATCATTGTTGGTATTGATTTTAATTATATATCCAAAGCAGTAGAAAATAATTGTAGATATTAGTTTTTGAAGTTTAAATTTTAAAAATATACTACAAACGTTGCGTATGTCTATTAATTGTCTACGTAGGAAAAAAGGATCTTTACTTACCATGAAAGTGTTTAGTGAATTGGAAAGTATATGTACGCACAACAGGAATAAAAAGTGTGTCTCCACTAGATCTCTGGACATTCAGCCATCTAATGCTGAGGTAGACCCCAATAAGTGTGTAGCCAGGAGAAGTATCAGCTAGTATCAGTCTTACATATTAATGAACATCACTACTATGTTACATACGTCCTAGGGGTGCAACGGATCGTCATCGATCCGTGATCCAATCCACGGTGGTTGATCCGTACGGGACACCCGCAATCCGCGGAGCGCTCTGTGGCCTCGGCCATAGAAAAGGTCGCGGCTTCGGCCTAGCTCCGGAGCGGCGGCCATCTTGGTACACCCGGCGGCCGTTTAGCACGTGATCGCTCCGTCAAATGACGGAGCGATCACTTGTAACAAACCGGCATCATGTCACAACGCCGGTTCCTCTCTCCCCTCTGTGTACTGATCTATACAGTGAAGGGGAGAGATCGGATGGCAGCAGTGCCAATGCCCTGCCAATACTCTGCAATGCTCTGCTGCAATACCCTGCCAATACTCTGCAATACCCTGCCAATACTCTGAAATGCCCTGCCAATACTCTGCAATGCCCTGCTGCAATACCCTGCCAATACTCTGCCATACCCTGCCAATAGTCTGCCATACCCTGCCAATAGTCTGCCAATACCCTGCCAATAGTCTGCCAATTCCCTGGCAATAGTCTGCCAATACTCTACTAATATACCCGCCAATACCCTGCCAATACCCTGCCACACCCTGCCAATAGGGAGATTGTGGATATTACAGTGGGGGAGATTTTTTTTTTGTTGATCCGAAAATGATCCGAACCATGACTCCTGATCAGAGGAACATTCCGAACCGTGAGTTTTTTGATCCGTTGCACCCCTAATACGTCCCCATGGTATATGAATACTACCCGGATGATGTATTAGTACCATCTGTTGGGCCTCAATAGCAGTAATACCAAATGTACATTATTTCAATTATTTAGTTATATTCATGTAGCTTTTTTCATTCCATCTCATTTTATTTACTGTATGTCTTATATATTCTAGTAATCTGTTCTGTGCTCCTGAAGAAGCGCTCTGGCGTGCAACATGTTGAGCAAGTCCTTGTAACTGATTACTATCCCTGCATAGCTCCCTCTCAATTACAATACAACTGTATGTAAATTGGTTATTACAACGATTGTACAACTGACGTCTACAATACAGAGCTTTGTATGGAGTGTATATACTGTAAACGTATGGCCATGAACTGATTTCTGTCTTTGTCTTTTTATATTTTTAAACAATCTTTAATAAAGTGGATTTTTAATTATATCAACTACAGTGATTATTGTGCCAATAAAGTCCAAAGCCCAATCTTTCTCTATATGTACTATGTTAGGACGTGGCACTTAGCACTATCTATGTATCCACATTACCACTATGTGTTGATACCTCATTAATTCAATAAGCAATAAGCTTATATTGATTGGTTTGTGCAAAAGTTATAGCGCCTACAAAATAGGGAAAAGATTTATGGACTTTTATTTTTTTAAATTGTTTTTACTGGTAATGGCGGCAATCTGCGATTTTTAGTGGGACTGCGACATTGCGGTGGACAAATGCGACCCCAAGTGACACTTTTTGGGGACCAATGACACCAATACAGTGATCAGTGATAAAAAAATGCACTGATCAATGTATAAATGACACTGGCAGGGAAGGGGTTAACACTAGGGGCGATCAAGGGGTTAACTGTGTTCCCTGGGTGTGTTCTAACTGTGTGGGGGATGGGCTTAATTAGACAACACAGAGATCACTGTTCCTGATCACTAGGAACAGCAGATCTCAGTATTGTCCCCTGTCAGAACGGGAATTACATAGGCAGATCCACATTCTGCCTCTGTGTACCACGATCGAGGGTGGCCAGCGGACATCGAGTCAGACGGACTCGAGCCCGCGAAAACGCTTTTCGCAGTATATATGCAGAGGGCAGTCGGCAAGTGATTAATTTACATTGTCCCTTTTATTTCGGTATTTGGATGATAGCACTGTAATTATTTATTTATTTTTTTAACCACTTCACGCCCGTGCTATAGCAGAAAGACGGCTGCAGCGCGGACGCTAACTGCCAGCTGGCCATCCCTGGACGTCCTGCTGTTTACTTCCGCGATGCACGCTCCCGGGGGCGCGCATCGGGGAAGGTCTGTGCTGGCCGTGTCCCTTGGACACAGCCAGTCACAGATTGCCGTAAACGGCCAATCACAGCGGCCATTTACAGTGTGATTGGCGGTGACAATGAGAGATGATCTCATATATAAACATATGAGATCAGCTCTCATTGCCGGCTCTCCCTCCTCACACAGAGACAGCGTGTGAGGAGGGAGAGCGAACCGCTGCAGCGGTGAGTGTAAAAAAAAACAAAAAAAAAGTCACGTCACTGCCATCTGTCCCCACTGTCATCTGTCCCCACTGTGAGTGTCACGTGCCATCTGTTATCAGTGTCACGTGTCATCAGTGCCACGTATCAGTGGCATCTGTCATCAGTGTCACGTGGCATCAGTGCCACGTATCAGTGCCATCTGTCATCAGTGCCACATATAAGTGCCATCTGTCATCAGTGTCATGTGTCATCAGTGCCACATATTAGTGCCATCTGTCATCAGTGCCATGTATTAGTGCCATCTGTCATCAGTGCCACGTATTAGTGCCATCTGTCATCAGTGCCACATCAGTGTCATCAGTGCCACGTATCAGTGCCATCTGTCATCAGTGCCACATCAGTGCCATCTGCCATCAGTGCCACATCAGTGTCACGTGTCATTGCCCTGGTGCTCCAGGGCCTTCAAAAATGTAATAGGTAGTCAACAAGTTAGATGTGTAATTTATGTTCCTAGAACACATGATGGTGCTCCCTGCACGTTGGGCCTCTGTATGTGGCCAGGCAGTGAAAAAGTCCCACACATGTGGTATCATAATACTCAGGATGTATTTTGGGGCGTTATTTGTGGTATACACATGCCATGTGAGGGAAATAACCTATTACAATGACAATTTTGTGGGGAAAAAAATAAAAAAAATCTTCATTTTGCAAAGAATTGTGGGAAAAAATGACAACATTAAAAACCTCACCATGCATCTTACTAAATACCTTGGAATGTCTACTTTCAAAAAAGGGGTCATTTGGGGGGTATTTGTACTTTCCTGGCTTGTTAGGGTCGCAAGTGCATCAGGTGTGATCAATTTTTTATGATTTGCACCACAGCTTGTAGACTCTCTAACTTTCACACGGACCAAATAATATCCACTAATTTGGGTTATTTTTACCAAAGATATGTAGCAGTATAAATTGTGGCCAAAAGTTATAAAGAAAAATTAATAATTTGCAAAATTTTATCACAGAAACTAAGAAAAATGCATTTTTTTTTCAAAATTTTCGGTCTTTTTTCATTTATAGCGCAAAAAACAAACAAACCCAGAGGTGATCAAATACCACCAAAAGAAAGCTCTATTTGTATGAAAAAAAGGACAAAAAATTCATTTGGGTACAGTATTACATGACTGAGTAATTGTCATTCAAAGTGTGAGAGCGCTGAAAGCTGAAATTTGGTCTGGGCAGGAGGGGGTTTTAAGTGCCCAGTAAGCAAGTGGTTAAACAGAATGTTCCTTTATTGAAATTTGGGCATGGTACAACAATAATACAAGAGACATGTAAAATAGCAAAGTCACATGATATACATATGCAGTTGGAATGGAGCATAGTTCACACATCCAGATCTTACAAAACCAACATAGGGTACCAATATTCCAACAGCAAGGCCCTTAAACATACGTGGGAAGGAGACCTGAGAGAGTGCTACAGCCGCAGACTTACCCAGGGAAAGGCAGCAGGGTGTAACCCCCTCCTATGCAGTCCACGGCTGCCACACTCTATCATACTTCATAGGGCAATTCCTGCTAAGATATGTCATTTTATACATAGGAATTGCAGTTTATAGACTATTGATTTCCCACAAGACTGCGGTGGGACGGGAACGGGAATTCCACTTAAGGATAATCTCTCACTTAGCATAAAACAGTAGATAAAAAATTAGCAGTTTGGTATATCTGGGCCTCTGATCATCATCTTGGACACTTAGTAGCAACAACTCAGAGGTAAAGAAAAAAACTAACATTCATCCATGTGAAATAACGGTGACAAATTGTAGAAAGTCGTGAAAGATCCTCCAAACAATGTGCATCCAACTGCACACCCAAGTGAGTAAGTAGCCTGCTTACCAGCTATCCGTGACTGCTAAAAAGCAATCTCACCCAGTCAAGACTTGGGCTAGCAGATTCACAGACTTGAGTGACACTGTCCTAGCTGTGGTTCCAGACATCTTTAAGCACTTCAGCCAGGGGCGGATCCAGAGTCTAGTCTCGGGAGGGGCACTGCCAGAAAATATTTTTTTTGGGGTACATCTATCGGGGAAATGGCTGGTGTTGGCGCTTCAATCATCACGGCACCATGGTTGTTATGGTGTCAGGATGATTGAAGCGCATTATTACTATAATTACATTGTTATAAAAAATTAAATAGTTTAACTCACCACAATGCAGAATCAGTGGGAGCCCCAAGTGTGTCACTTGCCACGTCACCTGTCACTAGATGCAGATTGTCACTTGCCACGTCGCTTGTCACCAGATGCAGATTGTCACTTGCCACGACGCCTGCCACGTTGCGGATTGTCATTTGCCACGTCGCCTGCCACTTTGCGGATTGTCACTTGACACGTCGCCTGTCACCAGATGCAGATTGTCACTTGCCATGTCGCCTGTCACCAGATGCAGATTGTCACTTGCCACGTTGCGGATTGTCACTTGCCACCTGCTAAGGGTGGTCTCTTGTGTCCCAGAGACAGGCAGCAGAGAGATGATGTAATCTCTCTGCTGCCGCAGCTGCCTGCATGGAGGGGGGGAAGTTGAACTGCAGGGATGCAGGGCGGACGCCGGGCGGTGAGAGATGATGTCATCTCTCTGCTCCCCCGCCCGCCGGCTCCCTGATTGGCCAGCAGGCACAGGCCGCCCACAAACACATTGAGCGGCGGCTCTCCCTCAGTCACCGAGCCGCCCGGCGGCTCTCCCTCAGTCACCGAGCCGCCCGGCGGCTCCCTCAGTCATCGAGCTGCCCAGCGGCTCTCTGTCACGAAGCCGTCCGCCTCCTCTTTCACTCACGGAGCCGCCCGGCGGCTCTCTCACACACCCTGCTCTCACAGTCACCTGCATTTCTCGGAGGGGGCAATTGCCTCGTTGCCCCCCCCCCTGGATCCGCCCCTGACTTCAGCCCACAAAGATTTTACCCCCTTCCTGACCAGAGCACTTTTTGCGATTCGGCACTGCGTTGCTTTAACTGACAATTGCGCGGTCGTGCGACGTTGTACCCAAACAAAATTGACGTCTTTTTTTTTCCCCACAAATAGAGCTTTCTTTTGGTGGTATTTGAAACATCAGAAAGAAAGGAACAATACAGAAACACAAATAATTTAAACACAAGGCAAGGTGGGTGGGTAGTTGTGGATGGAAGAAGGAGAGATGGACTTCAGTAGAAAATATTGACAATTGTTTTTTTATCTCTGCGTTTTTTATTTTTTGCGCTATAAACAAAAAAAGAGGAACAATTTTGAAAAAAAAACATAAAAAAAAAAAAAAATTCTCAGTTTAGGCCGATATGTATTCTTCTACATATTTTTGGTAAAAAAATCGCAATAAGCGTATATTGGTTTTGCGCAAAGGTTATTGTGTCTACAAAATATGAGATAGATTTATAGCATTTTTCTTATTTTTTTTTTTTTTACTAGTAATGGCGGCGATCTGCGATTTTTATCCGGACTCGGACAATTTTGACACATTTTTTTGACCATTGGCATTAATACAGCGATCAGTGCAATAAAAATGCATTGATTACTGTAAAAATGTCACTGGCAGTGAAGGGGTTACCCACTAGGGGGCGATCAAGGGGTTAATGTGTTCCCTAATGTGTGTTCTAACTGAAGGGGGAGGGGACTGACCCGGTGGTCTCACACTCGCATCAGCTCCGGGGGCGAGCAGCGGGCGTGCGCGCCCCTAGTGGCCGCCTTTGGAGCCATTCTGTCGCAGTATAACTGCAGGGGCTGGTCAGCAAGTGGTTAATGGTCTTGGGGAGACCGATTTCCCTGTGCCACAACGGGCTAATGGGACAACCTATTAGGTTGGTGAAACCTTCGTCTAGCCACCGTCAAAACCCTGAGCGTGGTACTAGTGGGATGTGGGAGGTCAGGATAAGCTCGTTGTCCACGATATACCGGATTGCCCACCTCCCCCAGGGAGCCCAGGACAGCAGCCTCAAGGCATACCGCCGCGTTCATCCTGGATTGCATGAACCACCATCTTACAGTTACTAGGATAGCAGCCCAAAAGTAGACCCGAAGGTCAGGTAGTGCCAGTCCACCACACCGTACTGGGAGAGTTAGTGTCGATCTCGCCAATCTTGGGACAGCCCCCCCCCCCAAAATAAAGTCTCCCATACACCGCTCCAGGACCCTAAAGAAGGAATTGGGCAGCCAGGTAGGGCAGATCTGAAAGACATACAGGAATTTGAGGAGAAAAATCATTTTGAGGAGATTGATGCCTCCCAACAAGTTCAGCGGCAGGGACGACCATCCAGCACACTTCGCCCGGAGTTGGGACAACAGCAGGAGTATATTGAGGTCGGAAAACCTGACCGGGTCCCTCCCAACCTGGATGCCAAAGTATCTACACTGTTCCACCCACACCAACTGTGTAGCCTGCGCCAGGGGGTCAAGAGGAAACAACGTGGACTTGTCCCAATTAGTATGTATCCCTGAAATGTTACTGAATTCGTTAAACAGGGTCAGGGCCTCCGCAAGAGAACAATCAGCGTCTTGTAGATAAAGGAGAGCATCGCCTGTGTATGAAGATATCTTCTCTTCCAGCGGTCCCACCCTCAGCCCATTAACCGATTCTGAATCCTGAATGCAAATTGCCAAAGGCTCCAAGGCTAGGGCAAAGAGGAAGGGGGACAAGGGGCATCCCTGTCGGGTTCCCAGCTGTAACGAAAAAGATGCAGAGAGTGTATAATTGGTGCGAATTCGGGCTCTAGGGGACCTGTATAGCATCTTTAACCACCAAAGGAACTTGGGCCCCAACCCAAATCTTTTCATCACCTCCCGAAGGAAGTTCCATTCTACCGAATCGAACGCCTTTTCGGCATCTAAAGACGCTATAACCTGTTGTCCACTGTTATCATGAGTGATAGAGTGATTCAGAAAGAGGCAGCAGAGGTTAATCTCTGTACCCTTCACAGGCATGAACCTCGTTTGATCCACATGGATTACATGCTCGAGTACACCAGATAGACTATTGGCCAATATTTTCGCCAGAATTTTGGCGTCAACATTAAGGAGAGATATTGGTCGGTACTTGGAGCACTCCTCAGGGTTCTTCCCCGGCTTGGGCACCAGTACCACCACCGCCTCTGACATAGAATCGGGTAGGGCCTCCTGTTGAAAGAATTGTTTAAATAATAAAGTAAGCCTAGGGGCAAGCAAGTTCAAGTGCTGCGTATAAAACTCGGTGGGAAGTCCGTCCACCCCCGGGGTCTTCCCTGCCTTGAGCTAAGTCATAGCCAGCTGGACCTCTTCTAAAGCAATGTCTTGTTCTAGATTAGCACATTTATCAGCGTCAAGTCTAGGAAGGGCAATTCCATCCAGATACATATGTAGGGCAGAGGTATTATAGGTCACACAGGATGAATACAGTTGTCGGTAGTAACTAAGAAACCTATTATTTATGTCAATGGGCGACCTCAGTAGTCCCCCATCCTGATCCTTGACCCCACTTATGTGTGTCGTGGCGAATTGGCCCTTGGCAAGCCATGCCAACATCCTACCATTCTTATGCCATGTTCAAATATTCTCTGCGCAGTATCCCACATAGATTTTTGGGTCAAGTCCACTCAGAGCAAGGATAGCCACTGCAATGCAACCTGCCAGGCCCCATACGCAATAGAGTTAGGGTCAGCAACATAGGCAGCCTCCTTCGCACCAACCTCCACCTCCAACTCATCTAATGACTGTGCAGCAGCCTTACGAGCTGCCACTATACAGGAGATATAAGCACCGCGGGACCAGGTCTTGAAGGCATCCCAGACGGTCGCCGGGTTGGTAGAATTGCCATTATCAATCCAATACTAGCATACACCTTCCTGCACACTCTCCTAAACCGCAGCATCCTCTATCCAGTACTTGGACAGCCTCCATAGCCTCTCCCTCGGAACCCCGAACCATAGCTTGATGCACACACCGGGGCATGGTCCGAGACACCCCTGGGAAGGATGGTGACCTCAGACACACTGTCAAGCACAGTGCGGTTAGCAAAAATTAAGTCAATGCGGGAGAACGTCCGATAGGACACCAAGTGACACGAAAACTCCCTAAGGGTAGGATGAAAGTGTCGCCAGGCGTCCACCAGATGGAAAGCACTCACCCACTGGGCCAGGCCGGAAGACCATCGGGAGGCAGAGGTAAACCTGTCCAGATCCAGAGTAGGTGTCATATTAAAGTCCCCCAGGAAAAGCACTTCATCCACCCCATATGCCATCACTGATTGCATAACAGTACCGAGTAAAGAGATATCCGCAGGGGGAGGTAAGTTATAGACCCACTAGTACCAGGGGAACATCCTCTAAGAGGGCATGCATCACCTTTTATCGGCCACCCGGATCTAATTTAAGGTCCAGAAGCCTAAATGGGATAGATCTGTGAATCAATATGCTGACCCCCCTGAAATAGCCAGAGTGCGTAGTATGGTAATGCGAGCCAACCCATGCCGCTTAAGGTCTAGAATGCATGACCCCACAAGGTGTGTCTCCTGCAAAATGACAATCTGAGGATTGTATTTTTTAAGGTAGTTTAACACTAAATATCTCTCGACTGCGGAGTTGAGACCCTGTACATTCCAGGAGATCACAGAGACAGTTGACATGAGGTTAGGGTCACATAACTAAAATATATCTCATATATATGAGCCCACACTCCAGCATCCAAAGGGGACTCAGGCGGAGGGGCCCGCCTCAACAGAGCCAGCCCCTCACCGAAGACATCCCTCAGCAGCAACCTATTGCCATGTAGTATATCAAAGTGAAATAGACCATGCCATAAAGGAACGACAACGTGTTGGTGTAAAACAACCCCATAACAGAAGGTAACATAACATAAATAACCCCCATGTCCAACCAGGGTCTGCAACTGCCGACCGTCCCTTCCCTCCACCCCGCAGAGCCCACATATTGTGGTACCGCTTGGATCCCCTTTAATCAGCCCCAAGGCAACCGTAACTTGGGAGACGTATATCAAAACGGGAGTTAAATTCACCCCATAAAAGTCTCTAGTTCTGCCCTCCTTCTGGAGCTTCTATTGAAGAAAGAAACATAAAGTTCCTAGCAGGAGATACTGAATAAGGATTTATTATTACCTGAGTCAGAATATTCACCAGGACCAGGCTGGGGGCACGAAACGTGAAAAGTTCACTCAGCAGCAGTTGCACAGTTCCCTCGACAGCCTGGGAGAGATCTTAAAACAGAGAGAAGCCCTCCAAACTTGTAGAGACAAAGCAGGATAAATGAAGAGAGCCCCGGCAAAAGGAAACAAAAGGTGGAAAACAAGATAGCGGGTTCCCAGGGCTCTCAACCCAGGGATAGCAGCCAAAGGTGTAGTAGTCAGACTATAGCGCTGACCAGGGTCTTCATCCCTTCGGGGGTAGGGACTCCAGCCAGGACGCTGCATCTTTGGAAGAACCGAACTGCCTCACCGTCAACAACTCTCAGCTTGGCCGGGAAAAGGACGCTGTACTTTATCCCTCTGGTATGGAGTGCAGCTTTAACTGAATCGAATGACCGACGAAGTTTCTGCGTTTCAATCGAGTAGTCTGGGAACAGCATCAATCGATTATTCTGATAGTGTAGCTCACCTGCAACTCTGGCCACCCTCAGTATCTCATCCCGGTCTCTGAAATTGAGAAGCTGGAGGATAAAGGTGCGTGGGGTGGACCCGACTGCGGCGGCATGCAGTGTTCTCTCTCCACTGTGAAGTAGGGGATAGCTGGGCTGCAGTCAGTAAAGAGTGCATAAGACCCTCCACAAAGACTGTCGGGTTCTTCCCCTCAGCTCCCCCAGCTAGTCCGATAATACGAATATTGTTTCTCCAGCAACGATTCTCCGTGTCTTCGGCTCTGTACTCCAGGGTTCTCATTTTAGACTGAAGCGTGCGGAGGGCACCATCATGCTCTGCCACCGTGTCCTCAACATGGCCTATTTGTCCCTCTGCAGCAGTGAGGCGGTGTCAGGTCACCTGAAGCCAAGTGACAGATGCACACCGTTGGGGTCAGGAGTGCACCGCTAAGGTAGTGGACCCTACGGCTGACTGCTGCGGATGGAAGTCTGGGTGGTTAAGGAAGGCAGGTGCACTGGAGCACCAACACAGATCCCACAGGGAGCTAGAGCATAAGATTCCCCAGGTCGCGGAGTCTAAGAGCCAGCAGGTGTTCACCAGAACCTCTAGTGGTGAGGATGGACTGCACTGCAACTGGCTCCAGGTCGCGGCCCCCAGGGTCTCCCAGCTCACGCTCACAGTAGACTACAGGGGGATAGAGAGGAAGCAACAGCCCAGGATAACAAGAGATAGTAAGGAGATAAGCCAAACGTCAGGGCGACTAGCAGACAAGGATAAACATAGAACACGCCAAAGGTCAGGGTCACAAGCAGGCAGGGATATTCGAGAACAAGCCAAAATCGGTAACTGGAATCAGATGTAGAAGACACAGCAAGTCGCACACAAAAGCTAAACACACAAAGTTGATCAGCAGGGCTGGCTTGCAGTGCACAGTTTAATATAGAGTTCTCTGATAGGGGCTGGGGTGGAGCCATGCTTAGAGGAGAGATTATTTAAGCAGCCAGGTGAGAGTGGCTGGCCTCTAAAGGTGAACACATGGAGGAGAGGTAAGCTGACAGACAAACACTACTGCATATTCATGACAGGCAGGAGTGGACCTTATCCATGTACTGCCGGATACGGCCCACTTCCAGTTACATCGCCTCAATTTTACTGGTGAGTGTAGTTTGGCACAAAGCAACCGCCGATTCACATGATGCGATAGCCGCCATGACCCCTGGATCCCTGGCGAGGAGGAGGCGGGCATCTCTGATGCATCCATCTGGGACGCCATGCTTGCACGCTGTTGCCGCTCGGGGCTTGGTCAGAGCTCCGGGCCGGCTACGATGGGTATCTCTGGTGGGAAACAGATCCTCCTGGTACCTTTCCCTCTGTCCGATGACTTAGAAGGCATCCGCCGTCTTCCCAGCAGTGCGGGACAGCACAATACTCAGGTATGGGTAAGACTAGGATAAAACTCCAGCAGAGCTCCGGGAAAGACGTCCGGTCACTCCGCCATCTTGGACAGGCTCCCCCCCCCCACTGTAATTATTTGAAACACTTCAGCTCTGGAAGGTTTACCACCTTCATGATCAGGCCATTTTTTAACGCCGCTTCTTTCCTTTAACTGACAATTGTACGGTCGTGCAACGGTGTACCCAAATAAAATTGATGCCTTTTTCCCCCCCACAAATAGAGCTTTCTTATAGTGGTATTTGAGCACCTCTGTGGTTTTTGTTTTTTGCGCTATAAACAAAAAAAGCGAAAATTTTGAAAAAGAATAAAACTATATTTTTTACTTTCTGCTATAGAACATATCCAGTGAAAAATCGAATTTCTTCATAAATTTAGGTCAATATGTATTCTGCTACATATTTTTGGTTAAGAGAAATTCCAATATGTGTATATTGATTGGTTTGCTATGGGATGTATTTATGGAATTTTTTAAAATTTTTTAATTTTTTTTTACTAGTAATGGCGGCGATCAGCGAGTTATAGTGGGACTACAATATTGCGGCAGACTAATTGGACACTAAGTGACACCTTTGACACTTTTTTTGGGAACCAGTGACACTAATACAGGGATCATTGCTAAAAATATGCTCTGTCACTGTACTAATGACACTAACTGGGAAGGGGTTTACATCAGGGGGCGATCAAAGGGTTAAATGTGTGCCTAAAATGTGCATGTTTACTGTGTGGGATGTGCTTGTAATATGGGAAGGCAGAGATCCATGTTTCTGCTTTTCAGAAACACAGGATCACTACCTTCCCTACTGACAAAACGGCAGACCGCCGTTCTGCTGCTGTCCCAAACGATCGGCGGGCCATGTCTGCCACACCTGCTGATTGGCTCCTGCAGTGTCCAATCACAACGGGATGGGACACGTGCGCGTCCCAGACCCGGAAGGGCAGGATCATGGTTGGCAAGCAGTTAATAAAAAAACATCTAAGTATCTTTTTCCCTAATCAAGATACAGCTGTCACATGACCCAGATCTTTCCCAGCCTTTCTGCAGGAAACATAAGCAGGAGAAGCTTCTAGTCCAAAAAAAAACAAACAAACAAAAAAAACAGCCTTTGGAATACAGAGTAAGAATAACTAATATAAATACACTGTTTAAATTGTCACACAAATATATATTTGGAATTTAATCTTATTGTGTTGTGGCAATACCACAGTGTGGGCGGATTTTTGCCAGTCACAGGCTGTGTCATGCCCCTCCAGCCTGTGTCTTAGAATAAGAGGGAAGCAAAGTTTCCAACAACCTTCATGTAATATCCCACCCCATTGCGTTTAGCTGGTTAGTGGGCATGGAGGAGGAGGAGGGAGGGAGTGAGCTGGCATTTACCACTGTGTATACGCCCACATAGTGACTCGAGGATCCCCTTCTAAAGGATGTTATTACATCTAAACCAATTGTATCATATCGTAAAGCCAAAAACATCAAAGGGAAAATTGCACCAAGTAAAATGAAATAACCCCAACCTACTCTCAGTAATTACATTCCCTCGATACCTCTGGTGGGCATGTTCCAGTGCCGAAAAAAACTTTGTCTGACCTGTCAGTTTTTGGAGCACGGTCAAAAATGCTTCACAGCTAAAGGCAAGACGTAAGCGATTAAAGAATTTCACGATTTCTCTAGTGAGTATGTGATTTATTGTTTAACCTGTTCATGTGGTCTATACGAGGACCATACGCACCCTCTGTAAACACGTACAGTATATCCATAACAAGGTGTTTTATGCATACCTACGGGAGATCTGGCATATATTGGACTGGTCTGGATGCAGGTCATAGGGGCCTTTTTTGGAACTCTCCTGGCTGCACTCATTCCGGGTCTCATTCATAAGGTATGGTGTTTGTGCGTTTGGGGTGTTTGTGGAAAATTTCTCTTTTTTTTTTTTTTTTTCATAGGGGGTTTTTCTTGCTCAGGGTTTTTTTTGCTTTGTGGATATACTGTGGCCATGTTTGTGTAAGTTATACTTTGTTAAATTCTTTGATATGTGGTTTATTAATTTTTGTTTTTCTTTTCTGTTTACACATCTAAGGTTGAGCATATCATGTTTCTTACGTTTTAATCAAATATCCCCGTTCCTCTTTTCCTGATGAAGCCGTCCAGGCGAAACATGTTGAAATCATTGGACGTGGAAATATTTTGTATGTGACTACAGTGCTTTCATTTATCAGCTGTAGGCAATATGTGTATACCTATGACTATGACCGTAACTGTATTCCTTACTTTTTTAGAATGTCTTTCTAAATAAATATTTGTATTTTTATAATATAAATTGTGTTGCTTTCTATATGATGTACCTTCAAAGTCCCATTTCTTCTATCTTCTTGCTCATGTATATATTTTACTTAAATGTGTCTGTCCCCTTGCCATCCCTTTCCCCTCTTCCCCCTCCCCCTCTTCTTCTTTCCCCTTTTTTTCCCTTCTTTTTATTATTTCTTTTTATTAGTGCTTTAATACATTTATTTATTTGCATGCATATGCCAGTATTTCTCTATATCCATCCATCAGCTATATTTTATTGTCACATTTATTGTCATTAATATGTTTTTGATAATCTAATATGTTTTTTACATGTTCCTGTTTCGCTGGTCCTTTTAGTCCCACGGCTGCGGTCAGGTTCTGAGCTTCTATTTAAGCTTTGTTGCTTACAATGTGTTAGACCAGTAGAAGGAGCTGTGTGCTCCGAGCGCATAGCCTATTTTCCTGTCCTTCCCTCCATGCCTGGCAGCTTGGATCCTTGGCACTTCCTGTTTGGATTCAGCATCCTGTTCAGCTTTCTAACACCATCCGGATGCCGGGATACACCGGACAGCAGGCACTCCTCGAGAAGGACATTTTTATTACAGATATGCCTATGATTTCTTCAATCAAGTAAGTGCAATACCTTGTGCATTAAACAAAATTTTTTAACATATTACACTTAGCCTCGGTTCACACCAGAGGCGGCACGACTTGCAGGTCGCCTCACCGAGGCGACCTGCACACGACTGCTGGGGCGACTTGCAAGACGACTTCTGTATAGAAGTCTATGCAAGTCGCCCCCAAAGTAGTACAGGAACCTTTCTTCTAAGTCGGAGCGACTTGCGTCGCTCCAATTAGAACGGTTCCATTGTACAGAACGGGAGGCGACTTGTCAGGCGGCTAGGTCGCCTGACAAGTCGCCCCCGTGTGAACCGGCTCTATGGTGCGCCTCCCTCTTTTCCTCCTTTCATATTTCCAACAAAAAAAGGAGGCAGCCTGCCAAGAAGTTCAAGTTCATAGCTGTGCTCCAAGTCCTAAGCATTTGGTCACATGAACAATTACGCTGGCTTGAGAAGTTACCACCAGCTCACACCTCAGTTGATCGGAGATAAATGTTCTGCTCATTATAGTTGTAGGCTTCTTGGATCAACTCTACAGCAATTCCAAAATAACATTACTGTATTAAACGCCTCATATCCATTTATTCCTTAGTGCAAAAAATTCACCAGTCCGTCCGAGATGCAAATACTCCAGCGCCTTTCATTCAGCAAGGAGCTAAATCACACTCCAGTTAATCGCCCTGAAATTTATTTGAATGAAACCCAGAAGGTCCAGAATTAGCTCCTCCAATCTCCAACATAATACTAAATGTTTTCCTTTTTGCAAATGAACTTCGGTTATTCAAAATATGTAATGATCGTCTCTCTCTATTGTTGTCTGTGGTATTTTGATTGCACAAAGCTTTGCAGATGCATTCAAATGCATTGTTCAGTGTATTGTTATGTTTTTAGGGTATATATTGAGTCTATATTAGAACACTTTACAGCAATTACATCTGCTAGGAGACATCATGTTATTACAGTGAAACTGTTTTATTGATCTGATCAAATTTATTATGTCATATATCCAGAGTTTGATACTCTGTATTTACGTGCTGTCCATGTTTCTGCACACCAGGTTTCCATTTTAGCTTGATCAGATATGGGAGGAGTTTTGGGGAGAGTTTTGCTTCCTCAATTGGTTTTATCTAACTATATATTTCTAGTCAAATTATGGTTACTAGCTATGACTTAGCATCTACCATGATGTGAAACGCGTTAGCCTTTTCTTCTGTACCAACTACAACCATGACGTGACAGCTTTGGGTTTTTTAACTCTGTTTTGCCACAAATAATGGTGTATATTCGGAGTGCGGCCGTTCAGCTTTAATAAAATATACTTGTTATATGAACTTCTCAAGTTGTGGTTGCCCTAAAAAGTCCCATTTAGAGGGGTTTGTAGTTTTTGATACTATGAAAAAGAAGGGTTCTACTGAGCCACTGATACACACTTCTTTCTTAAGAACAGTAAAAAGTGCAGTTTTATTGTGTTTCACTAATAAATCCGTGTCATACTACACAAGGTTAGTGCGCTCTTTCTCTACTTTGCATTTTCAGAGATAGCAACATACTTGTCTACATTAAAGGTATAATAATTACACTAGACATCAACCTCTCCAATACTACCATTTAGGGAACTGCTAGCATGAAACAATGGGGGTTATTTACGAAAGGCAAATCCACTTTGCACTGAAAGTGCACTTGGAAGTGCAGTCGTTCTAAATCTGAGGGGTAGATCTGAAATGAGGGGAAGCTCTGCTGATTTTATCATCCAATCATGTGCAAGCTAAAATGCTGTTTTTTATTTTATTTTATTGCATGTCCCCCTCGGATCTACAGCGACTTTACTTCCAAGTGCACTTGCAGTGCAAAGTGGATTTTCATTTAGTAAATAACCCCCAATGTGTTGCTATGTGCACAGGCTAAGTGTTTAAAAAGGATGGTATTTTTGGGGGACCCTATTGTTAAACAACCTCGTGATGCTTAATGGTACATGGTAGAATCCATATTACTACAGAAATACCAGCCTTTAAGCCTAGTGTGCTGTAAAGAGTTAACGGAAAACATTTTTTACATTAAAAAAACAAAAAACAATACATTAAAATATGTAAGCTAGTAGACAGCAAAAACATCAGGACTTACTGTGTCATACAGCAAGGTGAATCTTTGACATCAAATTTTAAGGATAAATAATTATGGCACATAAATTCATGTATATTGACAATAATATACAGTGTATTATAAACATATCCTTGGAATATGATCTTTCCAGTTTTCCATGAAAAAGATTTAAATTACATTTATTTACATGCAAGGTATACATTATAAATGTTGTATACATGACTATCGCCATTTTTGAAGCCTTGTGAAATCTTTTTATGTGCTCACAGAAGAACAATACATACAGTTTTATCTCATACATATAATGTTGCATCAGAGCCTACAAAGTGTAGAAGGCAACCTCATGTGGCTGTGCAAATGATCAGCTGGTTCAGGAAAAAGAAAATGGACCTTCTTCTCGGCAACCCAGTATTCTAGTACTCAAAACTCATATGACATAAGCAGTATCCAAGTTGTCAGAAGGCTAGCCATGAGTATGGTTAGAAACAGACCTGCAGACAGAAGGATATTGTCAACTAAATCATGGGGTTTAGACAAGTCTAGACATTTTATGTACAAGTGTCCTCAATAATTCTCTAGAAATGTGCATTACACGTTACTTGTTTTGGGACTCTAGCAAAGCCCCATTCAATTAAATGAAGTAAAAAAAAAAAAGAATAGGAGAGCCTGGTCACATGGACTTTCAAAGTCATATAAACCTAAACCCCCTAGTGTTTTACTTCAAGTGTATCTATAGCCAAACTTTTTTTGTTTTGGATAGAGTAGGGAAGGGTTAAAAACCCCACCAGATTATTTTTTGGTGTCGGTGTACCACTGGAGATGCAACAAGAGCGTAAAAGAAAATCAGGCAGGCCCTTGGACGAAATAGTTGCTGGCAGATAAAAAGCAGATCGCATAATCAGATTGCATAGCGTATTGTCAGCTTTAGACAGATTGCCCCTTACCTCGTGTTCTGGTGACAACTCAAAAATTTTGGATTTGCCCTTATTTACTTTCTAGTGACAAAAGGCATAACCTTGCCCCACTCTTTTCATAATATAAAAAAAAAATTGCCTATAGATACACTTAACATTCCTACAAAATATAGATCTATTACATATCCACTAAATGCATAAGTTCACTTAAAAAAATAAATAAATACAGTGGGGACGAAAAGTATTCAGACCCTCTTAAATTTTTCACTCTTTGTTATATTGCAGCCATTTGCTAAAATCATTTAAGTTCATTTTTTTCCTCATTAATGTACACACAGCACCCCATATTGACAGAAAAACACAGAATTGTTGACATTTTTGCAGATTTATAAAAAAAGAAAAACTGAAATATCACATGGTGCTAAGTATTCAGACCCTTTGCTCAGTATTTAGTAGAAACACCCTTTTGATCTAATACAGCCATGAGTCCTTTTAGGAAAGATGCAACAAGTTTTTTACACCTGGATTTGGGGATCCTCTGCCATTCCTCCTTGCAGATACTCTCCAGTTCTGTCAGGTTGGATGGTAAACGTTGGTGGACAGCCATTTTTAGGTCTCTCCAGAGATGCTCAATTGGGTTTAAGCCAGGGCTCTGGCTGGGCCATTCAAGAACAGTCACAGAGTTGTTGTGAAGCCACTCCTTCGTTATTTTAGCTGTGTGCTTAGGGTCATTGTCTTGTTGGAAGGTAAACCTTCGGCCCAGTCTGAGGTCCTGAGCACTCTGGAGAAGGTTTTCATCCAGGATATCCTTGTACTTGGCCGCATTCATCTTTCCCTTGATTGCAACCAGTTGTCCTGTCCCTGCAGCTGAAAAACACCCCCACAGCATGATGCTGCCACCACCATGCTTCACTGTTGGAACTGTATTGGACAGGTGATGAGCAGTGCCTGGTATTCTCCACACATACTGCTTAGAATTAAGGCCAAAAAGTTCTATCTTGGTCTCATCAGACCAAAGAATCTTATTTCTCACCATTTTGGAGTCCTTCGGGTGTTTTTTTAGCAAACTCCATGCGGGCTTTCATGTGTCTTGCACTGAGGAGAGGCTTCCGTCGGGCCACTCTGTCATAAAGCCCCGAATGGTTGAGGGCTGCAGTGATGGTTGACTTTCTACAACTTTCTCCCATCTCCTGACTGCATCTCTGGAGCTCAGCCACAGTGATCTTTGGGTTCTTCTTTACCTCTCTCACCAAGGCTTTTCTCCCCCGATAGCTCAGTTTGGCCAGACAGCCAGCTCTAGGAAGGGTTCTGGTCTTCCCAAACATCTTCCATTTAAGGATTATGGAGGCCACTGTGCTCTTAGGAACCTTAAGTGCAGCAAAAATTTTTTTGTAACCTTGGCCAGATCTGTGCCTTGCCACAATTCTGTCTCTGAGCTCTTCAGGCAGTTCCTTTGACCTCATGATTCTCATTTGCTCTGACATGCACTGTGAGCTGTAAGATCTTATATAGACAGGTGTGTGGCTTTCCTAATCAAGTACAATCAGTATAATCAAACACAGCTGGACTCAAATGAAGGTGTAGAACCATCTCAAGGATAATCAGAAGAAATGGACAGCATCTGAGTTATATATATGAGTGTCACAGCAAAGGGTTTGAATACTTAGGACCATGTGATATTTCAGTTTTTCTTTTTTAATAAATCTGCAAAAATGTCAAAAATTATGTGTTTTTTTGTCAATATGGGGTGCTGTGTGTACATTATTGAGGAAAAAAAATGAATTTAAATTATTTTAGCAAATGGCTGCAATATAACAAAGAGTGAAAAATTTAAGGGGGTCTGAATACTTTCCGTCCCCACTGTATATGCACATTTTTTGCAGGTAAAACAATGTGCATTTATTTATTTGGAGCCTGTAAAGCATTGCACCAGCAATCAATAGATCGCTGGTGCAATGCAGGTCTTCTGCAGATCTGTCAGTGTATCTGTGTGCCCCGTACATCCTATACGGGCAAGCAGATACATTGGCAGGTAGAATCAATGCACTACCATGGCACTCCACAGCACCGTGGTAGTTAATTGAGAACTACAAGCTGACATCCACAAAGGATGTCGGGGGTGGAAAGTTCATTCACACACAGAACTGTGTGAATGATTGACACGGTCCTTGTGGGCGGGGCCCCACGCGGCCATGCTGATTTCAAAAAGTGACAGCTAGTACGAGGTACTTCTCCCTGTACTACGGTCGTGGGGGTGGGGAATCGGACAGCGGCCGCAGCAATGGGAACATGATACATGTTCCACCCTAAACGGCTGGAACGTGTAACATGTTCCCAAATGTGAACTTACCCTTTAAACACTTTACTGTGTTTATTGATTTGTTGGATTGATATATAAAAAAAAAAACCAATTTTAATTGAATTTTATTTCTTCCATTCAGTCATCGAAGCCAGTTTTTTCTCTACTTTTTAAGAAAACTACTAAAAGAAACCGTGTTTACCAATATATACTGTGGTATAGGCCATTCTGAAAAAAAGGCACATTTTTGCTAAATAAAGTGACACTAAACTCTGTTTAAAAAAATATTTAAGTATGTATTGTTACTCTCATCCTCCTCCAAATCTTCAAATGCATTTTTTTTTCCTGATATGATCTGACTTCCTTCCTTAGAAAGTTGCTACATTCATTCTCTATGTACCCACCCTCTCTTGCTCTCTCCTGAGATGGACTAGGGACTAAAGATTATGGGATTTGTTGTGTACATAGAGCAGTGCACATGACTGTAACTAACATGTACTGCTCATTCCAAACAAACGTTGAGAAGAAAATTATACGTTTGAAAGCTCAAGGAGGAGGTTACAAGGAGGCAGAAAAGCACAGTAAAAAACAATTTCATGTAAAATACACTATAGTCCCATTAGACAGTAGATGTATATGGATTATTTTTGGAGAATAAGGATATTTTTTAGTGGAACTTTAAAATGGTTGTAAAGGTTGTTGGAATTAACTGACAGCAGCAGGAGCCAATCGGTCTCACTGCTTCCAGCCAAGTTTGAGAGGGGAGAGAATACCTGCAGACGGACACAGCGCTGAATTGATACAGCGGAGCGAAACGTCACTGGCTGTGTCCATTGGACACAGCCAATGACTGATCAGTGTACCGGCTTGCTGCCAGTACCATGTGACCGCTGTGACCAATCACAGCAGATCACATGACAGTTGTAAAAAATGGATGGCTTCCTTTCATGCCATCCATTGTGCACAATTGTGTTACTAGCTGTGATTCGTCAATGTGATCACATGGCACAGACAGGGCCAATCACAGCCCATCTGTACCATGTGATTAGCTCTGGCCAGTCATAACAAAACAAACTGAATGAACCCGTTTAATTCAGTAAAATGCTTGCTTATAGCAATTAAATTCACTACTATAAGCAATCTTAATGTGTAAAAAAAAAAAAAAAAATCCTGATCACTCCCTCAGAGTAGTACAATGTTACTATGGTAACATTATATTGCTCTGGTCACATTGTGTTAAACACAATAGTAAAAAAAAATAAAAAAATGTAATAAAAAGTAAAAAAAAAGTAAAAAAAAAAAAAGAAATCAGAATTTTTTTTTCATACTGTCGCCAGTCAGTGTTCCTTATCACCGCCACAACAGTTATATGAGGACACTGTACTGCACTGGTGATAGTATGTAAAAAAAATGATGTGAATTTTTTTTCATTTCTTCACTTTCCAAAAAATGATATACAAAAAATTACAATTCCAAAAAATCCGCCATGCCTCTTACTAAATACCTTAAAAAGGGGTCATTTGGGGGATATTTGTACTGTCCTGACATTTTTGGGCCTCAAGAAATTAGATCAGTACAGTACATCAGGATTCATCGTTTTTCAGATATATCCCATAGTTTGTGGGCTCAATAACTTTCCTACAGACTAAATAATATACACTGATTTGGGTTATTTTCACCAAAGAAATGTAGCAGAATACATTTTGGCCTAAATTGATTAAAAACAATTATTTATTTGCAAAATTGTATAACAGAAACGAAGAAAAAAAAATTCAGTCTTTTTTTTTTTTTGTTTATTTAGCAAAAAATATAAAACTCAGTCGTCATTAAATACCACCAAAAGAAACCTCTTGTTGTGTGAATAAAATTATAAAAATGTAGTTTGGATGACAATTGTGTGGTCATGCAACACTCTACCCAAAATGGGACAGCGCTGAATGCTAATAATTGCCCGTTGCAGAAAGAGGGTAAAAGTGCCCGGTACTGAAATGGTAAGGAAAGGGGGTGGGGTAGGTGGCTGGGGGACACTGGTACTGAAATGATTTTTACCCTAATGCAGAGAAAACAAAAACCCCTTTGCCTTCACAACCATTTCAAGATTAGCTCTAATTGGGGAATCACTACTAAAAACTAAATTGCACTGTGCAATGTCAAACCAAAAGATTACATAGATAGAGGGTGGGTCTCTGATAAGCAGCATGCATAACAACTGTTCTTTTGAAGACAAATGTAATTATGTTGAATTGTTTAAAAATCATGTGTGTGTTCAAGTCTACAACAATGTTTGAATTTTTCAGAAAGCATATTTTTAAGCAGTTTTTCTTACCTTTGTGGGAGACAGCAGAACTATCCTCGGGAGCTAAAGACAAAATAATAAAATATTTTTAGCAATGCCGGTGTTCACGCAATTCAGAGCAACTAGGAACTAGATTATCCTAAAACCCAACATCAGTCACACTAAAAATAACAAAGCTGTTGCCTACCCTGCTCACAATCTCTAATGCTGCGTACACACAGTCAGACTTTGACCGGACTTGTCCGACGGACGCCGACGGACCAAATCCGGCGGACAATCCGATTGTGTGTGGTCTTCACTGGACCTTCAACGGACTTTTCCAGTTGCAAATCTGACGGACTTTAGATTTGGAACTTGCTTCAAATCTTTACGTCGTAACTCCGCCGGACCCAGAAATCCGCTCGTCTCTATGCTAGTCCGACGGACAAAAACCCACACTAGGGCAGCTATTGGCTACTGGCTATCAACTGCCCTATTTTAGTCTGGTGTACGTCATCACGTACGAATCATTCAGACTTTTGTGTGATCGTGTGTAGGCAAGCCTGGTCGTTAGAAAGTCTGTTGAAAGTCTGCCAAAAGTCCTTTGAAAGTCTGTCGAAAGTCTGTCGGACGGGCTGTCGGACTTTTGTAGCTGAAAAGTCCAACAGTGTGTACGCGGCATAACTTGTACCTAAAAATTAAACATTTCAACACACAGTAATATGCAGCTAATCCTCAGTCCCACGATCTTCCGCCTCAGCAGTTCTGGTTGTGATGACTGGTGTTCTAAAGCCACTTTTCATGTCATTCTCTGAACCAGTCTTATTTCAGACGTTCTATCTAATATCAGCATGGCTGCACTGTAATCAGAAAGTGTGCACATAACCTTAATGGGAGGACATGGCCACTGGTACTATTATTCCACCCTGAAGACCAGAGGCCCTCATGGAACTATTGCAAAGGATGAGTATTACTGGGTATCCATATATTAATAGAGGGGGCTAGAGCCCGTTCAGGAGCTGGAAGTGGGTTTGGGGTGCAAGGCAGGATTTTTTTTTTTTAAAGCGACCATATTTCAGGCTTACATATAGTAGAATAAAAGTTATGAACAGAATAGGGGCCTATTTAGTGCAAATATAGCTGCATTTTATTTCCCAACATTTGCAATAGTTTACTTTGCATTTGTGACCCCTATACATTTGCAGTCATGAAAAGCCATCTCCAACAGTTTTCTATGCCAAATTCACCATTGTGCATGTGATAGTTTACCACTTTAAACACACAAAGTAAGGTGTGGTCAGGAACATATTTTATATTGTTGTACTGGCTTGTTGTGCAGCAAACTTGACAGATCTCTGTAAATACTGACACCAAGTCAAATCTGTGTGCCTCAAACTGACAGGTCAGACAATAAAGTTTATACTTTGGTAACAATGCAATCTTTTTTGATGCCATATCACATATGGCAACTTGCCAGCCATAGAGTCCTAAAAAAAGAACCAGCAAGATGTCACTCCATAGCTGTTCTCTTACCGGTGAGGGAGATTCTGCAACATTTCAACCAACCAGCCATAGAGGCAGTTGTTGTTGGCAAGCTTCCTCTGTTGTTAAGATCACTAAGGTAACATGGCCCATTACAGTGTAGTGTCTAGAGCTTGAAGTAAACATTTGAAAGTCAAGGGCAACACTCTGTTGACGTCACTACTTGTAAAACTTTGGCAAGCTGACAGGGACACATACCGAAGGTGCACGTATTGCCCCTTACTGGTATCATGCCAAAATCTCTTTTTAAATTACACCAGTAATTCATAGAGCCCTTAAGCTTGCGGCAAATCTACATTGTTACCTTTTTGATTTATGTGTTGTATGAGACCTCCCTGTCCTGACCTCAACTATTTCTACAATTAGAAAAATGTCTCTAATATTTCTACAATTAGGTCAGAAAGGGTAAAACACTTTAGAGGGGGGGGTGTTCTAGGGCAGGACTTTCAGCGAGTTTGGCTGAATAAATACTCAACGGCAGTGGTGTCATTGGAGTATGGCTTTGGATTGCTATATTTACAGTACATGGAGCAAGGATGGGCTTCCTTGGTTGACACCTGATATACCGGCGGCTGGTCAGAAGGGATAAGTGGAGATTTGAGCAGTACTGTTTTTGGATTCTTTTACTTTGGAGTAATCTTTGCTGTTCTTTTTAAACACAGCTGATATGAATCTGAGCAGCTTACATAAGAAAACACTTGCCCATACTATCAGGAGACACATCAGGAGTTTTAGCAATGATAGCATTGCCACTCTATGTCTGTCATGTACTATAGACTTATTAAATTAACTATGACCTAATTAGACTTAAAGCGGAGTTCCACTTAAAAAAAAAAAAAATTAAAGTCAGCAGCTACAAATACTGCAGCTGCTGACTTTTAATAATCAGACACTTACCTGTCCCAGGTCCAGCAATGCGGGGGAAGGAAGCCCCGCTTGTCTCCCCCTCCTCTCTGCGGCACCGGCATTGTCACTGTGGGCGCCCGGCTGTGGCTTCACAGTCGGGTACACACTGCTCATGTGCGAGCCGCGCAGTGCGCTGTGACTGGCCGGGCAATCATCTGGGACCTGTGACGTATCCCAGATGATTGCCGAGAGGGAGGGGGGAGAGGTGAACTGACTTCCGACTCTGTGGAGCCCTGGGGGGAAGTGGGAGCTGGAACCCTCATTTTAAGGGTTCCGCTCCCCCCCCCCAAAACAAATGACATGCCAAATGTGGTATGTCAGGGGGTCACCTTCCCTTAAAGCGGAAGTTCCATTTTTTGGGTGGAACTCCGCTTTAAATCTGGATGGGGTCAAAGCTACAACCCATACTGCTAGCTCTGTGCTCTTTGTTTAGTTGCATAAATGTCATGAAACCGTGTGTCACCGATTATTCCTTGTCTAAGGCCCTGTTTACACCTGAGCGATTATCTGCTTGAAGCTTGTAGCTCTAAAATGCTCAACAAGCCAAATCCCATAAATTTTAGCCTTCCAGCCTTAATCATTAAAAACTGCCTACAAAACTTTGAAGTCATCTTAACAATGTATTTTTTGGGGTTTTAGTGGATTATTGCTGTCTTTATTGAACTAGTAACACTTTGACGATTTTGTTATTTTGTAAAAGGATCTAATAAAAAAATACTGCCTACAAAAGAGTTATGAAATCCAATGCTCCACCAAGTGTTGTTTTGTAAAACAAATTTAGCTTCCCAGAGAATATAGTTTTCATACCTTACATAGTTACATAGTTAGTCAGAGTGAAAAAAGAAACCAGTCCATCTAGTTCAAAAATTTTTTAAAAAAAAGGAAAAAACCCCCAATAATCCAATTGGCTCCAATGGGGGAAAAAAAATTATTTCTGATCCGCCAAGAGAAAATCGGATACCCCTGGTGTTACTACTTGGAGACATAGGTAATAACTTCTTGTCATATTACCAGTGTTTACTTCAGTAACACTTCCTCTTGTATCTACAATGCACTATGAATCTAGCCGGTTTAAGTCAATCGACATAGGCGTGGACAATGGGGATTTTCCACAAAAATACACACAGTTCTTATATATTCCCTTTGTAAAGTGAATGTTCACTAGGGGAACTACATAAAAGGTGTTGTAGACACCTTTTAGAATTCCAATAGGGCACCCCATAAAAATTGCTGGTGCCTATGCCTAATTAATTTACCTTTCAAAGACAGGTGCATAAATCAGTTGGTGCCAGGCACTGAGGTCAGAGTATCCATACTAAACACTCCTACCTCAATACACTCTCTCTATCCCTGGCCACTGCTTCCTTCTCGTTGACTGGAGCATGGGTGAGGAGCTTGTTGGGCAGACAAAGCCTGATGGGGAACTGAGAGATTGGTTCCCCATCAGGTCAACCTGGCTGTTGAATGACAAATGGATCAATAGCTGTTTTTTATATGTAATATGGGCTTTTGACGGCTGTCAATTAAAAGTAAGGGGGACCTGATGGGTAACTAGTCTTTCAGTTCCCCATCAGGATCCACCTGCCCAGTGACTTAAGTCATTTTCCAAATATGGGCTTTGCCATATCATGTGTAATGACATTACCACATCCATGGAAGCTTCACAGCACTGACATGTCCCAATCTGAGTACTGGTGTTCCACTGTATGCCAGCTCAGAATTGGTCATAATTAGCACAAGCTACCTAATCTGAGAACTGGTGGTAATTCTTTACAAGTCTGTCACTGGCGTAGTAGAAGGTTCTTAAAGTGACTAACCACCTGAATTTGTCACCCATGTTGGCAATATTACTGAAACCGGTGCAAATACTTGCCTGAATTAGGTCAAGGTAATTCTAAAGAGAACTACTGATGGAAAAGTTACATACTGTACATGTTTTATTGCATTGCACCTTCTAGGTTTAGTAAATAAGATGAAGCTGCGCTAATCAACCAGCTGTGCACTAGTAAAAATCCTCACACATGACTGGTTAAGTGAACACAGAGTCAGCTTTTTCACCACCACTTACTATGCAAAGTGAATGTATATTTGTCAAAGGGAACATTAATTTGCAAAGTGAGCAGTCACTATTTCTTTAGTAAACCAACACCAATGCATCAATAACCCTGATTACAATCTATAAAGTTTCAACCATCAGTGTAAATAATAATTACTCTGAAGACCTTAAAGCCATGGTGCCCATCCTGTTGCCCGAGGGATGCATGCGACCCTTTGGTATATTATGTGTGGCCCTCGGACCTCAGCAGTCTGTTGTGGAAACATTGATCAGGGTAATAGCATTGATCTCTGCTTGCCTTGTGTAACATGTTCCCAGTTTTATATTGTCTTCTAGACTAGAGCATATCCCCAGACCTAAATGTTGTATGTTTACACTCTCTGACCTTCATTTCCTCTATTAGATCTGCAGTATCTGACAGTCCTCTCAAGCATTACATATATTGAACATTATGTGTGTCTCTTTGCTGATGTCAGGGGCTGCATTTGAGTCCTCCTTTTGCTAAGTTGACAATACACTGCCTTAGAGGCTTGAAGAAAAAACAAATGTCAGCGTCAGAAGCAAAGGTATGTAATGTGCTAATGTGTAATGTGCTGTAATGTGTCCAACGTCAGAAGCAAAGGTATGTAATGTGCTAATGTGTAATGTGCTGTAATGTGTCCAACGTCAGAAGCAAAGGTATGTAATGTGCTTCCAGGGAGCCTGTCCAGATTACCCTGTATATAATGAACATCAATAGGCAAGTTGGAAAAAGTTTTAATGAACAGAAAAGTATTCCTTAATGTATGTTTGACTAAAGAAATACTTACCAACAAAAGAGAAAGGGCCCAGAGAGAACTGTTGAGTCGTTTCGGAAACATCACGGGAAGATCCGCACTGCAGGGAACAACAACAAAAATGTAAAGATGTTGCTAATGCAGCACCCTCCTAGTTTAGATGCTAGGATGTAAATAGACTAGTGTAATTTGCTCTTCCACCTAACGGTGGGGCTAGAGGCAAATTTATTTTCAGCAGGTCTGCTTAACAGAAAAATTAATTAGTTTGGGTTACTCCTGTGTTAAAGCGGGAGTCCCGCAAAATTTTTTTTTTTTAAAGTCAGCAGCTGCAAATACTGCAGCTGCTGACTTTTAAAATAAGGACACTCACCTGTCCCGGGGTCCAGCGATGTCGGCACCCGAGACCGAACCGTCCCTCGATCCTCGGGTGCTGCCGCCACCATTCTCAGTGAGGGAATCAGGAAGTGAAGGTTGCGGCACATGCGCGAGTCACGCTGCGCGTTCTCAATGGTCCCTGCTATCTCCTGGGACCTGTGTGTTTCCCAGGAGACAGCGGGGGAGTGCGGGAGGGGGCGTGACTCCCGCGGGAGTCTATTCCCGGAAGTGGGTGCAGATACCTGTATTATACAGGTATCTACACCCCCCTCCCCCCTGAAAGGTGCCAACTGTGGCACCGGAGGGGGGGAGGAATCCGATGAGCGGAAGTTCCACTTTTGGGTGGAACCCCAGCTTTAAGGTGCTGTTGACTTTGCTTGAACTCCTCCTGGCCTTCTAGAAACTAGTAGAGCTTTAGATCAGCTAGAGTCATCAGGTTGTGTAAAGTTTTATTCCGGAGTATCCTACTAAAATCCCCTACCCTATTCAAGTTTCTACAAAATAAAACTACAAAAACAACACCCTTAGACTGGTCATTGACTATATTGAGCTTAAGTGTATGTGTGCCTGGCTGTAGAAAATACCGTGCACCTGGCTGCCAGTGAAGAAGTGAGGACTGTCAGTGTAATACTCAAGGTTAGTGCTACACTAATAAAGGCATGTTTTTAAAATGCATGTCAAATAGATATGAAGTGATAATATATCAATAATAAATGCAAAGAACACTTACTGATTCGCATGTTCCACTTCCTTTGTTACACAGACGAGCATTACAGAAAATGTAGACAGAGTCATAATTATTGAAGGAAAAGGAGGATATGCTGAAACGGACCTCACTGGTTAGTCCATTTCCTATCACTTGGACACCAACTTCTCCTGTAGCACAGCTGAAAAAAGTAGGACAAAAAGATGTGAAAAACTGGGTGTTTTTAAATGGTCTGCCTTAAGCCTCGTACACACGGTACGAAAATCAGAAGGGGATTATCGTTTGACAGACTGTTGTCCGAAGTTCTTACCGTTAGTACGCTCCTTTCAACAATTGTTTTCCAATTTTCGGCCAACAAATGTTGGATGACAGGCTAGTAAATTTATTTTTGTCAAACGACAGCTCCAAGTCAGATTTTCGTATGGTCAGTACACAAATCCGTCTCACACGAAAGTCAAAAGTACAAACACGCATGCTCGGAATCAATGCTCACCAAACACGAAATTAGCAGAAGGGGCCCAAAGGGTGGCGCTCAAGAGCTAAAACTCCTCATAGTACGTCACTACATTCGTGTTTGTGGCACAACAATTTGTGTAATTTTAGTATGCAAGACAAGATCCTGGCACACGCCCTATGACAAATATCTGACGCTCGGTTGTCCAACAAGCGTACCGTGTGTACAAGGCTTTAAAACCTGCCATGATATATTTTTTCTGACTTACCCTCCTTGAATCAGCTGAACTTTGATTGTACCAGAACCATCAGGGGTTGGGGTAGCAAAGCATTGCTCAATCCGCAAAACAAAAATAGGGTCAGGGAACTGGGTACTCATCCCAAAATAAAGAGTTGATCCTATAGGCATGCTTTCTTGTTGTGATTGTTGGATCGGCGTAGAATATGATGGGCTGGAATAAGCTGCCATTGATGTGAGGGCATTGCCACTAGTGCCTCCAGAGTTCAGATCCTGTGTGCTGTGAAAGGAAGAAAAAGCTGTTGAAAAGCTTGCCCTTGTTATCTGTCACAGTAATATCTAAATACAAAGTTGTACTGTTTGTAATGTGTAATTAGCACTGAATGAAATCAAACTTAGAGGAATTTTTGTGTATATGTAAATGTCATTGCCTTGCTTCTCTTGCGAGTCACAGGAGTGTACCTAGTTCTGCACTTCTGTGACCCAGATTCAGCCAACAGTGGACTAAAATCTACTGTTGGCTGATGTCACTTAGCCAGTCCTGACTGTGGAGGGATCCTGTCTTTAATGTCGGGATCCACCCAGATGCCTGACCGGCAGCTGGCTCAGCCTCTCAGCATGCTGCTGAGAGCCAGCCACTCCCACAAATCTCATAGTCCATAGTACATCCTGGGAGCAAGCAAGAGAAGGTGGCCATGTTCCTACATACAGTGCGACCATGGACAACAAACATAGGCACCCTCTAACAGGAAATCAAAACACATCAGCATGAAAAAAAAGGAATATTAGGATTTGGAGGAGCCTGAGAGCAATAGAAGGTACGTTTGTGGGTTAAAAATACATACTTAGAGGGTAATTGCACTTTCGTAGGAAAAAAAATTAGCAAATCAAATAAATAATATAGTGTATACAAATGCTGCACAAGTCATATTGTATTTGAAAGTTTAAAAATGTCCTTTCCTTTTCAATCTGCAGTGCTGTAAATTTCTGTAAAATGCAGGGGCGGTCCTTCCATTAAGAGCGCAGGGGCGTCGCCAGCCTCCCCTCTATTCATGTTTCTGTCCCCTTGCAGGACGCCGGATGCATGAATTACAGTAGGGGTGGGTGTTTTTTTGAAGCACCTGATTAGAGTCAGAGGCTCTATTAGGCATCAAAATAGGGTGGGCTCAGGGCACGAGAATGCGAACGGAGCCCACCAAGGTGTGTTACAACAACGAATGAATATTTGCTGTAACACTGATCCTCCTCCTGGCTAATTAGGAAGCAGGTTTTGAGACCTGTCACCCAATTGGCTGAAAGGACAGGCGATCCTATTGGATGCCTAGGAGGAGGGGAGGAGCCATCGTGATGGAGAAGAGGACATGGAGCTGCTGCCCGCTGAGGGCCAACCACTACCTGCCTAGATGGGGTAAGTGCTGGACTGACCAGCAGACAGTGGGGGGGGGGGGGGGAGGTGCTGCTGGCCGCTCGGGGGAGGGGTGGTTGTTTGCAATGCAATAGAAAGATGGCATATGGAACACCCACCTGAAATGTAATTTACTGCTTGTGTGATTGGCTTACTGATTTTCCCGGAAGTCTGCACTATATTAGATTTTTGGCATCCCCTGCAACAAAAATGTCATTTGGGAAATCGCGTCGAAAGGAATTAGACCCTACCACTTTCCTCATTAGAACCCTGCAAGTGCAGCAGCTGACTGATAATTATAAAGTCACTCCCATTCACATTTACTTTGCACATAGACACAGAAAAACAAACAGCTATTTTTTTCAGAAAAACAAAAAGTGGGAACAAAATGTGTTAACATCCTTGCAGTGTACATAGATTACCCAGAGAGGAATGTTTTTTTTCTCAACAAAAGTGGAGTTACTCTTTAAATAGATTTTCTTAAACTGGAGTTTAGTGTTACTTTGAAGTTTTAAAACATGCATTTCTGTTTCTGTTTAAATTACAAATGCTCATGGAACTTGACGTACAGTGGATATAAAAAGTCTACACACCCCTGTTAAAATGTCAGGGGAGGGAAAGTAAAAATAAAAAACGTAAATAATATGGTTGCATAAGTGTGCACACCCTTAAACCAATACTTTGTTGAAGCACCTTTTGATTTTATTACAGCACTCAGTCTTTTTGGGTAGGAGTTTATCAGCATGGCACATCTTGACTTGGCAATATTTACCCACTCTTCATTGCAAAAACACTCCAAATCTGTCAGATTGCGAGGGCATCTCCTGTGCACATCTCTCTTCAAGATCAACCCACAGATTTTCAATCGGAATCAGGTCTGGGCCATTCCAAAACTTTAACCACTTAAGGACTGAGCCTCTTTCTGAGATTTGTTGTTTTTGCTAGAGAATTACTTAGAACCCCCAAACATTATATATATATATATATATATATATATATATATATATATATATATGTGGTTTTACAAGTGCACTTTTTTTTGGAAAAAATACACTTTTTTGAATTAAAAAATAAGACAACAGTAAAGTTAGCCCAATTTTTTTATATTGTGAAAGATAATAAAGATAATGTTACACCGACTAAATTGATACCCAAAATGTAACGCTTCAAAATTGCACCCGCTCGTGGAATGGCGACAAGCTTTTTCCCTTAAAAATCTCCACAGGCGACGTTTTAAAAAGTCTACAGATTGCATGTTTTCAGTTACAGAGGAGTCCTAGGGCTAGAATTATTGCTCTCGCTCTATTCCTTTCTACAGGCTGTGATTTCAGCAGGGGAGCATCGGTAGTTTAAAAAAACTATTAGATAAGCACCTGAACATACAGGGATATACAATGTAATACTGACATATAATCACACACATAGGTTGGACTTGTATCTTTTTTCAACCTCACCTACTATGTAACTATATAAGTATAGGTTTATTAGCACATGCCAAAGTTGCAAAGCTGTATTCAGGCTTTAACGTATATTTCCACTTTTGCAGCCAAATTGGATTATATTTGTTACATGTTCCATTTAACATAGCAGAACTTAAAAAAATAAAAAAATAAATAAAATCTAAATTGCTTGTCACCTTTAAAGTGCTTTTTTCTTGCTTAAAATCATTACATGAAAGAGGTTTCACAGTAATGTTTTACATAATTAACCAGTGGCGGTTGGTGATGACATTTTTTGGGGGGGCGCAAACCCTTCCAGGTCCTTACCTACCCATCCTCGGCTGTCATGACTCGTGAAACCGGAAGTGACGTGAAAGTGAATTCTAATTCGCTATAGTCAAAAGTGGGTGGGTTCGGGGTATAGTGCTCTGCACTCCGAGCACAATGTTTAACAAGCCAATTAGAGCCTGAGGCTCTAATTACATTCTTGTTTAACATTGACAGGCCTAATAGAGTTCTATTAGTTTGGCGCCCCGCAGTGCACTTGCACACACATAGAACGATTTATTTTTAAATAAATCATAATATAACTAACATTCTTTATCTTAAAGATGTTAAAAAATGTTAGTCATATTATCGTTTATTTAAAAATAAAGAGAGACAGTAACAGGCTCCTGTCATGCGAATTAGATGTGGTGAAAACCCACATCCAATTCGCAATAGTGTGAACCCAGCGTTAAGGTTTGTTTCACCTTTCACATTAAGGGATTCACATTAGTACCAACCTGTCATGAAAATAAGACACAATGATTATTAAAAGATGTGAAAATAATTTTACAAATTACTTCTAAAAATATATTTAAGAGCAATAATAAATAATTACTGAAAAAATATACTTTCAATAATCGTACAATAAAAAAAAGGGGAATCAAATTGTGCAACCTATTATACAGCTGTGTAAATTAAAGAAGGAATGAGAAATGAAGACCATGTACTCACGTCACAACTGGCTTAAACACTGTGAACAGAGACGTCCACATGGAAATATTGTATGAGCAAGTAAAGGCAATACTGAGATTGCTAACTGTCACGAGTCCATTGACAGTGTTTGGGGGAATGTTAATAGCATTTGTGTAAGACACAGTAGTTGTATTTTTCTGTAAATGAAAATGGAAAAATGTTACTTAAAAATCAAAATGTTATAAAGTCTTACATATTGTATTTAATTTAAAATGTGAATATTAAAAAGCCTTATAAAAACTACTGAAGAGGCACATGCAAATTTCACTGTGTGTATTATATAAACAGTAAAGTGGAACTTATATGAATAGATTACTCACGGCAAACATTCAGTAATCAAATATGTTCTAGAACAGGGGTGCTCAACCCTTGGCCCCCAAGCCCTTTGATATGGCCTCAAACCAGGGAAGGGCATGCCCATGCTCTTGGATGTTGGCTCAGCAAGCCCAGATCATGATCAAAGGGTTCCCAACCCAACATCCCAGAGTATCAGAGTTCATGGAGCCAGTGCCAGCAGTGGAGGAAGCAGGAGGCTGCAGAGGGAGCAGTAGCCACATAAGCCAAGGCTTCTTCTGTAATGCTGGCTCCCAGGCCGAGTGATACCGAGTGCACTTAGACTGGGACCTTTCTAGCAGTCTGAAGAGTGATGCCAGCAGAAGTTGGAAGAGGAAAAGGTCAGTTTATTAACATACACTGCACTTTTGCAATGGGCATATTAGCATTTATAAAAAAGGGTTATTAGGCTGCTTTCACACAGATCCACAGGTGCAGCACAGAGCACCTGTGGCTTTCCTGTGGGTTAGCTGCACTGAGCCATAGACTTCTATTACCATATTTTTCGGACCATAAGACGCGCTTTCCCCCCCAGAAATATGGGGGAAAATGTCTCTGCGTCTTATGGTGTGAATATACGACAGGCACAACCCCTTGTCGCCGCTGCCAGCACCACCCCCCCCCTGCAGCCACCACCAGAAGAGAGGCAGGAGAGTGGGGGACAGACATCCAAACCCCCTGTGGGTGCCGGGCAATCCCCCTGCTCTGCCAGACAGAAAACATAGCAGTCAACTGCTTGGGCTGCTCTGTCAGCAGATGTGATAACCTCAGGTAAGGCTGTGTTTACGGCAATGGTCACTCTGCATTAATGGTCACGCTGCATTATTGGTCACGCTGCATTATTGGTCCTGCTGCATTATTGGTCACACGGCATTATCGGTCACACGGCATTATTGGTCACTCTGCATTAATAGTCACACTGCACTTTTGGTCACTCTTATTGGCAATGGTCAGTCTGCGTTTATGGCACTGGTCAGGCTGCATTTCATGGGCACTGGAAAATACTTTAGTACACCATTTGGTTCAGAATATTTTTTTTTCTCGTTTTCCTCCTCTAGAACCTAGGTGCGTCTTATGGTCAGGTGTGTCATATGGTCCAAAAAATACGGTATATCCTGTGGGTTTCTGAAAGTGCAACACACACACGCAAGATGAAATAGAAGTCTGTGGCAAAGCACAGCTACAGCTAAGCCACAGTTGCACTGCACTGCACCCATGGTGAGGGTAAACCGCAAATCATCAGAGTGAAAGCAGCCTTATGGGGGGCTCATGACAGTAAGAGCTCATTTACATTTGCAGTTTGGGGGGGCAGTAAAACAACATAGCTCATTGTGGCCTGCAACCTATTCCCAAATCACTTACGTGGCCCTCACTCTTCAAAAGGTTGCACACCACTGATCTAGAATGTCATCCATAGTCATGAAGATAAGGGCCCATATTTATATAGTCATTATGCATGAAGTGATTGTAAACCTCTGGCATTAAAAATGAACAAAGCATATCCTTCTTTAGTGTGTACTTGCCTCAATCTAAAGCACTGAGTGTGTTTTGTCTGCTGTCCTCTGCTATCTGCATGAGTCATTTCTGACAGGTTGTGTAAACTCCAAGGGATCGATGGGGAGAGGGCCTCTAGCAGGCAGCCTGTGATTGACAGCCTCAGCTGTGCATGTTCCCTTCCCTCCACTCGGGTCTCAGATTTACACTCAACTCTTCTCCCTGCCTCTGGAAGCTCAAAAAAGCAGTATAAATTCTGGACTTTGAATTGATGTAGAGAAAAGGTCTGAAGATAAAAAGGTACACTACACTGTTTTGACTTGGATTTGTTTAATCTCTGTTTATCATCTGTGGCTAGTCACTTTATGTAAGGGTTTGCAACCACTAACAAAGACTGTAATCTGTTGAGTATTGACAGTGTCAAAACCCCTAGATCAGGGGTCAGCAACCCGCGGCCTGCCGCCGCTAAATCTCCGGCCCATTAGTGCCCGTGATTAGTTCACGGCACCAGGTCCGTGGAGAAGTGATTGTATGTTTAATAGTGTCATCTGCAAAAGTGTCTGTGTTATATAACAAAACTGAAGCTATACTACCTCATTAAGAGCGCCACTCAGCGCTCAGATTACTTGTTGGCTTTCTCCTCCCCCCTCCTGAATGACGGCATTCTCGACCCCGCCCGCTGAATTGTCAGACGAGGAAAAGATAGAGGCGGCGAGTAATCTGAGCGCCGAGTGGCGCTCTTAATGAGGTAATATAGCTGCAGTTTTGTTATATAACGCAGACACTTTTGCAGATAACACTATTAAACATCTTTAATATTGTCTGGACCCGTCCACAGCCACAACTTTACCCCCCCATCCACAGCCACAGCTGCCCCCCATCCACAGCCACAGCTGCCCCCCGTCCACAGCCACAGCTGCCCCCCATCCACAGCCACAGCTGCCCCCCTTCCACAGCCACAGCTGCCCCCCGTCCACAGCCACCACTGTACCCCCCCTTTCACAGCCACCACTGTACCCCCCTGTCCACAGCCACCACTGTACCCCCCATCCACAGCCACCACTGCACCCCCCCAGTCCACAGCCACCACTGTAGCCCCCAGTACACAGCCACCACTGCACCCCCCATCCACAGCCATCACTGTAGCCCCCCATCCACAGCCACCACTGTAGCCCCCCAGTCCACATACACCACTTTACCCCCCCAGTCCACAGCCACCACTGTACCCCCCAGTCCACAGCCAGCACTGTACCCCCCTGTCCACAGCCACCACTGTACCCCCCATCCACAGCCACCACTGCACCCCCCCAGTCCACAGCCACCACTGTAGCCCCCAGTACACAGCCACCACTGCACCCCGATACACAGCCATCAATGTAGCCCCCCATCCGCAGCCACCACTGTAGCCCCCCAGTCCACATACACCACTTTACCCCCCCAGTCCACAGCCACCACTGTACCCCCCAGTCCACAGCCACCACTGTACCCCCCAGTCCACAGCCAGCACTGTACCCCCCAGTCCACAGCCACCACTGTACCCCCCATCCACAGCCACCACTGTACCCCCCCATCCACAGCCACCACTGTACCCCCCAGTCCACAGCACCCCAATCCACAGCCACCTATGTGTCCCCCAGTCCACAGCCACCTCTGTATCTGTCCTGTCCACAGCCACCTCTGTATCCCCCGTACCCCCCCAACTTCATTTATTAGCAGGTGAATGCGTCCCTCCATGCATTTACATACTTTAAAACCGGCTCTTAAGTAGAACAAGGTTGCTGACCCCTGCCCTAGATACTCCAGAAAAGAGCAAAATTCTTTAGAAGGCATTGTGCAATAAGTGTTAACAAGACAAAATCTCTCATGAATTCAAACATTGTTCACAAAACTTTCTGACATTTGAAGCTACCTTTAGGACCTATGTCAACGGGCTTTTGTTCACATCCGAAGGGTTTTGCATTCCCATACAAGTCTATTGGAATGAAAAACTCAACTGTCTCAAACTGATGTCATCGCCACTGGCCTAAAGCCCTCCAACACAGGCACTTAGTCACCTTAAAGTATACAACTACCACTACAGATTTTTTTATTTATATGGGTTCATTAACTTAGAAAGTGATTATATCCCTTGTTAGGAGTCTCTTTTTGAATGTAAGTTGATCTAGTTGAACATTTCAACATAAATTGGATTTTTCATGTTCCTTGTTATAGTGATCCTGTCACTGCATATTTGAAAATAAAATAAAGCCAGTTTGTAAAAGAAGATGCTATTTACTTACCTTTCAAGTGGCTTATATATATATGTCTCTGTTTTTTGGTGATCCCTAGCAGCAGCAGGTATCCAAACACTTCTAGGTGTGTGATTACCTGCTCCCCAAAAGCACGTTGTGTTCCTCCGGATAGCTCATATGTACTACAGGACATCTCAGTGCTGCTGATCGATTCAAAATGATCAATTATTTTCCACCCTGGCTGATCAACTTCTTCTGAAATCTGATTGAAATTGAGTCTAATTCGATAGGAAGGGTTATGGCTATTCCTTTGGGGATTTGATTGATCAAATTACACTTAGGTTGGGTAAAAAAATGTATTCTTGTATGGTCACCATAAAAGATGTCATTTTAGATCCATATACCAAACTAGAACAAAATTGAGTGGGACTTTACATGTACCTTGTAGGGCTTAATAAATGTTGAATAAATCAAGGAGATTTAAAAGAAAAATGTTATTCTACACATACAAGTAGTTAGGTTAAAAAAGTTTGAGACAAAACTGGTTAAAATCTCAGTTACAATTAGGTTGGTTGTCCAGGGTGTTGTTGTCCTGGCTGAGGAATCCGAAAAATCGGCAGATTTTATTTTTTTTAAATAATTTTTTTAAATGACAATTTTTTTAAATTCCATTTTAGTGTAAATATGAGATCTGAGGTCTTTTTGACCCCAGATCTCATATTTAAGAGGTCCTGTCATGCTTTTTTTCTATTACAAGGGATGTTTACATTCCTTGATATAGAAATAAAAGTGACACCATTTAAAAAAAAACCAGTGTAAAAATTAAATAAAAAGTAAAATAAATAAGTAAAAAAATGTTCTTTTTAAATGCGCCCAGTCCCGCCGAGCTCAAATGCAGAAGCAAACGCATACGTGAGTAGCGCCCTTATTTGAAAATGGTGTTCAAACCACACATGTGAGGTATCGCCGCGATCGGTAGAGCGAGAGCAATAATTCTAGCCCTAGACCTCTTCTGTAACTCAAAACATGCAACCTGTAGCCTATGGAGATTTTTAAGGGTAAAAGTTTGTTGCCATTCCATGAGCGGGTGCAATTTTGAAGTGTGACATGTTGGGTATCAATTTACTCGGCGTAACATTATCTTTCACAATATAAAAAAAAATGGCTAACTTTACTGATGTCTTATTTTTTAATTCAAAAAAGTGTATTTTTTCCAAAAAAAGTGCGCTTGTAATACTGCTGCTCAAATAGGGTGTGACAGAAAGTATTGCAAAGGCCTCCATTTTATTCTCTAGGGTGTTAGAAAAATATGTATAATGTTTGGGGTTCTAAGTAATTTTCTAGCAAAAAAAACCTGTTTTTAACTTGTAAACAACAAATCTCAGAAAGAGGCCCGCTCCTTAAGTGGTTAACCTAACTACTTGTATGTGTAAAATAACATTTTGCTTACTTTTTCTTTTAAATCTCCTTGATTTGTGCATTTATTAAGCCCTACAAGGTACATGTAAAGTCTCACTCAATTTTGTTCTAGTTTGGTATATGTTTTTTATGGGAAGGTACCTTTATGGGGTTATAATTATTTCACACTCATCCCCGCACCCCTCTACTACATTTTAGATCCAGTCAACTTATTTAGACTGTGTCAGGAGTATTCCTGATTTTCCTACCTACACTGTAATTATTAACCTACAAGTTTGAAATTACAATATAGCAACTATAGCACATATGATCGGAAGGAGCGAAGATTTGATCACACAATAGCTGCACCTGTCCGGGTACATAACCTCACAGGTTTTCAGGTGTCCTAAATGTATTTATTATTTTACTTATTTATTACAGGTACCTATATAGAGCCGTCAATTTATGCAGCACTTTACATATATATTGTACACCAATATACATCACCACATCAGTCCCTGACCTCAAAGAGCTTACAATCTAAGGATTCCTAACTCGCATCCATACACACACTAGGGACAATTTAGACAGGAGCCAATTAAAATAGCAGGGTTCTCAAAATTAGCTACATGATTGTATGGTTCATTAGACTGGACTGCCTGATGTTCAGCCCAGGTTGGGGGCAGGTGGCATACTCTGCCAATTTATAGTGAATTTATTGTTGTATAAAAATAAACAATGACACATTACTATTGCTTATACCTGTAATTTCCCCACTTACCACCATATTATTGCCACAGACGCCAACACCGCTTTGCACAGTCAATGAATACACACGCTGCCCTTGCAATATACTTTCTACGGCTCCAGAACAGTTGGATTGCAACAAAGTGGATGCAGACGGCTTGTAACCGAGGACCTCCAGCAAATTCTTACCCACAGAGATTGTCATGTTTGAACTTTCACACTTAACTGAATAGCTTACATTGTATACATCTGTCAAGAAGGAAACAGAGAAATGTAACCAGACAGCCAAAAAGCTAAATATATTATATCTAATTGTATAACAATCTAACCGTATTAAGACATTCAAGAGTGGGAAGTAAGAATGGAAAAGCAACTTACTCAGGCCTTGAGACGTATAGTAAGTCGCGTTGGCAGCACAAACTGCTGTCTGATTGACATATTTACAGACTTCATCTGCAAGGCATGCTGGAGAACAGTATGGATCCGCTGTTATGTGATAAAAGGAAATACAAGGTTAACAAGGCCCACACATACGGAAAGGATCCTTTACAGCAAGAGCAGTGAAATTGTGAAATAGACTCTCCCTTCTCGAACCAGTTCTGGACAGCTCAGTAAATTCTTTCAAAAAGAGCTGGATGCATTCCTAAATGCACAAAATATAACTGAATACTAATATTTATAGGTACAGTAATAACCCCAAGGATTGTCGAACAAGGGGATATCAAATTGCCTTCAGGGGATCAGGAACGATTTTTTTCCCCTGATGGACCAAATTGAATCATGCTTTATCGGGATTGTTACATAGCCTGTCAGGTTGAAAAAAAGACACAAGTCCATCCAGTACAACCAAAAAAAAAAAAAAACAACACACAATCCTATATACACAATCCTTCACCCACAGTTGATCCAGAGGAAGAAAAAAAAAAAACCCCCAGCAAAGCATGATCCAATTGTTTGCCTTCATTTTTGCCTTTTCTATTTATGTATTCTATTCATTTTTTTATATTTGTTAAACTGGATGCATTCTAGTCCTGATTCAAAGAACAAGGTGCAGGAAACGCGCACTAAACGTTTGGTTTCTCGCACCAAGTTTTGTTGTGAACTGGCCCTTAAAACCAAACTCAATAGAAATAAAAACACAATTTAATCAAGTTATTTTTTAATGTAAAAAAAAAAAAAAAAAAGAATTTACATGCATCCAGCAAAGGTATCTGAATCCCTCTTGAACTGTATTTGAATATTGTATGTCACTTGTAAGGGGAGGGGCTCTATAGGAGCCAATCAGGGTCTTTCTAGTGCGTTCGATCAAACACTGGAGGCCTTTTTGACAGAACAAGAGAGCTGAGGCATGTTCTTACAAATACAAGGTGTTCTGTGAATGGCGGCAATGCCGAGCGGGCAACCCCCGAGGTCAGTGTGCAGACGGCACAGGACCCGAAAGATTGTGGCTATCGCTGCATCACATACAGTATTAAGCCTAGGTATCACTGCACAGCCGACTTCTGCATTGATTATCAGCTTCCTCAGCACCCCTCAGGTATGTGATATGTATAATTAAACTGGCCATAGATGGATTGAAATTTAGTTGGTTCAGCGGGGACTGATCAGTGTGTGGCTGTCTCTGTTCAACAGAAGTCAACCATTTGATCGACTTCAGTCAATGGAGAATGTTAAAAACTGTTCTCAATCAGCAGCTGCAGCCAAAAGAATCCAATATCCGGGTGAAGGGATTCGTCCATTCACCTTTTTTTTTGTGGATAGAGTGGGCTGAACAAAAAAAAAAAACAACATCTATGGTCATTTTTACATTGTGTAAAGCTTTACCAATGTAATGCCTGGAACACACAATGAGATTATCGGACGAATGGTCTTTTTTTTTTTTTTTTGCTTGCTAATTTCATATCGAAAATGAAAAGTTTACTAAAGTGACGAAAATTCTTGTATGACAGAATAAGAATTCGTAAGTGATGTAATGTGTTGTAGTGTATTTGTATTGTATTTTCAAACAAGAACTGTACTGATTGAAAAAAAATTGTACGATCTGGTATCGTACAGGAAAAATATTCGTACTTGTCCCATCGGATAATATCGGATGAACTCGCCTCTTGAAAGCTGTGTACTGACGATCAGATTATCATACGATTGCTTCGAAAGCGGTATCTTTTATACGATTTTCTGATCGTGTGTACGGGCCATAAGTATACAATACAGATCATACATAGAGTTCAGTTTTAATATTCGAAAAATGAAACTTGAAATTGTTTGAGTACATTATTAAAGCTGTGTTCTGCCTGGGGAAAAAAAAATATTAAAAGTCAGCAGCTACAAATACTGTAGCTGCTGACTTTTAATATATGGATACTTACCTGTCCAGGGTTCCTGTGATGTCGGCACCCCAGACAATTTTTGGAACGGCTGTCGGGGGCTGCTGTCGCCATTCGACGTAAGGGTAACCCACAGCCGGTTCCCTTCTGCGCCTGTGCGGAGCGTGCTGTGCTTTCTAACTGGCCCAGCGGCGGAGGAAGTAGGAGGGGGGGGCTAAACTTCCGAGGGATGACGCCGCGGCGCTGTCTCTCGGAAGTGGGGAAGGGTACCTGTCAAAAACAAGTACCTGTTCCCCCCTCCCTTCTGAAAGGGCACAAATGTGGCACCGGAGGGGGAGGAAGCAGGTAAGCGGAGGTTCCACTTTTGGGTGGAACTCCGCTTTAAGGTACAGATAATGAAATTGTAGTGGGTGTCATTAGTGTTGTCCAAAGCCATGATGCTTTTTTTTCACCCAAAATAAATATTGCCTACTGCTTATCTGAGTCAAACTGCTAAAAATTTGGTTACAGTCTGTAAATTCTTTCCAACATCGGAGTATGTATGTATAGTAAAAAAAAAACTATTTATAAATTATATAAAAATAATTTGTTGTTTAGCCAAGCATGAACAATATCCGTTCATGTATCCTTCATTCATTTACCTGTGCAACAGTTCAAGGTTGGGTTCCAGGAAAGATTTGCAGGGCAGCAAGAAGAGGAATTTAGGGAGCATCCTGTATCAGGGACACATGAGGAATTTGAGCATGTGCACCCAGAATTTTGCGCACATGTCCCACTGCATGAGGAACACAAAGGAGCACTCCCATTTACTACAGCTGAAAGAAAGAAACAAGCATTAGTACAATGCTCACACACAAAGATTTCAGATAAAAGCTGATAATATACAGTATATAGCTTGTATGTGTTTTATATGTGTATTAGATCATGTATAAGTATACAGAGTGAGATCAGGTTGACTGTACTTTATATCCAGCTGAGAGGGAAGTTAGGATATTTATAGCTATAGTTGGCCAAGTGCAAGTGGATTTCCAAACAAACATTAGTTCCAATTTTTGTACATTCCTTTCAAAAATTCTCAATACATTCAATAACTTGACATTTGAAAGTATTTCAAAGTTGTTCTAAAGTATTTCAAAATGTTGTGTGCTTCTAAAATTGAAAACCACATTCATCTCACCATTAGAAATGTGTTCATTTCCTGTCACTGCGGTGAAAAATGAAGTGACCCCCACTAATGATTAGAAAATCGAATGAATGTTCTTAAAATGAAACAAATAACATTCTAACTAGTGTATGGCCAGCTTAAATCTTTCTTTCCTCCTTGACACGCTTTACTGCTGCAACTGTAAATTTGTTATAAAATAAACAGACTCTCAAAGAATAGCTGGGGACCATTTAGTGGGCCTTTCCTTACTAGTTTATTAGTGAAAAAAAGATTTTTGTTACAATGCAGTGTACCGTTTACTTACGGTTTTCCTTTTTAAAGTGGTATTAAACCCAAAAAACAAAAATTTACTAATTTGCAGCTTAATAATTCTTAGATATGGCGGCTGCATTAGTTTTCAATTGTGCAGGTAAAACGTTTATCCCACTAGGAAGTGTGCACTGTTATCCTAGTAGGGTTTGAAATTTTGGGGTAAAACAGTTATCAAGAATAGCAGTCAGAAAATATGCTGTATAGTAGAGTTGTATATGTCTTAAATTTTAACATTCATGTACGCTACACTTATATTTGCAATATGTATATATATTTCTATCTTGCTGAACTAGATGGCATATTGCTGTCTGCAAAATATTGTTGTTTAGTATCTTTTTTTTTAATCAATGTTTTTTATTCAGTTTTATCAATATACAAAGAGTGAACATCATTTGCCATGTATTAATATGCAATACAGATACTGACACATAGTGACCATAGATAACAAAGTAGTAAATCTACATTAGCATTGGTATAGATTTCAAGTGTTACTTATAGGGCATTAGGTGTTATCCCACTCCTTCAGCCACCCCAATGGGAACTTACTGTGACTTGGTGGAAGGACGACACCCTCAGGCCCATATCTCTATTATATCAGTTGTTTAGTAACTTTTTAGTGGTATAGTAACGATGTTACTTCATATATAAATAAAGAATTGGAAAGTAACAAAAAAATCTTTATCCCGCAAGGAAAAGACTGCTGTAACTGCATATAAAGTGTTACTTGTAGTTCAGCTTCAATGTGTTAGTCAAATCCATCTAAATACAGGAAGTCTGTTCCTGAAAGATTACCAGGTGAAATAAAAAAAAGAAAAAAGAAAACGAATGCAGCCACCAAATCTGAGGATTGGTAAACTGCAATATATTACATTTTTTGGGGGGGTAAATGCCGCAGACGTCTAGCATTTTTATGCAGTACACCACAACATACCTGAAGGCAGTGATATGGCGTGGGCACATAGAAAACAATTGTTTTCTAGATGTCCTTGCATTGAGCCTGTGTTGATCAATGCAGATTAGTGCAGCTCAACAGACATTTGTGAGCAAGCCTTAAAGAAGATTGTATAATCAGATTATAATGTATAGGGCAAGACCAGAGTTGGGAAAAACTAGAATCAAGTTGAACTGTAATATTGTTATAACTATACAAAACATTTTAATGCATGTTTTAAAATAGATACATTTAAGGTTGAATATATTTTTTATTAACAAATTTTCTGAAAGTGACATAGACAGTCGCTCATAGTGAGTGAATGCAAATGCACATAAACAATATTAATACAGCAAAAAGTACATTCCAATATAAACTTAAAGAAGAAAGGAAATTCACAAAAAGGGTCATGTAGGTCCAATTTAAAGTGAAACGCCATGCAAAACATTTTTGGATAGCGCGGAGGATGATTAAAATTGCTGTCAGGTTTTTATGAATGTCTCACTGGTAGAATTTCCGGTCTTATAACTGGGACATAATGTGAGAGGGGTTCTACCTAGAATGGACACATATGGGGAAAAAAACGGACTTCCGTTCCCCACTTGGACATGAAAAAATGTTTTTATTTCACCTGCACTAAGAGATAAGCAAGTAAAATTATTGCTGTTACAAAATAATTTGTTTAGTATGTAACTGCTTTTATACTTACTATAACATGATGGGGTAGAGCCTGTTAATAAAGAGAGAGAAAAAAACTGTCATAATATGTACAAAATGTTCCCATGAAAATGGTATTTCAAGCTCTTCAATAAACAACATTTCATATTTTTTAAACAACTGTTATTAACATTTCATTACGTAGGTTCTACTGTCATTCAAGAAAACCTGTTTAGTGAGATACCTTACTTGGAGCAAACTGGGTTTTTCCTAAATTGAGTATTTTTGACGATTTAGGTCAACAGGTATTTTAACGTTCATGAGCAAATTTTATTTTATTACATTTTTTAAATTAAATTTTGTCTGTAAATAATTTTTGATTGACTCAAAATTATCAAGGAACGCAATGGAAGAGACAACACATTGGGTTTGATTTACTAAAGGAAAATGGACTGTGCAATTTGCTAGTGCAGTTGCACTCATTTCCCCCAGAAATGTAGTGAATACGGTGAGCTTTACCAGAGCTCCCCTTCATTTACTAAGCCATGGAGCAACTGCACTTGCAAAGTGCACAGTTTATTTTCCTAAACCCTAGATTCACATCTATGTGTTTCTGCGGGCCGCAGTTGCACATTCATGGCAGTCCATTAATTTCTGCATTTCCCGCAGAAAAAGGTGCATGCACCTTTTTCAAATGCGGCCCTCTGGGAAATGACCATGCGATCTCTCTGCAGTTCATGCACATGCGCGAGGGTGCCCGCACACGCGTTGTGATTTTACATATGCGTGGGGGTGCCGCGCGTTCTCTTACAGCAGTGCCTTTTCACTGCGGGTGGTTGCAGGTGTGGGAATTGCTGCGATTCCTGCACCCTCAGCCACATGATTAGAACCAAGCCTTAGTAAATCCACTCCAATGCCTCACTCATCAAGCCTGCAAGAGAGCAACATATGCAAGCAAGTGAGTGCTTCACCCCCTGATGTGGACTACTCACATCCGCCACAACTAGTAGCAATAACTTACAGGCGTTGGTACTGTATAGCAAGTATCTTGCGGAAAACAGGGCTAGTAAAAGTTGGGTGGTCAAGAGAAGTACTGTAATTTTTTTTGTTGAATTATTTTTTATTAGAAAAAATAGAAGTAAAAGGTACATTATGTAATATACAATACAGAGAAAATGCAAGCAAGTGGACTAAACTGCACATTATTTTTACCAAACAATTAACCAAGTGAGTAGCGCCACATTCGATCTTAGCTAATCAGCCAATTCTCTGTAGCTACTACCAAGGCAAAAAGTGTTTAGAATTTACCAACTAGTCAGAAACAAAATCATCTTCACTAATATAGATTAGTTATGAGCAGTAGTGTCTGTGTTGGGTAACAACCTTGTACAGCCAAAGTACCTTAGGAAACCCAGACATAAGTAAGAGTAAGTAGAAAAAAGAAAGCTTAGAGTAGTAGAAGAGGGTAAGAGATAGGATGGTGGTGGGGGGGGGGGGGGGGGGGGGGATGGAGGGGGGGGGTAAAAGGACTCGCCTCAGTCCGAACTCCTATTATGCAATATAAACCAGCAAAAACATTTTACTTAGGATGTGACATAATTTCCGCGAATGCGGCTGTGTATTTAAAGGCAAACCAGCGGGACCATATTCTTTTTGCAAGATCAGATTTGTTTCTAAGGGAGAGAGTAAGATCTTCCATATAATATGTACGGTCAACTTCCACTAGCCATTGGCGTAGAGTGGGTATAGTGGTTTGTTTCCAGAATCTGGGGATAAGTGCTTTAGCAGCATTAAGGAGGTGAGGGATTATGGATTTCTTATATGTACCCACTGATTTGCCTGTACCATGTAAAAATACAACCAACGGATCATTAGGAACCTCAGATCTTTGGATCTCTTTAATCCAGTGAAGGATAGTCAACCAGAATGGTCGTATCAGTGGACAAAACCACCAGATGTGTGCGTGGGTTGCACGCTCGCCGCATCCCCGCCAGCACAGGGGGGAGATGTGTGGAAAGATTTTATAAGGTACCACGGGCGTGTAATGCCATCGCGTCACCAGTTTGTAATTTACTTAGGCCATTTTGGTGGCTGCAGAAGAAATATAGGACATTATGAGTATAGTGGCTTTTTGGGCTGTTGACAGTTCTTTAGAAGTACTGTAATTGAAAGTGAACTCTGATGTATGAATCAGTTTTCCAGCATGCTTGAAAAGCTGCTGTGAATGATAAAGCATGTTTCCATTATTATCTACCGTCAGCTCATCACTTGCTAACTTCTCGATTTCTTCTTTTTATGTTAAATGCTGGCTTCTGTTACATTTTAAGCAGCTACAAAATATTCCAATAAAAAAACACACGTCACTCTAAATCACCAACTCTAACTTTGTTCTTGTGGTGCGTCCATAGATTTGATTCACATCCGCTACACATTGATCAAAGATTCATTCTTTGATTTGTATATATTCGTGTAAACATTCTCCAGCCAGGTTTATAAGCACTGAAAATGTTCATGGAGAATGTGCCTGGACCTTAGTTTTATAACGAAAACCCCATTTGGTAATGCCAGCCTATCAGCTGGTGCATCTCTATATTTAGTAATCATTTTAGGAAATAAATATAGATATAGGGGGTTATTTACTAAAGGAAAATCCACTTTGCACTGAAAGTGCACTTGGAAGTGCAGTCGCTGTAGATCTGAGGGGGACATGCAAGGAAAATAACAAACAGCATTTTAGCTTGCACATGATTGGATGATAAAATCAGCAGAGCTTCCGCTCATTTCAGATCTACCCCTTAGATTTACAGCGACTGCACTTTCAAGTGCACTTGCAGTGCAAAGTGGATTTTCCGTTAGTAAATAACCCCCATAGATATTATTAATATTAAAAGTGGGGGAAACATATAAATCATAAATCAAAGATTACTTTTGTTACCTTTGTAGCATCAGATCTCTTTTCCTGGCACTCATAAGCTATTCCTTATTTTTATACTTATGTTTTAAGGCCTATTTAAGTACTTGAAATTCTAACAAAGAGAAGTCTCAGTTTTTAAAAAACATGCGTTTTTTTCTCTGGAACCCAATTATGTTTTCTTTAAAACTGCTATATCATCTTTTTCATATTTCTTATAAGTCCTCATTGCTTTAAAAAAATTAAAAATGATATTAGATTGCAAATATTCATTATGCATATAAGAATCATCAATGCACGGTTCTGTTGCTCTATAGAACAATTATGTATTGGTAAATATTTAAAAAAAAAATTATTCAGATTAGTTTACTAATACAGGTCTAAATTATTATATTTCATTTTAGTTAGCACTGTTGTCTATAACATCTCAGACCAGTAAGTCCAGATATATGAAACAATTACATACCAGCAATCCCCAGTGCAGCAAACAATGTCACAAAGCCCAAGAACAACATTTTCTTGTGTCTTGATTGAGTGGTAGGGAACAAGTGACCCAACATCTTTCTCTTATACTTTTTCAGTGTCGCTGAGAGGGTGGGGCTTACCAGAAATACATTTTTTTTCTTAGCACACAATGAACTTAAAAAATAGCTAGGGGCAAGAATTAATGCAAATAAGAAGTAATAACTGTCTAATATGATTTCCAGAAAATAACACCCTTTGTAAGGACCAATCCCTTAAAAAAATGTTGGCGTTATGAACTTGACACAAATTCATCAAAAATGCTGCTGGCCTGACTCCTGTTCATTACACTGGTTTTAAGATATTATATCTAAAGCCCAAACTTTTTTTTGGTTAGGGTAGAGAATTTTTAAAAGTCTTGACAATTTTTTTTTTTTTTAAAGGGGTTGTAAAGGTAAACATTTTTTCACCTTAATGCATTCTATGCATTAAGGTGAAAAAAATTTTGACAATACCGCCGCCCCCAGCCCCCCCATTTTACTTACCTGACGCCTCGAATCTTCGCTGCTCGTTCTCGTCATCTTCATTGCAGCTCAGCCTGGTCGCTGATTGGCTGCAGTGGATGGATTGAAAGCAGCGCAGCCATTGGCTCGCGCTGCTGTCAATCACATCCGATGACGCGACGGGGGGCAGGGCCGAGTGATACAGCGAGCGGCTATAGCCGCCGGCTGTATCACGGGAGCGTGCCCGCAAGCACTCACCACCATGCGAGGGAGCTCGCATTAAGGTGGTGAATGCATGCGGGGAGGAGCTGAAACAGCCGCCGAGGGACCCCAGAAGACCAGGTTCGGGGCCACTCTGTGCAGAACGAGCTGCACAGTGAAGGTAAGTATAACATGTTTGTTATTTAAAAAAAAAAAAAAAATACCTTTACAACCCCTTTAAGTCTCTGCTCCACTCAAAAGATTTGTCTTCACTCCTGACACTACAGGGGGTAAAGGAAACCTCACCAAACTAAGGAAAATCCTGTCTTAGACATCTTTAACTGGCAGTGCCAGGACAAGGTCACCCAGTGCCCAGAGCACAAATAGCAAACTGCACAACCACCCCTTCCCAAAGTAAGGCTAAGTTTGCACTGGCATTAAGAGCAGGCATTTGGGAGGCTTTCAGAACGCCCCTCAAACACCTATGCACAAGATACAATAGACAGCACACAGTGCAGTTCACACTATCAAAACATGAAGCGTTAGCGTCGCGTTGCTTCAAAATTGAAGCCTGTTGAGTCAGGAGACATTTGAAGCCTTTCAACGCTTCCAATTCAAGTCTATGGTAACACTTCACAAATGCTCTGGCAGGCAGTTATGGTGTGGTTGCGGGGCGTTGAGATTAGCTTATTACCTGTAATGGAATAGGCGTTTGTGGAGCAGTTTTAACGCACCTTAACGCTCATCAAATGCTTCAAAACTGCTCATAGGGCGTTTGGGAAGCATTTTAACTCTTGTAAAATACCTAACACCCATACTGAAGTTCATTAACCGCTTTAGCCCCGGAAGATTTTACCCCCTTCCTGACCAGAGCACTTTTCGGCACTGCGTCGCTTTAACTGACAATTGCGTGGTCGTGCGACGTTGCACCCGAACAAAATTGAAGTTTTTTTTTTTCCACAAATAGAGCTTTCTTTTGGTGGTATTGGATCACCTCTGTGGTTTTTATTTTTTGCGCTATAAACAAAAAAAGAGCGACAACTTTGAAAAAAAACACAATATTTTTTACTTTTTGCTATAATAAATATCCCCCAAAAATATATAAAAAAGCTATTTTTTTCCTCAGTTTAGGCCGATATGTATTCTTCTACATATTTTTGGTAGAAAAAAATTTAATAAGTGTATATTGATTGCTTTGCGCAAAAGTTATACCGTCTACAAAATAGGGGATAGATTTATGGCATTTTTATCATTATTTTTTTTTTATTAGTAATGGCGGCGATCTGCGATTTTTACCGGGACTGCGACATTATGGCGGACACATCGGACAATTTTGATACATTTTTGGGACCATTGGTATTTTTACAGCGATCAGTGCTATAAAAAATTCATTGATTACTGTAAAAATGTCACTGGCAGTGAAGGGGTTAACCACTAGGGGGTGATCGAGGGGTTAATGTGTTCCCTATTGTGTTTTCTAACTGAAGGGGGGAGGGGGCTGTGCAGGGGAGATGACAGATCACTGTTCATACTCTGTATGAACAGACAATTTGTCTGTTCTCCCCTCACAGAACCGGAAACTGTGCGTTTACACACACAGATCCCGGTTCTCGGTGTGCCCCGAGCGATCGTTGGAGCCCAGTGATGATCGCGACCGCCGCGAGCAGGGGGCTGAATATGTTACCGACGTAACATGAAGGCGATTCGCGCAGCCGAGCGATGTTGCCGCAGTACAACTGCGGTGGCTGGTCGGCAAGCGGTTAATATGAGTCTAACACCCAAACTAAAGCTCATTAACGCAAGTCAAACACCCATACTAACATTATGGGAGCGTTTATTAAGTGTTAGGGCCTGTTCACACTTGACTGAATTTCTAAGAGCCTCACAAACACATATAAAGCTCAGCACAATAATTAGAGAAAAAAAAGCATTATCATAACATATGCTTTTGTGCACACTGAAATAAAGGACAGCTAACACTTTGTCTTAGCCTACCTTAACCCCTAAGCACCAACAGGCGGGTGGGCTTTGGCACCAAGCGGACGCATATTTGCATACCAATTTGCAGTTACAGCTGTGCCGAGAGCGCTTAGGGCACAGTTACCGGGACCTAACAGAAAGCTCCCGATCACGGTGGTCACATGATCATAAATCCCGCCATGCCTCCTGGCATCTGAAACCTCTTAAAGGGTCGAGAGGTGCCGGTTCTAAGAGGTTACAGAAGAACTTCATTACAATAGTCAGGGAATGCTCAGCAACCAGTAACTGTTGAGACAATGAACACTTCAGTGAAATGTATGTAATATACGAAATAATGTATACAGTGCAGAAGTGAGTCTGTAAAGCAGAGTGCAGGAGTCCAGAGTGTATAATACAAAGAGTTTAAATGCCAGGACTGCATAACACAGTTCTGCAGTCAGTGCTACCCTGTTTCCTCGAAAATAAGACCTAGCATGATTGTCAGTGATGGCTGCAATATAAGCCCTACCCCCCAAATAAGCCCTACCCTGTTTTCCCAAAAATAAGCCCTACCCTGAAAATAAAACCTACAAGGACTTTAACTAGGGCTTATTTGGGGGGTAGGGCTTATATTGCAGCCATCACCGTCAGTCACGCTAGGTCTTATTTTCGGGGAAACAGGGTAGGTTTAGGAGTATAAAACACACAGAAAGCAGTGGTCACAAATTTCACCCCTTCAGCCCAATTCCTCCTACCTAAATTTCTCCAGCCAGCACAAATCTTCTCCTTCCCATTCCCTCCCTGGGAAAAACCTTCCAGCCAGCATAAATCTTCTTTCTTTCCCTGCATAAATCCTCCCCCCAAAATGCTTCTAGTGCAAATTCTCTTCCCCTCCAAATCCCTCTCCTGGCACAAATCCTCTACCTATTTCCCCAAATTCCCCTTCGGCACAAATTATTCTAGCACAAATCACCCCCGCCCAGTATAAATCCTCTTCCCCTCACAGCACAACCCCCCCAGTCACCCTTCTAGTATAAATCTTCTTCCAGTCCAAATCTCCCCCCCACCACAAATCCTTTTCCACCCCCCCAGTCTCCTCCCCTGCACAAATCCTCTCTTTCCCCAAAGCCCCCATCTAGTAAAAGTCCTCTGCTCCCCCACCTCCCCCCGCCACCAGCACAAATCCTCCTATTCCCTCTTCCGCCCAGCATTAATCCTTCTTCCCCCAACCCTTCCTTCTTGCATAACTCTACTTAACCCCCCCCTTCCCCAGCACAGATTCTATCCACTTATTCTCACCCACCCCTCCTCTAGTACGAATGCCACAGTAAATCCTATTATCCCCCCAGGCAGTAATTCTACCCTCAACCCCCTCCTTTGCACAAATCATCTTATTCCCTCACCCCCCCCAGCATAAATCCTTATCCCCCTCAATCCCTCCTTCTTGCACAAATATACTTGCATCACCCTGCCTTCCCCAATAACAGATCCTTTCCACCCCTGCCCACCCACCTTACTTTCCTGTACAAATTCCACCATAAATCCTTTTATCCCCTCCCTCTTCCATCCACAGGCACTTTCATTGCCTCCGCAGCTCTTCTCTACTTTTGTGATCCTTCTGCTCTATAAATGCATGCCCTCCACCCTGAACACTTTTCTTTACCTCCATCCTTGCCACTCTCCTCTCCGATTCTTTCCCCTTCCCTTCACTTCTATCCACTACCATTTCCCTTTTTGGTCATTATCATTCTATCCATGCTTACTCTACCTCTCTATGATCATTCTCCTCTACACCCCTCCATAACTTCTCTCATCGATCAAAGTACTGGCATTTCCTCCATACACAGCCACAGTGATAGGTGGGAAGGGATGTTGTGGTTGCTGGCAATTGTAACAGGGCAGCAGCTGGATGCCCACCACTAGCAATGCTACTAGCAGCCCTCCCTCCACATCATGCCAACTGTGCCCAGGGCATGTGCCTTCTCTGCCCACCCCTTCCCCCGGCCCGTATGTGCCTTCTTTGGAAAATGTATTTTTTATTCTTGACCCAGTGACAATCAAAGTGTCTAATTTTCCCTCACTTTCAACACTGCTGACAAAGATTCTGTACTTGCAGAGTTTTTAAAGAGACAAAACATGGTGAAGCATGCATGTACTGGAGAGATATATTGAATATGCTTGTGTAACTGAGTGCAGCCGGCTGTGTGATCCCCTGCTTATTCGCCCCTCCTGTGTGTTTGTGAGGAGTGGGCTGATCACTCTCTTCCTGATCTCCTCCTTCACCCCCTTGCGCTGCTGGAAACCGTGGCAGGCTGGTGGAGCCAGTGGTCTGTGTGTGTGCAGAGTGGCTGTGGGCTGTCCCAATCTACCCCCCCACTCCCTCCTTTTCTCCCGTCCTTCCTGCAGCAGAAGTTTGGATTCAATCAGCAGCAGGGGGAGGACACAGCAGCCACAAAGGACCTTGGGATTTGTAGTTCCCTTTTGGGCACAGCATATTACAAGTGAATGGGAGAAGATGGTCTTTGAACTACAGGATCCAAAATCCCTGCACACAGAGGAGAAAAGAGATCACTCTTTTACTGGGCAAATCAAGAGATTGAGGGGTCTTTTCCTAGGAGAAGAAGAGCCAAGAGGACCTGTTGCGGGGTGTGCCATAGCTGTACCAGAGAGATAGCATCACATTGAGGGGACCTGCTGCTTGTGCCTGTCTGCCTACATCAGAGGGAGGACAAATCTGCTGCTGAGTCTGCCAGAGACTGCACTTTGTGTGAACCAAAGCTGAGAAACCAACTGCGTGAGAACAAGGGCTGAGAAACTGAGCCTCCCTCCCTGATGTCTGGAATTGCTGACTGCCAAGTGTATGGAACTGGACCTGTCACCTGCCAGCAGTGGTGAGTGGAGATACAATACTTATTCCCTCGCTGCACATAGTGTGATTGCTCTTTATTTCGCAGTCCTTCAGGTATTCACTACATACACTTAAAGGGACAGCTGTGTGCACCACCTAAAGAAGGGCCCCACCGCAAGCTGGCCAACACTAACATTTAGGTGCCAGGTACTTTGCAGTCACCTTCTAGGGTGGGGATATGCAATTAGTGGACCTCCCGCTGTTGCAAAACTACATGTCCTATCATGCCTCTGCCTCTGGGTGTCATGCTTGTGGCTGTCAGAGTCTTGCTATGCCTCATGGGACTTGTAGCTAACAGCTGGAGGGCCACTAATTGCATATCCCTGTTCTAGGGGTACCCTGTTCAGGAACACTTACACATACCCACATCTGGGATATCAGGACAGAGTTCTAACTATAACTGAGTGTGTCAGTGGAGACAGAGCGGCTTTAAGAGTCATCAGGTTGGATGACAGTCGGATGGAAATGGACAGGCTGTCTGTTTCCATCTGACTGCCCTATACAGGAAAGCGGGCTGTGTCTGTGTCCACTCTGCATAGCGGAGCAGACACGGACCTGTTATCCGCCCACTCAGCGGGGATCAGGGGTGAGCTCCTCCGCTGAGCAAGCGGATCCGCTGCATGGAGTCTGCCCTGTGTGAAAGGGGCCCTTAAAAGAAAACTAATGTAGCCATCACATCTAAGAATTGGTAAGTTACAATTTAACCTCCCTGGCGGTATGATTCTTTCTGATTTTAGGTGCTGAAAGCGGTACAATTATTTTGCATGGAAATTTGGCGTTTTATATTGTAGGTCTGTAATTATTAACAATAACACACTTAAATCTGTCCAAACAAGAGTCTAGTAGATATCCCGGATATGATAAAGTTTGAAACACAAAAACATAAATTTTAATATAATAAAAAAAAAAATAATAATAAAAAAAAATAAAAATAAATAGTAATAAAATAAATTTCCACACGATTCACTATCGCTCAATTCTGCAAGTGTTCTAATTTACTATCGCTGTTTTCTAGCTGGTCTAAAGCCATTTTTGACGTAAAGGGACACTTTTTGGTTGCTATGGACAATCTCCAGTTTCCAGGCAGAAAGAACAGTATATGCAATATAAAACTGCATGCAGGGCATGGGCCAGAGCACTGGGGACAAATGGGATGTGAAATGATTTCATACAGTACTGTAATCTGTAAAATTACAGTACTGTATGTGTTATGCTTTTTACATTTTTTTGAATTTGCCGCCAGGCTCCGCCCCCGTGCGTCGCGACGCTCGCAGGGAACGGAGCCTGGCACAGAGAGGCTTCGGGACAAGACACAGCCCGCGGACACTGCGGGGGACATCGCAGGATCCCGGGGACAAGGTAAGTAAGGAGGCACCAGGATCCTGCGATGCAATCCCGAGTGTGGCTCGGGGTTACCGCTAATGGTGCTGAATTTTAACCCCGAGCCACACTCGGGAATACCGCCAGGGAGGTTAATAAATATTTGCTTTTGGGATTATTGCCGCTTTAATGCTTGGAAGTGCCTTGACTGCAGTGGTGAAAAGTAAGTGGTTAGGACATTGGATCTAGATTAGAAAAATAAATGAACATAATTAGTTATTTTTCACTGATACAGTATACTGTATACTGATGTGTATTGAGTTGTGATGGCACTAACACTTTTACTTTTTGGGTTGGTGTGTTCAACAGACAACAAGCAATACTACAGTAATACCTAGGATTGCGAGTAACGCGGTTAACAGGCGTTTTGCAATACGAGCTATTATTTTTTTAAAAACCTGACTCAGTTTGCGAGTGTTGTCTTACAAAATGAGCAGGATTTAAGCCTCTGCGGTGTGCAGTACCGCATTTGGCCAGGGGTTCGGGGGCGCCGGTGACACTCTGAGCCGTACTGAGCCGCTCGGATGCACTCACAAACTCTCAGAAATATTCAGAAACACTTGGAAATACTCAGTTCCTGAGTGTTTCCAAGCCTTTCCGAGGGTTTCCGAGTGCATCTGAGCGGTCTCCGAGTATTTCCGAGTTTCTCTGGAGCCCCCCCACCTCTGGCCACATGCTGTACTGCATACAATAGAAGTCAATGCGGAACGAATTATCTTCATTTCCATTGATGTCCATGGGGAAACTCGCTTTGATATGCGAGTGCTTTGGATCACAAGCATTCTCCTGGAACGGATTATGCTCGTAATCCAAGGTTCCACTGTATTAGATATATAAAAACCGGGGAGCGCCAGTTTAGTTCAAAACGAGGAATGCTCAATGTACCAGTAGAGAGGAAAAGGTCAGTAGTCTCTCCGATGTAAAGTTCTAAATATTAGAACACCAAAATGAAGTTCAGATGAATCTAATTGCAAGTTTAACTGTTCCCTTTGCTGTCAGCAGAAGGGGGGGGGGTGTGGATTTGGGGGCAACCTTTGCAATTATATGCAATTCTGAAAATATAGTATATTTTCTTACTGCTAGCTAAAATGGTTTGTTTTTTATTACATGTTATATACTTACAGATCAACAAAGTTATATTAAACGCAAAAACAGTGTGGTGTTCATTCCATGTACTATAAATACAGCCTAAGGAGATATTTACCCATGTGCAATTATAGTAATATTCATAATTAATATGATAACCTATAAAGGAATATTCAAAGGTGCATTATTTACTTGTATACAGTTTACCCATTTACTCCACATTTTATTGACGTTTTAAGTTTATTGCTGTTTCATAGTGAAAGGGGTTGGTATAATTTTGTAGAAAAAAAAGACAAGTCTGGGAAGCATCATGGAATATTTACCAGTAGAATTTTTTTATTTTTTTTTGTATGACCAAACGGCAGACTTCAAGCAAAAGTGCCATAGCTGTACCATCTTGTGCCATAAAAGTCATTTTACCAAAATATTGCGTCTGCACACAAGCTCACATAAGATGAAGAAAGTCTGCAGACTCAGCACTCCTTTTATAATCAGTCTGCTGAAAGGAGCAGCCATTTCTTCCCAACAAAAGGTAGATCTCCAACTTTCCAGGATTGCCTATGTCAACACTTGGTAATTGCTGTGCTGTGTAGATTGCAACTAATGAAGTTCATCTTTAAGGAAAAAAAAAAAAAGATCAATAATTGACAACGCATTTGGTGAACACACATGGGGAAGTGACATTTGCTGGATAGTTGGAAGATCTGATCTTTAAGGGCTCTTTCACACGGGGCGGATCCGTGATGATCCGCCCGGTGAACATCCGCTTGCTCAGCGGGGATCGCTCCGCCGATCCCCGCTGAGCAGGAAGATGACAGGTCTGTCTCTGCACACTGTGCAGCGACGGACCTGTCAGAGCGCCACTCTCCCCTATGGGGGATCGGATGATGACGGACCGTAGAGTCCGTCGTCACCCGATCCGATCCGAAAACGGATGGAAAAGTAAGTTTTTCCTCCGTTACACTTTTTCGGATAGGAGCGGGTCGGATGTCAGCGGACATGTCACCGCTGACAGCCGATGCTCCATAGACCTCCATGGAGTGTCCGTTCAGGTCCGCCTAAAAAACTGACAGGCGGACCTGAACAGATCGGCCGTGTGAAAGAGGCGTTACTGGTCCCCTGGAATTCGTTTCTTCTGTGCTAGCTGTCCTCCAGGTTTATTATTATTCAAGCCTGATTGACTCAGTGGGTATATACCCATCTGGGTTCAATCCTTCCGGTAAGCCTTTAAGAAGATATGGTGGCGGATCTTCTATCAATTTGCTTCACCAAAGTTACATTATTAGATAGTATATATTATTTCACTTTCTGGATCACTACTATCAATTTTTTTGGACATAAACAATAAGATTGTGATTAATATCTTTCATTTCATCAAGGACACTTTTTCAACAAAGTGAATTATCATCCTCTGTCCATTTATTTTTTAATATACCGTTCAGCACTGTTTTATATTTCTACTTGCTACTAGGGATGAGCTTCGTGTTCGAGTCGAACCCATGTTCGACTCGAACATCGGCTGTTCGACCGTCCGTCGAATTGCGAACGATATGGGCCGTTCGCGCCAAATTCGTGTGGCGCGTCACGGCCCATAATTCACTGCGGCATCGCAGTGCATTGCTGGCTGATGATTGGCCAAGCATGCACTATGACCCGCATGCTTGGCCAATCACAGCGCCGTCAGTAGAGAGAGCTGTAATTGGCCAAAGCCAGGGTGGCTTTGGCCAATTATGGCTCAGGGGATTTAGTACACACCCCACACTATATAAGGCCGCCTGCACGGCGGCCCTGTGTAGTGTGTGTTCCGGTGTGCTGAGCGATAGAGAGAGAGAGAGACAGTGTCATTTGATTTGAGTTAGATAGATTAGGCAGAACAGTCAGTCAGTTAGCTGCACTTACAGTGTATTGTGTATATATATGCATCCCAGGTGTTGCATATATATATATACACTGTATTCAGTTTAGCTAGATCCGTTCCTGTTATCTTCTATCTAGACTATTTACATTCAGTGCAGTGTGTCCTGCTCACAGTGTTCAGCTAGATCCGTTCCTGCTATTTACATTCAGTACAGTGCTTCCTGCTCACAGTGTTCAGCTAGATCCGTTCCTGCTATTTACATTCAGTGCAGTGCGTGCTGCTCACAGTGTTCAGCTAGATCCGTTCCTGCTATTTACATTCAGTGCAGTGCGTCCTGCTCACAGTGTTCAGCTAGATCCGTTCCTGCTATTTACATTCAGTGCAGTGCGTGCTGCTCACAGTGTTCAGCTAGATCCGTTCCTGCTATTTACATTCAGTGCAGTGCGTGCTGCTCACAGTGTTCAGCTAGATCCGTTCCTGCTATTTACATTCAGTGCAGTGCGTCCTGCTCACAGTGTTCAGCTAGATCCGTTCCTGCTATTTACATTCAGTGCAGTGCGTGCTGCTCACAGTGTTCAGCTAGATCCGTTCCTGCTATTTACATTCAGTGCAGTGCGTGCTGCTCACAGTGTTTAGCTACATCCGTTGCTGCTGTTTACATTCAGTGCAGTGCGTCCTGCTCACAGTGTTCAGCTAGATCCGTTCCTGCTATTTACATTCAGTGCAGTGCGTCCTGCTCACAGTGTTCAGCTAGATCCGTTCCTGCTATTTACATTCAGTGCAGTGCGTCCTGCTCACAGTGTTCAGCTAGATCCGTTCCTGCTATATACATTTAGTGCAGTACGTCCTGCTCACAGTGTTCAGCTAGATCCGTTCCTGTTATCTTCCTACTGACAGGCAGGCTTGTCTGGTTACAGTATATAAAGCTACCTGAAGAAAATTACAGGTGTTCTTTTTGATCCTATTAGTACCACGGTCAGGCAGCTAGACTATTTACATTTAGTACAGTGTGTCCTGCTCACAGTGTTCAGCTAGATCCGTTCCTGTTATTTACATTCAGTGCAGTGCGTCCTGCTCACAGTGTTCAGCTAGATCCGTTCCTGCTATTTACATTCAGTGCAGTGCGTGCTGCTCACAGTGTTCAGCTAGATCCGTTCCTGCTATTTACATTCAGTGCAGTGCGTGCTGCTCACAGTGTTCAGCTAGATCCGTTCCTGCTATTTACATTCAGTGCAGTGCGTCCTGCTCACAGTGTTCAGCTAGATCCGTTCCTGCTATTTACATTCAGTGCAGTGCGTGCTGCTCACAGTGTTCAGCTAGATCCGTTCCTGCTATTTACATTCAGTGCAGTGCGTGCTGCTCACAGTGTTTAGCTACATCCGTTGCTGCTGTTTACATTCAGTGCAGTGCGTCCTGCTCACAGTGTTCAGCTAGATCCGTTCCTGCTATTTACATTCAGTGCAGTGCGTCCTGCTCACAGTGTTCAGCTAGATCCGTTCCTGCTATTTACATTCAGTGCAGTGCGTCCTGCTCACAGTGTTCAGCTAGATCCGTTCCTGCTATATACATTTAGTGCAGTACGTCCTGCTCACAGTGTTCAGCTAGATCCGTTCCTGTTATCTTCCTACTGACAGGCAGGCTTGTCTGGTTACAGTATATAAAGCTACCTGAAGAAAATTACAGGTGTTCTTTTTGATCCTATTAGTACCACGGTCAGGCAGCTAGACTATTTACATTTAGTACAGTGTGTCCTGCTCACAGTGTTCAGCTAGATCCGTTCCTGTTATTTACATTCAGTGCAGTGCGTCCTGCTCACAGTGTTCAGCTAGATCCGTTCCTGCTATTTACATTCAGTGCAGTGCGTGCTGCTCACAGTGTTCAGCTAGATCCGTTCCTGCTATTTACATTCAGTGCAGTGCGTCCTGCTCACAGTGTTCAGCTAGATCCGTTCCTGCTATTTACATTCAGTGCAGTGCGTCCTGCTCACAGTGTTTAGCTAGATCCGTTCCTGCTATTTACATTCAGTGCAGTGCGTCCTGCTCACAGTGTTCAGCTAGATCCGTTCCTGCTATTTACATTCAGTGCAGTGCGTGCTGCTCACAGTGTTCAGCTAGATCCGTTCCTGCTATTTACATTCAGTGCAGTGCGTCCTGCTCACAGTGTTCAGCTAGATCCGTTCCTGCTATTTACATTCAGTGCAGTGCGTCCTGCTCACAGTGTTTAGCTAGATCCGTTCCTGCTATTTACATTCAGTGCAGTGCGTCCTGCTCACAGTGTTCAGCTAGATCCGTTCCTGCTATTTACATTCAGTGCAGTGCGTCCTGCTCACAGTGTTCAGCTAGATCCGTTCCTGCTATTTACATTCAGTGCAGTGCGTCCTGCTCACAGTGTTTAGCTAGATCCGTTCCTGCTATTTACATTCAGTGCAGTGCGTCCTGCTCACAGTGTTTAGCTAGATCCGTTCCTGCTATTTACATTCAGTGCAGTGCGTCCTGCTCACAGTGTTCAGCTAGATCCGTTCCTGCTATTTACATTCAGTGCAGTGCGTCCTGCTCACAGTGTTCAGCTAGATCCGTTCCTGTTATCTTCCTACTGACAGGCAGGCTTGTCTGGTTACAGTATATAAAGCTACCTGAAGAAAATTACAGGTGTTCTATCCCAGCTTAGTGCAGCTACAGGCCATTAGTATGTCTGGAAGGCCAAGAAGGAGAGGCAGACAGTCACAAGCCAATAAGAGAGGGCAAGCAGGCTCTGTGTCTAGTGCTGGTCGTGGAGACGGTGCATCCTCATCAGCACGTGGCCATGGGACACGCTTGGCCTTTTTTTCGGCAGCTGGCCGTGTTGAGCCGCAACATGCGGAAGACTTGGTCGAGTGGATGACCAAGCCGTCCTCATCCTCCTCATCCTCTCTCACCCATGCCCAGGGTGCTTTGTCTGGCAAAGCAGCGGCCTCTTCCCTCAGCTCAATGTCATCAGTGACTCCTTCCCTAGCCCCACCATGTCCTCCTGAGGATTCCCTCGAACTGTTTGACCACAGTGTTGGGTACATGCTCCAGGAGGATGCCCAGCGTTTGGAAGGCTCTGATGATGATACTGAGCTCAATGAAGGCAGTAACATGAGCACGGACAGAGGGGGTGCCCAAGAAGGACAGCAATCTGGCAGTCATGCTCCCCCTGCTGCAGCATACTGCCAGGTTTGCTCCAGTGATGAGGAGGGAGGGGATGATGAGGTCACTGACTCAACGTGGGTGCCTGATAGGAGAGAGGAGGAGGAGGAGGAGGAGGAGGAGGTGGCACATCACCAACTAGGCAGGATGCCCTCCAGGGGCCAGCCTAAGGGCAGCACATTGACTGCATCACACCCCAAAGCTCCACATGTGCAGGGCGCTGCAGTCTCTGCGCGTTATTCAAAAAGTTCTTTGGTGTGGGCCTTTTTTGAGACGAGTGCATCAGATCGCACCGCTGCTATTTGCAATATATGTCTCAAGCGTATCTCGCGTGGCCAAAACATCTCCCGCTTGGGTACCACATGCTTGACCAGACATATGTTGACCTGCCATGCAGTTCGTTGGCAAGCGTATCTAAAAGACCCACACCAAAGAACAAAGACGATCTCTCCTTGCTCCTCATCAGCTGAGATTTCCAACCCCACTAGACCTTCAGTCCTCTCTGCGACCTGCAGTGAGAGGAATGAAGGTGTAGAATTAGGTGTGTCACAGCCAAGTACTTATGGGCAATCTGCTTTTGGTACACCGACGTCAGATTGTACCAGGCAAATTTCCCTGCCCCAGCTGCTGCACCGCCGAAAGAAGTTTGCTCCCAGCCATCCACATGCCCAGCGGTTGAATGCTAGCTTGGCAAAATTGCTAGCACTTCAACTGCTGCCTTTTCAGTTGGTAGACTCTGCCCCCTTCCGTGAGTTTGTGGAATGTGCGGTTCCTCAGTGGCAGGTACCCAAACGCCACTTTTTCTCACGGAAGGCGATTCCGGCTCTCTACCGGCATGTGGAAGGCAATGTCCATGCCTCGCTGGACAGGGCGGTCAGCGGTAAGGTGCATATTACCGCTGACTCATGGTCCAGCAGGCATGGACAGGGACGTTACTTAAGTTTCACGGCGCATTGGGTGACTCTGCTGGCAGCTGGGAAGGATGCAGGACAAGGTGCAGTAGTGTTGGAGGTTGTTCCGCCACCACGCCTCCAAAATGCTGATTGTGACACACCTCTCTCCTCCACCCCCTCCTCTTCTTCTTCCTCCATGGCCTCTTCCTCGGAACCAGCGGTGCTCCGTAGGCGTTCAAGGGGCTACGCAAGTACGCAGGCCAAAAGATGCCATGCGGTGCTTGAGCTGGTGTGCTTGGGGGACAGGAGCCACACTGGGGCAGAGGTTCTGTCAGCTCTGCAGGGGCAGGTTCAGAGGTGGTTGACGCCACGCCAACTTAAGGCAGGAATGGTGGTTTGCGACAATGGCACCAACCTCCTCTCTGCCCTCCGACAGGGACAACTGACCCATGTGCCCTGTTTGGCTCACGTCCTTAACTTGGTGGTGCAGCGGTTCTTGGGCAGGTACCCGGGCTTACAGGATGTCCTGAGGCAGGCCAGGAAAGTCTCTGTGCATTTCCGCCGGTCATATAATGCCAGTGCTCGGCTGACGGACCTCCAAAAGGAGTTTAACCTGCCCAAGAACCGCCTAATCTGTGACATGCCCACCAGGTGGAACTCGACGTTGGCCATGCTGCAGCGGCTGCACACGCAGCAGAGGGCCATCAATGAGTACCTGTGCGACTATGGCACCAGGACAGGGTCAGGGGACCTTGGTTTTTTTTCCCCACGCCAGTGGGCCATGATCAGGGATGCATGCACTGTCCTGTCACCATTCGAGGAGGCCACGAGGATGGTGAGCACTGACAGTGCATGCATCAGTGACACTGTCCCCCTTGTCCACCTGTTGGAGCACACGCTGCGTGGGATAATGGACAGGGCACTTGAGGCAGAACAGAGGCAGGAAGAGGAGGACTTCCTTAGCTCTCAAGGCCCCCTTTATCCAGACAGTGTTCCTGCGTGCCCGCCGATCACACAGGAAGAGGACGAGGAGGAGGAGGAGGAGGAGGAGGAGGAGGAAGATTGTGTCAGTATGGAGGTGGAGCCTGGCACTCAGCATCAGCAGTCTTTAAGGGATCAGTCCCAAGGAACACATGGACTTGTACGTGGCTGGGAGGAGGTGGCTGCGGACGTTGTTGTCCTTAGTGACCCAGAGGACTCCGGACCGAATGCCTCAGCAAACCTACGCTGCATGGCCTCCCTGATCCTGCAAAGCCTGCGTAAGGATCCTCGTATTCGTGGTATCAAGGAGAAGGACCAATACTGGCTGGCAACCCTCCTTGATCCACGTTACAAGGGTAAGGTTGCGGACCTTATCTTGCCATCGCAGAGGGAGCAGAGGATGAAACATCTTCGGGAGGCCTTGCAGAAAGGTCTGTGCAACGCGTTCCCAGAGACTGGGAGGTTACAAACTCCTGTTTCTGGACAACGTGTTGCTGAGGCTTCGGTCAGTCAAAGAAGGAGCGGTGGAGAAGGTGGCCGTCTGACCGATGCGTTCAGACAATTTTTTGGTCCGCAGCCCCAAGGTATGATCGGTTCCAGCAACCATCGCCAGCGTCTGTTTTACATGGTGCAGGAATACCTAGGGGCAAGATCAGACTTGGACACCTTTCCCACCGAAAATCCTCTGGGTTACTGGGTCTTGAGGATGGATCACTGGCCAGAGCTTGCACAGTATGCAATTGAGCTACTGGCCTGTCCTGCATCCAGCGTTCTTTCGGAACGCACATTCAGTGCTGCTGGAGGCGTGGTAACCGATCACAGGGTGCGTCTGTCCACCGACTCGGTCGATCGGCTGACCTTCATAAAAATGAATCAGTCTTGGATCACCACCAGCTACCAAGCACCTGATGCAGATGTAACCGAATAATTTTTTTTGAAATCTCAGATCCCTTCAAAGACTGCCTATGCTGATGCTGAGTGACTATCCCTGAGTAATTATCCTCTTCCTCCTCAATCATCACGCTGATAGCTTGTAAGAACATTTTTGGTTCTGGGCGCCACCACCAGTGCCTAAGGCACAATTTTTCAGCCCCTGTTTAACAGGGGCGTGTAATTACAATTTTTGATGCAATACTTTGCAGCAGGGCTTGTTCCTGCATTCCAACTAGAGTGTCTGTGAGGGGTTGCAGTGTTGTGGCACCAGCACCAGTGCCTAAGACCCAATTTTTCTGCCCCTGTCTAACAGGGGCGTGTAATTACAATTTTTGATGCAATACTTTGCAGCAGGGCTTGTTCCTGCATTCCAACTAGAGTGTCTGTGAGGGGTTGCAGTGTTGTGGCACCAGCACCAGTGCCTAAGACCCAATTTTTCTGCCCCTGTCTAACAGGGGCGTGTAATTACAATTTTTGATGCAATACTTTGCAGCAGGGCTTGTTCCTGCGTTTCAACTAGAGTGTCTGTCAGGGGTTGCAGTGTTGTGGCACCAGCACCAGTGCCTAAGACCCAATTTTTCAGCCCCTGTCTAACAGGGGCGTGTAATTACAATTTTTGATGCAATACTTTGCAGCAGGGCTCGTTCCTGCGTTCCAACTAGAGTGTCTGTGAGGGGTTGCAGTGTTGTGGCACCAGCACCAGTGCCTAAGGCCTAATTTTTCAGCTCCTGTTCAACAGGAGCATGTAATTACAATTCTTGATCTAATATTTCACAGCAGGGCCCTGTGAGGGCTTACAGTGTTTTGGCCACAGCAACACCTAAGGCCCAAATTTCTGCTGAGTATATAGGGTAGGACCCTACTTTCAAACATCTAACTTACAAACGACTCCTACTTGCAAACGGAAGGAGACAACAGGAAGTGAGATGAAATCTACCCCTAAGGAAGGGAAATTCTCTCCTGTAAGAGTTAATATGGGAAAACAATTTTTCCTTTCCACTGATGCTTTCCAATCCTTGTTCCACAAAAAAACACAAATTTTCAAAAAACATTTTTCATTGGGACAAAAAAGTGAGGTGAAATCTTCTGAAGAGGAGGAAAGACGCAAAACAAATGTCACAGGGGTGATAACCCTTCCCTATGTTTTCCAAAAAGCTTAGAAAAGATTTTTTGGCTGGAGCTAAACACATTAAAAATGTTCAAAATTACAAACAGATTCTACTTAACAACAAACCTACAGTCCCTGTCTTGTTTGCACCGCCTGTATACTGCTGTTCAGAGTATATAGGGACCTTTCCTTATTTTAATTTGGGTGCGGGGTTCCCCTTAATATCCATACAAGACCCAAAGGGCCTGGTAATGGACTGGGGGGTACCCATGCCGTTTGTCTCACTGATTTTCATCCATATTGCCATGACCCGACATGACATTAAACCCGCAAGCAGTTTTAAATGAGATTTTTTCCTTTAAAAATGACATTTGGTGCAGGGACTGTTCTAAACATGGGAAACACGCGTCACTTTACAGGCATACTATAGACACCCCCCAGGTACGATATTTAAAGGAATATTTCACTTTTTTTTTTTTACTTTAAGCATCATTAAAATCACTGCTCCCGAAAAAACGGCCGTTTTTAAAAGTTTTTTTTGCATTGATACATGTCCCCTGGGGTAGGACCCGGGTCCCCACACCCTTTTTAGGACAATACCATGCAAATTAGCCTTTAAAATGAGCACTTTTGATTTCGAACGTTCGAGTCCCATAGACGTCAATGGGGTTCTAACGTTCGTGCGAACTTGCGGTCCGTTCGCGGGTTCTGGTGCGAACCGAACCGGGGGGTGTTCGGCTCATCCCTACTAGGCATACAGCAATGTATATCCCTTGTCCATAGAAACACAGGCAAAATGGCCGCCAGCGCACCTACGTCTGTTTACAGAAAGCAGAATATGCTGTGGATAGCTTCGGTCTGCAGTATCTTAGACAAAATGACTGAGGTCCGTAGGAATACAATACGTCAATAGAAACACAGGGAAAATGCCCGCCGACAGCCTTAATGACATTGACATACATATTGTGGGGAAATAGGCTTCGGTCTGCATTATCTCAGACAAAATGGCCACGGACAGTCTGCAAAATCACAGGCAAAATGGATGCTGCTTGCGCAGATGATGAGGAGACACCTGGGTAAACAGGCTCTGGTCTGCATTTTCTTAGACAAAATGGCCGCGGTCCGTAGGAATACAATACATCAGTAGAAACACAGGGAAAATGGCCGCCGATAGCCTTAATGACATCGACATACATATTGTGGGGAAATAGGCTTCGGTCCGCAGAATCACAGGCAAAATGGATGCTAATTATGCAGGTGATGAGGGACACCGCACACTATATAAAGGTGGGAGGCACAGCAGGGGTCACGCTCCTGTAGACGTCCAATGATGAAATGCATAGGGCGTGGCCTATTCTGTGCTTCTCAAACAACATCTGAACAGCTGATGGTTAACCGAATACTTTGTTTTTTTTGCCTATTACATGGTTTTAAATTGTGAGTACCGCTCTGCTTGTTTAAATAAACTTTTAAAAACGATCTTACACTATGGGCACCCCTTCTTTTTATATGATACACCACGAGCCTGAGACTGTCAGGAATTGCTGCACAGTGGCACAGACTGTGACTGCCTGATACCCCAGCAGGGGTGAAGTTAGCTGGTGAGTGGCTGCACATTTAGAGCACAGGATTTAATCACTAAAGATTCAAGAGCACGAATATCACACAAAATTATTTGTTATGTGAAAATAAGGACTTTTATATATTTTTGCATCTGTTTGTGAAAAAAGTTTTTCTATATATTTTTGCATTTGGTTGCACGTGTGCATTTTAACTGAAGGAATCTGCAATTGTGGTTGACCAAATACCTTGGCATTCCACCACCCCTTCCTCTCCCCCCCTCCCCCCCTCACTTTTCCTCCCCCTCCCCACACCTCACCCCCCCCACTCCCCTCATTTCCCTCTTTTGATACTGCAAGGGTGAAGCTATTTTACAGGATTAACACTACGGTATTCATGATTTAAATAGCCACATACTGAATATAATTTTGACTTCCCCACCTCACGCTTTAGTAAATGTATTGAATATAGCACACACACAGGATATCACAGGGTTTAGAGGAACAGCGCCACACCCTTCTCCTAAAAACTATCTAATTTAGCTGTCTCCATTTTATATGGTGACTGCATGTTGGGAGGCAGCAGTTCCAAACTTGTCTTTTAAACTTTTAAACTTTTCACCGTACCCATTTCCACTGCGCGGGCTACTACTACATTTTCTATTTCAAGGGCGGTAAACATGATCATGTTAGGATCAAAGTCATGTTGAAACCCAACATGTCTGCTGATAGCAGTAGTCATGAGGCGTTTAAAGATGGGGGTATTGTGCTCCTTTATGCACTTAAAAAAGGGGTGCCTAGTCTTGCCCACATAAAAGCATCCGCATAGACATTTAGGTAGATATACCACACCAACTGTGTGACAGGTAACTTTATGTTTATTGGCATGGATTTGGCCGTTTGAAAGAATAGTCTCCTGACCATTGGAAATAAAGCGACATACATCACATCTCCCGTAGAGGTGCCGATATGGGATGGATGGTCACGAGCCTCAATGGAATAGTGGCTCTTGACCAATTGGTCCCTGAGAGAAGGTGCACGTCGGTAAGTAATCTCAGGGTAGGGTTTGATGAATTTGTTAATGGTTGCATCCGCCGTTAGTAAAGGCCAGTATTTGGTTAGTAGATGCCGATGATGAGCTGAACACCCCCTGGTTCGGTTCGCATCAGAACATTCGAACAGGCAAAAAATTTGGAAAAACACACAAACACCATTAAAAGTCTATAGGACATGAACATGAAAAATCATAAGTGCTCATTTTAAAGGATTATATGCAAGTTATTGTCATAAAAAGTGTTTGGGGACCAGGGTCCTGCCTCAGGGGACATGTATCACTGCAAAAAGATTTTTTAAAAACTGCCGTTTTTTCGGGAGCAGTGATATTAATAATGCTTAAAGTGAAAAAATAAAAATGAATTATTCCTTTAAATATCATGCTTGGGGGGTGTCTATAGTATGCCTGTAAAGTGGCACATTTTTCCTGTGTTTAGAACAGTACCACAGCAAAATGACCTTTCTAAAGGAATAAAGTAATTCAAAACTGATCATGGCTGAAATGAATTGTTGGGTCTCGGCAATATAGATAAAACTCATTGAAAAGAATGGCATGGGCCCCCCCAGTCCATTACCAGGCCATTTGGGTCTGGTATAAATATTAAGGGGAACCCTGAACCAAATATGTCAAAAAAAAATTGTGTGGGGGTCCCCCCAAAATCCATACCAGGCCCTTCAGGTCTGTTATGGAAATTAAGGGGAAGCCTGCGCCAAATTTAAAAAAAATGGCGTAGGGTCCCCCCAAAATACATACCAGATCCTTATCTGTGCACGCAACCTGGCAGGCCATAGGAAAAGAACTCCTCCTTTACCATACCAGGCCACATGTGCTCAACATTGGGAGGATGCTTTGGAGTCACCCCCAAAGCACCTTGTCCCCATGTTGTGGGGACAAGGGCTTCATCTCCACAACCCTTGCCCGGTGGTTGTGGGGGGTCTGCAGGCAGGGGGCTTATCGAAATCTGGAAACCTCCCCCTATGTGAATTGGATACACTGTATATTGGTACATTGTACCTCTACCATTTCACAAAAAAGTGTCAAAAATAGTAAAAAAGACAGGACACACTTTGGGACAAGTCCTTTATTAAAAGATAAAAAAATTAAAATGGCCCACGATGTAGATCCATCTCATGCTGCCCGACGCACCAAAAAAAGAAAAAAAAAAGCAACAGCTCCGCCTCCATGGGAGGCTCCCACCGAGTGACGCTTCTTCTTGGTGACAGCTGTTATATAGCTGAGGGCGGGGCCACTCGGTGGTGTAAATGGGTGACCCCTCTCCCCTCTGATGCCACGTGACGTCAGAGAAAGGCAGGGTCGCCCATTTACATCACTGAGTGGCCCCACCCTCAGCTATATAACAGCTGTCACCGAGAAGCATCACTCGGCAGGAGCCTTCCATGGTGGCGGAGCTGTTGCAGTTTTTTTTCTTTTTTCGGCTCGTTGGGTGACGTGAGATGGTATCAGGAACCATGAATCAGACCGAGACAGAAGTATAGTTAAATCACACTTGTATAATACTAATAATAATAATAATAATAATAATAATAATTATGTAAACAGAGTAAACGTAGTCAAAACAAGCCAGAGTTCAGTAACCAGATCGGGTAGTCAGCCAAGCAAATGTTAGAGAGCCAGAGATAAACGTAGTAGTACAGTAAGCAGGATCTTGCCTCTGTGATGTTGACAAAAGCGAAGGCAGAGATCAAGTGAGCTGAACGGCTTTAAGTAGGCAGGACTGACTAGCAGAATCAACAACAGCTGGGTAACTGTGGAGAGAGATGGGAGCTGGCAATTAGCCGACAGCTGAGTGACCAGTTCATAGAAGGAAGGGCTGAGCCCAGCCCTGACAGATGGATCTACATTGTGGGGCATTTTTTTTTTTAACAAAGGAATTGTCCCAAAGTGTCTCCTGTCTTTTTTACTATTTTTGACACTTTTTTTGTGAAATGGTAGGGGAACAATGTACCCATTACCAATTCACATAGCGAGGGAGGCCAGGATCTGGGGGTCCCCTTGTTAAAGGGGCTTCCAGATTCCGATAAGCCCCCTGCCACAAACCCCCACAACCACAGGGCAAGGGTTATGGGGATGGACCCTTGTCCCCATCAACATGGGGACAAGGTGCTTTAGGGGTGACTCCAAAGCATCCTCCCCATGTTGAGGGCATGTGGCCTGGTACGATTTAGGAGGGGGTGCTCTCTCATCCCCATCTCTTTTCCTTCAGCCTGCCAGGTTGCGTGCTCAGATAAGGGTCTGTTGTGGATTTTGGGGGACCCCTATGCCATTTTTTAAATTTGGTGCAGGGTTCCTCCTAATAACCATACCAGACCTGACGGGCCTGGTATGAATTTTGGGGGGACCTCTAAGCAATTTTTTTGTACATTTTTGGTTCGGGGGTTCCCCTTAATATTCATACCAGACCCAAAGGGCTTGGTAATGGACTGGGGGGGCAACCCATGCCATTTTTTTCAATGAGTTTTTTCTATATTGCTGGGTAGGGATGAGCCGAACACCCCCCTGTTCGGTTCGCACCAGAACATGCGAACAGGAAAAAAATTCGTTCGAACACGCGAACACCGTTAAAGTCTATGGGACACGAACATGAATAATCAAAAGTGCTAATTTTAAAGGCTAATATGCAAGTTATTGTCAATAAAAGTGTTTGGGGACCCGGGTCCTGCCCCAGGGGACATGAATCAATGCAAAAAAAAGTTTTAAAAACGGCCGTTTTTTCAGGAGCAGTGATTTTAATAATGCTTAAAGTCAAACAATAAAAGTGTAATATCCCTTTAAATTTCATACCTGGGGGGTGTCTATAGTATGCCTGTAAAGGGGCGCATGTTTCCCGTGTTTAGAACAGTCTGACAGCAAAATGACATTTTGAAGGAAAAAACACATTTAAAACTACCGCGGCTATTGCATTGCCGACAATACACATAGAAGTTCATTGATAAAAACGGCATGGGAATTCCCCACAGGGGAACCCCGAACCAAAAAAAAAAATGATGTGGGGGTCCCCCTAAATTCCATACAAGGCCCTTCAGGTCTGGTATGGATATTAAGGGGAACCCCAGCCAAAATGTAAAAAAAAAATTGACGTGGGGTTCCCCCTAAATTCCATACCAGACCCTTATCCGAGCACGCAACCTGGCAGGCCGCAGGAAAAGAGGGGGGGACGAGAGTGCGGCCCCCCCCCCCTCCTGAACCATACCAGGCCACATGCCCTCAACATTGGGAGGGTGTTTTGGGGTAGCCCCCCAAAACACCTTGTCCCCATGTTGATGAGGACAAGGGCCTCATCCTCACAACCGTGGCCGGTGGTTGTGGGGGTCTGCGGGCGGGGGGCTTATCGGAATCTGGAAGCCCCCTTTAACAAGGGGACCCCCAGATCCCGGCCCCCCCCTGTGTGAAATGGTAAGGGGGTACTTACCCCTACCATTTCACTAAAAAACTGTCAAAAATGTTAAAAATGACAAGAGACAGTTTTTGACAATTCCTTTATTTAAATGCTTCTTCTTTCTTCCTTCATCTTCTTCTTCTTCTGGTTCTTCTGGCTCTTCTGGTTCTTCCTCCAGCGTTCTCGTCCAGCATCTTCTCCGCGGCGTCTTCTATCTTCTTCTCCTCGGGCCGCTCCGCACCCATGGCATGAGGGGGGAGGCTCCCGCTCTTCTCTTCATCTTCTTCTCTTCTTCATCTTCTTCTTCATCTTCTTCTTCATCTCTTCTTCCTTCTTCTCTTCTTCATGTCTTCTGCGGGCCGCTCCGCAGCCATGCTGGCATGGAGGGAGGCTCCCGCTGTGTGACGGCGTCTCTTCGTCTTCGTCTCGACTTCCCTGTGGCATTCCCCGTGACGTCACAGGGAAGTCCCGTCATGTCACCGTGCGTCAGAGGGGGGCGGGGTCACCGGGTGGCCCCGCCCCCCGTTATTTAAGAACCGTCAGACGAAGAGACGCCGTCACACAGCGGGAGCCTCCCTCCATGCCAGCATGGCTGCGGAGCGGCCCGCAGAAGACATGAAGAAGAGAAGAAGGAAGAAGAGATGAAGAAGAAGATGAAGAAGAAGATGAAGAAGAGAAGAAGATGAAGAGAAGAGCGGGAGCCTCCCCCCTCATGCCATGGGTGCGGAGCGGCCCGAGGAGAAGAAGATAGAAGACGCCGCGGAGAAGATGCTGGACGAGAACGCCGGAGGAAGAACTAGAAGAGCCAGAAGAACCAGAAGAAGAAGAAGATGAAGGAAGAAAGAAGAAGCATTTAAATAAAGGAATTGTCAAAAACTGTCTCTTGTCATTTTTAACATTTTTGACAGTTTTTTAGTGAAATGGTAGGGGTAAGTACCCCCTTACCATTTCACACAGGGGGGGGCCGGGATCTGGGGGTCCCCTTGTTAAAGGGGGCTTCCAGATTCCGATAAGCCCCCCGCCCGCAGACCCCCACAACCACCGGCCACGGTTGTGAGGATGAGGCCCTTGTCCTCATCAACATGGGGACAAGGTGTTTTGGGGGGCTACCCCAAAGCACCCTCCCAATGTTGAGGGCATGTGGCCTGGTACGGTTCAGGAGGGGGGGGGGGCCGCACTCTCGTCCCCCCCTCTTTTCCTGCGGCCTGCCAGGTTGCGTGCTCGGATAAGGGTCTGGTATGGATTTTTAGGGGGACCCCACGCCGTTTTTTTTTTTTTTTTTGGCGCGGGGTTCCCCTTAAAATCCATACCAGACCTGAAGGGTCTGGTATGGAATTTAGGGGGAACCCCATGTCAATTTTTTTTTTAAATTTTGGCTGGGGTTCCCCTTAATATCCATACCAGACCTGAAGGGCCTTGTATGGAATTTAGGGGGACCCCCACATCATTTTTTTTTTTTTATTTTGGTTCGGGGTTCCCCTGTGGGGAATTCCCATGCCGTTTTTATCAATGAACTTCTATGTGTATTGTCGGCAATGCAATAGCCGCGGGTAGTTTTAAATGAGTTTTTTCCTTCCAAATGTCATTTTGCTGTCAGACTGTTCTAAACACAGGAAACATGCGCCCCTTTACAGGCATACTATAGACACCCCCCAGGTACGAAATTTAAAGGGATATTACACTTTTATTGTTTGACTTTAAGCATTAATAAAATCACTGCTCCTGAAAAAACGTCCGTTTTTAAAACTTTTTTTTGCATTGATCCATGTCCCCTGGGGCAGGACCCGGGTCCCCAAACACTTTTTATGACAATAACTTGCATATAAGCCTTTAAAATTAGCACTTTTGATTTCTCCCATAGACTTTTAAAGGGTGTTCCGCGGCATTCGAATTTGCCGCGAACACCCCAAATTGTTCGCTGTTCGGCGAACTTGCGAACAGCCAATGTTCGAGTAGAACATGAGTTCGACTCGAACTCGAAGCTCATCCCTATTGCTGGGACCCAACAATTCATTAAAGCCGTGATCAGTTTTAAATGACTTTTTTACCTTTGGAAATGTCATTTTGCTGTGGTACTGTTCTAAACACAGGAAAACTGTGCCACTTTACAGGCATACTATAGAAACCCCCCAGGCATGATATTTAAAGGAATATTTAATTGTTATTGTTTCACTTAAAGCATTATTAAAATCACTGCTCCCGAAAAAACGTCAGTTTTTAAAACTTTTTTTTTGCATTGATACATGTCCCATGGGGCAGGACCCGGGTCCCCAAACACTTTTTATAAGCCTTTAGAATGAGCACTTTTGGTTTTTCATGTTAATGTCCCATAGACTTTAACGGTGTTCCGTAGCTTTCAAATTTGTCGCGAACACCGCATAATGTTTGCTGTTCGCCGAACAGGTGAACACCCGATGTTCGAGTCGAACTTATGCTGTCAACATCAATTCTAAAAAGGAGACCATGATCGATGACAGATACGAGAGCAAATTTCAGCTCACCAGAAGCTTCAGATATTCAATTGGAATTTTCTGACACAGCTGATTCAAGATCCTTAAATGTGTCACCAACTTCAGTCGGTTCTGTTTTCTCTAAACACAGCTTCCCTGTCAACCCTCCAAAAAACGTGTTGAGCATCACATAGCAACAAAAAGGAAAAACAAAAGGACACAACGTGGAAGGAAGAAAAGACAAGACAGGTTATAGGAAAACTCGAAAAACCAAGAAATAAGTATTATTAATGTGTTGAATTTTTCTTCTGCTAATTTATCTGATAGTAAAATATCCCTGTTATGTAAAGCAGTCGTCATCAACCCTGTCCTCAGGGCCCACTAACAGGCCAGGTTTTGTGTACTACCTTGGGGAGATGCAGACTAGAATACTGCAATCACTGAGCAGCAAATGATATCACCTGTGATGTATTTCAGTTATCTTGCAAACCTGGCCTGTTAGTGGGCCCTGAGGACAGGGTTGATGACCACTGATGTAAAGGATAATCCTTTGCCCCACCTATCAATTTGATGTGCTTTTGACCATTTTGGACATTAATCGCTTTGTTAGAAATTTGATGTTAAATATACATTTTGTACAGGATTCTGAGGATAATGATGGTCCTGATGGTACATTACACACAGTACAATCAGGGGTTACCACTCCATCGTACTTTTCATCAATGATCTGTCTATATTATCCACTCTCAACAGTTTTCAGTCTGAGTCTGAGGGAGGTTTAGATGGTATTGATAGCAGTTCCATCCCTATGGGAGACAAGTATTTTTATCCCTTACAGACTCTGATTAAAGTTGTTGATTCTTTTCAAACCATTGTTGAGACAGAATAAAAAAAAAAAAAAAAGAAATATCTAGATTGCGTCAATCTTTAGATAAATATAATTTAACTAAAATAGAATTTGTGGCCTTGAAGGGTAGGGAAAGATAGAAAAGACATCGCTATGCGTCAGACTGATGCCCCGTACACACGCTCGGACATTGATCGGACATTCCGATAACAAAATCCTAGGATTTTTTCCGACGGATGTTGGCTCAAACTTGTCTTGCATATACATGGGCACACAAAGTTGTCGGAAAATCCGATCATTCTAAACGCGGTGATGTAAAACACGTACGTTGGGACTATAAACGGGGCAGTAGCCAATAGCTTTCATCTCTTTATTTATTCTGAGCATGCGTGGCACTTTGTGCATCGGATTTGTGTACACACGATCGGAAATTCCGACAACGGCTTTTGTTGTCGGAAAATTTTATAGCCTGCTCTCAAACTTTGTGTGTCGGAAAATCTGATGGAAAATGTGTGATGGAGCTTACACATGGTCCGAATTTCCGCCAACAAGGTCCTATCACACATTTTCCGTCGGAAAATCTAACCGTGTGTACGGGGCATGACAAGGGCATTTCAGTGATAGTTTTAGACACTGACAGCTACAAGGTAGCAGCACTCAGGCAATTAGCCGACACAAACACCTATCGTACATTAAATGCTGACCCAACTGTGGAAATAAAACTGAAATTATCCCACCTTTTGGATGAAGGTAAAGTGTTGGGAGCGATAGAGCAGAAAACTTTGGACTTTTTATTAGTGACTAAGCCCATTACTCCAATTTTCCATCACCTCCCGAAAGTCCATAAAGAACAATTTTCTCTTCAGGGTCATTCTATAGTAGCAGGAATAGGGGAGAGATTAAACGAGAGGGTTGATGAACATCTACACCCGCTCATTGTACGTCTGCCAGCATAGCTCAGGGACACTGGACACCTTTTAGCTAATACACGTGAAATCAAGTGGTCCCTGGGTCATACATGGATTACAGTAGATTTCAAAGCTCTATACTCCTGTGTAACCCATGCATTAGCCTTGGAAGCTGTTAAATATCATCTTACACATTACAGTTCATATTCCAAAGAGCTATGCTAGTTTTTGTACTTGGTAATTGATTTCTTATTGAAACAATTATTTCATGTTTGATTCAGTTTAATACATTCAATGCCAGGGGGCTTCCATGGGAGCAACATTTTCACCCACTTATATGGGCTGGTGGGTGGAGATTTTTCTTTTCAGCCATAGTAACCCTTTTAGAGAGCATATTGAGTGGTACTGTCATTTTATAGACAAACTAATCTTTGTGTGGAGGGGTCCGATCCATGAAATCAATTTCTTTGTTTGTTATTTAAATATTAATCATTTGAACCTATAGTTCAGGCATAATTTTCATTCTGAGCAAATCGATTACCTGGATATAACCCTTATTGGGCACACTCAAAATGGACTAGTTAGCACCAAAACGTTTAGGAAGGAATGTGCTGGTAACTCCCTTTTGTTTACTTTAAGCTGCCAAACCGGAACATACAATTAAAGCCCTCCCTATTGTACAATTTGTGAGAGCGAGGAGAAATTGTGCCTCACAGTTGGATCTTGATCATGAATGTGACATTGTCACAGATAGATTGAGACAACAAGGCTATCATGATTTTTTTTTTTTAAGAGAGGTAGGAAGTTGACAGAGAAGAGAGATCATGAAGATCTTATTGGCATCAGAGCAGGTGGTAAAACAACTAAGCACTCCTATTATAAAAATAGAGTGGCTCATTTTGATTTTCACTAAAAAAATTGTTAGACAATGTCTTCCTATTTTATATGCTACTAAAATGCTGTACGACGTCCTTCAACAGAGATGCAGTTTATTGAGTAGGAGGCCTCCTATATTGGGAACTATCCTCTCCTCCAGCCTATTTCGCTCCCATACCTCACAATCTTCCAATTCATGGTTGAGTGTTACATGATCATATCTGTTTGGTTCCAATACATGCAAACAGTGTTGAAGACACAAAGCAGTGACTTATTTTTCCACAGGAAATGTATATTCCCTTAAAAATTATATTAACTGTAATTGTAAGCATGTGATCTATATTTTTAAATGCAAGGCTTGTCGAATACTACATAGGGTGTACTATCCGTCCATTAAGAGTCAGGATTGCAAAACATTATAACGATACACTTAACCCTAATGCTAAGAATATATCCAGGTATCCAAGCACTTCAGAACAGTACATGCAGGGAATCTTGATCCCTTCTCTGGTTTAGAACAGGTCAAGAGACTTCCAACAGGAGGTGAAACACATCGCACCGTGCTCCAAAAAGAAGTTTTGTGGATTTTTACCCTTTACATCAGAATTCTGGCGGGAATAGATAATGGATGTGAATCTGTTTTTGAAATGATTATATTTCTTTAGGTGTCTGTAGGGTTAATATATCTTCTCCGTGTTCTCTCTTTTTGTTTGTCTTTTTCCCACTGATCTCATTACCTCACCTGGTCTGTTCATGTGTTTTGGCTAAACAATCTCATAATTTTCAATTAAGTTTGTACCACCCTTCTTCCTTTTTTTTCAAGGGGGCTGTTTTGTTATAAAAGTTTTATTTTATGTTGTTAACTTATGCTATGAGGAAGGCTTTGACATTATGCTGGATCATTCATTGCTGTTGTGCTAATAAAATCCTGTTAAGAAGAAGCTATTGGGTTTCCGGCTCATCTTTTCTATTATGATGCTAGGTCCTTTCTTTTTTAACCTCTTTATTTATTCTAGACCGCTATTAACAAAGAAAAAACGACGGAAAGCAGATAACTTTCATAACTATACCTTTTTGGTCATGTTTTGAGGGCACAGGATTTTCCAATAGGCATTTGAAGTGACAGTTTTGATGAGCATCCTGTGATGCTCTGTACATTACTGCCCATCAAATAATTCTGCATTCAAGGCCACTTACATGGTGATTTTCTGGGCACATTTTCTATAGCACCTCTAGATTCAAACATAAGAGGTTTCTTATCTCAGTGGACTGGAAGTATCCTCAGTGAGACTTAATCAAGCATGAAATGAATAGATTACTAGGTGTTTTAAGAGCTTGTTCCCAGCACGAGGTGGGACAGAATCACACAGCATCTGCAGCCAGCATGAGTAGCAAAGATAAATGTTATTTAAATTGTTGTATAGCTCGCACCATCAGACCTGCCATCGGGATTCATGTACTTAGTGGTTTTACTACTGAATGGTTTTTGTATAACTCAGCAGTTAGGAAGCTCAACATGAGATAGAAAACAATAGTCAATACGATATTACTAAAATTCACCCATGCACATTTGTCATGGCAGTATTCGGTATCTGTCAACTGAAAATGCAGAATACTAACATTTGATTGTAGACTGGTTTAAAATGTGAATCAAATTGAAGCTACTCCAAAAAATGTTTATACTGCTGTATTCCAGATATTAACAAAATCTGACAATAGCTTCTTGTAGTTGCTGTTTCCTCTTTTAATAGTCGTGTTCTGGAAGCCTGCAAAACCATGAAAGCAGTAACTATGATTAAAACTGACTAAGCTGCCTCTAGAATAGTCATCGGAATCATGTTGGGACCTCTAAATGTTGAGCGAGGAGAAGGACTGAAGAGTTAATAGCAGATGTATCAGCGTTTTCAGATCAGTTCCAATGAAACTGAGCGAAAACATTCAAAGGACGTAAGGCAAACAGGCCCGAAGCTCTCCAACTCAAATTCAAGGCTTAAAGACACCCAAGGGGAAGCTCTTCTATCTGATTAACGTCTCTGTGCGCTTGGCAGACCTCGACAATGCAAAAATGAGTCAGAGGAATGTGATCTCACAGGATCTTAAGAAAGATCAGTGGCAGAACTAAAGGAAGGAACAGCAGTTCACCGGAGACACAAGGCAGAAAACTAGTAAATTAAAAAGGATACATTCATTGACAAGAACATAGACTGGCAGGCAACACCCACTCCGGAAATCTTTATGCTTTTTATATGCAGAAGACCTAGTAAATACATATAGCTTGTTATACTTCCTGGATCTGCACCATGGTGAAAAGGTCAGATACATGATGAATGCATATTAGTTTGCAAAAGCTTAGGTATCTGCATGATTTAAATTAGAATGACAGAAAATAGAGAAAGACTCCATATTAGGAAGCAGATGTTTCAGTCCAGAAGTATGAAACTGTTGTTTTTGTAAGAATTTTTAATACATGTCCTATATACATATTTTCAGAATCAATACTATCTGGAACCTTCAAAATAGATTAATTAAAATCTAAAATTAAATTCTATTTTTAAATATTAGTAAGCTAAATTTTTTTTTTATATTCTGATCATCTCAGACAAAAAAAAATGCTGTACTGTCTTATTGGTCAGTAAAACAAAATGATTTCATAAATATCTACTTGCCAACCAAGCATTTTCTAGAAATTTTTGTTTACAAGTTTAGATCAGTATTTTTTTCTAGAAAATTACTTAGAACCTCCATACATTATATTTTTTTAAGCAGAGACCCTAGAGAATAAAATGGCGATTGTTGCAATATTTTATGAAAAGTAAACTTCAAGAAATTCGAATGCAAAAAAACACAATATATAACCCGAATTGTTGGTAACATATAATAGACAATGTTACACAGAGTAAACACATACCTAACATATCAGACTTTAAAAGTGCGCACTGAATGGTGACAAACTACAGTACTTAAAAATCTCATGCCATGGTCCTCCAGACTGTAAAACACTCAGCCTCTGTGCTTGTGCACAGAATGCTGTACATTTGTCAGCTTGGGTGTTTCTCCAGCAGCTCCCAGCTGTTACATTCTCACAGGCTCGGGCCTTTGTCTATCCTTACCTGGACAGTATAGTGCAACGTGCGCCTCACAGCTCCTTTCACACACTAACTCCCTCGGGAGGGTGGGGCCACTGACCTCTAACTCTGTCTCTAACATAAACCCAGCACACATCTGTGCCATTAGTGTACTTGTTTCCAGGAAAACCTGTCCCAGACTGCCATTTTAGGCAGAGGCATAAAATCAACCTGCCACATCCCCCCCTCTGTTTTTGCAACAGTGGGAAAAACATACCAACCCTTCCCAGTGGCACCTCTGTACCTGCTATCACCCACAGGGGTACAAACCTGTCTGACCTTTCTAAAGGGGCACTCTACCCACATCTTTTTCTGGTTGTGCTTCCACAAGCACTTTTTCCTAACCCTAGGGGTCCCACTTATCTCTTTACCATCCCTCCACACTCTCCCGAAACTGCACTAGTGACCTGTGTTTGGGGTGTCATTAACTTAACATTGAAAAAGAGTTTGGATAGAGATATGGACTTTATAGGCACACACAAAGACTTAATGTAAAATATTAAAATTTAAACAATCAGATAAAGTTAAAAATAATGTAAATAAATGACCTCAATGACTCTCATACCACCTATAATATAGAAAATCGGTCACATATACAAGTGGGCAATAGTTGAAACATGCAGTATCAATATAAATCCAAAATTTGTTTGATACATGAGGTGGTTGAGTCGTGATGAGAAGTCGCTCATAGGAATCACTCTACATGTTACGCACATTGATGTGCTTCTTCAGGAGCTTGAGTATCTAATGTATGCATATACAAAACTTATAAGCAGATCATATCATCCAGATAAAACATAAACATGTGAAAACAATAAACTAGCCAATTTGGTAAAGTCCAACAAATGCAAGTAACCCAGAGCAAGTGGCAACCAAGGGAACAAGAAACAAAACCTGACTGTGGGGACATATGTATAACAATGCCATATGCTAAAATAGTAGTATAAACATGTATACATAGCTAATATACATTTAAGAAAATAGATACTTACAAAGCTAGGAAGGTATAGAATAACACAATGTTGTGAGTGTGGTATGAAATCTTAATAACATATATGGGGAATTTAAATTAGGATCTCAGTGTTTTGCTCAGTGCCACCAACCTTACTGTAAAATTGTGAACTTTGTTCAGACAATTAGTAACATACAGGGGCGGACTGATAACTCATGGGGCCCCCGGGCAATAGGAGATTATGGGGCCCCCAGGCAATCAGAGATTATGGGGCCACACAGTATACACACACACACAGTATACAATCACACAGTATACACATACATGTACACACAGTATACATAGACAGATGTAAAAAAACACAGATTTATACATACTGTCCCTGGTTTTACTGAGGCTGGCAACCCTGATGGGGCCCCCTAGTGGCTCCGGGCCCGAGTGGCTCAATGGTCAGTCCGCCCCTGGTAACATACCACAATAATTTCCTGAGTTTGTGTAAATGTTTTCCTTCGCGCTAGTGGATGTGCTACTATAAAAGTGATCAAAATAAAGAGTGCTCTATTTAAATAAACTGCTGTGCATAAATACTAATACTGCCGCAAAATGGGGGTGTTCACACAAAACACTAATGAAAATATATAATAAATAAAATTTCGCGCAGTATTTAAGAAATAAGGTTCAACCTCTCATGGCTGCTGAATAATGAATTCCTTTTCCAGGCATACAATGGTTAATGCGATTAATTGAAAGGTGTGGAAAAAATGTAGTAATTATACCACCCTGTAACTAGCATGTGCATAAGCCTGTTACATAATCTGATGATGATATAGCCACACAATCTTCTATAAATCATAAACGCTAATCCACATTTAGATAAAAATTCATATATCAATTGTAATCTTCTATGGTTCCACTGACATAAAACCGTGCATTTAAAACAAGCGTGAAATCCAAAATTGCATAATATAGATGTGCAATCTAAATAATAAATAACAAATTCATAAAAAATCTTAAAAAATCAATTTTGTTCGTGCGATTCCGTGCAACTTTCTGTGCTGTGAAAGTGAATTTAGTATAGGTGAGTGAATTTTTTAGGAATTGTGAAAAGTTCTTAAAAGTTCTTTAGTGATAAGAAAATCCTTTTGCTGTGGGTGTCTCACAGTGTGGTCTCCCAGAACTCTCACCTTACATAGGAGATAATCAGGCATTCAGTAGTGTGTCTTTGTATAGAAGTGGTGTTCTGGCAGCTTCTTCTTTCTTATGTTATATCTCCTCCAGCGTTCCTTTCCCTGCAGCTCCGCTCTAGTAAACTCAGTGTTGGTGAGATAAAATAGGTGGGGGAGAAGAGAAAGGAGGCTCCACTAGTGCATTAACGTTTTTAAAACCAAAGGGGTAGCATTTATTAAGTGTTGCTCTTACATTTAATATGATAAAAACAGGCAAAAGTAATTAAAAGAACGATCTGGCGTTGTCAGCGCCCTCTCACTTGTGCTTCAGATACTGTGTGTCGCTCCAGCCAATCCCTACGCGTTACGACACGGTCACGTGTCTTCATCTGGGGATGTGATTGGCTGTTCTGTGTATGCTTATATATGCTAATACCGGAAGTTACGAAGCCGCCATTTTACTTGTGGTCAATGTAATCTGAGTCCGGCGGCCATTTTTCGTTAGTTTTTAATGAGGTTTTTCCTCTTGGGTTTAAAACCTTCATGTGCGCGGCCATGTTTTTGGTGGTATTCCTTCATAATAAAGATTGATGCTGCTGTTTGGTGTTACAGACGTGATGAATTGTGTAATTTAATAGGAATAATCACCATTAATTTGTTATCAAGGTGTTAGCTAATGTTTTTTACTGTAACAGCAAATAGTAAAGTTCCGTTCTCTAATCCGTTTCTATGGCTACATTTAGAATGGTTCCCTTAGATATATGAAGCAGATGTGGGAGTGCCCTGATTAATATACCAGTTGGTATTGGTGCATTACAAAAAGTATATAAATACAACCCAAAAAAATATATGTTAATTAACCATTCATACGACCGCTAGGCAATTAATATAATTAAAATTACATGTCTAATATCCTATAAATCTATTTTTTATATATATTATACGGTGGAAACTACTAACATGGTAATGAGCTAAATTTATATTAAAAATACAGTTAATACGATAATAAAAATTAATTGTTAATAAAAAATTATAATAAAAATAATTGATATATTCCCACATAAAAAATCAATGTTAAAAGTTATTTTAAAATAAATGTTGATCCCAGAAGTTTAATGTTGGTTTAGTAATTGTTTAAAAAGCAGTTTAAATCGAACTCCACATTGAGTCCCCCTGGCACCAAAGTGCGTAAAGAATGTATCCATTTGGATTCTTTACGACTAATGTCCCGCACCAGATGACCCCCTCTCCAAGACGGTTTATATTTTTCTATGCCCCAAAATTGGAGGTGTGATGGGTCTTTATTATGTACTAGTGTGAAATGTTTGGATACATTATGTTTCAAAAAACCCGATTTTATATTTTGTACGTGCTCCTTAATGCGTGTTTTCAATGCTCTTTTTGTTCGCCCCACATACTGTAGATTACAGCTGCATTGTAACACATAGACAACTCCTTCTGTATGGCATCCTATAAAATCTTTAATATTGTGCCTTTGTCCCGTATTGGTGGCCGTAAATTCTTGACGTTTTCCCTGGAATTTCTTTGCATGACGACACGCATAGCAATTGCGACAGGGGAAAAAACCTTTTCCAGAGAAAAATGTGTATTCTGATTTTAAGGGAGGATCAATTACTGATTTAACTATTAGATCTCTTATAGTCGGAGCTCTTTTATATATTATGTTAGGTTTTTCTGGTAATATTTCTTTGAGGTCCTTATCATTCTTCAAAATGTGCCAATGCTTTTGGATCACTTTTGCCACATCTTTATGCTGTGTATTAAAATCCAATATTATACTAGGTACTTCTTGTTGGAATTTTTTTTGGGGCAGTCTTCAAGTATTTTCTTTCTTTCAATGAGATTCACGTGTTCTATTTGATTTTGTATCCAATGGCCATCATATCCTTTTACTCTGAACCTCTCTCCCATTATTTGTGCTTGATTTCGATAGTCTTCTTCTTTGGTACAGTTTCTTCTAAGCCTTGTGAACTGACCTTTGGGGATATTATAGAGCCATGGTTTATAATGGCAGCTGTCTAATGAAAGATAGCTGTTGGCATCTACTTTTTTAAAATGTGTCTTGGTTATTATTTTCTGCCCCTCCAAGCTTATGTCTAGATCTAGGAAGTTTATTTCTTTGTCATCGATTTTCCATACCAGGTTTATATTTCTATCATTATTGTTTAGTTTGTTTAAAAACGTTTCCAACTTTTGCTTATCTCCATTCCACACAATCACGACATCATCAATAAATCTTTTATAAAGTGTCAACTCTGGAGGAGTGTCTGTGTATACTGCCGTTTCCTCCCATTGTGCCATGAATGCATTTGCGACCCCTGGTGCAAATTTTGCACCCATGGCTATTCCTACTTTCTGTTTGAAGTAGGATTGGTCATGCCAAAAATAGTTACACTTAAGGCAAAAATCTAAACATTTCATTAAATACTTTCTTTGTTTGCAAACTAAAGTGCTGTATTTTCTCAATAGCCATTTGGTTGCCTCAACGTTCAACCCCCAAATGACAAACAACCAGAATATAGAAGTCTTTAAAAATCTAGTCCTACAAGACATAGACTCCCTAAAAGTCAAAAAAATAACAGACCCTATACATATGAAAAAGGGTATAAAACGTCTCACAGAAAGGAAAGACATTGTAATCAGGCCGGCAGATAAGGGAGGTGCAATAGTTCTACAATCCAAGGAGCAATATCTTACAGAACTGAATAGACAGTTACAAGATGAAACAACGTATACTAAACTACTGGGGAATCCAACTCAAAAATATAAAAAACAACTAGAAGCTATAGTGGATCTAGGAATGAGGAAAAACATATTAAATGCGAAAGAAATGAAATATCTAATACCAGAAGCATGTAGAATACCCATAATCTACACAATCCCCAAAATCCACAAGAACAAAGAAAATCCACCAGGGAGACCTATAGTCAATAGTATTGATTCCCTAACAGCAAGAATGGGACAATACATTGACTATTTCATACAACCAGCGGTCCAGCAAACTCAAGCCTATCTTAAAGATACGAAGCATATACTGCAGCTTCTAGACACAGCACCAGTATTAGAAGGTAGGACCCTACTGGCTACCGCTGATGTCACATCACTATATACTATAGTGCAACACCACGATGCGATTTCTGCAACCAAATGGCTATTGAGAAAATACAGCACTTTAGTTTGCAAACAAAGAAAGTATTTAATGAAATGTTTAGATTTTTGCCTTAAGTGTAACTATTTTTGGCATGACCAATCCTACTTCAAACAGAAAGTAGGAATAGCCATGGGTGCAAAATTTGCACCAGGGGTCGCAAATGCATTCATGGCACAATGGGAGGAAACGGCAGTATACACAGACACTCCTCCAGAGTTGACACTTTATAAAAGATTTATTGATGATGTCGTGATTGTGTGGAATGGAGATAAGCAAAAGTTGGAAACGTTTTTAAACAAACTAAACAATAATGATAGAAATATAAACCTGGTATGGAAAATCGATGACAAAGAAATAAACTTCCTAGATCTAGACATAAGCTTGGAGGGGCAGAAAATAATAACCAAGACACATTTTAAAAAAGTAGATGCCAACAGCTATCTTTCATTAGACAGCTGCCATTATAAACCATGGCTCTATAATATCCCCAAAGGTCAGTTCACAAGGCTTAGAAGAAACTGTACCAAAGAAGAAGACTATCGAAATCAAGCACAAATAATGGGAGAGAGGTTCAGAGTAAAAGGATATGATGGCCATTGGATACAAAATCAAATAGAACACGTGAATCTCATTGAAAGAAAGAAAATACTTGAAGACTGCCCCAAAAAAAGATTCCAACAAGAAGTACCTAGTATAATATTGGATTTTAATACACAGCATAAAGATGTGGCAAAAGTGATCCAAAAGCATTGGCACATTTTGAAGAATGATAAGGACCTCAAAGAAATATTACCAGAAAAACCTAACATAATATATAAAAGAGCTCCGACTATAAGAGATCTAATAGTTAAATCAGTAATTGATCCTCCCTTAAAATCAGAATACACATTTTTCTCTGGAAAAGGTTTTTTCCCCTGTCGCAATTGCTATGCGTGTCGTCATGCAAAGAAATTCCAGGGAAAACGTCAAGAATTTACGGCCACCAATACGGGACAAAGGCACAATATTAAAGATTTTATAGGATGCCATACAGAAGGAGTTGTCTATGTGTTACAATGCAGCTGTAATCTACAGTATGTGGGGCGAACAAAAAGAGCATTGAAAACACGCATTAAGGAGCACGTACAAAATATAAAATCGGGTTTTTTGAAACATAATGTATCCAAACATTTCACACTAGTACATAATAAAGACCCATCACACCTCCAATTTTGGGGCATAGAAAAATATAAACCGTCTTGGAGAGGGGGTCATCTGGTGCGGGACATTAGTCGTAAAGAATCCAAATGGATACATTCTTTACGCACTTTGGTGCCAGGGGGACTCAATGTGGAGTTCGATTTAAACTGCTTTTTAAACAATTACTAAACCAACATTAAACTTCTGGGATCAACATTTATTTTAAAATAACTTTTAACATTGATTTTTTATGTGGGAATATATCAATTATTTTTATTATAATTTTTTATTAACAATTAATTTTTATTATCGTATTAACTGTATTTTTAATATAAATTTAGCTCATTACCATGTTAGTAGTTTCCACCGTATAATATATATAAAAAATAGATTTATAGGATATTAGACATGTAATTTTAATTATATTAATTGCCTAGCGGTCGTATGAATGGTTAATTAACATATATTTTTTTGGGTTGTATTTATATACTTTTTGTAATGCACCAATACCAACTGGTATATTAATCAGGGCACTCCCACATCTGCTTCATATATCTAAGGGAACCATTCTAAATGTAGCCATAGAAACGGATTAGAGAACGGAACTTTACTATTTGCTGTTACAGTAAAAAACATTAGCTAACACCTTGATAACAAATTAATGGTGATTATTCCTATTAAATTACACAATTCATCACGTCTGTAACACCAAACAGCAGCATCAATCTTTATTATGAAGGAATACCACCAAAAACATGGCCGCGCACATGAAGGTTTTAAACCCAAGAGGAAAAACCTCATTAAAAACTAACGAAAAATGGCCGCCGGACTCAGATTACATTGACCACAAGTAAAATGGCGGCTTCGTAACTTCCGGTATTAGCATATATAAGCATACACAGAACAGCCAATCACATCCCCAGATGAAGACACGTGACCGTGTCGTAACGCGTAGGGATTGGCTGGAGCGACACACAGTATCTGAAGCACAAGTGAGAGGGCGCTGACAACGCCAGATCGTTCTTTTAATTACTTTTGCCTGTTTTTATCATATTAAATGTAAGAGCAACACTTAATAAATGCTACCCCTTTGGTTTTAAAAACGTTAATGCACTAGTGGAGCCTCCTTTCTCTTCTCCCCCACCTATTTTATCTCACCAACACTGAGTTTACTAGAGCGGAGCTGCAGGGAAAGGAACGCTGGAGGAGATATAACATAAGAAAGAAGAAGCTGCCAGAACACCACTTCTATACAAAGACACACTACTGAATGCCTGATTATCTCCTATGTAAGGTGAGAGTTCTGGGAGACCACACTGTGAGACACCCACAGCAAAAGGATTTTCTTATCACTAAAGAACTTTTAAGAACTTTTCACAATTCCTAAAAAATTCACTCACCTATACTAAATTCACTTTCACAGCACAGAAAGTTGCACTGAATCGCACGAACAAAATTGATTTTTTAAGATTTTTTATGAATTTGTTATTTATTATTTAGATTGCACATCTATATTATGCAATTTTGGATTTCACGCTTGTTTTAAATGCACGGTTTTATGTCAGTGGAACCATAGAAGATTACAATTGATATATGAATTTTTATCTAAATGTGGATTAGCGTTTATGATTTATAGAAGATTGTGTGGCTATATCATCATCAGATTATGTAACAGGCTTATGCACATGCTAGTTACAGGGTGGTATAATTACTACATTTTTTCCACACCTTTCAATTAATCGCATTAACCATTGTATGCCTGGAAAAGGAATTCATTATTCAGCAGCCATGAGAGGTTGAACCTTATTTCTTAAATACTGCGCGAAATTTTATTTATTATATAATTTCCTGAGTTTGTTAATCTATGGGGAATTCTTACCAACGTACAAATATCTACCAATAAAATTAACAAGTAAATGATTTGATTTTATTCATTTACAAGTATAATTACACAATTTCATACAGAACCGGGATTTCTGGTGATAATATTTCATACACCCTGTCAAAAACATCAACACGGCAGTAAAACTATTTTTCCTTAATGTTTTACAAATAACTCAAGGGTAGCCCAAATGACTATGTTAAAAAAAACATTTGTGGTATTCGCGCCTTACATTCAAAAACACAATGAGGGTTATTTACGAAAGGCAAATCCACTTTGCACTACAAGTGCACTTGGAAGTGCAGTCGCTGTAGATCCGAGGGGGACATGCAAGGAAAATAAAAAACAGCATTTTAGCCTGTACATGATTGGATGATAAAAATCAGCAGAGGTTCCCCTCATTTCAGATCTACCCCTCAGATTTAAAGGGACTGCACTTCCAAGTGCACTTGTAGTGCAAAATGGATTTGCCTTTCGTAAATAACCCCCAATATCGCTTGTCACTCGGGGAAACAATCCTCTGAATTTCTCCGGCCGAAAGGAATACAAAGTATGTCTCGCGGAGTCAACAGATAGATATTATAAATTTGAAGGAAATATTAATTTAATATAGCTACTAGATTGAATGGGGCGATAAATAATTTCCTTGGGACCACAGTAGCCAAATTTGTTGTAATACAGGTCTATACCTAATTTTACCTAGTCACGGCTTCAACACACAGCCTGACAATTAATGTGGGAAAATGATTAATTATAATATTGCCCTACACACTGTACATGATAAGGTTAAAACATAAACTGTAAAATACAATCCCTACAATTTTGAGAGGAAAAGGTTAATTAATATCTGTATGGTCTGTATCTTACCACAGTTTAAAAGAGGAACATATCCAACAAATTACAAGTACATTTGATTAGTTCCAGTAGCAAAGTCCAGCGAGATGGGGAGTGGTCAATTATCAGCAGTTTTCTTGTTCATCTAGGGAGTGTATCTGGCATGTGGGTCTGTGGTCCTCTCCCCCTTTAATCATATAAGTTTCTCTTTTTATTGGGTGCAGTCCAGTTGTTGAATTGGTGCCTTTCCACCTTATGTTTACCATCCCATGATTGGTTGGTTCCAAACGTGTCCCCATCTCGTGTACTTTGCTGGCTATAAGAAACTTAGAACTAAACAATTATCTTGAGACTGTCAGGTATTCATCGGATAAAACAACCACAACCTTTCCACCATATAATACTGGCGCCAAGTTCTTTGACAATATGTGGATGACTTCTGATATATAGGGATGAGCTGAACACCTCCCTATTTGGTTTGAACCAGAACATGTGAACAGGCCAAAAATTTGGAAGAACACACAAACACTGTTATGCCGCGTACACACGATTGGACATTCCGACAACAAAATTCATGGATTTTTTCTGACGGATGTTGGCTCAAACTTGTCTTGAACGTCAAGAACACGGTGATGTACAACACACACAAAGAGCCGAGAAAAATGAAGTTCAATAGCCAGTGCGGCTCTTCTGCTTGATTCTGAGCATACGTGGAACTTTACGACAACGGATTTTGTTGTCTGAAAATTTGAGAACCAGCTCTCAAATTTTTTGTGACGGAGATTCCCATGGAAAATGTCTGATGAAGCCTACACACGATCAGAATTTCGGACAACAAGCTCCCGTCCAACATTTTCCGTCGCAAAATCTGACCGTGTGTACGGGCATTAAAGTCCGTGGGACACGAATATGATGTGTTTGGGGACCTGGGTCCTGCCCCAGGGGACATGTATCAATGCAATTTTTTTTTTTTTAAACGGTCGTTTTTTTGGGAGCAGTGATTTTTTTAATGCTTAAAGTGAAACAATAAAAATGAAATATTACTTTAAATATCGTGCCTGGGGGTGTCTATAGTATGCCTGCAAAGTGGCACATTTTTCCTGTGTTTAGAACAGTACCACAGCAAAATTACATTTCTAAAGTAAAAATTGTCATTTAAAACTGATCACGGCTGTAATGAATTTTCGGGTCTCGGCAGTATAGCTAAAACTCATTGAAAAAAAGAGCATGGGTTGCCCCCAGTCCATTACCAGGCCCTTTGGGTCAGGTATGGATATTAAGGGGAACCCCGAACCAAAATTAAAAAAAAAATTGAATGGGGATCCCCCTAAAATCCATACCAGGCCCTTCAGGTCTGGTATGGATTCTAAGAGAAACCCTGCTCCGAAATTAGAAAAAATGGCTTAGGGGCCCCCCAAAATCCATACCAGATCCTTATTCGAGCATGCAACCTGGCAGGCCGCAGGAAAAGGGGGGGACAAGAGAGCCCCCCCTCCTGAACCGTACCAGTCCACATGCCCTCAACATGGGGAGGGTGCATTGGGGTAGCCCCCCAACGCACCTTGTCCCCATGTTGATGGGGACAAGGGCCTCATCCCCTCAACCCTTGCTTGGTGGTTGTGGGGGTATGCTTATCGGAATCTGGAAGCCCCCTTTAACAAGGGGACCCCCAGATCCTGGCCTCCCCCTATGTGAATCGGTAATGGGATACATTGTACCCCTACCATTTCACAAAAAAAGTGTCAAAGATGGTAAAAAAGACAAAAGACAGCTTGGGACAAATCCTTTATTAAAAAATTAAAAAATAAAAATGTCTCGCGATGTAAATTCATGCCGCCCGACGGACAAAAAAAAAAACAAGCCACAACCGTTCTGCCTCCATGGAAGGCTCCCACCGACTGACGCTTCTTCTCTGTGACAGTACTTATATTTATATAGCTGAGGACTGGGCCACCCGGTGACGTAAACGGGTGACCATCTGTAGCCTTTACTAATAGGCAGCAACTTTATAGGGCCTTTTCCATTAGTCGTTTCAGATGACTTCCAGTGCGTTTTTGGGAATGAAGATTTCAGAGGAAGGTTTTGGCCGGGCGATGAGACCAGCTTGACTTGCAAAGGACCCTCCATTTAGTGCCCGGTCATTACCACTTCCGATCACTGGTTTGGACGACGGCAGGGACCTCATTAGGCTCACGCATACTGCAAGGGAATAAACAGTTTGAGTATCACATAGATATAGAAAGATAGTGATATTCTGGTGAGATAACCTTTTTAATTGACCTTGAATTTAGAGGTCGCCAATCATGACCTTTCGATCACCAAGGAGGGGTAGGAGGGTTAGTCCTCCAACAACTAATTGGGACTTGGGGTGGCAAGCACGTAATTGATTGATGTGCACCCATCTCTCATTGACTTCACCATTCCATGGAATATGCAATTTATATGCCACGGGGAAGATTCTGTCAACAATGTTCAATGGACCTCTCCAGGACGGCAGGAATTTCTGTTCCTTTACCTGGTTTCTCGCGAAATTGTAGAGATATATCTTGTCCCCAATGTCATACTCCTTTTTGGTGGTCTTAAGATCATAGTATGTCTTGGCGCTAGTTGCAGCTCTTTCAATATTTCTCTGGGCGAAGGAGAATGCATTCTGTAAGTGTTTCCGTAAATCTTCTATGTATTGGTGAGTTGTGGTGGCATTGACCAAATTATGGTTAGTGGTAAGGTACAAGAGGTGTTGGGGCAGGACCATCCGCCTTCTGGTCATGAGTTCAAAGGGTGACATTTTCGTGACCATATTCGGTGTTGCCCTTAAGGCCATCAGGACTAAGGGAAGCTTTACATCCCAGTCCTTGTCTGTTTCCTTGACAAATTTCTTGAGTATGTTTACAATGGTCTGATTGTACCGTTCTACTCCACCACTAGAGGCGGGCCGATAGGTAATGTGTAATTTCCTTTTTACACCCAATATTTTCCACAGTTTAGTCATTACTTCACTAGTGAAATGTGTACCCCTATCAGACTCTATTCTCTGAGTAAGGCTGAAGTGTGCAAAGATATGATTGATCAATAGAGCGGCACATGTGTCGGAGTTGTTATTTAGTGCTGGAATACACTCAACATACTAGGTAAATAAACATGTCACAGTTAACATATATTGATTCCCTCATGAAGATTTAGTTTTAGATCAAATGAAATCCATTTGAAGGTCTGACCAAGGCATACAGATTCCCCTTTTCTGAAGTGGTGCTCTATGGATGGGCAAAGCTGGTTGAAATTGAGGACATATTAAGCAGCCTTGGCAGTATGCCTTCACATCACGCAGCATATGAGGCCAGTAGGCGTAATCCCGGAGGATCTCATAGGTGATTTTTTCTATGCGGTGCCCAGACTTGGGGGCATCATGGGCATGCTGTAGCATTAAACCTCTGAATTTAAGTGGGACTACCCATTGTTGGATGCCCCCTTTTGAGGTGTGGATCAACAATCCCTGATGCAGCGTAAACTGGGATTTGGATTTCATTAATATTCGTACGTCTTCCTTGCCAGTATAATTTTCTTGACTAAGGGGATTCTGGTCCGGGCGTTCTAAATGGTTATAAAATAAGCCAATTATTGGGTCTTCCTTTTGGACTGTGATTAAATCTTCACTGGGATTTTCACGACACCATTGCAATACATTTGAATCATCAGTCATCTTAGCTTGTTGTCTAGTGACAGCTTCTAACTGTACTGAACCTAAGAGATGATCTATACCTAGCAACTCGCCTGTTAGGGCCCCTTCTTTAGCTAGGGAATCAGCCTGATCATTCCCTTCCTTTTCTTCACCTAGGACTCTGGAGTGGCCCTTGGTTTTCTTAAAATACAGAGTGATCTTGTGTTCCCTTACCAATTGGTCGATTTGACAAAACAACTTACCATGTTTGACAGGTTTATGGTTACTTTTTACCATGTTGTTCATTTTCCATCAGGGAAGATACTCAACAAAACTATTCCTGACGTAAATTGAATCAGTGACAATGGCGAATTCTTTAAGACAGTAATCTATGGCCATCTCAATGGCTTTCAGGATTGCAGCAAGTTAAACAACTTAGCTGCTTCTTGGCCCAAGCTTGTATCCCACAGAGATTGGGACTACACCTTGGGTCCATATAATTCTGATACCAGCCACTAGTTGGAGCTGTTCTTTGTCCTTATGATGATAGGCACAGCCATCTACATATACACACGGCAACTGTTTACAGTATTCATCATCATAAACCTTGTAGGGAGACAACAGTTGTTCTTCCAAAAAGTCAGCATCTGTGGTCCCCGCACGGGGATCGGGGGCAGAACAATAAAGCAGCTCAGCAAGGCTCTGGGCCACTGGACTTTTCTTGTTCTGTTTGTATCGAATTTCCAGGGGTCACCCTTGCAAGGACAAAGTCCAAGCAGTGATGTGGCTATTAGATACATTTCCTTGTCAAAAGATTTTTATTGAGTATATAAAGAAATACATAACAAATACATGATTAAACATATTGTGGTAAATATAAGATGCTAAAATTATTAGTTAATAATAGATGATTACATAGCATATAAATAGGGGAATTGGGTATAACCTGGATAAGGTATTGAAGAGCTAAGTAGGAGCTGTTAAAGAGTAAGTAAATTCTTAAATTGTACTTATGCCCCCAGCTTAGACTGTGTTAGAAATGTCTGAAGGAGAATACACTCTACTAAGAAAAGAGCTTCAAAAACGGAAAGTGGATAAGAAAGAAGAGAAAGGAGAGAAGGGGTAGAACATAGAAAAGAGGGGGTCCACAGGGTTGAATTGAGAGCCATCATTTAAGTCTGTGTGTTTTTTATATATCAGCTTAAATCATTGCAACTCAGCTACCATGGCAGTAGAACATTCTCGTCAAAGTTAGATGGCAAATGATGTGTTATCCAAGGGTGCCATTGTTTTTCAAATTTGGGAAACAGAGCATTGTCAATGGCCACCATTTTGGCATGAATCATGGCATTAGTCATACTATTCTTCGTCTCAACCACCACTAATGTCAGGGACCACCATGCCTGTGCCAAAGATTGCTTAGCTACCGTTAGAAGTTGTACAAATAGTTTAAATTTAATCAAAGTTAGTGATCTTAGTTTAAGATTAAGTAATGCGGTAGCAGGATCAGGCTGTACTTGCAAACCAAACATCTTGGAGGCCATTTTAAAGATCTCTTTCCAAAAGGTTTGTGCTATTGGGCATGTCTACCAAATGTTTAGTTGTGCGCTTGACTCTGAGCAGCCATGATAACACTGCTTACAGGTTGGTACATATTTTGCAACCCTAGCAGGTACAAGGTACCATCTTGTCAATACTTTATAATTGGCCTCTACCTCAATAATATTTGGGGAGGCCGATTTGGTAGATGACCAGATTTGATCCCATTCTGTGGTGTCGAGCGTTCGACCCAGGTCTGCCTCCCATTTCTGGACATAAGAAGGTTTATCCAGTTCGGTTTGAAATATCAAATGTGAATAAAGTGAGGAAATTATGCCTTTTGTGTGGGGATCTTTCCTGCAAATAGATTCAAACGCAGTAAAGTGTGTTAGAGGAGTGTCAGAGCTTATAAAAGGAGTGAAAAAGTTTTTAAATTGCAGGTATCGGAATAGTTCTGATTGAGGTATGCCATAGGTTTCGCAAAGGGTATTAGTGACAAATTTATGTTTATTCAAGATTTCCCTGGATGACCATTCTCAAAAGGATTTGGGAGCAGTCCAAGCAGGATAAAAAGCGGGATTTTTCAGGAAGGAGAGAAGGGGTTTATGTGTAGATTGTAACTTGTGTTTGGATTTAAGACTGTCCCATAGAGAAATAAAATGTTTGGTGATGGGGTTTCGTAAACCTTTACGATCTTTAGGATGAAGCCAAAGCAGGTTCGAGATCGATAAAGGATCACAATCAGTAGCTTCAATTGAAACCCATAATGGGATTTCCTGTCTTGCATGATATTTAGTTAGGCTAGCAATATGATCTGTCTTGTAGTATGTTGCAAAGTTTGGTACGCCTAAGCCTCCATTTACATTAGGAAGATAAAGTGTGTGCAAAGGTATGCGTGGTTTGGATGCCCCCCATATGTTTGAAATTGCTTTTTTCTGTATTAGTCGTAGATAATAAGCGGGAATTGGAGTTGGTAAAACCCTAAACAGATATAGTAACTTAGGCAGGATTGTCATCTTTATTGCGTTACCATGATAATGGAAGTAGGGACCAAGATTTCAACAGGTTTGTTACATTTTTGAGAGTCGGTGGATAATTTGCTGAGAAAAGATCTGATAAAGAAGCAGTAAGATGAATCCCCAGATATGGTATTGATTTTTCCGCCCAGGTAAACGGAAGTCCTACCTTTGCTGAATTTAATTCCAGGTTAGATAGGGATATATTTAATGCTAAGCATTTTTTAGGGTTAATTGATAAACCTGAAAAAGCAGCAAACCTATTGAGGAAGGGAAGGAGATTAGGTCCTGAGACCTGTGGGGATGATAGAAATAGGAGGATATTGTCTGCAAACAGACAAAGTTCATGTTGATATCCTCCTAGTTCTATTCCGGTTATTTTGGGATCTGATCTAATCGAAAGGGCAAGCGGTTCTATTAAGAGTGCAAATAAAAGGGGGGAGAGTGGACATCCTTGCCTTGTGCCTTTTTCTATAAGGGGTCAGATTTGTAACCTGCATACTTAATGTATGCTTTTGGTTTTTGGTTTTGATTTATTATACAATGCAGTGATCCAAGTTATAAAGTTAGGGTGAAAACCCCATTTCTGAAGTGAGTAATGTAAATAGGGCCAGGAGATGGAATCAAAGGCTTTTTTAAGGTCCAGAGATATAAAGCATGAAGGAATGCAGCGTGTTTTAGCAATGTGTGCCAAAAGAACCACTCTACGTATATTATCACCTGCTTGGCGTGTAGGCATGAAGCCTACTTGATCATGATGTATAAGATTACCTATGATTCCATTAAGGCAGCCGTCAGAATGAGGCTTAGGGGTCATACAAATAGTTGCCGTCAATGATTCCTGTCTGAAGGATTTACCTTCTAGTAAGACATTAAACGCATCGCTAAAATAGGGGAGAGGATGTCTGAAAAAGTACGGTAGTATAATGCAGAATAACCATCAGGACCTGGTCTTTTGTTTAGTTTTAATTCTTTGATTGCTTTGGTTACATCATTCACAGTGATGGGTGCTTCGAGTATAGTCTTTTGAGTTTCAGACATCTTGGGTAGGGAGATATCTGAGAAAAAGGTATCGGTTTCAATGGTATTAAATTTATTTGTTTCCGAGTATAGGGAGGTTAGGTGGGAGCGAAATTTGTGAACAATTTTAGTAGGATTACTAGTATATGTATCACTAGTATATGTATCATTAAACAATTAAAGTCTAATCGGCTTAAAAGATTTGTTTAATGACTTAAGTGCGCGTGCCAGAAAAGTACCAAACTTATTGGATTTCATGTAGAAGGCATGTCGAGAGCGCTTTAGGTATTTATCCGCGGATTCTGTGAGGAATAAGTCATATGATTGTAAATAGCTTCAAAAATTACCCGTGATTGGGGATACAACTCCCCATCAGGGGATAGAGGGCCTACATCGACCACCCACATAATAAGAGTGGGGAGTCGAGGTAGGTAAGGTGGAGCATACAGAACATCCGCGTGTGGGAGAACCGCCTATAAAAAAAACATCATGAAGATGAATAATTATAACCTGCCAGGTATAATAAAATAGCTCCAAATGTACCGTATTTTCCGAAAGAAAAGGGGGAATATACATATGGTACGTACTAATGGAAAGTCTAATCTAACAAATATATAAGTGGGAATAAGGCACGAGAGGGGTTAAGGTAGGAACCAGGAAGAGTGGAAGTTAGGAAGGGACATGTGAGCAATTGGAGCTAAAACAAACCCAGTTCTGTATTAGCCAAACTAACTTTTATAAATCATTGAGAAAACATGTAGTATGTAATTAGGGATATTACATCGACTGGCTGGGCCTTCGTGCCTAAATATAATGAATCCAACCTGTAAAAAAAATATATATAAAATAAAAAAATATTATGTACATATATATATATATTTATATATATATATATATATATATATATACACATATGCATACATATATATATATATATACACATACATACACATACACATATACACATACATACACACAGACATACACACACATATATATATAAATACACATACATATACATACTGTACACATACATAACATACACATACATATATATCTGAAATCTGGGTCCAGGTATTTAACCTGAACCCAAACTCCAAACCCGCAAATGAGAACTTATGTATTATAACAAACTAAAACCAGATATAATAAAGTAAAATAAACTAAAATAAACTATGTTTCTATGCATATTGTCGTGAATAATAAGTAGTAATAAGATTGTGCCTTTTTAAGGACAGGTTTCCCGCACAATAATTATTATTGAGTAATTTTTAACGAAGATATTTTTAAGATACAAAATCAATCTATATGACACAGTCTATGCATGTGAAACTTATTCACGGAGACATGTGAGCATACGAAATAGTAATTTATTGGTTAACAAACACAAATAATCACATGAAATTAAGATACCGATTGCGTTACATGAACGTCTTGAAAATCAATAAAAACACTTGCAAAAATGGGCGTACCGTCCCTTTGACATAATACCACCATGATAACTTCTCGGTAGAATCAATAACATTGTGAACTTGACAATTAAACAGTACGTCTGTATTTCACACGTACAACCGTTACTATACTCCAGGTAAGTAAGTGGTTAAACATGTGAAATAAATTAGACGTTTGTTTTGTCAATAACTGTGGCAACTATGCAAAAAGAAAAATGTAATGAAAAATTTGAATCTTTAGAGAAAAATCTACAAGGCGGTTATTGATTCGGGAGAATGATTTTCAATTGTATAATATTCAATACTTTAATATTTGAGAGAACATAAAAGATAAAATCAACATGACATAATTACCCATTCCAGGATGCTACTGTTCCTATTGGCTGGTTACCAGAGTTAAGATGGCCGTAGTTTCAAAATGGATACTCTTAAAGAGAATTTACTTCTTGTGACCTCCAAGTTCTAAGTATTAGGTGTTGAAGAATCTTCACGAATGTAAAGATATGTATTCATGCATGGTGCATGAGTGTCAGTCTGGGAGTGTGTGTATCTCCCAGTGTCCCCCCTCAGGGTGGATCACTGAGCTTCCTTCTGAGCTCTCCCCCTGAGTTCTTCCTCTTCATCTTTTTCTCTTTCCTTTTTTCCCTCCTTCTCTGGCATCTTACTCACCTCTAAATACCATTTCAGATAATAAGACCTACAACACCACGTTGTCATCCTCCCTAGACGTACTTGCTCCTCTTTCTACACGCAGAACCAGGCCCCATCTGCCACAACCCTGGCAAACAGACGACACCAGAAGTCTCAAGAGACGCAACCGTGCTCATGAGCGAGCATGGCGTAAATCTAAATCCCTGCAAGACTTTACCCTCTACAAATCTGTCCTTCTCAAATACAACTCCTGCCTCCACACTGCTAAACAAACCTATTACAACACTCTCATCAAAACCCTCTCATCCAAACCTCGTCAACTCTTTTCTACCCTTAATTCCTTACTTCACCCCCCACTGCCCCCTCCCACCAACTTGCTTACCGCTCAACATATTGCCAACCACTTCAATAGCAAAATCAACACAATTCGCAAGGAGATATCCAGCATTAAAATTCCTCCCCTACCCAACATATCAGGTCCAACATCACACTCAATACTCTCCTCCTTTTGCCCAGTTACCACAGAAGAAGTTGATAAACTCCTCTCCATGGCCCACCTCACTACATGTCCCCTGGACCCTGTCCCCTCTCAATTACTGCGACCACCTTCCCACTCTATCCTCAACTCCCTAACCCACATCTTCAACCTCTCCCTCTCCTCTGGCACCTTTCCTTCCCCGCTCAAACATGCACTGGTTACCCCCATACTCAAAAAACCCTCACTAGACCCCACCTGTTTGAATAACTTAAGACCTATCTCCCTTCTCCCGTTTGCCTCCAAGCTCATCGAACGCCTTGTTCATGACCAAATGAGTCGCTACCTCACGGACAACAACCTTCTCGACCCCCTACAGTCTGGCTTCCGCCTACAACATTCGACTGAAACTGCCCTACTAAAAATCACCAATGACCTAATAACTGCCAAAACCAATGGCCACTACTCCATACTCATACTTTTAGACCTCTCTGCTGCCTTTGACACAGTTGACCACCTGCTGCTCCTCAGCAAATTACACTCCCTTGGCCTCCGTGATTCTGCATTATCCTGGTTCTCCTCCTACCTATCTCAGCGCACTTTCAGCGTCACTTACAACTCCATCTCCTCCGCTCCCCTTCCTCTTTCTGTTGGGGTACCCCAAGGCTCTGTCCTTGGGCCTCTCCTTTTCTCACTCTATACCTCTTCCCTGGGCCAGTTGATCAGCTCCCATGGCTTCCAATACCATCTCTATGCTGATGACACACAGATCTATCTCTCCACTCCCCAACTCACCCCCACTATCTCCTCACGGATCTCAAACTTGCTGATTGACATATCGGTATGGATGTCACACCACTTCCTCAAAATTAATCTTTCTAAAACTGAGCTTGTTATATTTCCTCCTTCACGGTCCCCCTCCTGTGACTTCACCATTAATATCAACAACACAACCATTGGTCCCTCCACACATGCCAGAGTCCTGGGTGTAATCCTTGACTCTGACCTCTCCTTCAGCCCCCATATCCAATCACTGGCTAAATCCTGCCGCCTTAACCTCCGCAACATCTCCAAAATTCGACCCTTCCTGACTAATGACACTACAAAACAACTTATTCACTCCTTGATTATTTCCCGCCTCGACTATTGCAACTCTCTCCTTAATGGCCTACCCTTAAGCAGGCTATCCCCCCTTCAGTCTATTATGAATGCTGCTGCTAGACTAATACACCTCACTAATCGATCCGTGACTGCTGCTCCTCTCTGCCAATCCCTTCACTGGCTTCCCCTACCCCACCGTGTAAAATTCAAAATGCTAACCATAACATACAAGGCCATTCACAACATCGCCCCCATCTACATCACCAACCTCATCTGCAGATATCGCCCAAATCGCCCTCTCCGCTCCTCCCAGGACCTCCTGCTCTCTAGCTCCCTTGTTACCTCCTCCCATGCTCGCCTTCAGGACTTCTCCAGAGCCTCTCCCATCCTCTGGAATTCCCTGCCCCAGTATGTCCGATCAGCCCCTACCCTGTCCACCTTTAGGAGATCCTTGAAAACTCATTTATTCAGGGAAGCCTATCCCACACCCACATAACTGTCCTTGAGCCACCCCCATCAAATCATTCTTTGCAGCTATTACCTTTTGTACCACCACCCCCTCCCTTTAGAATGTAAGCTCTATGAGCAGGGCCCTCCTGTACCTTTTGTATTGAACTGTACTGTAATTGTGTTGTCCCCCTTATACATTGTAAAGCGCTGAGTAAACTGTTGGCGCTATATAAATCTTGTATAATAATAATAATAATAATAATAAGACCATAAAAATTATAATGGCTCTGCCCAAAAGGACTTGGCTTCCTTACTATTGGTTATAAACTTAATCATTTACCTTTCTCGTAAATTTAGTGAGTTCAAATAATACCACCTTCAACCACCAGGTGTCTCACATGTGTTTTGAGTCTATCCTTTTAAGTTAATACATTCTATTTTCATAATGTGTATAATGGTAAGGATAGTATATACCTTTAAATATTCTGGTAATCGGTCTAATGTAAAATACACTCAGTATAAGTTTGATTAGTCACCATTACATAACTTGGTTATATATATGTATCTTTAAAAATGTATGTCTATCAAAACTGGTCTATCTATGAAATACACACGTTGTTATATATATTAATCAATACTACCTAAAAATGATTATCTATATGGATACCTGTATAATTCTGGTATCTCCAATGAATATTCGTTTATCTAAGCATAGGCTACAGTCTTATATAGTTATAATCATAATTATATGTTTTTCCTAATACTAATTAGTTTCTTAAAACACTTCTACTTGGGGGGGCGGAGCCGGCAGCCAGAGCTGATGGATGTGTGACACCTAAGCTCTGCTACAACGGGCGACATCGAGCGGCTCACAGCGCATTACAACACCCCTAAAACGACTCTATCAACTCCTTAGGACGTGGGGCACACAGCGGCAGCGATGTCCAAACGAAAGGACAGAGAAGCACAGAGAAAACTGACAGATTTCTATCCCCTCAGCACGGCCCGGGATTTCCAAGATGGCGCCGGCGCGGAGAGCCGCTCGTCAGCCTCCACAGCACAGCCACACAGCCATCCAGTGCCATCCTCGGGTGAGTCAAACGCCAGTGACCATCCGCTGCCATCCTCACCATTTAGCAGTCCTGCCAAACAAAAAAGGAGGATTGGGGAAGAGGATGAGACCCGGGATAACTCAGGGCTAGAGGGAGAAGATATGGAGGAATCCTCTGCTTATACGCAGAAACTAGATGCCTTCCCCACCTCAGGGCAGCCCATATTAGACACCACCATGAAGGAGATGTTACAAACACTAAGAGGGGCCCACCAGTGCGATATGGCAGCGTTTATGCATACCACTAAACATGAAGTAGCAGCAGTCTCTACCAGAGTAACATATGTGGAGAAGAAAATGGAAGAATTCACTTTGGCACATAACGAGCTAGTGGATGCACACTTTGATGTTGAGGAAGAGATCAAAACCATGCAACTTAAAATGGCCGACATCGAAGACAGGGCCCGCAGGAACAACATCAAATTCAGAGGTGTCCCTGAGTCGGTCAAGCCGGCTGAACTTACAGCTTACCTTCAAAAACCAACATCCTGCTCTTCCTGACCCGTTTACCGGGATTGCATTGTATGCTGACCTGTCACAAGCGACTCTTACGGCACGGCACAACCTGGTACCAATCACCAAAATCCTACGTAACCACAAGGTCATCTATAAGTGGGGCTTCCCAGCCAAGCTAATAGTGGATATGCATAATGAATCACATGCGATCACATCACTTGACAAAGGCCTGGAGATCCTCCGCAAATGGAAATTACTGCCTGAGAATGGTGAACTAGCAGACCCTGACCCGCTACACGGGAGGCACAGCACCCTCAACCGCCAAAGAAGATCCACCCCTCACAGCAAGTGTAATGCTCACAGAACAACCGCCCGTTGTTCGGCTGTTTTCTTTTATTTTTCATTTTTCTTTTTGACCTTCTACTCTAATACCCCAACTCAAGTTACGAGATGTTGTCCGTAACCTGTTCTCCGTGTTTGATGCGATCTATACGTTATAAGATCTCACCAGTTCAAGTTCTTATGGTTCCCGTTACCACAAGTTTCACTGCTCAGCATGAAGTAATGCTGCGGGGAACTCCCTGCGCGCTGGACACACCACCTACGTCACCTTCATCGCTCATCTCCACCACCAGATGGCATAGTTGCACCATCTACCACCTACATGAACCTTAAACTGATGACCTTCAATGTGAGAGGCCTGAACAGTCCCTACAAGAGAAGAGCCCTTTGGAAAACTGCTATGGAAGCGAACTGCGACATCCTGTGCGCTCAAGAGACTCACTTTTCTAGCACGAAACCACCAAAATGCACTCATCCCAAATTCCAACAAGTAATCACAGCCAACAACAACACTAAGAAGAATGGAGTCCTAATAGCTATCAGGGACAGATTAACCTTTTCTCTCTTGCAGGTACATGTGGACCCCCGAGGCCACTTTATCATCCTGGTGGCTGAAATGGACCATGTCACCTATACCCTGGTAAACCTGTATGCACCGAATGTGAGATCTCTAAAATTTATTCGTAAAGTACTCACAATGGCAAAAAAAATGCAAAAAGGTAGATTAATTGTCTGTGGCGACTTTAACATGGTTATGAATGCGGAGTGGGACACTTCTTCTGTGGCTCTTAGGCAGAGGCCTTCTTTGGGAGCCCTCTGTCATGAGGAACGGCTTTTTGACCCCTGGCGCTGCCTTAGATCCACCGAAAGAGATTATACGCACTTCTCAGCAGTCCATAACAGCTACGCTAGAATTGATTTTTTCCTTACAGATATGCACACGCTACAGAAAGTCCAAACCGCTGACATCCATAACATCACCTGGTCTGATCACACTCCGGTGACAATTGAGGTTGTGGATGACAGCAGGTCCAATCAAAAACCACTGTGGCGCAATAACACATTTCTCCTATCGCAGCCCAAAATTAGGGATGAAATAGCAGAAAAAGTGAATGAGTATTTCAAATTTAACGATACCGGAGAATGCTCCCCAATGACAGTATGGTGTGCTCATAAGGCCTATGCTCGAGGTGTCCTCATTCAGATTGCTTCTAGAGAGAGGAAAAAAAAATGAACCGCATGTCACAACTCCATGACACTATAGCAGATCTAGAACTGAAACACAAAAATCCCAGTACCAGAACCAACGAGGTTCTTTCCCGGCTAACAACCTGCCAGGAGGAACTGAGGCAGGAACTTAGAGCGGCTTACGAAACGTACTTTAAAAAACTAAAACTTACTTACTACTCCCAGAATAACCGCTCGGGAAAATTATTAGCAGCCCAACTAAGGAAAAAACAAGCACGCTCGAACATCGCTCAAATTAGGCATCACATCAACGACACGATATTCCAAAACCCCAAGGACATAGCTAATGTATTTAAAGAATACTATGAATCTTTGTACAACCGTAATAATGACCCCGCAACGCACCAGCCCACAAACGTGGAGATAGATGAACGGAATTCGCCTACCTTAGGTGGCCCAAACGTCCCTCCACAAACTAAACTCTCCCATTACACAACAAGAAGTAGAAACAGTAATCGCAGCACTACCCATGCATAAATCGCCAGGTGCGGATGGATTTTCTGCCGAATACTACAAAGCACTCACCCAGACCCTCACCCCTGCACTAGTTAAGGTTTTTAACATAGCGGCTACATCAGGCACCTTCCCCAGAGAGATGCTACAAGCTGTTATAGTCACAATACCGAAAAATGGCAAGGACACCTCACACCCCCAAAACTTTAGACCCATATCCCTCTTAAATTCGGACCTCAAGATCTATGCTAAAATCCTAGCGAATAGATTAAAAGACATCACCCCTTCCCTTATAGGATTGGATCAGGTCGGATTTGTCAAAAGCAGGCAGGCGCCGGACGGAACTAGACGTATGTTGAACCTCCTGAGCATGGCTGAAACCAAAAAAGTACCTAGCATATTCCTGGCCTTAGATGCGGAAAAGGCCTTCGACAGGGTCCACTGGGGTTACCTGTCTAGGACCTTGCACAAATTTGGCATCTCAGGCCTGATCCACTCAGCTATCATGTCTTTATACACGAACCCCACAGCTCAAGTCTATACTTCCACGATGCTCTCAGACCCCTTCAGATTAACCAATGGTACCCTGCAGGGTTGCCCACTCTCGCCAATAATATTCTCCCTAATTATAGAGCCACTAGCAGAATATGTAAGAGGTGATACTGAGATAGAGGGCATCGACACTGGTCACGAATCCCACAAAATAGGATGATGACATTATCTTAACATTAACTAATCCGATTAAATCCTTACCTGCTATTAACTCCCTCTTACATAAATTTGGAAGTGTTTCCTACTACAAGGTCAACACTAATAAATGCTTTGCATTAACCATCAACATACCTGAAAAAACTAAGCCCAGACTAAAGGAAATTTTCCCATGCACCTGGGACCCGCCTTCAATTACATATCTGGGTGTGCAACTGTCCTCCTCTCCCACCAACATCTACTCTTGCAATTTCCCTCCACTCTTGCTTAAAGTGGAAGCGGAACTAAACCAAATAAGTAAACTTCCACTTACGTGGCTGGGTAGGATAGCTGCATATCAAATGCAAGTAATGTCTAAGCTGCTCTATGTCTTCAGAACCGTTCCAATCCCTGTCCCCCAACAATTCTTTACACACATAGATAAACTACTTAAAAAATTTATATGGGGTGGAAAAAAACCGAGGATAGCATTAGCACAGCTTTACAAACCTAAACACCTAGGCGGAGCTGGCCTCCCCAATGCTCAACTATACTATAAAGCTGCACTAATGGACCAGATGCGCTACTGGTTCTCATGTCAAACGGACAATAGATGGTCAGATATTGAACGAACAGTGACCCCTGGTCACGATCTACCAGCACTAGCTACAGCCGTTTGCATCCATCACAAACCCAACATTCCCTCATACCCAGCCATACAAGCTACTATTCATGCATGGTCCTCTTTAATCAATACTAAGTTCAATGACATTCCAACCTGCACACTAAGAATACCACTAGCAGCATATGAGTACCTCATACCGAACTTCTCAGCCTTCAGCTGGAAAAAAAAGGGAGTACACTTCTATACTAATGACCTGGATACATTGGATGAACTTGATAAATACAAATTGCTCCAACTAAACCACTACTCACACTCCAATCCGACCCGTCCGATCATAATTCCACAGATTCTATGGGAATTCCTGCTCAATAAATCCCCACCCCCTCGCAAAGGCATCTCCTTATTCTACACATTCGCCTCCCCTACCTATCTACATACTAAATCACCTAATATGCATAAGTGGGAGCGGGACCTTCAAAGGGAATACCCTCTGCACCAATGGCACACAGCCATAAAATATAACAGCAAATCTTCCTCTTGCATAGACCACTGGGATAACGCGCAAAAATTACTACATAGGTGGTATCTTACACCCGCTCGACTGAACAAGATGAAACCCTCCGTTTCAGCACTATGCTGGAGAGAGTGCCTATCTATGGGCAATCTTATTCACATATTTTGGAGCTGTAAACACATCCAACCGTTCTGGGAGAAAGTCCAATCTCTCATCTACAATGTTACTAATACCCATCACAAACTTGAACCAGCGCTAACGCTGCTGAGCCTGGGTATTGAAGCTTATCCCCCTCTAATGAGGAAAGTAGTAATCCATATACTATTTGCGGCGCGTATTTCAATAGCAAAAGAATGGCTGTCGCTAGTGCCCCCTGAAATAGAAGAAGTTATCTCTAGAGTAAACGCCCAATATACAATGGAAAGAGCTCTTGCCTACTATAAAGGGGGATCCCCGAATTTCCATAAACAGTGGGAAATTTGGAGATCCTCAAAACACGCCTCCTCACATTCATGAAATCCTCTTACTGATACACTGAAGCACATGAATGCCTCTGGTGCGATGGTATACTAATAGAATCTCTCAACCTAAATAGGTTGGATACTTACCAAAGAGCTAATAATGGTGGTGGATTGGGTGTGTGGGGATAACTACGCACTCCGCAAATATATCAACTATATATCTATGTTTATGTTTTTATAACTCTGAAGTGACAGCACTTGCTGCTTACAGCCTATCTTCCCGTCGGCCCTTCATAGGAACCACGGCAAGCTACTATAAGATACCCAGCAATAAGCCTGGTCACAGTGTGAACCCAAAGGGGGTGACGGGCTGTACCTCCTACGGAGGTCAAGCATACAATCCAATTAGTAGCTTGAACACCTGATGTATATTCCTGAATATATATGTAGCAACTGTTGTGTATACAAACTCACCTTGTATAATCTTATAAATGCATATATTGAATGCTATGTAATGTACAAGTGAAATTCAATAAAAATCTATTGTTTAAAAAAAAAAAACACTTCTACTTATAAAATCACACTTTCATATATATTTTCTTCATACCAAAGTTGTTGGGTCCGCAGATGCCAAAATTATAATATGTCCTTGTGACCTACAATGTCATAGATAGTTTGAAATGACTTATAATAACCTTATAGATACTTTTAAAATATTTTTGAATTGCACAAACTTCAAATCTTTCCCAACGGATGTTTAGAGATTACTTGTTTGTCTAAACAGTTCCTAAAAATTAACACAATGGGTTTTGTTAGCCAAGGTGTTAGCTATTTAAACAGTCCCTCACTTGAACGCAATAGGTTTAGGCCAGGTGAGGTTATTTCTATGTGAGAATAGTCTGTATAACCTTGTTTCCTATGGCTGTAAAGGTAGTTCTTGTTTATTCACTAATATCATGTAAATATCTCCTTGTTTTGTGACGAGAGCAGCCATTGTTTCATCGAGTTTTCCTCACAATACATGGTTGTAAAAGTCTTCAATATGTGATGTAGTAGAAAAACTTGGAAAAAACATGAGAACGTCTATTTTGTTCTAAAGGTCTCCAAAAGGGCAACAGTTCAATAACTGGTTCATCTGCTTTCTTTTGAGGCCTAAGAAATTCTCATAATTCTGCCAGTAAATATAAAATGTATTCCTTCATGAATTCACAATATGTGATAGAAAACAGTCCATTAAATTGGTGTTCAGTTATGAGAAATAATACGGTAGCATAAATTGCTTATTTTTAAAACAAAAACAAAAAAAGAGAGAGAAAAAGTCAAACAAAGCAGAGATCTTTCAAAAATTGCTTCTAGGTTGTGATTATGAAGAGGAGGATTATAGGATTAACTAACCAGTCCATGGAATCTTCTTGTTCCTGAGGTGGAGAGGCAAAGCGCCCTCTCTTGTGGGATTGCTGGCTTCCAGTTATCTCTTGGGACTGAGATGAATTGCATGGAGAGGAGGATGAACCCATTCTTCTTCGTGAGGCAGAAGTGGAGGGTAGATCATCAATCAGGTGTAGGTCTTGAAGTGCCTGTTGAAGTTCTTTTGGTGATCTGCAGGTATGCCTTGAACCCTGGTAAATAAAGCGAATAGAGAATGGGAAACCTCATTAGTAGGTGATTTTATGTCACTGCAATTCCATAAGCAGTGGTTTCATTGCACATCTTTTTGATATAGTTAATTGGGAGAGGTCTGAAAAGAGCTGATAATTTTAAGGCTTTTTTCTCTCTGGCTGCCACCAGAAGCTGCTCTTTCGTTCGATAAAAATGAAACTTAGCGATAATATTGCATGGAGGGCCATCTGTTTTTTTTGGCATAAGGGCTTTGTGGACTCCATTCCAGGCGTTCAAGTGGTATACCTGGTATTAGCTCTTGAAATAGTGCTGTTATTGTAGAATTCAGGTCAATAATTGTTTCGGGTTTGCCCGTAATGCGTAAATTAGATCTTCTGGCACGATTCTCATAATCTTATTTTGCAGTGTTAGATTTTCTTCTTTGAGGTATTCTATTTCTGACATAAATTCCTGAGCAGAGTTTTCAAATTCATCTCTCATCATGCTCTGTGTTCCAATTCTTCAGTGCGCTTTCCCAATTCTCTCATCTCTCTGGTTAAGCTGTTAGTTATGTGTTCAGATGTTTGTTTTAATGCTTTCTGTAGCACTTTCTCAAATTGTTTTATAAGACCTGGAGATGCAGAGGATTCCTGTGACAATTTCTGTGACAGAATTGTCTCAGTATCAGACTCCTCTGGGAACACAGGCTGTGAATGTGTCAGCTGGTGAGAGCTCTCTGTGGTACTGGTGTCTGAGGAGACTGGCTTCATTTTAACTGCCGCTCGGGACCGTGTACCGCCGTTAGGGAAGGTTTTTACCTTTGTGCGGGTCACTCCCAGCACCATTATTGTTCCAAAATTTCCTCCAGGCATTCGGAGCTTGTGTGAGAAGCCGTGTATCGTAAATGCCGGCTGGCTGATAGAGAACGGCGGCTTTCTCCCCTCACGCAGCGGAGCTCTAACAGGACATTACTTTCCTGTCAGACTCTGCGCATACGCTCTCCTATTAGACACATTTCCATCCCTGATACGTTCACTCTGTAAATACTGTAAAGGCTGGTATGCGGTCTCAGCAATAATTCTTTCACCTTGAATATAACTGCGGAAATTCTGTAATGCCCAGACAGTGGACAATAAAGCTTTTTCGCAGTCAGAAAATGGAATCTCTACTGAGGACAATGTTTTACTGGCACAGGCGATAATCTTATTGACATTCTCTTGTTTTTTTGTAAAGAACGGAACTCATACTCACCTGTGTATACCCTGTTTTAAGAAAAAAGGTTTACCTCCTTCTGGATACGCAAGGCAGGGGGCCTGGGTGAGTCGTACCTTCAGTTCCTTAACAGCGTCTGCTTGTTCCTTGCCCCATGACCACTCAGTGTCTTTCTGTAGCAGATGAAGTAACGGTTTGGTAATCTTGGCGTAATTGTCAATGAACTTACGTGAATAGTTAACCATACCTAGAAACGATCTTAATTCTTTAAGATTAGTAGGGACCTTACAGTTAAGTACTGCCTCAACCGTTTTCTTCAAAGGCGCGTGAGTCATATTTATTCCCCCCTCCTTTATTCTCTGGGACAGGCATACTAATGCATCTGACCCCTTCGGTTTTTGTCCCTTTTTTACATTTATAGGGATTAGGAAATTTTTTATGTCCCTGGGGATGATAATTTCTCGAGCTACCTGAATTTCAACAGCATAAGGCATCTGTTGCTGGAATTTCAGGGCTGAGGTCATATCCTGTTATTCCTTGGGGTCCCTGTCAGAAACCATGAAATCAAGCCGAGACAGAAGTACAGTTAAATCACACTTGTTTAATAAGAAAAGTAAAAAGAACAAACATAGTCAAAACATAGCCAAAGTTCAGTAACCAGAACAGATAGTCAGCAAAGCCAGAAGTAAGGGATCAACGTAGAGAAACAGCAAGCAGGACCTGGAGCCAGAAGGGATGTCAGCAAAGAAAGTCTTTAAACAGGAACGCAGGAGATCGTCACTGTGATGTTGACCAAGGCGAAGGCAGAGCTCCTCTGAACTGGATGGGTCAAATCATATTTGGCATGTTTTGCCCTATTAAGACCATTTATCTGGATAGGGATGAATAGGTTGTTGCTAACTCTTTCCACTTCTGCCAGGAACTGGGCATGATTTCTCCCTTTCTTAGTTTTATTTTCCTGATGGAACTATATGGTCAGTACATTATCCTGGAGGGAGATTTTATTTTATCACAGGGAATTTTAAAAATATGGTCCTCATCTCCTATTCCCAGGCCATGATTGTCAGGTTGGATAACCGTAACATCGGGGAACTGACTATTCCTGAAGTGGATTTCCAGGGAACCAGGCCTTTCTTCTGCCAGGTGGCAGTGTCGCCGGGAATGGGGAGTTTTAAGTCTTTCATATTTAATTGGGGAGTTGACTTGTGACCACATTACTTGATTCACACAGTCAACAATTGTGTAGAGCCTCTTAAAGAGATCCAATCCAATTATCATGTGATGGTGTGGGAGATTTGCAATAATAATAAGGGGGCCTCATTTATTTATTACCTAATTTGAGTTTAAGCCAGGCAGTACCCATGACCTGCAGTGCCTCCCCCCACCCTGATTAGTGAGCAATCAAAGCTCCTAAGTTTTGGTTTGTTGGGCATTGAATTTATTACTCCATTAAATTGTTCCTGTGACAGGATGGTGGCTTGGGATCCCGTGTCAATTAAACTTGAAATGGGGTGATCACCGGCCTCATGTACCTTCACTGTAATGAAATATCTTCCATCAGATTCAGTCACACATGAAATTAGCATGGTTGAGGATCTGTGTAATTTCCAATAATTTACAGTTGGTATTTATCTCACCGCATGTCACAGCTTCTTTGCGTTTATGATTCCTGTGGGGTTAGCATATTGGCAGTAAATCAGGTGTGTCATTTGTTCACACATTTGATTAACCTGTGTCTCTACCTGTTCAATTTGCCGGCCCATGGCACTTTGGCGATTTGCCCTATTTCGCCTGACCTGGTTGCATTCAGGACGGGACTGCAGAGATGCATCAGACTCATCACCACTCCTCTGGTCTTGATGCTGCAGCCTTTCTCTTGGGGGTTCCTGTGGTTCCCTTTGATTTTGGGGAATTAGGGGAGCTACACCAACCCTGGGGTTACTGACGTGTTCCTGATTGGGAGGTGACCTGCGATTATCAGGATTTTCATTAAAATTAGGATCTCTTATGGAGTTGGGGTCTTGGTTAAAGCTGGGGTTTCTGTAATAACCTGGGTGCCCATGGAAGTTGGGGTTTCTGTTAAAGTGGGGGTACCCATGGAAGTTGGGGTCTCTGTTAAAGCGTGGGTACCCTTGGAAGTTGAGGTCTCTGTTAAAATTAGGGTTTCTGTCAAAGTTAGGGTTCCTGTTAAAGTAGGGGTACCTATTAAAATTGGGACCTTGATTCAAATTCGAATTTTGGTTGTTCTAGGAACCCTGAGGATATACCCCCTGGCTGTTCCTGTGCCCGGGGCCCCTTTCACTCTCACTAATTAACCTTGCAACCTCTGTCTATCCTCCATCATCTGCTGTGGCGAAACTTCGGGAGGTCCCGTGGGTTTCCCTTCTCGAACTGCCTCAGCATATGATTTTCTCTCTGTTTGCAGACCAAGAGGTTGAGGGGTCACAGTAGTGGCTGCTACAGTTTTAGGGTTGGGTTTGGCTTCTCTTTTCACCCCACCTTTGCTAGATTGCTGGATTGAGTATAGGTGATCACTCTCTCTAATGAACCAATCCAGGCAACGTCCCTTTTTAAAACCCCTTGCCAGCCCCAATTTTATATAAGCAGGTAATGCTTCATAAAATAGAGTCTTGAATTCTGGCTTAGTGAAAGAGGCCTTCGCGCTACTAAAAAATAATAATGTGTTCAACAAAAAGAATAAACACGAATAATAAAAATCGTGATTAAAGTGAATAACAAGTGAATATAAAGTGCTAATGGTAAATAAAAACTGTTGCAAAACCTAATCATGTTCACAATACACTAAACAAAGATAAATAAATAAATAGTAATCTAGCGCAATAATGTATTAACACTCAGCCTACAACTACAACTGACAATAAATGCTGAAGTCCCACAAACTGGTAGAAAACTGGAAAAATAATTTCAAAAAGATAAATGGTTCAAATTCCATATGTTGACACAAATTGACGACTTCTCCAATATATATTCTCATTCAATCCAATAAAAAATATGCATCCAGTAAAAAATTAGCTCACAGAACTCTCACCTCAAATCTGTGTGTAAACAGCATCCAAACAATGTAGATAGCCTTTAACCTTCCCCAAACTCTATTCCACAATCCTCCACTAGGGCGTCTCCGTCTTTGTGTGTATCTCTTGGTATCTTACATCCGGTCCTTAAGCCCAGTAATGGACACAACGTGTCCAACCCTGCTCAGTGCATATCAGGTAACACAGGGAAGGGAAGCAGCTGTCCAACCAAATGGGGAGGAGAGAAGGGACTTGTACTTGTACACCGTTAGAGTGTAAGCTCCGCAGTCCAGTTTCCAAAAGCATTGTATTCTCCAGTATGATACATACAAAGATGGAGACGCCCTAGTGGAGGATTGTGGAATAGAGTTTGGGGAACGTTAAAGGCTATCTACATTGTTTGGATGCTGTTTACACACAGATTTGAGGTGAGAGTTCTGTGAGCTCATTTTTTACCAGATGCACATTTTTTATTGGATTGAATGAGAATATATATTGGAGAAGTCGTCAATTTGTATATATGAACTTGAACCATTTATCTTTTTGAAATTATTTTTCCAGTTTTCTACCAGTTTGTGGGACTTCAGCATTTATTTTCAGCTGTAGTCGTAGGCTGAGTGTTAACACATTATTTTGCAAGATCACTATTTATTTATTGAATTCTGGCGGGTCCGGATTGGGGTACTTTTCATCCAGAAAGTAAGCTCTTCTCAATACGGCCATAAATTCTGTGGGACACTGATTAGGGCCACATTTCAAATTGTAGGCCACAGCTTTGGCAGCGGTGACAGTTTTGTAGGGTCTAAACTCCATTTGACACCTATTTTTAATCTCCCTCCATGACTGTCCATACAGGGCTTGTAGTGAATCAAAGAACTGTCTGTACTTTCCTTCGAATATGCATGGTAGCAACTCAATTTTGGTACGATCGTCCTGAATGGCTGAGATTTTTAAGGTACGTTCGTATGTTCCTAGATGGTCAGTGATGGTTGGGGATCCCTTCTTGGAAAAAACAGAAACAGTTTCTTTTAAGAACTTTTAAGAACTTTATTATTTTGGTGGCATCATACCCTTTAACTGTGGTCCTAGGCTTCCTTTTATGCCCATATGAAGCTCTTTCTACTTCCTCCTCTGTACACTCTGGGGAGTATTTTTGAAGCTTACCTGTGACCTGTATTCTGACCCTGTCTCATTGTGACTTACCTGTGTCCCCTGGAAATATGAATATTTCCATCTTTCCATTTCCAGTTCCTCTAAGGGACTTTGGCTTACGGATTCATAGTCTAACTGGGTTGTTACATTTTCTATCCGTTTCATTGCTCTCTACTCAGATTTGAGTCTCTCAATTTCTGTATCTGGAATTGGCCCACTAACTCTTCCTGACCTTCTCTAGATTGTTTGAGTCTACTCTCAGCCTGTTGGGTCTTGATTGACAGGGATTCTATCTTCTCTTTTTTGTTATTTAAGGTGGTGCGGGTTTCCAGCAATTCTTTCTTTAAGGCTGGCATTTGTTTGGCAACTTCATTACACAAAAACCACAAGACTTCATAATGAGCCGGTCTTGATTTTTTGTGTCTTTTGCACTAGCAAAAGCAATAATTAGTTAGTATACCTGACCATCTTCAATAAAAAAAATATCACCTAACCTCTGGGTCTGTTCTTTCTCCTCTTTAATAAACGTCTCTAAATTGCCTTCTAGGTCTAATCTCTTATGAATGTATTCAGTTACACCATAGTCAAGGACTTCACTTAAGTTTTCCTGAGGCCCAGTAGCCTTTTTCAGGTTTGAGGTAGCTACAGCTGGGGCGGTGTTACCATCCCGGCTGTTTCTAGATGAATTTGATTCATTATCACTTCCTTGATTCATTATCACTTTCTGCCATGTTACTATACAGATATCCCTCACAACATATATGCAAATACAATCACCAGTATGTTCTGTAATGTGGTAAGATTCCCTCTTACAAAATATCTCAGCAGTGCTTGCCAATTTTATATTGTAAGTGTGGTATGAATCTTAATAATACATATGGGGAATTTAAATTAAGGTCTGTGTTTTGCTCAGTGTCTCCAACCTTACAATAAAATTGTGAACTTTGTTCAGACAATCAGTAACATACCACAATAATTTCCTGAGTTCATTAATCTATGGGGAATTATTACCAATGTATAAATATCTCCCAATAAAATTAACAAGTAAATAATTTGATTTTATTCATTTACAGTATAATTACACAATTTTATACAGAACCAGAATTTCTGGTGATTAATATTTCATACACCCTACCAAAAACATCAACACGGCAATAAAACTATTTTCCTTAATATTTTACAAATAACTCAAGGATAGCCCAAATGACTATGTTAAAAAAAATATTTGCGGTAATCACGCCTTACGTTCAAAAACACAATATCTCTTGTCACTCGTGGAAACAATCCTCTGAATTTCTCCAGCCGGAAGGAATACAAAGTATGTCTTGCGGAGTCAACAGATAGATATTATAAATTTGAAGGAAATATTGATTTAACATAGCTACTAGATTGAATGGGGCGATAAATAATTTCCCTGGGACCACAGTAGCCAAATTTGTTGTAATACAGGTCTATACCTAATTTCACCTAGGCACGGCTTCAACACACAGCCTGACAATTAATGTAGGAAAATGATTAATTAAAAAACTGCCCAACACACTGTACATAAGGTTAAAACATGAACTGCAAAAAATACAATCCCTACAATTTTGAGAGGAAAAGGTTAATTAACATCCGTATGGTCTGTATCTTACCACAGTTTAAAAGGGGAAGATATCCAACAAATTATAAGTTCATTCGATTAGTTCCAGTAGCAAAGTCCAGCGAGATGGGGAGTGGTCAATTATCGGCAGGTTTCTTGTTCATCTAGGAAGCGTATCCAGCGTGTGGGTCTGTGGTCCTCTCCCCTATAAGCATATGTGTTTCTCTTTTTATTGGGTGCAGTCCAATTGTTGAATTAGTGCCTTTCCACCTTATGTTTAGCATCCCATGATTGGTTGGTTCCAAATATGGGCTGTCCCCATCTCGCGTACATTGCTGGCTATAAGAAATTCAGACCTAAACAATTATCTTGAGACTGTCAGGTATTCATCTGATAAAACAAACACAACCTTTCAACCATATAATACTGGTGCCAAGTTCTTTGACAATATGTGGATGACTTCTTGTCATGGTTATGCAATAGAGTTTCTCTGTCAGCTTACCTGTCTCCACGTGTTCATCTCTAAAGACCAGCTGCCTCTCACCTGACTGGTTTTATAACCTCTCCTCTAAGCATGGCCCCACCCCAGGCCCTGATCAACCATTGTGTGTTAGCTTTCATGTGTACTTGCCGTGTTTCCTACGTCTGATTCCAGTTACTGACTTTGGCCTGTTCTTAACTATTCCTGTCTGCTCGTGACCCTGACCTTTGGCGTGTCCCCGACCATCCCTGTTTGCCTGTGACCCTGAACCTTGGTGTGAACTCTGTTGTCCTTGTCTGCTTGTGGGCCCGACATTGGCTTTTCCCTTACTTTCCTTGTTGTTCCAGCCTGCTGCCTCCTTCCTCTTCTCCTGTAGTCTACCGTGAGCGTGAGCTGTGAGACCCTGGGGGCCACGACCTGGAACCAGACTGCAGCGCAGTCCATCCTTACCACTAAAGGCTCTGGTGAACACCTGCTGGCTCTTAGACTCTGCGCCCTGGGGAATCTATGCTCTAGCTCCCAGTGGGATCTGTGTCAGTAATCCAGTAGACCTGCTTCCTGAACCTCCCAGGGTTCAATCCGCAGCAGTCAGTCCTAGGGTCCACTACCTAGTGGTGCACTTCTGACTCCTACAGAGTGCATCTATCACCTAGCCTCAAGGTGACCTGACACTTCTGATATATACTGATTTTCGTCTGTAGCCAGTATGGTATATTTAGCATATATATTTTGTAGTTCTGTTTAAAACTTGCAACTGGGGCCCTTCTGGTGTGTAATTAACTGGGCGTCTCTGCCATTGTCTGGAGCCAGGTAAATCAACACTATTGAGAGGCACCCTTGTTCTTGAAACAATGGGGCTTGTTTGACATGGACTTTCTTTGATCAAAGACTTTTGAGATCCAGATTTCAAACAATCAAATCACCATTGTTGGCTGGGGTTTAGTTAAGCAGACACCATTGTCCAGCTTCCTGCTCGGTATATGATAGTTTACATATTAACCCCCCACCTCTTACCTGTGAGCTAATTCAATCAACAGTTCCTCGGGGGGTAAACGTTCCTCTGGTCTGGGATCTTCTTAACTGAGTATTTTATGAATTAAGACAATGTTTATGTAGCCCGGCCATGACAACAATGTAGAGATTGGTAGCATATTAAGGGTCAAAAAGTTTGTCCCAAAAATTCAATCATGGGAAATAATAAATCTATAAAAAAAGTAAACATAATAGTAGCATGTGTACGTATATGCATACATACCCATACAAACATATATACTAATACATGGCCAGTGTCTCTAGCTTGGGATTTATAAAAACACCATTTAACTTAACATTGACACCTTCTGCAGATCCCAGCTGCAGTGCATTTTGAATGCAGTTCGGGAGACTTGCAAAGGTTTCCTGCACCATGTTCTGGTGTGAACTTATTCTTAATATTCACATTTGATTTCTAGTTGTGCTATTTGCTACCTTTAATTGACTAATTCTCTTTGCTTTGTAAAAAAAATACCTTGTAAGCTTCTTTAACTGCTAAGTTAAAGGACCACCTCATAGTACATTTACTTTGGAGCACAATTTGTTTGCTGCGTGGACACCTTTTCATTGTCACTTGATGACCAACAAGTGAATTGCAAAATTCATTTATACTTTGGAACTTTCATAATCAGAATGGTGCAGCTAAAGGATATATAAAACATTATGGTAAAACTTCATAAAGCGAGCGGTGGCCTGACCTGACAAGAAGATGGACGCATAGCTCTAAAGCTCCCGCTATCACTCGTCCTAACTTCAGCCTAACGGAGGTAAATCCATCTTGATACCCACCTCCCAGATGGGGACTGCATCTAGGAACTCCTCTGCCTCCCGCTCCCATTCACCCCGGGCACAATCCGAGAATTTGAGTCATAACATCCCCGAAATGTTCCGCTCTGGCAGAGGGAATATGGCGTCTTCCCACCACGGGAACTCACAAGCTGCGGCTCCTCCACTGATGAGGTCACCACCCATCACCCTTCCGTCTCTCTCCTCAGACAAGGTGGGGATGGAAGATAACCCACAATCTCATCTACGTATCCACGATCTGTGGACCATTGCCGCGGATATTAAGGACACTCTCTCAGCAGCCATCTCTGAACTCAGACTGGACATCCGCACACTCACTGACAGAGTGCAAGCAGTGGAAAGAAGGGCTGAGCGCTAATCCTCACAACTTAAACAAACTACACATTATGTGAATACACATAACCTCCAAATGAGGGATATGAATCGGCACCTAGAAAACCTCGACAACAGGGGCAGACACCACAATTTGAGAGTCAGAGGTATACCAGAATCGATCGAGGGGACACAAATACCACCCTCAGTCACTGCCCTATTCAATAGCCTTCTACATAGGACTCCTCAAACCCCCATAGAGATGGAAAGAATTCACAGAGCACTGAGACCCAAAGGGAAAGAGACCGACCCCCCAAGGGACATCATCTGCTGTGTTGTGGATTTTAAACTCAAAGAAGAAATCCTACGACAAGCCAGAAGTTGCCCTCAAATTATACACAAGGGGAAGATGATCCAAATCTATCAGGATCTTTCAGACATTACTTGCAACATCGCCGGAACCTAAGACCACTGCCAGATGCCCTCCACACCAAAAACTTTCCATATAAATACTATACTTACTTACTTACTATATTACTCTCCTCTTTACTGAAATCGAAATCTCAGATAGCGCTTATCCAGGAAACGCACTTTAGAACGGACTCCATTCCCAAACTGCATAACAAACACTTACCACTGGTGTACCATGCATCCAATCAGGACGCTAAGTCCAAAGGGGTTTCCATTTTAATTTTCCAACATTGCCCATTCCATGTAATGGAAGACCAAAGGGATCCAATGGAAGGTTCATTTTTATAAAAGGCACACTTCATAACAGACCGCTGATGATTGTAAATATCTACGCACTGAATACACAAGTGCCTTTCTTCCGCACAACTTTCCAGCAACTGTTGACGTTCCAATCAGGCACTTTAATCATTGGTGGAGATTTCAATGTAGCCTTGAACCCCTCCCTTGATACTTCCAATGGAGCGTCATCGCTCACATATAAAATCACAATTCAGCGACTTGTTACTACATGACACTTGGCGCACTCTACATCCTACCGATAAGGACTTCACCTTTTTCTCCCCACCACATAACAAGTACTCGAGACTAGACCACTTCTTTATCTCCTAAAATGATCTATCCTATCTCACTGGTGCAACCATTGAACCTATGATCCTGTCGGACCATAATCCCATCATCATGACCCTAAACCTCCCCACCACTATGGCCAGATCACAAATATGGCGCCTCGACAATTCACTACTCTCTGACATTGAAACCTCCCAGACAATCTCCAAGCACCTTACACATTACTTTACAGAGAACATGCAGGGGGACTCTTCTCCAACCACGATTTGGGCGGCACACAAATGCGTAATTAAAGGTGCTTTCATCTCCCTGGCCGCCAAACGGAACAAACTGCGGAAAGCACGCATTGAGGAACTAACCAAACGCATCCACACTCTGGAACAAAAGCACAAAGCATCCCTAGCCAACAAAGCCCTAACCGAATTGATGCAAACTAGGGAGGAACTCTTGGGAGAACTACAGACGACGCAAAAACGTAAATATGCTCTGACCCAAAAGGTCTTCTATGAATTTGGCAATAAATCTGGGAGACTGTTAGCCAGATCATTACAGGTCAAGAAAGCTACACATTCTATACACATGATCAAAGACCCAGCAGGTAACACCTTCATGACACCAGAAGACATAGCGGACCAATTCGTGAAATACTTCACCAAATTATACAATCTACCCACATCACAGTCGACTGCCACCCCAAATGACCGGAAGACAGCAATTCAAAACTTCCTACAGCATTACTCCCCCTCACCTCTCACTTCTGAGGAATCCTCAGCTCTAGACATACCACTGACAATAGAAGAGACCCTATATGCCCAGAAACAACTAAAATCAGGAAAAAGCCCGGGACCAGATGGCCTGTCAGTCAGTTACTACAAGTCCTTTCCCAACACACTTATACCCCAATTGGTCAAAACCTTTAATAGCTTAACACCCTCCAGTTTAGCCAGCAAAGAACTCCTAGAAGCCCATATTACTCTTATTCCGAAAGCTGACAAGGACATCGCCATGGTGCCCAACTATCGCCCTATACTGTATCTCTTCTAAACGTGGACGTGAAACTTTAGGCCAGAGCTCTAGCAAACTGCATCCTCCCCCTGATCCCCAAACTAGTTTCCCTAGTCCAAGTTGGTTTTTTCGCCGGCAGGGAAGCCAGGGATAACCCCATAAAAGCTTTGAACATTCACCACTGGCTTTCCACTACTTCTAACAAGGGCTTTTTCCTGTCCCTGGATGCGGAGAAGGCGTTCTACAGGGTGGCCTGGGATTATATGGAGGTAACTCTCTGAGTGTTAGGCATACCACAACGCCTACTTCAGATGATTCTAACCCTGTACTCATCCCCTACAGCTAAAATTTGAGTAAATGGCCGCCTGTCAAGCATCTTCTCCGTCTCCAATGGTACTAGACAGGGTTGTGCGCTGTCCCCCTTAATATTTATACTCACCATGGAACCCCTACTATGCAAACTTAGAGAGAATCCAGGCATTAAAGGCATTGAGATTACCATAAACAATATAAGGTAGAAGCTTACGCGGATGATATCCTCCTCTTCTTAACTGACCCAATAACCACTATCCCTAACCTTCTTAAGGACTTTTCTCTTTTCAAATCTCTCTCTAATCTACAAATAAATTTCTCCAAATCAAAAGCTCTAAACATTACCCTACTGAACACACTGGTTACACAATGTATAGACAATTTCCCGTTTTATTGGGAACCCCATGCCATCACATATCTGGGTATCAAAATACCTTTCAAACTGACTGACTTGTACACTCAGAATTTCCAACCTGTCCTTTTAACCATTCAAGGAGACCTGCACAAATGGCATGCAGGACCATTCTCCTGGTTTGGCAGAATAGCCATTTTAAAAATGAACATATTGCCCAGGCTTTTATACCTTCTCCAAGCCATCCCCATCAAACTCCCAACGTCCTTCTTCACTACATATCGGCGGATGTGTAGAACCCTCATATGGTCATCCAAAATGCCCAGACTTAGTTGGGACAGATTGACATTTCTCAAACTAAAGGGAGGAGTTGGTCTACCTGACCTCCAAAAATATCAATGGGCATGCCACTTGACTAGAATTGTTGACTGGCATATCCATGCAAGGATTGGATTCAGCTTGAGAATGCACTTACCCAAATTCCATTAGCTCACTTACCATGGATCGATCATTCTCACATCCCTAAAAAACTTAAGTCGCATCCTCTGATTAAAGCTATGATGGTACACTTCAGAACGGCCTGCAAAACACTAAGCCCTGTTTCACACTTGTGCGGTGTGAATTGAAGCTCAGGTTTCACTGGGGAGATAAAAATCTCCTGTTCAAAGAATTCATTGCGTTTTTGCTCAGTATCAGAGAGCAGGGAGAGGGGGAGGGGGGGGGGGGGGGAGATGTAGTGAGGAGAAGTAGAAATTCCTTGTTCAGAACGTAATGCATCTGCGAATCAGATGCGTTCCCATAGGAGATAATAGGCTTGTAGTTCGCACCGCAATGCCCAAAAAACGCACAAGTTTTTTGTGCAATGCGCAGTGCGAATGCAACGCACATATGTGAACCAGATGCATTCATATGAATGTATTTTAAAATGTCCTGCGAATTAGATGCGGTGTAATCCGCATCTAATTCGCATAGGTGTGAACCCGGGCTTAATCTGAATCCTACCAACGGACCCATGACCCCCCTAGAGGACAACCCGGACTTCCGACCGGGATTGGCCCTACACTATCCAATGGTTGATCCACATAGACCGTGTCCTAAAGCGCAGAAATTTTACCACAACGAAACCCTCATGTCTTATGAGGCCATGACCGCCACATTCCCAGACCACCACATCCCTTTCTATAAATACCTACAACTTCGACACTTCTTTCAAAACTCTAAACCCAACACACTCTGGCATCGGGAGCTCACGCCCTTTGAAATCATCTGCAATAGCGAAGAACCCCAAAGACACTTAATCTCTACTATATACTCGCTCCTCTTCTCAAAACATAAAATCAAAGAAGACAAACTAGTCAAACAGTGGGAATCAGACCTACATCTGGACCTAACCACTGAGGAATGGGAATGCATATGCAACCATATACACAAAGGTTCCATCAATGTCTCCACCCAGGAAAGCAAATATAAAATATTTTCAAAATGGTATAGAACCCTGGACAAAATTCACAAATTCCACCCTAGTCTTCCCCCGATACGCTGGCACACTACTCCATATATGGTGGGAATGCCCGCTTATACAACCGTTTGGGATTGAAATCCACCGCCTAATCAACCAAATTACAACATATACCCCTGACTTCACACCTGTGCAATTCTTGTTACACTACACGTCTATCCCAAAATCAACCTACAAAAAATCCCTCATGATTCACCTCATCAACGCGGCCAATCAATGTATCCCGGTACACTGGAGAAGTACCTCTCCACCAATGGTTGCTGAATGGATTCAATGGGTTGATAGAACGGCAGAAATGGAAAACTTCATACACCAATCCAGGGACACCCCACAAAAATTTAGGGACACCTGGGCTTGCTGGTCTCACTTTAGAGAATTATTAGACATGAACACTTTAAATATTGCACAACCTTGCACCACTTAGAGCAATACATAATTAACATTGAGAACTACTCCATAGACCTCCGCTTCCCCACTTTTTCCTCACTCCCCACTCCTCCATCAATACCTTCCTTCTTACTCAGTTTGTTACACGACTTCTATTACTCTCATATGATACAAAGACCCACCAAGCCCTTTCAGACAAGTTCCTGCAACTGCAAGAATCCCAGGGACAATACCCTCCTTCTCAACGTAAATCTCATAAACACCTGGGGACCTTCTACCAATGAAATAGACACACACACACACACACAATGACAAAACGTCCTTTTCTGCATCACTATTACACAGATGTACGCCCCCCCCCCCCCCCGGGCACAGTCAGAGCCCTTTAGGGGTGACCGGGAGTGGGCATTGAGACTTTCGATGCAAACCCGTACAATCAAAAGCACTCTTCGTACCTGCATACCCCTACCCCCTTCTATGGAAGGTTATAGAATACCTCTTATCCATTTCCTTCTTGACCACTCTGTCCACATAAGGTTGCAGAAGTACCCACTCAAGAAGGAACGAATCGAATATATGGCCTCACGACATGGATAGGAGGCGGAAATACACTGATCACACGGTTCGACCCTCTGCATATTTCACATTGGTTTGATTTGATATCTCTGTATTGTACGACAATGTTTCAATTACTGTAAACTTGTAAAACTTCAATAAAATATGTTTAAAAAAAAAAAAATAACTTCATAAAGCAAACAAAATCAACATACAAATCTAGTATGTATTCTTCACAATGTATTTTTGGCTATTGTATGTTCAAATCTATATCACTACGTCATCCTGAGTGTGAAGAAAGCTAATATTTAACCTGAACATAGCAAGCCAACCTGAAGATAGCAAGCCTCTGGAACTGTCTCCTTATTTTCAGAGTAAGAAAGATTATAAGGTAAAGTCGTAAGAATAAAAGCAAAAGATAGAAGAAAGGGAGACCAAAGTAAGATAAGAGATTAAGAGAAAAGGAAGAAATGGTGGGAGAGGGGATGGGAAGGAAGAAAAAAAAAGGGGGGGTACAAAAGGTATGTGGAGTCTCAGAGTGTGAGAGTGCTATGAAAGATATTTAGTCAATTCTGTCAGAATTCATGCATCTTACAATGGTGGGCTGAGATAAACTCAGTCAGCGGTATCAGGTTCAAAAAGTGCCTGCTCCTCTTCAGAGAAGACAAACAAGTTTTGGAGTATCTTTCATGTTGGTGTCATGCCGAGAGGATAAGACCTTCCATTTTGTTTATTTCCTCTACTTTTTGAAGCCAAAGACCTATGGTCCGTGGCTGTGAATTTTTACAGTTGAGAGGAATACACGTTTTGGCAGCTTCAAGGAGATGGCGGATAATGGATTTCTTGTAGAATTTTTCTGGGATAGTGGAAGCATGAAGAAGGAAGAAAACTGGATTGTCAGAAATTGGATGTTCCGTAATTTTTTTTTTTTTTACATTTGACAGACCTTTTTCCAAAATTGTTTGAGTTTGGGACACGACCAAAATATGCGTAAAAGTGTTCCTCGCTCCTCTTGGTATCTCCAGCAGTGGTCAGAAGTTGTAGGAAAAAGTTCATGTAACCGTGAAAGAGTACGGTACCACTTTGTCAGGATTTTAAAATTTGTTTCTTGTATTTCCGTACAGATAGAAGATTTAAACCTTATGATATGTCGTATGATATGTCGTTTTCGGTTTGCAAGGAATGTACGATTCAGGTCTCGTTCCCATCTGTTAAGGTAAGGTGGTTGGTGGTTTTCTGTGGGTGTGATCAGCAGTTTATAAGCAGTAGAGAGTACGTGAGGCAGAATGCCATCCTCCGAACAGAGTTCTTCTAGAATAGTAAGGGGGAGGTAGGGACTTTAGAAAGTGACGAAGATGGAGAGCTCTCCAGAAGTCTGATTTAAATGTACCTGAGGGGCTCGTAAGGGCAGGTATCAACGGCCAGTTCTTCAACTTTAGGAAGTGAGAGGCTTGGAAGAGACCTGATTCTATCATATTTTTGGAAATTTGCATCTTGATAACCTAGTTTAAAGAGTGAGTTCCCCAATATTGGGAATAGTGGTGAGTTCAGGGAGGATAGAGAGGATTGAGTGAAAAGATAAACAAATTTGTGTTGTGGGGCCAATGAGGGGGTGGCGTTTTATGGTTCCTGATAGCAATTGATAACACCAGGGAGCTCTATGAAGTGGAATATCACTCTGGGCTTGTTCCAATTGGGACCAGAGCTTAATGTCCTGATGTTGACACCAGTCAATGAGTCTACCTAGGTGTACAGCTTGATAATATGTATGTATGTCTGGCACCGCCATCCACCTATGTTATTTGGGTAATGGGAGTTGTCTTCTATGCAAACTAGGTAATTTGTGGGTCCATATGAAATCAGTAAATATTTACTGCGTCTGTTTAAAATAGCTAGAAGGGGTTAATATTGGTAATGCTTGGAACAAGTACAGAAATTTAGGAAGGATACTCATTTTGAGTATATTGCAGCGATCAAACCATGAGTGTAGTCCAGTGTGCACGTGTCCAGAATAGCTCGGTCTCTTTTCAGAAGTGGGGTTCATCCATTTTAGTTTGAAACTCACATGGAGATGTGAAAGAAGGGATTGTGTTATGCCCACCCCCATCGCTTTGGATTTGGAGAAATCGATTTTTAAATTAGATTATGCACCATAAATCTCAAATTCGTGAAGGAGGTTGGGTAGTGAGGGTTTGTGAGCGAGAATAACATGTCGTCTGCATTTGCTGACACTTTCTGTTGAGATCCTCCAACGTCAATGCCTGTGATATCTGGGTGTAAGCGTATTTCGCATAAGAAAGACTCCAGCGAAAGGGAAAAGAGGAGGGGTGACAGGGGACATCCCTGTCTCCTCCTGTTAGTAATTTTGAAGGGTTCGGATAAGACTCCATTAGCTTTGACCTGAGCAGTAGGTTTAGTGTAGATTGTAGAGATCCAATTAACCATCGCAATACAGTGCACTTACACCCCCTTCCTGCCCAGACCAATTTTCAGCACTCTCACACTTTGAATGACAATTACTTAGTCATGACACACTGTACCCATATGAAATTTGTGTCCTTTTTTTCACACATATAGAGCTTTCTTTTGGTGGTATTTAATCACTAGTGTTTTTTTTTTTTAATTTTGTGCTATAAATAAAAAAAGACTACATTTTGTGAAAAAATGCCTTTTTCTTTGTTTCTATCATAACATTTTGCTAATTAGTAATTTTTCTTCATAAAATTTGGCCAAAATGTATACTGCTTACACATTTTTGGTAAAGATAACCCAAATTAGTGTATATTATTTGGTCTTTGTGAAAGTTATAGAGTCTACAACCTATGGGGCCAGTCACTGAAAATTGATCACATCTGATCAGGCCTTCAGTACATCAGGTGTATCTCATTTCTGGAGACACTAACACGTCAGGAAAGTACAAATACCCCCCAAGTGACCCCTTTTTAGAAAGTAGACATTTCAAGGTATTAAGTAAGTAGCATGGTAAGTTTAAGTTGTAATTTTTTCCCACAATACTTTGCAAAATTTCATTCCTACCTATCACACTTTTGAAGGTCCTTGAGCACCAGGGAAATGGAATTACCCACAAAATGACCCCATTTTGGAAAGCAAACACCCCAACATATATTCTATGAGGCATGGACTCGGGTACTCTGATGGGCTGCACATAGGTACTTGGGTACACGATCGCGCACACTCCCTGTTTAAATGGACGGACGTCATATGACGCCCGCCCAGAACGAGAGCCACGCCGCCTGGCCTTCGGTTGACGGCCGGTGGGCGGCAATTGGTTAAGCATGGTGTGTCCAAACCCAGTGTGTCTTAAAACCGAGAACATAAATTGCCAATTTACCCTGTCGAAGGCCTTCTAGGCATCTGTTGCCATAGATATACATTGAGTGTGGGTTGTGTTGGCCACATGTAGCAAATTGAGAACTTTGACAGTGTTGTCTCTGGCTTCACGAGATGGTACGAAGCCAACCTGATCCAAGTGAATCAGATGTGGTAGATGTTGCTGGAGTTGAGATGCTAAGATTTTGGTAAATAGTTTGAGATTGACATTCAGTAAGGATATAGGTCTATAACTCCCGCAGGATGTGGGATATTTCCCCTCTTTTTGTGCTTGCAGGGTTTCCTTAGGAAAAGTCGTCCCTCACCCTAGTGCATTAAACAATTTAAGCATATAAAGACCAAGAGAGGGTAATAAGATTTTATAAGGCTACCCGGTCCTGGCACTTTACCTGGCTTAGCTGCCACATAGCTCTTTGAATTTCATCTAAGGTGACGGGATCCTCCAGTGCTTCATCTACAGAAGAAGGTAATTGAGGCATTTGGGAGGAAGCTAGGTATTCCCCTATGTGTTCCTGTGATGGGGTCCCAGCTTGTAGATTGTTGAATGTCAGTTAGTTATAGAATATCTTAAATTCTTGTGCAATGTTTTTGGGCAGAGTGACCTTCTGTCCGGCGGGAGATGTGATGTGCGGTATATAAGTTGCCCTTTTTTTGTTCTCTAAGGGATTTGGCCCAAAATTCTACCACATTTATTTCCTGACTCGTAGAACATTTTCCGGCAAATTTGTAATGCTGTCTTAGCTTTGAAGTGTTGTAGAACAGTAATTTGCACAGAGTCAAAGGTTTTGTCTCCAACGATTGTGACCGGGCATGTTTGTGGCGGGATTCTAAGGCCTGCAATTCTCATAAAAGGGCTGTCAATTGTATTGTACGCTAATTCTTAATTCGAGAGCCATGTTTAATGAGTACACCGCATATGACTGCTTTGTGGGCTTCCCAAATAATTCCAGGGTCACAGTTTAAGCTGTTATTAGTTTGGAAGTAAAAGTCGAGTTCTTAAGTGATGTCTGTTAGGATATCGCTATCTTGTAAAAGGCTTTTATTCAGCCTCCATGTCCTAGCCTTGGACATGAGAGCATCTGAGCGTGCATAAGACAAGATCACAGGAGCATGGTCTGACCACGTAATGGAGCCTATAGACGTACCACTCTCTATTGATTGTGTACCACTCTCTATTGATTGTGTGGTATTAGAAAATAATCTATATGAGAGGTGGAGAGTGAAACATGTAATCTTTTTCCCCTGGATGTAGAAGACGCCAAATATCTACCAGTTGGGCCATGTGAAAGGCTTGTGCAATATTTTTGCAGGAGCCAGGAGGAGCTGAGGAAGACCCTAAGGAAGTGTCTTCGGAGAGAATCCATGGGGAAATGTCAGAAACCATGAAATCAGGCCGAGACAGAAGTATAGTTGAATCACATTTGTTTACTAATAAAAGTAAAAAGAACAAACATAGTCAAAACATAGCCAAAGTTCAGTAACCGGAATGGATACTCAGCCAAGCCAGAAGTCAGGGATCAATGTAGTGGAACAGCAAGCAGGATCTGGAGCCAGAAAAGATGTCAGCAAAGCAAGTCTTGAACAGGATCGCAGAAGATAGTTTCTGTGATGTTGACCAAGACGAAGGCAGAGATCCTCTGGACTGGACGGCTTAAGTAGGCAGGACTGACGAGTAGGATATTATCAACAGCTGAGCAACTGTGGAGAGATAGGAGCTTGCAATTAGCTGACAGCTGAGCGGCCAGCTTAGAGAAGGAAGGGCTGAGCCCAGCCCAGACAGGACATTAAAGTCGCCTCCAAGAATCAGTTGGCCTTCAGCAAACTCGAGGAGTTTTCAAGGCTAAAACCAATGAAGATGTTTTGTTGGCTGTTAGGGACATACAAATTTGCCAATGTCACCTTGATGCCACCAATTGTGCCCTTTAGGTACAGGAATTGTCCACTGGGATCTGTAATGGAATTCATGTCCATGGCACTTTTACCGATATAAGAGTAGAAACTTTCTTCGACTTGGCCACAGAGTTGGTAGAATGGTATGTCATAGGGAAGAACCTGTTCTTGAGTATTAGGAGTTTGTCATCTCTGAAGTGGGTTTCCTGAATAAAGGCGATATCAGCTTTAAGACGTCGCAAGTCATGTAAGAGCATCAATCTTTTTTCAGGGACATTGAGTCCTTTAGCATTAATCGAGAGCACTCTAATGACATCCATATTTAGATATAAGGGGGGGGGGGAGTGATGGGGTTCGGAGGGGAAAGGGAAGTCAAGGGTAGGGAAGGGGGGTAGGAAGAAGGTAAGAAGAGTATGAAGGTGGGAAGGTTAAAGCAAAAGAATATTAGAAGGTAAAGAATTTAGAGAATAAAGGGACGTTGTCGTTAATAGGCACAACCTCTATTTGCAAGCACAGTAGCAAAATATTGCTATTACGCTCACCAGTACAAGACAGGGTATTGAGCATGGGCCTATGTGGGAGAGTGGTTGGAGGAAGCCAGGAAGAGAGCTCCTGACCGGCCCCACCCATCCCAACTATGTTGGTCAATGAAGAAAAGAAAAGAAAAGAAAAAAAAAGAAAAGAAAATGCATGTAATAACATTGAACAATTTGTATAACAAGGCAAGAAAAAATCAAACCCAAACTTGTGAATAAATCCCTTTTAATGGTTACAGGGGTCAAAACCCGATCAATGTATGACTCCCCCAAATGTATGGTGTAATGGTATATCGTGAAGTAGGTGACGTCGCCCCGAGTGGAAAGGACGAACCTGTCTTGTAAGGGGGAGGGAAACAATTTCCCATTTTTGAGTGTTGCGAAGTTGCCTTTTATATCTGACATCAGTTTGTTCCAGTTCCCACGTCTCCTGATAGGGGAGGCAGAACTGGCAGTATGTAGTTTTGTGCTATATTGAAGAATAGGATAGTATATAACTGCCCATATAGTTCCATAATTCAAAATGTCTAGTGGTGGACAGTGTAGTGATTTACAAAGTGGGAGGTCCCTCTCCCAGTAACCAAACCAGTCAAATAGAAGAGTGTAAAGACATTATTAGTTATGAGTAGTGGCATGGGTCTAACCAAGATTGGGAGAGATCGCTCCTGAGGGAGTAAAATATGTTACCCAAAAATTAGAGGGTGTTCTCCATGTAGTGTAAGATCCCCCTCCCTCCACACATATAGGCCAGAAGGCTGGCCCCAGGATGTCATTTCTGGGTTTCACCCAGCTCCCTCTGGGTGTAGCATAGTGTCTGCAGGGAGTATTGAACCACAGCTTAGGAGATGAAGAGAGTGCAGTCTAACCGAATGGTAAGTGCTGACTCCTCAAGGTGCCCATAGCATGATACCATAAGTATATGATGGGCTGCACAGTGGTGTAGTGGGTAGCACTCTCGCCTAGCAGTAAGAAGGGTCGCTGGTTCGAATCCCAACCATGACACTACCTGCCTGGAGTTTGCATGTTCTCCCCGTGCTTGCGTGGGTTTTCTCCGGGTACTCCAGTTTCCTCCCACACTCCAAAAACATGCTGGTAGGTTAATTGGATCCTGTCTAAAATTGTCCCTAGTATGTATGAATGTGAGTTAGGGACCTTAGATTGTAAGCTCCTTGAGGGTAGGGACTGATGTGAATGTACAATGTATATGTAAAAGCGCTGCGTAAATTGACGGCGCTATATAAGTACCTGAAATAAGTATACACTCGATAAAAACACATACAGTTTTAAACATTAAGGCACATAGTCCCTGGTAAAGTAGAGAAGTGCTGCAAACATAAACCATACATATAATAACATATAAGAATTGTGAACTCGTACTCCTGAAGTAGTTAAAAAGGGAAGGAAAAAAGCTATGGATACTGAAGCAGGAAAAAATATTAGGGAGCAAATCCCCTCAGTATCTCTTCAATTTGATTGTGTAAGTATCTGGGTTAATCTTAGGGATAGCGAGATCGCTCAGAGTCTATAGCGTCCAAAGACAGTGTTAGAGCTGTTACAACAAAGCTGATCAAGATGAAGATACAGGGCAAAACACCTCAACCTTGTCTGTATAGTACACGTGAAGTGGGCAGGTCAAAAGTATAAAATATAGGTGAGGGTAAATGTTAATTGTAAGGACCATTACAGTCATGACTCACGTGACCCTTAAGTGGATGGGGCTCTGGATCTCCTCCTGGTTCTCTGCGGGCAAGCTTGTAAGGGGCACTGATTCCTGGAAGTGTCAGAGCAGCCTGTCAGGCGTGGAAGGATGAGGAGCCAATTAGGAACTTGGATGGGATCCGTTTCCAGAAAGGAAAACAAAGCTGGTAAATCTGCAGGTGTTTGCAACGTAAAGGATGTTGTGGCTTTCCGGAAGGTGACTGCTAATGGGTAACCCCATCCGTATGTGTATCCCAGTTGTCTTGTGAGATCCAGGAGGGGACAACGAATGGCTCTGTGTTGTAGAGTCGCTCTGGAAAGATCTGGTAGGATCTTCACAGTAACTCCATCAAAGTCAGCACCATGTTCCCATGCTCTGCGGAGGATGGTTTCCCTTTGAGCATAGCAGTGTATGCAACAGATTACATTGTGTGGCCTGCTAGGGTCAGAAGATCTGGGACCCAGGGCCCTGTGGACCCTATCTGGCTCTAAAGAAGTCGGAGGGGAGTACAGGACCCCATAGGAGATGGCAGTGATTGTGAGACATGTGTGGTTCGTTTCACTCCGAAATAAAGTTTTGGATACATTTTTCGTTATTCGGAGATTCGGATATATCCGAATCCTCGAATTACAATATAAACAAATTTTACCGAATGCCCCGAATAACATAACGAAATTTGCCCGAATTTTGAATCTAATTTTACATTGAACTCCAGTCAAATTCTAATGCCGCGTACACACGGTCGGAATTTCCGACAACAAATGTTCAATGTGAGCTTGTGGTCGGAAATTCCGACCACATCTAGGCTTCATCTGACATTTTTTGTCGGAATTTCCGACAAACAAAATTTGAGAGCTGGTTCTCAAATTTTCCAACAACAAAATCCGTTGTCGTAAATTCCAAGAGTGTGTAGACAATTCCGGCGCACAAAATTCCATGCATGCTATGAATCAAGTACAAGACGGAAGCGTTCGGTCTGGTAAAACTAGCGCTCGTAATGGAGATTTTTCGTCACGATGCAAAGTTTTTAATCTTTAAGGCCCCTTTCACACTGGGGCGGTTTGCAGGCGTTATTGCGCTAAAAATAGCGCCTGCAAACCGCCCCTAAACAGCCTCCCCTGTTTGTTCAGTGTGAAAGCCCGAGGGCTTTCACACTGAAGCGGTGCGCTGGCAGGAGAAGAAAAAATCTCCTATCAGCCGCATCTTTGGAGCAGTGAAGGAGCGGTGTATTCCCCGCTCCTAAACCGCTCCTGCCCATTGAAATCAATGGGACAGCGTGGCTATACCGCGGTAATACTGCGGCTATAGCCGCGCTATACGAGGGGTTTTAACCCTTTTTCGGCCGCCAGCGGGGGGTTAAAAGCGCACCGCTAGCGGCCGAATACCGCGGTAAAACAGCGCTAAAAGTAGCACTGTTTTAACGCCGACGCCCCCTACCGCCCCAGTGTGAAAGGGGCCTTAAAGTAGCACATTCTCCTCTTCTTTATAATGCTAGAATAATGAAGTTGTTTTGCTGCTGATTTTCACACAGAGTTCTGATAAACTGATTTCTTTATTATTTCTCATGATCTCATGAGTAGTCGTTTATATATTTTTTATAGTGATCTACTTTTTTTTATTTTTTTTTATCAAGATCTCCTGATTTTATTTATTTATTTATTTTTATAGTGATCTCCATAATGTTTTTTTTGTTTTGTGTGTCAAGTTACCACAACACCATTATTATCTTATATTTTTTAACCTCAAGGAGATTTGTTGGTGTTGTTGTCCCTTGTTAATTTGACATAGTATTTTGAAATGTACCTTGCCTACTCACAAACAAACTGTCCTTTTTGAACTAACTCTTAGCCAAGTATTTGTCAAAAAAAATAGACAATTATTAGGTGTCATAACAAAATAAAGAGGAAGGCAACGCTGGATAAACTGGTGAAATCAGCAAAGCCTTTGTACTCCAGAGCACACATCAATTATTTGACAGGCAAAATTGGTAGCGTGAGGAGTCCATTTAATAGGGAGCACAATCCGGTCCAGGACTCCGAAAGATCAGGAACAGCAGCAGATGACATATATGTCCCCAGGCTGTGGTCATACAACAGCCTGCGTCTTTTGTCAGACCAGACTGAACCCAGGCCATCACAGTCTTGTCTTCCTACCATGTTTGCTTCCAGGCTGTGGCTCTGGTGTTGGAGTTTTGGCAGGAGGTGGTGGAGGAGGAAGATGGGCCAACTCACACAGGTGGGTTTTGCTTGTAAATTAGCCCCTCAACCCCTTATTTAGGGCCAGATACATCACTTCCTCACAAATGAGGCATTGGCCCACCTCCATTTCTTGCATTTTGCTGACAGCCATGCAGGCATAGGCCTCTTGAATATTGGGGGTGGTTCTGAGGGTCGCAGTAGCCTCCCGAATCAAAGAAAGTGCTGACTCTTGCACGTTCCTCCCCTTCCTTCCATGGAATGGACCTACAGACCAGTTGCCAGCTGTTCTTGAGGAACTCAATTCTAAGAACTTCAACCTGTCATTCACTATGACTTGGGACCAGGAATCCATCACTTTCCTGAATGTCACAATACACAAAGACATCAATGGATGCTTAACCACCAGCCTATACAGAAAACCATCGGTTGGCAATTCAATCCTACATACCAGCAGTTTTCACCCTCAACCCTTGATCTCCTCAATTCCGCGCAGCCAGTACTTACGTACCAGGAGGAACTGTACAAACAATGAGGTCTTCAAAAAAGAGGCCAATATACTAAGAACACGACTACATACACGGGGTTACTCTAACAAGTGTCTTAAAAAAGCCTTTAAACGGGCATGTACCAGAACCCATGTCGACCTCCTTTATAATCCATAGTCCAAAAACAAGAAAAAACAAAACCCCATTTCTATTATTACCAGATTTTCAAACCAACACCAAACCATCAGACGGGTGGTTAACAAATACTGGCACATTCTAACCATGGACCCTCTCATTGGTCCATTTGTACCAGATACTTCAGCATTTACCTTCAGGCGGGCTGGCTCCCTACGAGACCAGTTGGTATGTAGCGAGTTCAGAGGAGATGGCAAAAGGGACCCATGTAAAAACAAAGGTACCTTTACATGTGGTGGCTGTAAATACTGCCAGTTCATGAATATTTCTAAAAACATCACATTACCCAATGGAGAATTGTTCATATCTCTTTATCTGGCATTCATTGGTTTTCCATATGTATTTTACTCAATTACAGATATTTTAATACATTATAATTTGTATAATCTGTCCGTATAACTTCTTGTGTTCTTGTCCTACACTGTCCTGTGTGGTTTGCAGCTCCTGACGTGTGCAGCGGGGCCTGGCTGACGCGGACCCATGGATGTTTTTCTTCACTCAGTGCAGGGGGGCCATTCTGTGCCTTTTGGCACAGACGGGGTGGTTTCAGGTTCTCCCGTCATACCACTCCTCCCATTCACACTGTGTCGTGGGCCGTCGATGCGAGCTCCAGTCACTTCCCTGTCACGTCCGACATCACGACGCCAGACGTCTGACGTCACCATGCCTGGCGTGTCTGACGTCGGTCACGTCCTATCATCACCATGCATCTTATGAACGTGGGAGGAGGCAGGTGCATGCGCCCATGGCTCGGGGGAGGGTCACATACCCCAGAGCCCTATTCCCCACATACAGAAAGACCAGCTCCTTGCCCCACCCCCTCACCCTATTTAAACCTAGTCTAGCCTGATGCCTCCATGCTCTACTCCTGCATGAGTTGCCACAGCCTCTCTGCTAAACACTATCCCAGGACACAAAGGTATGTTTCATCTCTCCCCTCTTTGTTGGCTACTGCACCTGCAGCCCAGACCCATTCCAATCTTTGTGCAAGGTAGGGCTTCCCTACCCCCCCTTTAAGCACTGACACTCCTACTTTCTTTCCAACAGGGTGTGCTAGCAGTCTGTACAAAATTGACTGCAGGCTCTGCAGACTTTTCAACTCTATCACCTGCCTCCCAGTTGTGACAGTCTGTCCCGGCTTTTGTTTTTGTGTGTATATTCCTACACCAATACTCTAAGCCACCATTTTAGCATAGCAGTGGCACATGTGTCTCTCTGGCCATCAGGTATGACCAACCTACATGACCCTTTTATATTACTAATTATTATTATTATTATTTTTTAATGTTTTTTTTTTTAGTATGGTTTTGTTAATGGGGGTCTTGCATCTTTTTCAGGGGCCTTCTCTATGTATCCCTTTGGTCCTACGCATAGCCTGGCACACCAATGTGTTTCCTTTTTCCTTTGTAGCGACTACTTCTCGCCTCCTGGACTGGGACCATATTGACTGGGGTTTAGCTGCCCCTTGTGGGGGAACCTCCCCGTGGGTTTCCATTGGTCATCCCCTGCCCTGGCAACTCTGAGCTACCATCGCGCAGGACAGTAGCATCTCCCCTTCTCTTGCTTTTTAAGTGGATGCAGAAATATCTTAAGCTCTCAAGCAATACTTTTTGGTCAGTGTAAATACAATCTCTTTAACATAAATATGAATGATGTTTTATCTTGCCATTATATTTTGTTGTTTATGATTGTTTTTTCAATTTATAGACGTGTCTTCCATCATGGTCACAATCCTTTATACCCCTGAAGAAGTGTATTATCTATTATAAACTTGAAACGTTGGGTCCTTTTTTGTTTGTATAACCACATGCAAAGGAATTGTGATTGTACCTTATGTATTGCATGTCTATTTTTTGACCAGATTTTGTGCATCCTGTATACCCACTTGTTGATTTTGTATTCTTACCTGTCTATATGAAGACTATGGTCGTCTACCTTTTAAAGTCCCACCAGAGAAATAACTGTTCCAGTATACACATCAATCGGGATGTGGGTAAACTCTACTCTCTGGGGCCAAACCAGCACCATTCCCCTATCTCTATCATCGTTTCTCCCCTTCCAGGTCCTTTTTGTTGGAAGGCGGAGGGGAGGAACCTGCGATTTGGTCAGGCTACTGGGCCCGGCCACCTCCTGGCTGCCACTTTTCACAGCCTCCTCCTGGCTGAGGCTTTCCTGTGTATGAAAATTTGAAATAGTTTTAGTTCATTGTTCATCAATCACACACAATTTTGAGAAATATGTTGAACAATGCTATACCTGACTCAACTGGGCTGCTCCACTTCTTCCTGGGTGGTAGGCCCAGGTTGGACATCAGAAGCCTCAGCTTGGGTGTAAGAAAACGTGGAAGGAAGAGTGGAAGGAAGGGTTGAGAGCGATGGCCTGATTTCAGTCTGGTCTGACAGAAATCGCAGTCTGTTGTAGTACCACAGCCTGGGGACATAAATGTCATCTGCTGCTCCTAATCTCTGGGAATCCTGGATGTGCTCCTCAGGCCAGAAAATTTTACACTTCAAATAGTTGATGTTTGCCGTGGGGATCTGCGGCTTCACAAATTCCAACAGTTGATCCAGCGCTGCTTGCCTCTTTATTCTATTAGTATAAAAAGGGTGTTTTGTCTGCCACAGACAGGGCAGCTCTCTGTACATATCAATGAATTGGGGGAGGAAGTCGTGATTGTTGAATCGATCCATTTTATCTGCAAGACACAACACAAGACAAACCCTAATGTCAGGCTAAACTCCTCTAATCTTGTCCCAATATAGGCCTCAATCTATAAGCAGTATAGGTCACTGATGCCCTAAGTTAAAATGGTAGCCTCGTTAGCACGATCGGCGCTTCTGCTACTCCGTTCTCCGCTCACAGATTGTACGTACGACGCACGCGTGTTACGCTTTATATACACTATGCATGCGTGAAACTCCACCTGCCCCTGACCTTCTTTCTAGTATATTCCTTGCCCCTTGTCTTTCGGCGCAGTGGGAGAGCACATGGTGAAAAAAGAGCAGGTGCATGCAGAGGAGAGTAGCAACGAGGAGGTTGACGAAAACCCAGAGCCACAAACGTCCCGATCCCAGAGGAGATTTAAGGCCTCAAATATGTCCTTTGTAGAGATGGTGGAGATGGTGGACATCTTGAAGAGGGCCGACTATGATGGGAAGCATGGACCTTACCCAAACCCAAGAAAGGCCAAGATCATGGCTAAAGTTGAAAACTGAAAAGTCTGCAGAAGAATTTTGGGGTAATTCAGGTCAGCTTCAGGTAATAGATGTATGCCTGCATATTTATAATACATGGTGTGTTTTTTTTTTTAGGTGATGTGGATGCTGTGGAAGAAGAATCTCATTTCACAAGAGCAAGTGCACACTTCCTCATCGGGGACATCATGGTGTGTAATTGTGATTTAGAAAAGATAAAGAAAAACATCAATGATGTTCAACAAAAAATGAAAAACATCATTGAAGTTTTAGGCAGAATATAAAACACACAAAAATTGTACCGTTTTGTTGTGTAAATTTTTCTTTTAAATCAAGTTTTAAAGTATTTTAAAAGCCAAATTTTGAAGATGCACACAGTGTGTCAACATGTGCTATCTGCCATCACGGGATATCAATGTGCTCGTTTTGTGGTTGCAACCCCTTCCTCGCAACTAAAGTAGATGAGAGGAAGGGGTTGCACCCCAGAAACACACCCATTGATCCCCCATGATGGAAGCTAGCACATGTTGACATTAGGCATGGGATCAGGAGGGAAATCCACATTTTGACTCCCAATTTGTGTGCATCTTCAAAATGTGGCTTTTACAGGGGTGACATTACCCCATCTGATGAAGCCAATAACAACACAGTTTGGACATACTAATGTCTGATATTGCCTTCGCTTTGTTAAAGTTGGTTTCCTGAGTTGTGTATGTTTTATGGTTTTAAACATACCTGTTTAACACAAAAAAGACTATTTGTACTGTCAAACCTAAAAATGTTATACAACATATATGTTGGTTTGTTCAAAAACATGTGAATGTGCTTTGAGTAAAATGTTTTCTACTCAACAATGTGTGGCTTCTTCTTTCAATGCTCAATACTAGTTTTTGGAGTAAGTTGGTGTTTACAGTAGCAATGGGGGTTATTTACTAAAGGCAAATCCACTTTGCACTACAAGTGCACTTTCAGTGCAGTTTCAGTGCACTTGTAGTACAAAGTGGATTTGCCTTTATTAAATAACCCCCACAGTGCTCTAAAATTTGCCCCAATCAGGCCATTTCCGGGACTCAAAAAAATAATAATTCATGGTGCTGAAAAGGATGTGCTTTTTATCATTAATGCATTACATACATTAACAACAAAAACAAGGTGTGTGTGTGTAGCAGACCCACAACATAATAGTTAGCTGAAGAAGAGATTGTCACCTCATGTATCAAATAAATTACGTTTGCACTATTGAAGAAAATGGCCAAAAAAAGCCCATTGGAGATCCTAGGAGACAGCTAAAAGAAACACAAGCAGTAAATCAAATGAAATATAATTTCAGTTTAAAAAAATAATTTATTTTAAAAATGTTTCTCAAACATTTGCTGGCATATCAATGGCCCCCCTACCTGCAAAGTATTCCATATATTTTTGACGGACCTCGCGGGTGCTTTGGGGGGCAAGCCAGGATGGCCAGCTTAAAGTGCCGTCAGGGTTGTTTGTTCTTGAAATCTGGCTTCAGACCTAACTAAGGCCACATAATTAATAGCATTTCTCCTTAGAAAGCTGTGTGGAATGCAGCATGCAAGTATTATATGGTTTAGTTTATATTCCACCATGTTGATTGTAGTCAGGAATAGGCAGCACCGGCTGGCCATCATCCCAAAAGCATTCTCCACCACTCTTCTGGCTTTGGCCAGCCAGTAGTTAAAAACCCTCTGGTCTGGTGTGATGGTCCTCATGGGGAATGGCCGCATCAGGTGTTTACCAAGCCCAAACGCTTCATCAGCGACAAAGATGAATGGTAGACCAGCCACGTTGTCTTCCAGAGGTGTCAATCCCAAGCCACCACTCTGGAGCCGTCCGTAGAACATGGTTTGGGCAATAAAACTATCCCCTATTTTGTAGACGCTATAATTTTTGCGAAAACCAATCAATAAACGCTTATTGCGATTTTTTTCACCAAAAATATGTTGAAGAATACGTATCGGCCTAAACTGAGGAAAAAAAACATTTTATATATTTTTTGGGGATATTTATTATAGAAAAAAGTAAAAAATAATGCGTTTTTTTCACAATTGTCGCTCTTTTTTTGTTTATAGTGCAAAAAAATAAAAACCACAGAGGTGATCAAATACCACCAAAAGAAAGCTCTATTTGTGGGGAAAAAAAGATGTCAATTTGTGTTTGGGAGCCATGCCACGCAATTATCAGTTAAAGCGACGCAGTGCTGAATCGCAAAAAATGCTCTGGTCTTTGGCCAGCTAAATGGTCCGGAGCTTAAGTGGTTAAGAACAACAATAACATTTAAACACATTTTAGGGGGTGTTTAGGGTAAGCATTACAATAGAGCTGACAAAATACATGGTTAAGTGACTAGGCTAGGTGTGTATGGGCCCAGGATAGCATGCTGGGGAGGTTAGTGAAGGCACATATGCATGAAGGACAAAAAAGGAACTTTAACATTTTCCAGCATGCATGAGGATAAAGAGGACATTCACAGCATATTACAATCATGGTAATTAGGGAATGATGAAAGAAATATAATACATTAGCAAACATTAAATACATAGAATGTGATGTTAAAGGATAAAACTTACCTTAATATAGTCCTACTGCAGGACCTGAATGATGGCAGAACGTGTCTCTGGAATAATGATTCCCAGAGTCTGGGGGGAGATGCTTGTCAAGAACTTGATGTCCTGCAGACTTCTCCCAGTCGCCAAGTACCACAACATTGCGACTAGTCTCTGTTCAGGAGTGATGGCTTGCCACATGCAGGTGTCCTGCTTCGTAATATAAGGGGACAGCAAATCCAACAGATGGTGAAAAACGGGGTACGTCATCCGGAGATAATTCCTGAAATCATCAGGATTATTCTCCTGGATCTCCCGCAACAAAGACATGTGCGAGAATTGGTCATGCTGGAGCAACCAATTCTTGGTCCATGAACTCCTCCTCCTTCTGTTCATGGACTGGGCTTGGGTCAAAGTAAGAATAAATATAAATAAGAGTAAAATCAGCACGATAATGGTATATGCAATTCAGCAGCTGAACACCAGGGTCAAAAGTCAAATCCCTAAAATAATAATCTAAAACAGATGGTGCAGCGCTAGTAAAAGACACACAAACATGTGCATATAATCAATATGAAATGGGATATCAAATCTCATAAAGTTCATAAAAGCACAGAACACTCCGTAGAAAATCCTGGTGTGTAGTCAAACAGCATGCTGTAAAGGGTGACAAATTGATAAGCCCACGACCAATGTTCAGAATGGCCTCTCACCTGATGACATGGACTCTTTAATTACAGAGGGTCAAGAAAAGCATTCCTCTAAGATAAGAAGTGGTTCAGCATACATAGACATCCGTCAGGACACTGGGTCAGGATACTCGGAAAATAGTGCATATGAAATAAAAGATGGCAAAAAATAGTGCTCTCTGTATAGAATACTATTTATTGTAAAAGATCATGTAAAATTCAACACTCACATAAAGAGCACTAAACTAGTGCAAGTGAACAAGCTCGAGTGGTAATTCCAACACAATGAGTATGCGCGATAGCGAGCGGGTGACGTCACAACGTATCCTCGTTCCGGATGCGTTGCGTCCCAGTGGGCGGGGACTTCTTCAGCGGATGAGGTCACGACGTGGGCACCCACGCTTTATCCTAGGTAAGTAACCATGGCAATACTAAACAAACCATGGCCGGCATCACAGAGACCCAGAAATCAATCCGGAAATGTCCCCTTGCCTAACAAAGTAAACCGAACAGAAACAGGTCATTATACACCATTAAAAATGATAAATAAAGAAGGATGAAAAGAGAATATATCATAAATAAATATATTTAATTCATCATTCCAAAAAGGTATGTGCAATAAAAATGCAATCTAGGGTAAAACATTCTTAAAATATTATAAGTCATCCGCGGCCATCGCTGACTCCTGGGTATGTATACATCAACGATCAGAAATAAAACAATTGGTATCAAAGTCCACGTTTAACCCTTCAGGGCAAAGAACTCTGGTTTCAAAGATCCAATATGATTCCCTTTTACTTAGTTGTCTTATAAAATTTCCTCCCCTCCAGTGCTTTGTGACCCTTTCTATGCCCCAGAATCTCAAACTTTTAGGACTCTGTTGGTGGTGAAGTTTGAAATGTCTGGACACATTGTGGGATTTAAGGCCTTTTTTAATATTATTTACATGCTCAGCGAGCCTAACATGTAGGGGTGTAGATGTTCTACCGATATACTGGAGCCCACAACCGCACTCCAGCATAGACACGACCCCTACAGTGTCACAAGTGATAAGTTGTTTAATATAGTATTCCTTATTGGTGGCCGATGCCAGAAATTTTTTCCTTTTCTTAATATTCCCCTTAGCATGCTTACAAGGAACACATTTATCACATGCATAAAATCCTCCCAAAAAGGAAAACAACCTATCGGAAGTGGGAACTGGGGGATTTAAACCGCTAGGGGCCAGACGGTCCCTTAATGAGGGGGCTTTTCTATAAATAAATTGAGGTCGATCAGGTAATACAGGGCCTAGGATTTTGTCTTGCTTCAAAATAGACCAATTCTTTTGTATGATCTTTTCAAACTAACGATATTGTACATTGTAGTCCAGTACCATTTTGAAATTATGCCTATTTGTATCAGAATCCCTAATGGCATTGGAAATCAATGTACTTCTATCCAGAGATCTGACTCTAGTCATTTCCTCCTCCAACATTTGGCCATCATAACCTTTTTGTTCAAACCTTGATGTAAGGACTTGGGACTGCGTAACAAAATCATCCTCTGAAGTGCAGTTCCGTCGCAACCTAATATACTGACCCCTGGGTATGTTGCACAGCCAAGAGCGGTGATGACAACTTCCCAGGGGAATGTATGAATTGCGATCAGTGGGCTTGAAATAATTAGTCAATGAGAAATGATCATGTGCAATACTGTTGGTCAAATCTAAGAAGACAACCTTTTCTGGATCTATCGTCCAAGTCAAGGATATATTCTTTTGATTGTTGTTGAGAGATTCAATAAAAACATCAAGTTTACCTCTAAGTAAGAACCCCAACAACAAGCCCCCGCAAAGCACAAACTCTACAATGAGTACGTACCCGCAACATGGCTTCAAAACGGTCGGCTGGTCAGAATGAACTAACAGAACGCACTGAAAACCAGATACAAACTGACTACATGCACTGAAAAACAGATACGAACCCACAAGTACAAACTGAAGAGCAGTAACGGACTGAAAAGCATGAGGCTGAAAAGCGCGAATCGTCTGTCATCAAATTTCTACTAATACGAGATTAGCAAAAAGGGTGGGGCACTTGGTATTGAACTTCCTTTTTCTAGTCCCGTCGTACGTGTTGTATGTCAGTGCGTTCTTGGCAATCGGAATTTCTGAGAACATTTGTGCGACCGTGTGTTTGAGCCAACATCCGTCAGAAATAAATCCAGGATTTTGTTGCCGGAATGTCCGATTGTCTGTACGCAGCATAAGTGTATACATTTTGCTGAAATCAAAGACTGTGTGTGTTATTAGAGTACCATTTCGAAATAATGCTGTGTTTGTTAAGCCAAAGGTGATTTAAAGAGTCATTGTAATCATTTGATGAAGATTTATTTTTCGTTTGTACACTTTGCTTCATTAAAATCGAAAACAATATAAAATTTTCGTTTCGACCGATTCGAAAATTTATCGATTTGAACATTTCGAATTGAAAAAATCTGCAAATTTGAAGAAAATTCTAAAATTCTGAATACAAATTCCAAACAAATTCCGAATACAAATTGAACAAATCAACTATCAAGGAAATAACTAGATTAATGTATTAAAACAAAAGAAATTTTTTCATCATGAACATGTCTAGTGATTGTCTTCACCAGTTCCTCTGTGCCCGTAGCTTCCGGAGTCGCAGGTTGTTTCGTCGGCTCCAGGTTTCCAGGTCCTCTAAGTGTAGTTGCAGGGCTACTGTGTCCATCTGGGAATGTTCAAGGGCTGCTACTCGGAGCTCCAGGGCTGACAGCGAGGCCTCTCCCGCATTCACTCTATCCGAGAGCACGTGCACGTCTGTTCAAACTGCCTGGATGCCCCAGTGTTGTGCCTCCTTTAGGTGGAGAATGAGGGTTTCAATCTCCATTTTAGTAGGGGGGACTATAGTAATGTACAAATGTTCATGTCCAGTCACTTCGCCCCAGAATGGTGTTGGGAGTCAGACAGGTCTGGAGGGAAGTCTGCCAGTATCCCTGGTAGGATGTCAGAGACTGTGGAGGGACTAGGAAAAGCAGGCTCAGTCTGCATGTCCTGGGTCTTCTGAGAAGAGCAGTGTGGAGCCACCATCTTAGTGTCCAGGGTGGCTTTCTGCGAGCTCGGGAAGAAATGCTGGATTTCCCCCTTAGGAGTGTTTGAATGGGTCGCCCAGACTGACGATCTGGTCTTGTGCTGTTTTTCTGAGAGAATGATGGTGTGAGAAAGATTGAGTGTGCTGGGCTAGGCAGGGGGATGCCAGGAGCTCACACAAGATGCTTCTTCACATGACCATGTTCAGACCACGGCCCCCTCACTTTAATATTTTGCACATTCTGTGTTATTGTTTGTATATTTTTTTTTACATTCTGTGTTATGGTATGACACAAACTATTTTGATTTAAAGGGGCCGCCACCTAATTATGTTTGTAAATTTCACATCTTGTATTTAGAGTGCTGCTGTCATATACACTGTACACTAAGCACAGGGATTTTTTTTTAGTGTGTGATTATGTAGTCTTTATTACAACTTGGATATCATCACTTGCTTGCTTGAAGTTAAGTACTGTTGCCTTCTTCATGTCCCTTTGGATGAGTCCAGTTTAAACTAAATTTGACCTGTTCTTTTCTGCAGTTACTGTGAAAAGGCTGGTCTGTCTTGGTTGCATTTACAAAGGAACACTTATTATTAACAGTTGCAACTGTTTTAATTGATAAATCACTTGAATCAGCATCAGATGCTATGCTAATATCCTGCACATTTTTGGAGTGACATCTTTGCATTTCTGCACTTGTAACATATCAAAATATTGCAGCATACTCCTGTCACCTGGGACAGTTTGCTTCTGTTGAGATCAATACTTTTACTGCCTAACCTCTTTTGTATTACAGGGTTTTGTTCCAAATACTATTCTCTCATAAATCATTTCATCAGTATCAGTGATTGCATACTCTCAATCTGTGGGTTTCAGGGCTGTCACAAGCTGTTCATTTAAACTTTGCACTCCAATATCGAATTTATATTGTGCCAAAAACCTTCATGTCATATAATCACTGTATTTACTAAAAGCACTGAGCTGCATGCTGTCCACTGCATACCTGGAGTTTTCTCTCCAACTCACAACAGCAAATAATAACATTTTTCTTTTTCCCTATTTGCTTTGACTTTTGATGATAAGATCAGAATTTTGTATTAACCCTTCATATTCCTCTGAAAGGTTTACACTTTGCTAGTACAGGCTGGTTGTTTCTATCAATCAAAGTCCAATTTTGATTAGGGCAGTTGTTCTTACCTTTTCTTTAAAGTTGGGTGTACTGATTAGATAGCTGTCATATGCTTCAATATACTATACAATGTTCAATTTTAATGTTTCTGAGGTTGGCATCTGAAAACAGGCACAAGAGATTAGCTGTGTGTGACAGACCCAACCGGGACAGGGGCTTTTGGAGGGGAGTGCAGGGTAGCCTCTTGCCTACTGACTATGGGCCCTGACTTTAGAGGGGGCTCTATTCCTTGGAAGATGTGTGCCTGGGGGACCTTTGGTGTGGTTTTGCTTCATATTCAAGTCAATGCCTGGAAAAACAAACAAGATATTTGGGGGGCACACCCTAAAAGATGCATTAAGCTTTGCATGTGTGCGCTGTAATATTTTGTTCTTTTTTTCATGCCTCCTGGAAAACACACAGACTCTGGGAACCTAGGACCTGGATACAGATTTGGGGCCTCTGTGCCCACACCAGCAATGACTGCTTCAACCCCCGCCATAGACTCAGAGACTCTAAGCAAAAGATTGTAAACAGCTTAAAACAGCCTGATGCTGAGGTCTCCTGCTGCTATGTATAATCTTTTTATTAAGGTGTCTCTCTCATTGTATAATTACCCCATTGAATGCCTCCTATGTGTGAATACCCATTGTTAATTGAGTGACCTATTGTTTCTGTCTGTCTGCTAGTATTGTGTCCACTTCACCTGGTTACCAAACTATTGTGGGTTTCTTATGTTTATGTTATTTAGCTTACGCTTAATTAAATCACTGTGATTTGTTAGTTGTTTGCTGTTGATTGGCTTACTGTTAGCTAGGCATGTGCACTGCTGAAAAATGTGTTTGTTTTCCTTTCATTCGTTTTTTTTTCAGGTCATTCATTGTGATCGCAATCTGTAAATTTGAAAATTCGTAAATTCGTAAATTTGAAAATCCGAAAAAAAGGAAGGAAATCTGAAAATTTGAAAGAATAACTAACTGTTACTGTTTAGAGTTTGCATTGTTTAGGATAATGTGATCAAACTCTTACCTGATTCTGTGTGGTATAAATTCTGTGTGAATTTACAATAAAGTCAGTTCCAGTTTGCACCTTAGCTAGTGTTGTCTAGTTCTTGGGTGCAATTCGCAGCTATAATACTGTCATGTATAGGGATGGGCGAACAGTTGGGCCCGAGCATAAGTTCGGGCTGAACTCTGGTTGTTCAGATGTTCTGCAGAACACCGAACAATATGCGGTGTTCGGGGCAAAATCGAAAGCCGCAGGAACACCAGTTAAAGTCTATGGGACATTAACATGAAAAATCAAAAGTGCTAATTTTAAAGGCTTATATGCAAGTTATTGTCAAAAAAAGTGTTTGGGGACCCAGGTCCTGCCCCGGGGGACATGTATCAATGCAAAAAAAGTTTTCAAAATGGGCGTTTTTTCAGGAGCAGTGATTTTAATAATGCTTAAAGTGAAACAATAAAAGTGAAATATTCCTTTAAATTTCTTACCTGGGGGGGTATCTATAGTATGCCTTTAAAGTGGCACATTTTTCCAGTGTTTAGAACAGTCCCTGCACAAAATGACATTTCTAAAGGAAAAAAAGTCATTTAAAAGTACTCGCAGCTATAATGAATTGTCGGTCCTGGCAATACAGATAAAAGTCATTGAAAAAATGGCTTAGTATCCCCCCAGTCCATTACCAGGCCCTTTGGGTCTGGTATGAATGTTAAGGGGAACCCCAAACCAAAATGAAAAAAAAATTGCGTGGGGGACCCCCCAAATTTCATACCAGGCCCTTCAGGTCTAGCTGAACATTCTCGGAAAATTACGGGCCTTCCCATACAGCAGTCTCCCCAAATAGCGCTATTCAATTTCCCAATCCCTGGGGCTCCCAAATTGGTTTGACGCCTTATTATGTTTATTCTCCTTGGAACTAAAATACGATCGCTCAAGCCTGGAAACAATCTCACGTCTCATCCATTGCAATCAAAAGGAAGATCTCCTGGATTATGGCCCAGGAAAAAATAGTAAGCATGTTGTTAGACACTGCTAAGAAATTTGAGGTTATATGGGAACCGCCGCTGAAGACGTTAGAGAACGAAGCGCGCATGACGGACCAGCGCCTACACATCACTTCCTGGCAGCACAGTGGGAGGAATACATCTCCAGCTGATCGCTACTTCCCCCACTTGTACCTGCTTGGGTTTCAGTGACTGAACAGTGACTGAACAACCAAACACCAACGAAACCCACTTTTGAGTGATATCCCTCCCCAGTGGCCAAGGGGGGTGAACGAATGGGACCTGTTGGATGTTTGCAACTTTTTTTATTTTTATTTTTGTTTTATTTTATATTTTTTTGTCTTATATACTACTTTTTAAATAAATACTTTTTGGGACTATTTTATACTATGGAAGCCTTTTTCTTTCCCTGATATGAGGGCTAATTGCAACATAATCATTGGAGCCATCTGAAGCATCGCAGCAGTAGCAGTCTTCCGTGCAGCATTACAGGCCTGATACCCCTGTAGGGGTTCCGACATCTGGTGAGTGAGCAATCTGAGGGGGATCACAGAAGTCACCATCCTACCCTGTACACACCAAGTCACTTTGGGGATAATATCAAGTCTGATTGCCGCATGAAATACATGAGACTATTACACATTTGTACAATTGCTACAACATATGAACTATATGTGCACTGAGACATAGAGATACTGTTGCGATATTGTATATGAAATCCTTTTCCCCATAGGAACCAACATAAGTGGATCCATGCATGTTTCATGCATTTTTGTCGCTATAAACTAGATGTCTTTATTTTGTACTAAGTGCTGAATGTGTGTTGTGATGGGTAAAACTACACTGTCCTATGAAAAGCATATGATATTGTAGCACATACAGAGTCTTTTCTGATTATCTCTGTATGCGATTATATACTGACCCACACATATGTACTTTAGCCAATTGAGTGTGATTCTGCAACATTTTCCATTTTCCATTTAATTACAGCACCCTTTCACCCATATTGGTTTGAAATCTTGTGATATATATAAAATTACGTTTATACAACGTTCCCTGTATAGGCTGAGCCAAACAGGTCTCTCGGGTAACGCCGTTTTTCCCTATTTATCCCCTAATATTTCTTATTTCTGCAGGACATTCCTAGGGAGTGTCTCTGTTTAAGGGAGGCAGCAACCTGTAAACACTTGGCCTATATACTTGGTTCATCCATAGGAACCAACATAAGTGGATCCACGCATGTTTCATGCATTTTTGTCGCTATAAACAAGATGTCTTTATTTTGTACTAAGTGCTGAATGTGTGTTGTGATGGTTAAAACTACACTGTCCTATGAAAAGCATATGATATTTTAGCACATACAGAGTCTTTTCTGATTATCTCTGTATGCGATTATATACTGACCCACACATATGTACTTTAGCCAATGGAGTGTGACTCTGCAACATTTTTCATTTTCCATTTAATTACAGCACCCTTTCACCCATATTGGTTTGAAATCTTGTGATATATATAAAATTACGTTTATACAACGTTCCCTGTATAGGCTGAGCCAAACAGGTCTTTCGGGTAGCGCCGTTTTTCCCTATTTATCCCCTAATATTTCTTATATGGGAACCATGAGCCCAATATATGCAACTGAAGCTCACCTCATAACCTGGCCCATGCCCCAGGTCATTCGGTCACTAGGCCTTCTTTTCTGTTCCTTTTTTCCCACTTTCCTTTCTTTTCCTACTACTCTTTATCACTCTTAAAGGCATAGTCATCCTATCCTGACGAGGGATTTTCACACTATGACACAATAGCTTTATATGTCATACTTTCTTACTATGGGTATGCATACAAACTAATTGGTACAGATCCATGGAAAGGGCTCCCATAAATGCCTGAATGTTATGATTTCTATAACACACCCCACTGTTGTGGATGCTTTTATATTGTTAACAAATGGGGTTCTCACTCCACTGATTCTCCCTTTCCTGGAAAATATAGGGTACCACACACTTGTTTCTACATTTGCCGCACTCAGAGGACTGAACATATATCCCTCATTAATAGGGATGAGCTTCGTGTTCGAGTCGAACCCATGTTCGACTCGAACATCGGCTGTTCGGTCGTTCGCCGAATTGCGAACGAAATGGGCCGTTCGCGCCAAATTCGTGTGGCGCGTCACGGCCCATAATTCACTGCGGCATCGCAGTGCATTGCTTGCTGATGATTGGCCAAGCATGCACTATGACCCGCATGCTTGGCCAATCACAGCGCCGCCTGAACAGAGAGCCGTAATTGGCCAAAGCCAAGGAGGCTTTGGCCAATTATGGCTCAGAGGATTTAGTACACGCCCCACACTATATAAGGCCGCCTGCACGGTGGCCCTGTGCAGTGTGTTCCGGTGTGCTTAGAGAGAGAGAGAGACAGTGTCATTTCATTTGAGTTAGCTAGATTAGACAGGACAGTCAGTCAGTTAGCTGCACTTAAAGTGTATTGTGTATATATATGCATCCCAGGTGTTGCATATATATATATACACTGTATTCAGTTTAGCTAGATCCGTTCCTGTTATCTTCTAGACTATTTACATTTAGTGCAGTGCATCCTGCTCACAGTGTTCAGCTAGATCCGTTCCTGTTATCTTCCTACTGACAGGCAGGCTTGTCTAGTTACAGTATTTACAGCTACCTAAAGAAAATTACTGGTGTTCTTTTGATCCTATTAGTACCACGGTCAGGCAGCTAGACTATTTACAGTTAGTGCAGTGCGTCCTGCTCACAGTGTTCAGCTAGATCCGTTCCTGTTATCTTCCTACTGACAGGCAGGCTTGTCTTGTTACAGTATATAAAGCTACCTGAAGAAAATTACTGGTGTTCTTTTGATCCTATTAGTACCACGGTCAGGCAGCTAGACTATTTACATTTAGTGCAGTGCGTCCTGCTCAAAGTGTTCAGCTAGATCTGTTCCTGTTATCTTCCTACTGACAGGCAGGCTTGTCTTGTTACAGTATTTACAGCTACCTAAAGAAAATTACTGGTGTTCTTTTGATCCTATTAGTACCACGGTCAGGCAGCTAGACTATTTACATTTAGTACAGTGCGTCCTGCTCACAGTGTTCAGCTAGATCCGTTCCTGTTATCTTCCTACTGACAGGCAGGCTTGTCTTGTTACAGTATATAAAGCTACCTGAAGAAAATTACTGGTGTTCTTTTGATCCTATTAGTACCACGGTCAGGCAGCTAGACTATTTACATTTAGTGCAGTGCGTCCTGCTCACAGTGTTCAGCTAGATCCGTTCCTGTTATCTTCCTACTGACAGGCAGGCTTGTCTTGTTAAAGTATTTACAGCTACCTAAAGAAAATTACTGGTGTTCTTTTGATCCTATTAGTACCACGGTCAGGCAGCTAGACTATTTACATTTAGTGTAGTGCGTCCTGCTCACAGTGTTCAGCTAGATCCGTTCCTGTTATCTTCCTACTGACAGGCAGGCTTGTCTTGTTAAAGTATTTACAGCTACCTAAAGAAAATTAATGGTGTTCTTTTGATCCTATTAGTACCACGGTCAGGCAGCTAGACTATTTACATTTAGTACAGTGCGTCCTGCTCACAGTGTTCAGCTAGATCCGTTCCTGTTATCTTCCTACTGACAGGCAGGCTTGTCTTGTTACAGTATATAAAGCTACCTGAAGAAAATTACTGGTGTTCTTTTGATCCTATTAGTACCACGGTCAGGCAGCTAGACTATTTACAGTTAGTGCAGTGCGTCCTGCTCACAGTGTTCAGCTAGATCCGTTCCTGTTATCTTCCTACTGACAGGCAGGCTTGTCTTGTTACAGTATATAAAGCTACCTGAAGAAAATTACTGGTGTTCTTTTGATCCTATTAGTACCACGGTCAGGCAGCTAGAGTATTTACAGTTAGTGCAGTGCATCCTGCTCACAGTGTTCAGCTAAACCTACAAGTTAGTGGGGTGCGTCCACCTCACAGTGTTCAGCTAAAGCTACCTATAGAAGGTTGGTGGTGTTCTCATACTACAGGCAGGCAGTTGATTTTGCTAGCTGCAGTATATATATATATATATATATATATATATATATATATATATATATATATATATATATATATATATATATATATATATATCCCAGCTTAGTGCAGCTACAGGCCATTAGTATGTCTCGAAGGCCAAGAAGGAGAGGCAGACAGTCACAAGCCAATAAGAGAGGGCAAGCAGGCTCTGTGTCTAGTGCTGGTCGTGGAGACGGTGCATCCTCATCAGCACGTGGCCATGGGACACGCTTGGCCTTTTTTTCGGCAGCTGGCCGTGTTGAGCCGCAACATGCGGAAGACTTGGTCGAGTGGATGACCAAGCCGTCCTCATCCTCCTCATCCTCTCTAACCCATGCCCAGGGTGCTTTGCTTGGCAAAGCAGCGGCCTCTTCCCTCGGCTCAATGTCATCAGTGACTCCTTCCCTAGCTCCACCATGTCCTCCTGAGGAGTCCCTCGAACTGTTTGACCACAGTGTTGGGTACATGCTCCAGGAGGATGCCCAGCGTTTGGAAGGCTCTGATGATGATACTGAGCTCGATGAAGGCAGTAACATGAGCACGGACAGAGGGGGTGCCCAAGAAGGACAGCAATCTGGCAGTCATGCTCCCCCTGCTGCAGCATACTGCCAGGTTTGCTCCAGTGATGAGGAGGGAGGGGATGATGAGGTCACTGACTCAACGTGGGTGCCTGATAGGAGAGAGGAGGAGGAGGAGGAGGAGGCGGCACATCACCAACGAGGCAGGATGCCCTCCAGGGGCCAGCCTAAGGGCAGCACATTGACTGCATCACATGTGCAGGGCGCTATAGTCTCTGCGCGTTATTCAAAAAGTTCTTTGGTGTGGGCCTTTTTTGAGACGAGTGCATCAGATCGCACCGCTGCTATTTGCAACATATGTCTCAAGCGTATCTCACGTGGCCAAAACATCTCCCGCTTGGGTACCACATGCTTGACCAGACATATGTTGACCTGCCATGCAGTTCGTTGGCAAGCGCATCTAAAAGACCCACACCAAAGAACAAAGAGGACCTCTCCTTGCTCCTCATCAGCTGAGATTTCCAACCCCACTAGACCTTCAGTCCTCTCTGAGACCTGCACTGAGAGGAATGAAGGTGTAGAATTAGGTGTGTCACAGCCAAGTACTTGTGGGCAATCTGCTTTTGGTACACCGACGTCAGATTGTACCAGGCAAATTTCCCTGCCCCAGCTGCTCCACCGCCGAAAGAAGTTTGCTCCCAGCCATCCACATGCCCAGCGGTTGAATGCTAGCTTGGCAAAATTGCTAGCACTTCAACTGCTGCCTTTTCAGTTGGTAGACTCTGCCCCCTTCCGTGAGTTTGTGGAATGTGCGGTTCCTCAGTGGCAGGTACCCAAACGCCACTTTTTCTCACGGAAGGCGATTCCGGCTCTCTACCGGCATGTGGAAGGCAATGTCCATGCCTCGCTGGACAGGGCGGTCAGCGGTAAGGTGCATATTACCGCTGACTCATGGTCCAGCAGGCATGGACAGGGATGTTACCTAAGTTTCACGGCGCATTGGGTGACTCTGCTGGCAGCTGGGAAGGACATGCAGGACAAGGTGCAGTAGTGTTGGAGGTTGTTCCGCCACCACGCCTCCAAAATGCTAATGATTGTGACACACCTCTCTCCTCCACCCCCTCCTCTTCTTCTTCCTCCATGGCCTCTTCCTCAGAACCAGCGGTGCTCCGTAGTCGTTAAGGGGCTACGCAAGTACGCAGGCCAAAAGATGCCATGCGGTGCTTGAGCTGGTGTGCTTGGGGGACAGGAGCCACACTGGGGCAGAGGTTCTGTCAGCTCTGCAGGGGCAGGTTCAGAGGTGGTTGACGCCACGCCAACTTAAGGCAGGAATGGTGGTTTGCGACAATGGCACCAACCTCCTCTCTGCCCTCCGACAGGGACAAATGACCCATGTGCCCTGTTTGGCTCACGTCCTTAACATGGTGGTGCAGCGGTTCTTGGGCAGGTACCCGGGCTTACAGGATGTCCTGAGGCAGGCCAGGAAAGTCTGTGTGCATTTCCGCCGGTCATATAATGCCAGTGCTCGGCTGACGGACCTCCAAAGGGAGTTTACCTGCCCAAGAACCGCCTAATCTGTGACATGCCCACCAGGTGGAACTCAACGTTGGTCATGCTGCAGCGGCTGCACACGCAGCAGAGGGCCATCAATGAGTACGTGTGCGACTATGGCACCAGGACAGGGTCAGGGGAGCTTGGTTTTTTCCCCACGCCAGTGGGCCATGATCAGGGATGCATGCACTGTCCTGTCACCATTTGAGGAGGCCACGAGGATGGTGAGCAGTGACAGTGCATGCATCAGTGACACTGTCCCCCTTGTCCACCTGTTGGAGCACACGCTGCGTGGAATAATGGACAGGGCACTTGAGGCAGAACAGAGGCAGGAAGAGGAGGACTTCCTTAGCTCTCAAGGCCCCCTTTATTCAGACAGTGTTCCTGCGTGCCCGCCGATCACACAGGAAGAGGATGAGGAGGAGGAGGAAGAGGAGGAAGATTGTGTCAGTATGGAGGTGGAGCCTGGCACTCAGCATCAGCAGCAGTCTTTAAGGGATCAGTCCCAAGAAACACATGGACTTGTACGTGGCTGGGAGGAGGTGGCTGCGGACCATGTCGTCCTTAGTGACCCAGAAGACTCCGGACCGAATGCCTCAGCAAACCTACGCTGCATGGCCTCCCTGATCCTGCAAAGCCTGCGTAAGGATCCTCGTATTCGTGGTATCAAGGAGAAGGACCAATACTGGCTGGCAACCCTCCTTGATCCACGTTACAAGGGTAAGGTTGTGGACCTTATCTTGCCATTGCAGAGGGAGCAGAGGATAAAGCATCTTCGGGAGGCCTTGCAGAAAGGTCTGTGCAACGCGTTCCCAGAGACTGGGAGGTTACAAACTCCTGTTTCTGGACAACGTGTTGCTGAGGCTTCGGTCTGTCAAAGAAGGAGCGGTGGAGAAGGTGGCCGTCTGACCGATGCGTTCAGACAATTTTTTGGTCCGCAGCCCCAAGGTATGATCGGTTCCAGCAACCATCGCCAGCGTCTGTTTTACATGGTGCAGGAATACCTAGGGGCAAGATCAGACTTGGACACCTTTCCCACTGAAAATGCTCTGGGTTACTGGGTCTTAAGGATGGATCACTGGCCAGAGCTTGCACAGTACGCAATTGAGCTACTGGCCTGTCCTGCATCCAGCGTTCTTTCGGAACGCACATTCAGTGCTGCTGGAGGCGTGGTAACCGATCACAGGGTGCGTCTGTCCACCGACTCGGTCGATCGACTGACCTTCATAAAAATGAATCAGTCTTGGATCACCACCAGCTACCAAGCACCTGATGCTGATGTAACCGAATAATTTTTTTTGAAATCTCAGATCCCTTCAAAAACTGCCTACAGTATGCTGATGCTGAGTGACTATCCCTGAGTAATTATCCTCTTCCTCCTCAATCATCACGCTGATAGCTTGTAAGAACATTTTTGGTTCTGGGCACCACCACCAGTGCCTAAGGCACAATTTTTCAGCCCCTGTTTAACAGGGGCGTGTAATTACAATTTTTGATGTAATACTTTGCAGCAGGGCTCGTTCCTGCATTCCAACTAGAGTGTCTGTGAGGGGTTGCAGTGTTGTGGCACCAGCACCAGTGCCCAAGGCCCAATTTTTCTGCTCCTGTCTAACAGGGGCGTGTAATTACAATTTTTGATGCAATACTTTGCAGCAGGGCTCATTCCTGCATTCCAACTAGAGTGTCTGTGAGGGGTTGCAGTGTTGTGGCACCAGCACCAGTGCCCAAGGCCCAATTTTTCTGCTCCTGTCTAACAGGGGCGTGTAATTACAATTTTTGATGCAATACTTTGCAGCAGGGCTCGTTCCTGCGTTCCAACTAGAGTGTCTGTGAGGGGTTGCAGTGTTGTGGCACCAGCACCAGTGCCTAAGGCCCAATTTTTCAGCCCTTGTTTAACAGGGGCGTGTAATTACAATTTTTGATGCAATACTTTGCAGCAGGGCTCGTTCCTGCATTCCAACTAGAGTGTCTGTGAGGGGTTGCAGTGTTGTGGCACCAGCACTAGTGCCTAAGGCCCAATTTTTCAGCCCTTGTTTAACAGGGGCGTGTAATTACAATTTTTGATGCAATACTTTGCAGCAGGGCTCGTTCCTGCGTTCCAACTAGAGTGTCTGTGAGTGGTTGCAGTGTTGTGGCACCAGCACCAGTGCCTAAGGCCCAATTTTTCTGCCCCTGTCTAACAGGGACGTGTAATTACAATTTTTGATGCAATACTTTGCAGAAGGGCTCGTTCCTGCGTTCCAACTAGAGTGTCTGTGAGGGGTTGCAGTGTTGTGGCACCAGCACCAGTGCCTAAGGCCTAATTTTTCAGCTCCTGTTCAACAGAGGCATGTAATTACAATTCTTGATCTAATATTTCACAGCAGGGCCCTGTGAGGGCTTACAGTGTTGTGGCCACAGCAACACCTAAGGCCCAAATTTCTGCTGAGTATATAGGGCAGGACCCTACTTTCAAACATCTAACTTACAAACGACTCCTACTTGCAAACGGAAGGAGACAACAGGAAGTGAGATGAAATCTACCCCTAGGAAGGGAAATTCTCTCCTGTAAGAGTTAATATGGGAAAAAAAATTCTCCTTTCCACTGATGCTTTCCAATCCTTGTTCCACAAAAAAACCCAAATTTTCAAAAAACATTTTTCATTGGGACAAAAAGTGAGGTGAAATCTTCTGAAGAGGAGGAAAGACAGCAAAACAAATGTCACAGGGGTGATAACCCTTCCCTATGTTTTCCAAAAAGCTTAAAAAAGATTTTTTGGCTGGAGCTAAACACGTTAAAAATGTACCCGTTCAAAATTACAAACAGATTCTACTTAACAACAAACCTACAGTCCCTGTCTTGTTTGCACCGCCTGTATACTGCTGTTCAGAGTCTATAGGGCCTGGTGGCCCCACACCTTTCCTTATTTTAATTTGGGTGCGGGGTTCCCCTTAATATCCATACAAGACCCAAAGGGCCTGGTAATGGACTGGGGGGTACCCATGCCGTTTGTCTCACTGATTTTCATCCACATTGCCAGGACCCGACATTACATTAAACCCGCAAGCAGTTTTAAATGAGATTTTTTCCTTTAAAAATGACATTTGGTGCAGGGACTGTTCTAAACACGGGAAACACGCGTCACTTTACAGGCATACTATAGACACCCCCCAGGTACGATATTTAAAGGAATATTTCACTTTTTGTTTTTTACTTTAAGCATCATTAAAATCACTGCTCCCGAAAAAACGGACATTTTTTAAAAGTTTTTTTTGCATTGATACATGTCCCCTGGGGTAGGACCCGGGTCCCCAAACCCTTTTTAGGACAATACCATGCAAATTAGCCTTTAAAATTAGCACTTTTGATTTCGAACGTTCGAGTCCCATAGACGTCAATGGGGTTCTAATGTTCGTGCAAACTTTCGGTCCGTTCGCAGGTTCTGGTGCGAACCGAACCGGGGGGTGTTCGGCTCATCCCTACTCATTAATGGTTACACCTACTCCTTGAGTCAACCTTTAGTACATGCTAGTACTAAAGGTTGACATGCCTAAGCATTGTCTTGCTAGAGTTGTTAAATTTCCCATAGTTTTCATTACACTACTGGTTCCTTGAATGTAGCTTACGGGCTGGGTGATCTGCCCCCTTTTCCCTGACACAGCTAGTACCCATTTGGGGTGTCTGAGGATAGAGGACTTCTACCCTCCTCTGAATACATAGTTGGTGGCATCCATACCCAAAGGCATATACGACTATTGCTTTACTAACTGTTATGTTATATGTTATTGTATTATGGATTAACTGTTTCAATGTACAACAGAATGTACCAATGTCTCTTTAATTCTTCTGAAAAACTCAATAAAAAACGATTGAAAGAGAAAAACCTACATCATTGTGCCAAATATTTCCAGACTGAAGATGTGAGAAAAGCTTTAAGAGAAATGTATTTACATGAGAAGGAAAGATGATGAATAGACAGCAACTGTGAGAAAGAGAAAAACAAGGTATGAGCCAGAGACTTGTTATTTCTTGTCTTAAGATAATTGCTTGTGAATTCAATAGGGTAAAGCTGTAATTAGTTCAATATCTTACAATTAGAATCAAATAAAAAAGGTACAGGACTGTAAATTGACCTTGTTCATGAAGGTTTATGCCCCGTACACACGGTCGGACTTTGTTCGGACATTCCGACAACAAAATCCTCGGATTTTTTCCGACGGATGTTGGCTCAAACTTGTTTTGCCTACACACGGTCGCACAAAGTTGTCGGAATTTCCGATCGCCAAGAACGCGGTGACGTCAAGCACGTACGATGAGACTAGAAAAGGCCAGTTCAGAACCAAGCGAGGCTCCCTTTGGGCTCCTTTTGCTAATCTCGTGTTAGTAAAAGTTTGGTGAGAGACGATTCGCGCTTTTTCAGACTCGTGGCTTTCAGATCATTTTCTGCCGTTCAGTTTGTGCTTGTGGGTTTGTATCTGCTCTTCAGTGCGTGCAGTCAGTTCGTATCGGAGTTTTCTGTGCGATCTTGTCCGCTCGTTGCTGTTTTTCAGGTCGCTCTTCACAGGCCTTGCTGTTCTTCAGTGCGTTCTGTTACTTCGTTCTGAGCAGCCGACCGTTTTCTTGCCATGTTTCGTATGCGTACTCCTCGTACAGTTCGTGCTGTGCGGGGGCTTGGTGTTGGGGTCCTGACCTTGACACAAGTCCAGTCCATGAACAGGGCGAGGAGGAGTTCATGGACCAAGAATTGGTTGCTTCAGCGTGACCAGTTCTGTCATATGCCTTTGCTCCGTGAGATCCGTGAGAATAATCCTGGTGATTTCAGGAATTTTCTCAGGATGACGGACCCCGTATTTCACCGTTTGTTGGCTTCGCTGACCCCCTATATCAGCAGGCAGGATACCTGCATGAGGCAAGCCATCACTCCGAAGCAGAGGTTGGTTGCTACCTTGCAGTATTTGGCCACAGGGAGAAGCCTGCAGGACCTCAAGTTCTTGACAGGCATCTCCCCCCAGGCTCTTCTTTGTGGACATTTACTGCTTGTGTTTGTTTGAGCTGACCCTGACAGAAATGTGTGGAGTCCAGAAAATGGCGTGATTGTGTAACCTTATACAAAGCACTGTTGGCTGTTATTTACTAAATGCAAAGACACTTTTCACTACAAGTGCACTTGCAACTGCACTGAAACTGCACTTGTAGTGCAAAGTGGATTTGCCCTTAGGAAATAACCCCCATTTTCTCATCAAACAACAATTACATCACCCCAAAAGTGTTGTAGCGTTGAGACAATAATCCACACATTCTTGATGAACAATCTTTTTAATACCAGCACAATCATATGTGCATTTACCAAAGGTTTTTCTGACAAACCGACATGTTTGTTGTATAACATATTTTGTGGTGTCATTATCCAAAATCAAAATGTGCATTTTATAGAAAACAGGCCTGTGTAAAACCCACAAGAAAGACACAAATCTTGATCTTACAAAGTTCACATTTGGTAGAACTTGAAGGCAATATCAGACATGAGTATTTAGGAACTGTGTTTGATATTGCGTTCAGATGGGGGAAAATCACCCCTGAAAAAGCCAAATTTGGAAGATGCACACAAATTTCACAATGTCAACATGTGCTATCTGCCATCAGGGGGGATCAAGGGATGTGTTTTGTGGGAGAAAGCCCTTCCTCACCGCTACTTTATTATTGAGGAAGGGGTTGCACCCCCAAAACGCATCCATTGATCTCCTGTGATGGCAGATAGCACATGTTGGCATACTGTGTGCATCCTCCAAATTTGGCTTTGGGAAAAATCACAAAAACATTTCGCACATTGTAGCAGACAAAAGAAGAAAGTGATTTTGAGGGGCTTTAAACTCCCCCAAAACATCAATGATGTTTTTATATTTTGGAATAACATCATTGATGTTTTGCTTGATGTTTTCCAATTGTAAATTACACCCCATGATCTCCCCGATCAGGATCTGGGCACTTTCGGATGTGAAAGGATCTTCATCCACAACCTCACGATCACCTAAAAAGAAAGGAAACCCAAAATAAATTAGGTCTAAAAAAAATGCCGCCATCCATCTCTTATCTGAGCCTGTGGTTGCAGACACTCACCTGTTGTGGTGACTAGTTCCACCACGTCTTCTTCCTCCTGCTCATCTTGTGTTGGGGGGATTTTCCCTTCTTCCAGAGGGGGGGGGGCTCTGGTCTCCTCGGATGAGGGGTGTCCTCCGAGTCTTTTCTCCCCTATGTAAAACAAAAATGGTATAATTAGCACACAGATATTTGATGGCAGAACTATAAATAGGAAACATTGCTTGGAAGTGGGGTACAATTGTCTATTTTAGCAGAGTTCCAAGATGTAGCTTTTTTAATGCCCTTTGTCAAGCTGCAATACTTTACCTGTTTTGTACAAGCTTCACAGATGGAGACCCCCCTATAGTATACACTGGAGCACCTGTGTGGCCTCCCTAATAAAAAGGGTGTTCTTGTGTCCCACACTAGTGCTCCAGTGTCCAGATGTGAAAACAGCTGCTCAGTGTCCTCTCCTTACACACAATCTAGTTTGCATTTCATTCTAGTAACAAAGCCATCTACACAACCCAATTCTTTGAAGCCAAGTATAGGGCCTCAAAATGGTGGCCAAATGCATATGGGCTAAACAATGGTATTTTATAGTCCGAAAAAAAAATGTGTGATCCGAACGAATAATGTGCCCATGAACATGAAAGTTGCCATTTTAAACTGTACAACAGTTCCTAAAAGCACATGGAGCAGCACGAACGTAATAAACACAAGAACAATAGGAACACAGCACAACTACCTACTTTTTTGCAGCACTCTCCGGATCTTTCTGTACTGCTCATGTTCTCGTAATTTCAGGTCTGACCACCGCTTCCTGAGCTGATCTTTCGATCGTCGTACCCCGAATTTCCGGTGCAGACTCCTGACCACTTTCGCCATGATCTTGGCCTTTCGGACATTGTGGTTGGGGTAAGGCCCATACTTTCCATCATAGTCGGCCTTCTTCAGGATGTCCACCATTTCCAACATCTCCCCAAAGGACATATTTGAGTCCTTAAATCTCCTTCTGGATCGGGACGTTTCAGGCTCCGGCCTTTCCTCCTCCTCCTCCTCCTCGTTGCTGTAATTAGCACTATCCTGCTGTCTCTCCGCCATGTGCTCTTCCTCCACTGCGCCAAACAAAAAGGGGCGGGGAATAGAATAGAAAGAACGTCAGGGGCGGGTGGAGTTATACGCATGCGCAGTGTGTATAAATCGTAACGCGCGCGTCTTACGTACGATCTGTGAGCGGAGGAAGGAGCATCGGAGACGCCGATCGTGCTAACGAAGGTAGGATCTAAACTTGGGCCTATACTGCTTCGAAATTGAAGCCTATATTGTAACAAGATTAGGGGAGTTTGGCCTGACATTAGGGTTTGTCTTGTGTTGTGTCTTGCAGAGAAAATGGATGGGTTCAACGACCACAATTTCCTGCCCCTGTTTATTGACAAGTACAGAGAGCTGCCCTGTCTGTGGCAGGTCAGACACCCCCACTATAACCATAAACAGAAGAGGCAGGCAGCGCTGGAGAAACTGCTGGAGTTGGTGAAGCCGGTGGTCCCCACAGCAACCATCCCTTATTTAAAAGCTAAAATTGGTGGCCTGAGAAGCACATATCTTAGGGAGCGCAAGAAGGTCACGGATTCCCAGAGGTCCGGAGCTGCAGCAGATGACGTTTATGTCCCCAGGCTCTGGTATTATGAGAGACTGCGATTTCTGTCAGACCACACTGAAGTCAGGGAATCCCTCTCCACTCTTCCTTCCACGCTTCCTTCCATCCCAGCTGAGGCTTCCGATGTCCAACCTGGGCCTTCCAGCCAGGAAGAAGTGGAGGAGCCCAGCTTGAGTCAGGTATAGCATTCTTCTACAGATTTCTGGGCAATAAAGAAATGATGTTTACTAGATGTTATTATTGATCACTAATTGCTGATTAAAAAAAGTGTTTTACATATCAATAGACAGTAGTGGGCACCCAAAATTGGGACAAGAATGCAAAATGCTGGGCTCAGAAGGATAGTCTGTTATATTTGTTAACATTGAATTTGCAGCAGTCAGGAGGTGAAAATTGTGTGTGATTGATGAAAACAATACTAAAACTATGTCCCTTTTTCATACACAGGAAGACCTCAGCCAGGAGGAGGCTGTGGAATGTGGCAGTCAGGAGGAGGCGGGGATTAGTGGCAGCCAGGAGGAGGCGGGGCTAAGTGTCAGCCAAGAGAAGCCAGGGACAAGTCGCAGCCTGACTGAGTCTCAGGTCCCTCCCCTCCGCCTGCCATATAAAAGAGCCAGGAAGGCCACTCCCAGTCCTGTGCAGGATTCAGTGTACAGGCTGATCCAGGAGGCTTCGGCGTCCCTCAGAGCCTTCCCCAGTCCTGCAGAGGCCTTTGCCTGCATGGCTGCCACCAAATTGCAGGGCATGCAGGAGGGCCAACGCAAGATCTCTGAGGACCTGATTTATAAAGTCCTTCTTAAGGGGGAGAGTGGGGAACTGACACCCAAGACGGATGTCATGGAGAGGGACGATCCTCCTCCTCCTCCTCCTGCTGCCACAACTCCACCACCACAGCCAAAGCCTGGAAGAAAGCGTGGAAGGAAGACCTGAGAGTGATTGCCCTGGGTTCAGTCTGGTCTGACAGAAGCTGCAGTCTCTCGTATGACCACAGCCTGGGGACACAGATGTCATCTGCTGCTTTCCGGATCTCTGGGACTTCTGGACCAGACTGCCCTCCCTTAGATATGGACTCCTCAGGCCACTAATTTTGCTTTTAAATAATTGATGTCTGCCCTGGGAGTCCAAGGCTTCGCCCACTTCTGCAGTTTCTCCAGCGTTGCCTCCCTCTTTGTTTTTTTATAGTTGTGACCCCTTAATAAAATATTTTTAGGTAAATTCTACTCTCCTGTGTGTGTTTTCATCCAAAAAGGACAGTTTGTTGGTGAGTATTCAGGTACATTTCTAAAGTACAATGTGAAATTAACAAGGGACAACAACACCAAACAATCTCCTCCTACAGATTAAATAGAACAACATATCAATGGTGTTGTGGGAACTTGTCACAAAAAACACACAAACATTTTCAGGAATACAAATCAAAATCACCAAAAAAAAATAAAATAAAAAGAGAAACACAAAAAAAGATTCTACATTAAAGTAAAAAAAAATAAAATAAAAAATATGTTGTCAGATGTGAGAAATCAAAATATATTGAGGGAATCCCGATAAATAGTAACGAAAAAAGTTTGTGAGAAGTGTGTGTGAATATGAGCATCAAAACGACTTAATTCTTGTCACATTATAAAGAAGAAGAGAGTGCACTGTATTAAACCATTTTTTACATTGCAGCGTGACGAAAGTGCTTTATCCATTACGAACGCTAAGTTTACCAGAACAAGCTGTCCCGTGTCGGAATTTCTTCTGAGCATGCGTGGCACTTTGTGCGTCGGAACAGGCCACACGCGGTCGGAATTGACGCGATCGGATTTTGTTGTCGGAAAATTTTATCTCCTGCTGTCCAACTTTCCGATGGAAAATGTCCGATGGCGCCCACACACGGTCTGAATTTCCAACAACACGCTCCGATCGGACATTTTCCATCGGAAAATCCGACCGTGTGTACGGGGCATAAGTGTTAAAATATGTTGTTTCACTAGTTAAAGCCAAACTTCACCATAAAGGAGAAGTTCTGCTTTATGCCCTCTTCTTCTTTTGGAACTTTTTTGGATGGAGAATGGGTACCTGGTTTTGACAGGTACTCACTCTCACTTCTGGTTGGATCGCCTAGGGGACTCTGATGTAAAGGAGAACTCTAAGGTTGGTGATGTAAGGGGGAACTCTGAGGACTTTGATGTGTAACAGAAGGTAACTGGCTGTAGAACTCTTTTCCTTCCACAAAATGGAAGTAGCAAGTGTGTTTTGTTTTAGCTTCTGGACTGACTTTAGGCTGTGGTACCCTTTGAGATGTATTCTGGGGTAAACTCTGAGCCACTGCCATCACTGGGAAACCTACTACAATACCCAGAGATACCTGAGAGCAGAAGGGGTCTGATAAAAGGAAAAGCAAAGGAAAGGATAGGGGTCAGTTGGGGAGCACACCAACCAGAGAAAGGATGGGAGAAGAAGTGCTATGCTGTTACAAGCTGTACTGTGCTGAGCTTGGCTGGATGCTGTTATATGATGAACCAGGTGGCTGGACCCAGCTGAGCCTGCTGTACCATCGGCTGCTCTGATGCCTACTCTGTAATGCCAGTCTGTGATACAGGCTGCCACCACCCAGACGTGCTGGAGAAACGCAGGAAGCAACCCGTAAGGTATTCGCCATCTCGCTTGCCATCAGTGACAATCAACTGCAGGAAAGGGGGCCACCCATTGGTTCATCTGACCAACTGCCACAGGAGATTTGCAAAGAGAGAGTGAGTGGTGAGCGGGTCACCGACCCACAGTCAAGCTGAATCATTGTTTTTATTTTGTTTACAAATGTTTTTTTATTAAAGTATATAAAATATACATTCTTGTAACAAAATACAGTACAAAAATAAAGAACAATTCAGAAGCATACAGAAGAGTCATTCGAAAATACAGATCAAGAACTGTCAAAAATTTCAAGTACATAAATCTTCTGGGGGGTATACAGTACCTGAGGGTATTGTTGTACAGGTCATGGCAACTTAAACTGGTTCTTTATTATTTAAAGATAGCAGAATAGGTCTATGAGTTCTCCAAGCGTCCCATTTACGATCAAACAGGTGCATTTTATCCTGTAAGGTGTACAAAATCCTTTCCATCAGCATAACAGCATTGACCCTATCTAGTATGAAGGATAGGGGGTACTGCTGGGGACTTCCAATGTAGAGCAATAGCCCACAAGGTGAATATGCAAATAGCGTTTATCAATCTTTCCACCTTGCAGAAGACACTTGGAATAGGAGCTCCTATGAGAAACCTTGAGATTGTGAGCTTTAGCTTTATCGCTGAAGCTATAGAAGTTATTTTATTCCATAACGGAGAAAGTAGCCTGCACTCCCAAAAAATGTGTTTGAAGGTACCCAAGAGTGGGCATCCCCGGAAAAAAGTCCAGATGTTCCTGGAAAGATGGCTTGGAGTCTTGAGTGGGTGTAATACCATCTAGTCAATAAAGCTGAATCATTGTTGACACTGAGTTCTTATGGGTGTATACCCTGTACCCACTGTTGTACTAACTGCTCATTTTGTTACTAGATTAGCCTAAACGCAGCCACTTTACTGTTCCACTCCCCAGAGTGCTGCAACTGTGCACACCCTAATATAACTTTACTATTGCAACTGTGCATGCCCTGATATCTAACTGCTGAAACTGGGTCTGCCTCTCTTTAACCACTTGCCTACTGGGCACTTATACCTCCTTCCTAACGAGGCCAATTTTCAGCTTTCAGTGCTCTCATATTTTGAATGACAATTACTAAGTCATGCAACACTGTACCCATAGTTAATTTTTGTCCTTTTTCACACAAATATAGGTTTATTTTGGTGGTATTTAATCACCACTGGATTTTTTATTTTTTGAGCTAAAAATAAAAAAAGACCGAAAATTCTGTTGTTAAATTTTACAAATTAGTAATTTTTTTTCATAAATTTTGACCAAAATTTGTCCTGCTACATTTCTTTGGTAAAAATAACCCAAATCATTGTATATTATTTGGTCTTTGTGAAGGTTACAGGGTATACAAGCTATGGTGCCAATCATTGAAAATTGATCACAGCTAATCGCACCTGACGTACTGATGGTCCTTTTTATTTTATTTTCACAAAATTGTCATATTAAGAGTAGGGATGAGCCGAACACCCCCCGGTTCGGTTCGCACCAGAACCCGCGAACTTACCGAAAGTTCGCACGAACGTTAGAACCCCATTGACGTCTATGGGACTCGAACGTTCGAAATCAAAAGTGCTCATTTTAAAGGCTAATTTGCATGGTATTGTCCTAAAAAGGGTTTGGGGACCCGGGTCCTACCCCAGGGGACATGTATCAATGCAAAAAAAACTTTTAAAAACGGCCGTTTTTTCGGGAGCATTGATTTTAATGATGCTTAAAGTAAAAAAAAAAAAAAGTGAAATATTCCTTTAAATATCGTACCTGGGGGGTGTCTATAGTATGCCTGTAAAGTGACGCGTGTTTCCCATGTTTAGAACAGTCCCTGCACCAAATGTCATTTTTAAAGGAAAAAATCTCATTTAAAACTGCTTGCGGGTTTAATGTCATGTCGGGTCATGGCAATATGGATGAAAATCAGTGAGACAAACGGCATGGGTACCCCCCAGTCCATTACCAGGCCCTTTGGGTCTTGTATGGATATTAAGGGGAACCCCGCACCCAAATTAAAATAAGGAAAGGTGTGGGGCCACCAGGCCCTATATACTCTGAACAGCAGTATACAGGCGGTGCAAACAAGACAGGGACTGTAGGTTTGTTGTTAAGTAGAATCTGTTTGTAATTTTGAACAGGTACATTTTTAACGTGTTTAGCTCCAGCCAAAAAATCTTTTTTAAGCTTTTTGGAAAACATAGGGAAGGGTTATCACCCCTGTGACATTTGTTGTGCTGTCTTTCCTCCTCTTCAGAAGATTTCACCTCACTTTTTTGTCCCAATGAAAAATGTTTTTTGAAAATTTGGGTTTTTTTGTGGAACAAGGATTGGAAAGCATCAGTGGAAAGGAGAAATTGTTTTCCCATATTAACTCTTACAGGAGAGAATTTCCCTTCCTAGGGGTAGATTTCATCTCACTTCCTGTTGTCTCCTTCCGTTTGCAAGTAGGAGTCGTTTGTAAGTTAGATGTTTGAAAGTAGGGTCCTGCCCTATATACTCAGCAGAAATTTGGGCCTTAGGTGTTGCTGTGGCCACAACACTGTAAGCCCTCACAGGGCCCTGCTGTGAAATATTAGATCAAGAATAGTAATTACATGCCCCTGTTGAACAGTAGCTGAAAAATTAGGCCTTAGGCAATGGTGCTGGTGCCACAACACTGCAACCCCTCACAGACACTCTAGTTGGAACGCAGGAACGAGCCCTGCTGCAAAGTATTGCTTCAAAAATTGTAATTACACGCCCCTGTTAGACAGGGGCAGAAAAATTGGGCCTTAGGCACTGGTGCTGGTGCCACAACACTGCAACCCCTCACAGACACTCTAGTTGGAACGCAGGAACGAGCCCTGCTGCAAAGTATTGCATCAAAAATTGTAATTACACGCCCCTGTTAGACAGGGGCAGAAAAATTGGGCCTTAGGCACTGGTGCTGGTGCCACAACACTGCAACCCCTCACAGACACTCTAGTTGGAACGCAGGAACGAGCCCTGCTGCAAAGTATTGCATCAAAAATTGTAATTACAAGCCCCTGTTAGACAGGGGCAGAAAAATTGGGCCTTAGGCACTGGTGCTGGTGCCACAACACTGCAACCCCTCACAGACACTCTAGTTGGAATGCAGGAACGAGCGCTGCTGCAAAGTATTACATCAAAAATTGTAATTACACGCCCCTGTTAAACAGGGGCTGAAAAATTGTGCCTTAGGCACTGGTGGTGGCGCCCAGAACCAAAAATGTTCTTACAAGCTATCAGCGTGATGATTGAGGAGGAAGAGGATAATTACTCAGGGATAGTCACTCAGCATCAGCATATGCAGTCTTTGAAGGGATCTGAGATTTCAAAAAAATTATTCGGTTACATCAGCATCAGGTGCTTGGTAGCTGGTGGTGATCCAAGACTGATTCATTTTTATGAAGGTCAGTCGATCGACCGAGTCGGTGGACAGACGCACCCTGTGATCGGTTACCACGCCTCCAGCAGCACTGAATGTGCGTTCCGAAAGAACGCTGGATGCAGGACAGGCCAGTAGCTCAATTGCATACTGTGCAAGCTCTGGCCAGTGATCCATCCTCAAGACCCAGTAACCCAGAGGATTTTCGGTGGGAAAGGTGTCCAAGTCTGATCTTGCCCCTAGGTATTCCTGCACCATGTAAAACAGACGCTGGCGATGGTTGCTGGAACCGATCATACCTTGGGGCTGCGGACCAAAAAATTGTCTGAACGCATCGGTCAGACGGCCACCTTCTCCACCGCTCCTTCTTTGACAGACCGAAGCCTCAGCAACACGTTGTCCAGAAACAGGAGTTTGTAACCTCCCAGTCTCTGGGAACGCGTTGCACAGACCTTTCTGCAAGGCCTCCCGAAGATGTTTCATCCTCTGCTCCCTCTGCGATGGCAAGATAAGGTCCGCAACCTTACCCTTGTAATGTGGATCAAGGAGGGTTGCCAGCCAGTATTGATCCTTCTCCTTGATACCACGAATACGAGGATCCTTACGCAGGCTTTGCAGGATCAGGGAGGCCATGCAGCGTAGGTTTGCTGAGGCATTCGGTCCGGAGTCCTCTGGGTCACTAAGGACAACAACGTCCGCAGCCACCTCCTCCCAGCCACGTACAAGTCCATGTGTTCCTTGGGACTGATCCCTTAAAGACTGCTGCTGATGCTGAGTGCCAGGCTCCACCTCCATACTGACACAATCTTCCTCCTCCTCCTCCTCTTCCTGTGTAATCGGCGGGCACGCAGGAACACTGTCTGGATAAAGGGGGCCTTGAGAGCTAAGGAATTCCTCCTCTTCCTGCCTCAAGTGCCCTGTCCATTATTCCACGCAGCGTGTGCTCCAACAGGTGGACTAGGGGGACAGTGTCACTGATGCATGCACTGTCAGTGCTCACCATCCTCGTGGCCTCCTCGAATGGTGACAGGACAGTGCATGCATCCCTGATCATGGCCCACTGGCGTGGGGAAATAAAACCAAGCTCCCCTGACCCTGTCCTGGTGCCATAGTCGCACAGGTACTCATTGATGGCCCTCTGCTGCGTGTGCAGCCGCTGCAGCATGGCCAACGTTGAGTTCCACCTGGTGGGCATGTCACAGATTAGGCGGTTCTTGGGCAGGTTAAACTCCTTTTGGAGGTCCGTCAGCCGAGCACTGGCATTATATGACCGGCGGAAATGCACACAGACTTTCCTGGCCTGCCTCAGGACATCCTGTAAGCCCGGGTACCTGCCCAAGAACCGCTGCACCACCAAGTTAAGGACGTGAGCCAAACAGGGCACATGGGTCATTTGTCCCTGTCGGAGGGCAGAGAGGAGGTTGGTGCCATTGTCGCAAACCACCATTCCTGCCTTAAGTCGGCGTGGCGTCAACCACCTCTGAACCTGCCCCTGCAGAGCTGACAGAACCTCTGCCCCAGTGTGGCTCCTGTCCCCCAACCAGCTCAAGCACCGCATGGCATCTTTTGGCCTGTGTACTTGCGTAGCCCCTTGAACGCCTACGGAGCACCGCTGGTTCCGAGGAAGAGGCCATGGAGGAAGAAGAAGAGGAGGGGGTGGAGGAGAGAGGTGTGTCACAATCAGCATTTTGGAGGCGTGGTGGCGGAACAACCTCCAACACTACTGCACCTTGTCCTGCATCCTTCCCAGCTGCCAGCAGAGTCACCCAATGCTCCGTGAAACTTAGGTAACGTCCCTGTCCATGCCTGCTGGACCATGAGTCAGCGGTAATATGCACCTTACCGCTGACCGCCCTGTCCAGTGAGGCATGGACATTGCCTTCCACATGCCGGTAGAGAGCCGGAATCGCCTTCCGTGAGAAAAAGTGGCGTTTGGGTACCTGCCACTGAGGAACCGCACATTCCACAAACTCACGGAAGGGGGCAGAGTCTACCAACTGAAAAGGCAGCAGTTGAAGTGCTAGCAATTTTGCCAAGCTAGCATTCAACCGCTGGGCATGTGGATGATTGGGAGCAAACTTCTTTCGGCGGTGCAGCAGCTGGGGCAGGGAAATTTGCCTGGTACAATCTGACGTCGGTGTACCAAAAGCAGATTGCCCACAAGTACTTGGCTGTGACACACCTAATTCTACACCTTCATTCCTCTCACTGCAGGTCTCAGAGAGGACTGAAGGTCTAGTGGGGTTGGAAATCTCAGCTGATGAGGAGCAAGGAGAGATCCTCTTTGTTCTTTGGTGTGGGTCTTTTAGATACGCTTGCCAACGAACTGCATGGCAGGTCAACATATGTCTGGTCAAGCATGTGGTACCCAAGCGGGAGATGTTTTGACCACGTGAGATACGCTTGAGACATATGTTGCAAATAGCAGCGGTGCGATCTGATGCACTCGTCTCAAAAAAGGCCCACACCAAAGAACTTTTTGAATAATGCGCAGAGACTGCAGCGCCCTGCACATGTGGAGCTTTGGGGTGTGATGCAGTCAATGTGCTGCCCTTAGGCTGGCCCCTGGAGGGCATCCTGCCTCGTTGGTGATGTGCCGCCTCCTCCTCCTCCTCCTCCTCTCTCCTATCAGGCACCCACGTTGAGTCAGTGACCTCATCATCCCCTCCCTCCTCATCACTGGAGCAAACCTGGCAGTATGCTGCAGCAGGGGGAGCATGACTGCCAGATTGCTGTCCTTCTTGGGCACCCCCTCTGTCCGTGCTCATGTTACTGCCTTCATCGAGCTCAGTATCATCATCAGAGCCTTCCAAACGCTGGGCACCCTCCTGGAGCATGTACCCAACACTGTGGTCAAACAGTTCGAGGGAATCCTCATGAGGACATGGTGGAGCTAGGGAAGGAGTCACTGATGACATTGAGCTGAGGGAAGAGGCCACTGCTTTGCCAGACAAAGCACTCTGGGCATGGGTGAGAGAGGATGAGGAGGATGAGGACGGCTTGGTCATCCACTCGACCAAGTCTTCCGCATGTTGCGGCTCAACACGGCCAGCTGCCGAAAAAAAGGCCAAGCGTGTCCCATGGCCACGTGCTGATGAGGATGCACCGTCTCCACGACCAGCACTAGACACAGAGCCTGCTTGCCCTCTCTTATTGGCTTGTGACTGTCTGCCTCTCCTTCTTGGCCTTCCAGACATACTAATGGCCTGTAGCTGCATTAAGCTGGGAGAGAACACCTGTAATTTTCTTCAGGTAGCTTTATATACTGTAACCAGACAAGCCTGCCTGTCAGTAGGAAGATAACAGGAACGGATCTAACTGAACACTGTGAGCAGGACGCACTGTACTAAATGTAAATAGTCTAGCTGCCTGACCGTGGTACTAATAGGATCAAATAGAACACCTGTAATTTTCTTCAGGTAGCTTTATATACTGTAACCAGACAAGCCGGCCTGTCAGTAGGAAGATAACAGGAACGGATCTAGCTGAACACTGTGAGCAGGACGCACTGTACTAAATGTAAATAGTCTAGCTGCCTGACCGTGGTACTAATAGGATCAAATAGAACACCTGTAATTTTCTTCAGGTAGCTTTATATACTGTAACCAGACAAGCCTGCCTGTCAGTAGGAAGATAACAGGAACGGATCTAGCTGAACACTGTGAGCAGGACGCACTGTACTAAATGTAAATAGTCTAGCTGCCTGACCGTGGTACTAATAGGATCAAATAGAACACCTGTAATTTTCTTCAGGTAGCTTTATATACTGTAACCAGACAAGCCTGCCTGTCAGTAGGAAGATAACAGGAACGGATCTAGCTGAACACTGTGAGCAGGACGCACTGCACTAAATGTAAATAGCAGGAACGGATCTAGCTGAACACTGTGAGCAGGATGCACTGCACTAAATGTAAATGGCAGGAACGGATCTAGCTGAACACTGTGAGCAGGACGCACTGCACTAAATGTAAATAACAGGAATGGATCTAGCTGAACACTGTGAGCAGGACGCACTGCACTAAATGTAAATAGCAGGAACGGATCTAGCTGAACACTGTGAGCAGGACGCACTGCACTAAATGTAAATGGCAGGAACGGATCTAGCTGAACACTGTGAGCAGGACGCACTGCACTAAATGTAAATAGCAGGAACGGATCTAGCTGAACACTATGAGCAGGACGCACTGCACTAAATGTAAATAGTCTAGAAGATAACAGGAACGGATCTAGCTGAACACTGTGAGCAGGACGCACTGCACTAAATGTAAATAGCAGGAACGGATCTAGCTGAACACTGTGAGCAGGACGCACTGCACTAAATGTAAATAGCAGGAACGGATCTAGATGAACACTGTGAGCAGGACGCACTGCACTAAATGTAAATAGCAGGAACGGATCTAGCTGAACACTGTGAGCAGGACGCACTGCACTAAATGTAAATAGCAGGAACGGATCTAGCTGAACACTGTGAGCAGGACGCACTGCACTAACTGTAAATAGCAGGAACGGATCTAGCTGAACACTGTGAGCAGGACGCACAGCACTAAATGTAAATAGCAGGAACGGATCTAGTTGAACACTGTGAGCAGGACGCACTGCACTAAATGTAAATAGCAGGAACGGATCTAGCTGAACACTGTGAGCAGGACGCACTGCACTAAATGTAAATAGCAGGAACGGATCTAGCTGAACACTGTGAGCAGGACGCACTGCACTAAATGTAAATAGCAGGAACTGATCTAGCTGAACACTGTGAGCAGGACGCACTGCACTAAATGTAAATAGCAGGAACGGATCTAGCTGAACACTGTGAGCAGGACGCACTGCACTAAATGTAAATAGTCTAGATAGAAGATAACAGGAACGGATCTAGCTAAACTGAATACAGTGTATATATATATATATGCAACACCTGGGATGCATATATATACACAATACACTGTAAGTGCAGCTAACTGACTGACTGTTCTGCCTAATCTATCTAACTCAAATCAAATGACACTGTCTCTCTCTCTCTATCTCTTAGCACACCGGAACACACACTACACAGGGCCGCCGTGCAGGCGGCCTTATATAGTGTGGGGCGTGTACTAAATCCCCTGAGCCATAATTGGCCAAAGCCACCCTGGCTTTGGCCAATTACAGCTCTCTCTACTGACGGCGCTGTGATTGGCCAAGCATGCGGGTCATAGTGCATGCTTGGCCAATCATCAGCCAGCAATGCACTGCGATGCCGCAGTGAATTATGGGCCATGATGCGCCACACGAATTTGGCGCGAACGGCCCATATCGTTCGCAATTCGGCGAACGGGCGAACAGCCGATGTTCGAGTCGAACATGGGTTCGACTCGAACACGAAGCTCATCCCTAATTAAGAGGTTATTTCTCTCACATGGCATATTTATACTTGCAACTACACCCCAAAACATATTCTTCTACACCTCCTGAGTATGGCGATACCACGTGTGAGACTTTTTCACAGCCCAGCCACATAGAGAGGCCCAACATGCAGGGAGCACTGTCAGGTGTTCTAGGGACATAAATTACACATCTAATTTTTAGACTACCTCTTACACTTTTGAAGGCCCTGAAGCATCAGGACAATGGAAATGCTCACAAAATGACCCCATTTTGGAAAGCAAACACCCCAATGTATATTCTAAAAGGCATAATGAGTCTTTTGAACATGTTTTTTTTTTCACACGTTTTTGGAAAATATGGAAGGAAAATGAAAGCGCATTTTTTTAATGCATTTTTTACACATTTGTACAAAACTGACAGGCCCAGATGAGGTTCCACTGATAGGATGAAACTGATGAGCACTCACTGATGGGCTCTGATGTGCACTGTGGGGCACTGTGGGGCACTGATGGCACTGTAGGGCACTGATGAGCATTGATAAGCACTCACTGTAGGGCACTGATAAGCACTCAATGATGTGCACTGAAGGGCACTGAAGAGCACTGTAGTGGCATTAAAGAGAACTGTAGTGGCACTGTAGGGCACTGATGAGAACTGTAGTGGCACCGTAAAGCACTGATGAGCACTGTAGTGGCACCGTAGGGCACTGATTAGCACTGTAGGCACCGATTAGCACTGTAGTGGCACTGATGGGCACTGTAGTGGCACTGATGGGCACTGTAGTGGCACTGATGTGCACTGATGGCACCAATGGCACTCTAGGGCACTGATGAGCAATGTAGTGCACACAGGATCAAGCCAATTCACACTGCTGCAATGTTTCTTTCTCCTTTTCTCACACCGATACAGCGTGTGAGGAGAGGAGAAACACCGCAGCAGCGTGAGCTGAACTGGGCATGATCCAGGTTTGTCGACAAAGTGATTGCTCCATCATTGAACAGAGCAGTCACATGTCAATCAGTGATGCCCTAAGTCCCACGGACCCAGCGATCAAGGACAGTTTTAGATGCCCACCCCAGGACTAGCTGGCGGTGCTGTAGCCATCATTCGGCTATAGCGCAGTCGGCAAGTGGTTAAAGTACTTAACTGCATCTAAAGATTCCCCTTCCTTGCTACTAAACTCTTTAGGTGCAATACCTTACCCCATAATCTATAGACATATCCTTATTTTCCTGAGCGCCAACAGTACCAAAGGGCCCCAAAGCAGCCAGCAGAAGATTGACCTCAAAGACTATAGCCGGATTACTTTATCCTGAGGGCAGCTCTGTAATCAATGTTAAACCTTAATCAGGCTTACAGGCAAACTTGCCTTTTATCTGAGAGCTCTAAAGGGGCATAGTTTATCCACCTTGTTACTTTGTTGGCCACATGATTTATCTCATACGGAGAGCTACTGTTTATGCCCTTTCGGTCAAGAGACACATTAAGGCTAATTGTGCATTCATTATCCTGTTCATGTTGGTTGCCATTAATGTGGCAATATATTTTGTGATACTTTTATGACTTTAACATGGGGGGCATGGCCTGGCCTGAAGATGGCAGCATAAACCTCCTGCTCTGCTAAACCACGGTCCTTCACTCAGCCTCAAAGGGAGCCCATACCCCGCTATCATGGGTAAAATGGACTGGGATCCATCGGCCACCTGCTCCTGCTCACCACGGGAAACAGATATGCAGCTCAACTGCAGTATACCAGAGATTTTTAGGTCCCGAGTGTGGGAGGCGCCCTCCTCAGCACAGGCCTTCAGGGAGGTGAGTCAGTCCCATAAGGCAGCCCAGAGCACATGCCAGTGAACCCCAGCCCCCTGCCATGAGCGCTCTCAGCCTATAAGACCTCAGAGCAGTGGCTGCAGACATTAAAAATACTTTGTCTGCAGCGATATCTGAGCTCAGGCTAGATATGCAGGCTGTGGCAGGTTGCCTGGAGGAGGTGGAGGAAATTACAGATCACCATGAGGCCGCTATAACTGCGACACAGCGCTCCCTAAGCACACACTCCATGCAGCTGCAGGAACTACAAAGACACATAGAACACTTAGACAATAGGGGTCGCCACCATAATATCAGAATCAGGGGGCTCCCTGAATCGGCTGATTCAGACCACCTCCCTCAAGCCATCACAAGCGTCTTTAATGACCTTTAGTACGCCCACCCACCAATAGACATGGAACGCTTGCACCAAGCACTTTGTCCCAGGGGCAGAGACACAGATCCCCCAAGAGATGTTATAGGATGCCTGACTAACTTACTTACATACTTTACAGATTTAAAGAAGAAATCATGAAGCAAGCTAGACTCAGGGGGCGCATCCTTTACCGGGGCTCAGAGATCAAATTATACCACGATCTATCTCAAATCACTCTACAAAAACTTAAATTGCTGCACCCACTTTTAGACGCCCTGAGAGACAGAAACATCCCATACAGGTGGAAGTTTTCCTTTTGCCTACAAACAAGCGGAAGAGTCGCACACATACGACACCCTGACGACGCACATTCATTCTGCGAAAACCTGGGCATGCCTCCAATCGAAATACCAAACTGGCACCGTGACCAGCACCTTGCAGCTCAACACCACAAAGAACTGATGGAAGTCCACCATCTGGATAACTTATCCATGACTAGAAGACGCGGGTTCTCTCCTCGCTATTCACCACCACCAGCCAACCGCCGCTCTCCAGGAGAAGGAAGCGTACCAGCATCACCAGCACACAGGAAAGCTAAAATAGAATAAACACTTTAACCAGACCCGCTGTAACTTCCATACTTCAACAGACATGAACAGTCACAACCTACACCGGAAAAATGCCAGTGAGTAGACATGTTACCGCTCACCTACTTAGCCCTTACTCTTATAATGATATACACTTTTGTATACACTGTGAGAGACGCGATCTGAACTCCTCATTGGAGAAACATGCTTTCGCAACCAAACGTGCATACAATATATGCCCAACGCATGTAATCTGGATTGCAGACATGAGAAGTGAGCCGACACCCAAGAACTGCTCCTACAGGCGGGTTTCCCTAGCCTTTTATATAAACTTTGGGAAACTGAACCTGAAGTTTATCTACACCAAAAGCACAGACCCTTCCTGCCATTAACCTGAACTAATAGAATTACTCGGTGTATCTGCAAGATGCCTAGACATATCCAGGGCCGGTTAGACTGGTTTAGTTAGTTCTATTACAAATGATATGCATGTATATTATACTTATTTATATATTTTTGCTACAAGGCACATATCCTATCCTTTCTCCAACCCACAATGTTAAATTCCCCCCCCACACTTCAATATCTGCTTACACAGTTCAGATCCCTGTAAGCAAACCTACAACCCGGAATAATCTGATTTCTTCAATGCACGCAAAGAGAAAGACAGGATAAGCCTTGAAAACTAGCGGCTCTCTTTTTGGTAAACAAGTTGAAGCCAAAAGTTTAACAAAGGTTTTTTTACATAGAAGTTGGTAAGTTAACTATGGTCGAGCACTGGATGACACAATGAGTATTCCTAGCATAAACTGACATGTCGTCTCTCCACATCAATCCCTCTTAGAGGGACACTCCACTCTAAGTATACCAAACAATGCAATACTTCTTTATTGTTATATTGAACTAAGCACACCACGAGATAATTTCATGCCCCATAAATTCATACATACTTCTCAGGTCTTGAAATTATTGTGCAATCATTCTGGTTTATAATGTACCACTCAATGTACCATAAACATAATTGTCTTTGTACAACCCCACCTAGGTGGACGTCTTCTTATAGCATGAATACATCAGGTTTGCTTCAGGTAATTATGCCTTACTCCCTACACTAATACACGAAGGCTGAACATTACAATACACATATATACAAGACACATACCTCATCAAATCCTTTCCCTAACTCATCATATGCCCTGTACACATGGTCGGATTTTCCAACGAAAAATGTGTGATAGGACCTTGTTGTCGGAAGTTCCGACCATGTGTAGGCTCCATCACACATTTTACATCGGAATTTCCGACACACAAAGTTTGAGAGCTTGCTATAAAATTTTCCAACAACAAAATCCGTTGTCAGAAATTCCGATCGTGTGTACACAAATCCGAAGCACAAAGTGCCACGCATGCTCAGAATAAATTAAGAGGTGAAAGCTATTGGCTACTGCCCCGTTTATAGTCCCGATGTACGTGTTTTACGTCACCGCGTTCAGAACGATCTGATTTTCCGACAACTTTGTGTGACTGTGTGTATGCAAGACAAGTTTGAGCCAACATCCGCCGGAAAAAATCCATGGATTTTGTTGTCGGAATGTCCGATCAATGTCCGACCGTGTGTACAGGGCAATACTGTGTCGCACACAGCACCACACACCGGACGTATACCAGTCCCAAACGACACGAATCTCTAGAACATTTTCTCACCTTCCTACCAAACATACACTCCCGAACATGCTTTTACCACGTTACCTCTTGGACTCCCACATACTCTCCTGCTCATAGTGACCAAGTGAGTAGCACTAATGAAAAATACATACATTCACTGTATATTATCCGGAACCATCTTCATCAGTCCTACCATACCCTTCAACAGCACAATCTATAGATTTGTGCTGATCAGTTCCGACCATCTCTTTCCTGAAAGGCAGGTTAGCGAGTCTATTCTAGCAGTCAGAACACCTTCCAACCACCTACAAATATCTCCTCCCCATTAGAACCATTCCCCTCATTCCCTTACAAATCAGACGGGAACTTCACATTGTCCCGCATTCACAACTAACCATTCACATCAAGTATCAAAATGCCCACTCCAAGCCCAACCCCCACGAAAGCCCTCAACGTGAAAGGGCTTAACATACCCAAAAAAAGATCACAACTCTTGCTATACATGCGGAAACTCAAAGTTGATGTAATTTTACTCCAAGAAACACACTTCAAAACTGACCAAGTCCCTAAACTATCAAGCAAGGACTACCCAACTACCTTTCATGCAACCAATCCATTAGCCAAAAGAAAAGGGGTCTCCATCTTAATATCTAAACACCTACCCATAGAAATATTGGATTCACTAACAGTTGAAACAGGCTATTACGCATTTGTCAAAGGCTCAATCTAGAGAAAACCAATAATGATAGCTAACATTTACAGCCCTAACTTGAGTCAAGTTAGTTTCTTCCGGGACATAACAATGACCCTAACATCCTTCCAGTCTGGCATCCTCCTACTCAGAGGAGATTTTAATGTCACCTTGAAACCTCTTGAAGACACATCCTCAGGGTCATCCTCCCTTCCATACGAAGCCCTCAAACAAATTAAAACTCAGATACAGAACTTACTCCTACATGACTCCTGGCGCACCTTACATCCTAGAGATGTAGAGACTTTAACTATTCCAGATCGCATACATTTCACCAAAACCTGGAGACTGGATACATCACTACTCACAGATCCTCCCACATGGCCACAGTTACAGAAAACATTAAGGACTTCTTTGAAATCAACAATACCCCGACACAACCCACCTGACTCAATGGGAAACCCATAAATGCGTAGTTAGGGGAACATTTATCAGACTGGCAGCTGCTCGCAAACGTATCCAACAAGAAGCTATTAACGCCCTTCTAAAACAGATACAGAAGCTAGAACGGACCCACAAACTCACCATAGCACATACCACCCAAAAGGAATTAGAACAAGCTAGAGACCATTTAAGAGAAGAGTTAGGAAAGAAGAACAGGGAAAACGTTATACTTTCCCAAAAGCTCTTTTATGAACATAACAATAAAAGCGGAAAGATCTTAGCCAGAGCCCTGCAAGCCAAAAAGGCAAGTACAACAGTCTGTGCAATTAGATCATCATCAGCGGAAACGCTATCTAACAGCGATGAAATTGCCAACCATTTTGCTCAGTATTACACAGAATTATACAACCTCCCCAGAGCAAAAGCCACATGCAGACAACAGACCACGTAAATCCATCATCACAGAGTTTCTCACACAATATAGCCCAAACCCAATACCCCAGGAACAAGCAAAAACAATAGATGGTCCCTTAACAGGTGAAGAATTCTATTCAGCCATTAAACTGATGAAATTAGGCAAAAGTCCAGGCCCAGACGGATTCTGCATGACCTATTACAAAACTTTCTCAAAATTATTAACTGTCCCCTTCTTAAGAGCCTTTAAAGAGGAAGTAAACCCAGTATGATTTTTTTTCCAATATATACATGCTGTAAACTATTGCAAATCGAAACACATTTAAATGGGCCCAAAACGAGGTTGTCAAATACCTTATTTAGCTTATTTATTATTTCTTCTCTTCTGGGTACTGTTTGTAGAATCTTTTCTGGATGTCATTTCCGCCCTTACTAGTATTCTCTAGTAGATCTCGCACATGCTCCGTAGCGACGAAACTAAGCCTCTCACTCGATAGCCGTTACTACGGCAACAGAGCTAAACCATAGCTGAAGGCAAAAAACTTCCAAGGGGGAGAAGCAGGAAGGAGATGATCAGATTACAGCATCGCGAGACTTCCTCTTTGCCATTCTGAGAGGAAGATAATGACCCAGCATGCAGGGTAGATAAAAAAGGGCACACATAGTGTGCCCTTAATTAAAATAGCTAGTGCGCAATCGCGCCTGATGTCACTCAAACTTGCAGGACGATTTCCATGGAAACGAACACAGCGAGTACAATTTCACAGGCAGCGATCAGCTGCTTGTGCTATCTAGATTACAAAGAGATAAAGTTGTATTAGAGGGTTTACAACCACTTTAACCTACTGTCTCAACCAAATACAGTATCAAATACCCTAATGGAAGCACACATTTGTGTTATCCCTAAACCCAGAAAAGACAGTGAACTAGCCTCAAACTATTGCCCTATCTCATTTTTTAAACACTGACCTAAAAATCTTTGCAAAAATTCTAGCCAACCGCATACTCCCTCTATTCACGAAGTTAATATCGAGGGATCAAGTATGGTTTATCCCAGGTAGAGAAGCTAGGGACAATACACTCAAAGCTCTTAACATCCACCACTGGCTAACCACCTCAAACACACCTGGTTTCTTCCTATCGTTAGATGCAGAGTAGGTGTTTGACAGGTTAGCTTTGGACCATCCAGAAGCTGTGCTACAAAATTTAGGCATCGGCGAACGAGGCTTCATAATGTCTCTGTACACAAATCCTAGAGCAAAAGTCTGTGTTAATGGGCTACTGTCAAACGCCTTTCAGATCAAAAATGGCACAAGTCAAGGTTGCCCCTTATCCCCCATTTTGTTTGTTCTCACTCTTGAACCCTTCCTGTGTAAGATACGTGAAAACATAGATATCCATGGAATCACCATAGCCGGGAAAAAATACAAATTAGCTGCATTCACGGAAGACATCCTTCTGTTCCTGTCTAAACCCCTCTTAACCCTACCAAACCTCCTCAAAGACTTCCGCCTATTCCAGGTTATAGCTCACTTCAAAATAAACTTCACAAAATCACATGCCCTCAACATAACCCTAACAAAACCACATATCTCACAATGTAAGCAAAACTTCCCGTTCATATGGAAAAAAGGCGCAATGACATACCTGATCCAATTACCCGCAAAACTATCTGACCTCTTTCTAAAAAACTACCTCCCACTTCTCAAGACTATTACAGAAGACTTTAAAAAATTGAATAAAACACACTTTTCTTGATTCGGCAGAACAGCTATTATTAAAATGAATATCCTACCACGCTTGCTATACCATCTCCAACCGATTCCTATCAAACTTCCCACTACCTTCTTGCAGTCAACCAAAAAAATATGTAGAAACTATATCTGGAACCAAAAACAACCCAGAATTAGATACACCTAGTTAATAAAACCCAAAACCAAAGGAGGACTAGGCCTACCTGACATACAACACTACTATTGGTCCTGTCATTTGCAATGCATCATAGACTGGCACACTCACCAACAGATGAAGGACTGGATAGCCCTAGAGAACTCATTTTCCTTACACCCCATCAGTGGGACCCAGTGGATCCGGCGCAACCTCCTACCAAAAATCCTAACAGAACCTCCCACTATAGGCCCCACATTAGAGTGCTTTGCTGAAGCCGCCCTTAAATTCAAAACTTTCCAGAGTCCCAGGCCCTCTTCCCTGATCTTAAAGAACCCTCAATTCCCTCCAGGGTTGGAACCCCACCCACTATCCAATATGCAACCAGATACAAGGATATGCATACGCCACATCCTACAGGAAGGTAAGCTGATAAACCAAGATCACATAAGCACGCTATGGGCTGCACCAAACCTAAGCTTCCTAGAATACTAGCAAATTGTGTAAAGTGTTTAAAACAATACAGACCTGTCCGAAGCATTAACCGCATTCGAAAACCTATGCCTGAGCCACACGCCACAACGCCATGTCATCGCTAGGATTCACAACATGCTTTGGGACAATACCCAGGCTGGCGAGAAAATAGCCTGTAAGGCCTGGGCTAAGGACCTAGACATAGACCTAACAAACAACTCCTAGGAAAAATATATTGAAGTGTACATAAAGGCTCCATAAACGCCTCCATCCAAGAGACAAATTACAAAATCATTTTGCAATTGTACCGTAGCCCCTCCATCTTACACAGATTTGATGCATCCAACCCAGACAAATGCTGGAGGTGTCAACTGCGACCTTTTACACATTTGGTGGTCTTGTCCAATTATCCAAGCTTACTGGAAACGAATACACAAACTAATTGGAAAAATTTACCACATACACTCTGGACTACACACCTACACAATTCTTAATCCACTACCACAAACCAAATGATGCACCCTACTTTAAATCACTAGCTATGATGCTAGCTAACGCAGCTAAAATTTGCATACCCTAATCACACATATCTTCATTTCCGTCCGCTTAGCAATTGCGAGACACTGGAAATGCACCCAACCTCCAACACTGACTGAGGTAATGCGATATTGAATGAAAATTGCCTGCTTGAATATGGCTATGCCAAGGCAAATATAAAAACCCAATCATTCATAAAGAATTGGAAAGCCTGCCTTCTACACCCTAAAGGTCCATGGAGCTTTAATGACCAGCCTTTCCTAAAGCTTCTCCAAAACACATTGTTATACACCTGAGGTCTCGTTCATGCTGGGTTCCCACCTATACTCTGATTCCTTTACACTTACCGCTCTAAATTTATACTCCATTTTTGTTCGGTTCCAAACTAAATACAGTTTTAATTTATTATCATATGTAAGATAACTTTTTTACGGTCAACACTACCTGTGATTGTCCTCTTTTCTCATTTCGCTAGAACTTGTTATATTTTGATGAGTCTTAAAATCTCTAACTTACATGATGACTCTTTAATTCCTTCTATGCAATAATATTTGCTGTTCATCTCCTTGTATTTTGTAATGCTGTTAAAACTCAATAAAACTGAATGTTTTAAAAAAAATGTGCATACCCACACTGTGGGGCACAACCAGAGTACCCTCCATCTCTGAATGGTTCAAAAGAATAAATGGAATTGCAGAAATGGAGGAACTCATCTCAATTTCCCGAAACTCCCCACATAAATTTACAAATCTTTGGGCCTGCTGGATCCACTTTAAATTATCCAAAGAATACCTTCAAACGATGAGCCTCCCTACATCTTACCCTTTACACACAAATGATCTAGGTTGCATGAATAGTTTCACATGTCAGTAAACACCTTACTAGCACAAGAAACCGGTCATATAAACGACATAACAGCACTTCAATAAGATAAACCCACACAACTCTCCCTAACTGATCACATAACAACATAAATAATTTTGCAGACACAAAAATGATAACCATAACACACCTCTTACGTCCTCTCCTATCCCCCAAACCCACTCTCCTATAGCTCCCCTATGTTAAACCTCCCCCTCCCCCCCATATTAAATCCCTATGCTAGACCAGATCTGCAAGAAGTGATGGACACACACATGCGCGTACGAGTAAACAACTACAGTACATATTCTAGACTCCAAATTGTCATACACTAAATTAGACACACAATTATTATTATTATTATTATTATTATTATTATTATTATTATTATACGAGATTTATATAGCGCCAACAGTTTACTCAGCGCTTTACAATGTATAAGGGGGACAACACAATTACAGTACAGTTCAATACAAAAGGTACAGGAGGGCCCTGCTCGTAGAGCTTACATTCTAAAGGGAGGGGGTGGTGGTACAAAAGGTAATAGCTGCAAAGAATGATTTGATGGGGGTGGCTCAGGGACAGTTATGTGGGTGTGGGATAGGCTTCCCTGAATAAATGAGTTTTCAAGGATCTCCTAAAGGTGGACAGGGTAGGGGCTGACCAATGACCATAAGTTAGGAAAGGTAGGAAGTAATGGTAACATTATACGTATTCTGATCATCATACGTCCTACAGATCAAACTCTTCCCCCCTTCCCTACGGAACCGCTGCATTAATAACCATTGTAATTCTTTTAGATGCAATGTAATAGTGCTATTAACACTATATTTATCAACTATGTTCTTCTTTTGATCAGAATCCCAAAACTATACCTCTCACACGTGTACAGATAGAGATAGCGGCACTAATATAAATTGTGTAAAATAATGGGTCAGAGCAGCATAATGCCTATGACCCTCTACTTATGCATAAAAATATTAATAATAATAGTGTCATGAAAAATATTAATTTTATCACGAAAAGAAATTTCTTTAACACCCAGGGAAAAGTTTCACTATAAATATTAAAAAATACAAGAAATGAATAATCAAGTTCAACAGTTGTTTTTCAATCTTCTTGTGTAAAAAATCTTCTACTCTTCCACCACACCACCGTGATAGTGACACCACTCCCTCTGAAGAGCGCACTCACCAGGTTGTATAGCCTCCCACTCTCGTGTTCGGCAAAACAGCAATTGAACCACACCTGGGTTGCATGTGATGAACTGTGACTCCAATCAAGCCAGCTCCATATGTGAAAAAATGAATAAAGTGCTCCACATAGCGTGATACCATTTTGACAGATTTATTAAAATCACTTCAAACACACTTCAATGGTTACACTCACTTTTAAACTGAAACATAAAAGCCTTTAAAAAGAAATCCACAGCAAGCAACAGGATCAGTGATCCAACGGTGCACCGCGGTCACAGCGGACCTGAAGTGTAAACTGGTATATCTCTCACCCAACCTTCTAAGGCCCAGCCATCCGATCGGTGTAGTCCTCCTCAGACAGCGGCATCTAATGTCAGTGCGATGGAATGCCGTGTAACCATGCCCAATTGGATGGTTCAGCTGCTGTTCTTATGTGTTTAGATTATTTTGCGCTGGTATATTTTATCACTGTGGTTTTTTTATGACTTTACCCCTCCAATTTAGTTTGTTATTCTTTGATAGAGTAGTAAGTCTGATTCTTGTGTGCCTGCTGAGGTTTACAGAAATGTATACTGGCGGTGTCAGTGTGGTTATGGCTTTACACAGGGCTGGACAAGAGCAGAGGACCCAAATCTACCAGTGGATCCTGCGGGGATAGGGCTACAGATGTAAGGGGAAACTCTTGTGTAAGGGGGGCTCTGGTGACCAGAGACCCCCTTACATCAGAGTTTCCTTTTACACCAAAGTTTACAGTATTCTCCTTTACATCAGAGTCTGCAGTGTTCCCTTAACATCAGGGTCTGCAGAGTTCCCTCTTGCACTATACAGGGGAACCCTGCAGACTCTGATGTAAGGGGGAACTCTGTGGACTCTTATCTAAGGAGGGAATCCTAGAACCCTGATGTATAGGGAATGGGAATGCTGGGGACTTTGATATAAAGGGGGACTCTGATGTGAACAGAGGGTTCTTCCTGACTGATGGACTATATATGTTGTTTTGTATGTTTCTTACTCCTGGCCCTTGCACACTATACAATATGTTGTACATTACATATTTCTGACCAAGGTGTTCCGTGTCTCAACAGTTGCTGGTTTTACTGAAAATCTTCATCGCAAAATAACACCCTTTTTGTGCTCATGAAAGCATATGCAATGGAAGTGTTTTGTTTTTAAAAAATAATAGTTTGTCCTTAGATTTATTTGTGTCTATAAGGCTGTCAGTTGTTGTACAGTAATTAGGAATATTTTGTGGGTACAGTGTATATATAGCGACTAGGCACAGATTCTGTTTAATAATACCCCTTTAAAAAAAAATAAATAAAAAAAAAATAATCCCCCTTCTAAACCCCTCTCACTGTTAGCCAAAATCTGACCATACATAGTGATCGTAGCAGCGTGCATGCATGCTTTGTTTTCTGTTTTATCTCAGGGTGCCCCAGGCCTTTCATAGTCCTAGTTATGCTCACATTTTGTCACTCTGGTTTGAGCTTTTAATTCTAAAGCCAGCAGGTTACTTGTTAAGAGAATTGTAATGTTTACATATTGTTTATACTGCTTAAATATTGATTGTCTTAATTTATAATAGGACTTTGTCATATTTCAGGATGTCAGTAAACAATGCGCTCCATCAACATATTTTCCATGTTTTGTCAGTAAAAAAAGGTGAGGGGATTGGCAACCCTGGCTACCAGACCATTCACAAAGAGCAGCGCAGCGTGGCTCGCTGGAAAGCTGGCTGTGAAGCCGCAAGGCTTCACAGCCGACTTCCCATAGCCAACATGCTGATGCAGGGGACCCAAACACCAGTGGAGTAATAGCCCCAGTGTGGACGGTGCTGGATCCCAGGACAGGCAAGTAGTGGCGGTGCATCCGTAAGGGAGCACGGGGGCTGCCCCCTCTCTCCAGCCACCCCTCTAGCACCAATAGATAGATTCATGCATTGCATGAATCTATCTATGGCTGCCATTGCCACCCCCTATTCAGGCACCCAGACCCTTTTCAGGCGGCAGAATTACAGGCTGAGTTTTTTTAAGCACCTGATTAAAACCATAGGCTCCAATAGGCGTCAAAGAAGGTGACCTGCAAGCGCCATGCTGGGTGTTCGCAGGTCACTCAGCTGTGTTAGAAAAGTGAATGAATATTCGCTTTCCTAGCACTAAACCACCTCTCCGCCAATCAGGTGCTTGGATCTGTTACCTGTCACCTGATTAGCTGAAACGACAGGCGCTGTGATTGGATGCCTATCCATGATTGGAGTCCAATCATAGCAGAGGATGGGAAGAGAGGACGGGAGAAGACATCAAGGAGCTGTCCCACCGCCACCGAGACAGGGTAAGTACAGACAGCGGACGGCACACTGGCAGCATTTGATATGGCACAGTGGCTGTGTTTGATGAGGCACAGTGGGAGCATTGGATGGGGCACAGTAAGGCTGCATTTGATGGGGCACAGTGAGGCTGCATTTGATGGGGCACAGTGAGGCTGCATTTTATTGGGCACAGTGAGGCTGCATTTCATTGGGCACAGTGAGGCTGCATTTGATGGGAACAGTGGCTGCATTTGATGGGCACAGTGGCTGCATAAGATGGCCTAAGTAGCTGTATTTGATGGGGCACAGTGGCAGCATTTGATGGCACAGTGGCAGCATTTGATATGGGCACAGTGGCTGCATTTGTTGGGAACAGTGGCTGTGTTTGATGGGCACAGTGGCTGTGTTTGATGGGCACAGTGGCTGCGTTTGATGGGCACAGTGGCAGCAATTGATGGGTACAGTGGCTATGTTTGATGGTACAGTGGTGGTAGATGATGGGTACAGTAGCTGCGTTTGATGGGCACAGTGGCTGCGATTGATTGTACAGTGAGGCTGCAATTGATAGGGTTTTTTTTTCAGAAGTTTGCTTGCGCCCCCCAAAATTTTGAGCACCAGCCACAACTGCAGGCAAATGTCCTTTTAATAAATGGAAAAAATGGTTTTGGGAATTAAAGCAGGATTCCGCCAGGAAAAATATTTTTTAAAAGTCAGCAGCTACAAACACTGTAGCTACTGACTTTAAATAAGTACACTTACCTGTCCTGGCTGCCCGCGATGTCGGCCGGCCCAAGGCCGACCCGTCCCTCGGCTCTCAGGTCCCGGCACCACCATCCAAACTAAGGGAAACAGGCAGTGGAGCCTTGCGGCTTCACTGCCAGTTTCCTACTGCGCACGCGCGAGCGGAGCTGTGCTCTGTGAATGGCCCCGTGGTTTTCTGGGAACACACACAGTTCCCAGAAGGCAACGGGGCTACTCACTGAGGAGCAGGACACACCGCCGAATAGGAAGAGGCAGATCAGGAAGACTGCCTAGCAACAAGGGTTCAGGTAAGATAAAAGGTAAATTTTATTTTTTTTTCAAATGTTTTTTTTTTTATTTTTTTAGGATTTTTAATGCTATTGTTTATTTTAGGGTGGCCCTCCACTTTAAGTGTATCAAATTGCCAACATCCTGTATATACAAGAAGAGAAAAGCTTGCATCGAAGTGCAATCGGGGTAGCCCCCTTGGACTTTTAAGGCATAAAAAATATAGTAAAAAATGTAGGTAAAAGGCAACGCAGTGCCACTTTTATTAAATACACAAAACAGTGAAAAAAATGTAAACATAAATTTTGGCAATTGTTCTAAAATATACAATTGAAACAGATTTACATATATGTTAAACCCAAGAAAGCAAATATATCCAGGCACTGCCGGAGTCATTCTGTGGTCAGTCCATGGAGATGTCTTGCATGTATCCCAACATTTTTTGGAATTATTGGTGTACAGTATATTCTTTCATCAGGGGAGATTTATGTTTTGGGTAACTTTATTCTTGTCTAAAATGTAAACATAGTCACATAACAATCACATTACAGTATATAGCATGAATTGAATAAATGATTTTGCGCAATGAACTGTATTATATCCATGGCTGTATAGATACTTACATAGAGGAGTTTCCCAGTATAGAAACACAGAAGAAACTGGGGGAAAAAATGGGAAAACTCATAGTGGCTGGAAAAATCTACATGGAAAGAGCAGGTGGACAAACGTGTATCCCTGGATAAACCATCATTAGACATCCACAAGAAGCGCCCTGATGGCTGCACTAGCAAGGGAAGTAGTGATGTCTAAAGCCAGAAAAGGTAGGGTGAAATAAATTAGTATTTATCTCTTTGAAGTCAATACATAGAGAAACACAGTGCTCTAACATAGCAAAACAGAAGCACATGTTACAATAAAGTGCCTCGGTTGCAAGTTACAATACCTTTCAATAAACTGGTGGAGATAATCTCATCACAGAGGCAATCCTCAAACCGAGACATGCCTGCTGTGTATCTGTGCTTATATAGGAGGTATCCCACTGAGGGAGCCAATCCTCAGAGGGGGAGGTGCTGAGTTTCTGGCACCAAATCGCTGATTAATAAGCAGCTGGAACCAGAAGCAGGGTGGTTCTTTGATGTGGGGGCGCGCAGTGTAGCCCTCGGGGTGGGATGACGTCACGTGACATCACGTCACCGGCGTGAAAATATCCCCAACATGGCGGGGATGGGTAGGAGCTCCTCCCTGCAAGGAGGCCATGGGGTCAGCAGGAAGACTACTCCCTTGCCGTCCACTAGCGCAGAAGGAGCCTATCCGCCGGGTGGTGTCAGCAGAGAGCTATCAAGGGAATACACACAGCACCACCTGGTGTTGAAAATGGTTATGGCAGCCAAAATTGGTGCAGAAAATAAAAAAATATGTATAGGAACCAAAGGACAAAAATAATTGATATCATATTGACAAGAATTGCTTAAATAACAATATATAAAGAAATATACATATAAGAACAACCATATGCTTAACACAGAAGTCATAATTAAGACAACCTTAGCATAAAAGAGGGATAGCAATTATTGAGAATGTTGCTAAATACATTAAGATGATGATACCAAATTAAAGGTTACAGGTTCAATTCACATCCCCCTGATACAAAGCCTGAAAAAAGGCCCCTAGTGGCCACAGGGCGAAGCAACGTTACATAACGTCTTTTCGCCCAGAAAACTGCGGCGGCTGGTCAGCAAGTGGTTCGACCCCTCATTTGATCTAAGAAAGTATCCAGATGTGACTGGTGTGGGGTAAACAGTGTGTGATACATTAGGAGGAAATCCGTGATTACTGGCCAGGGTGTGTGCACCAAAAGTGTGTCGCTATGTGTGTTGTTACGGGAGTGACTTCCGTGACAATTAGCTGACCGTGATTGGGAGCCCTCTGTGTGGACTCGTCACCATGGCGATGATGTTTTTGTCATCTTCGACCTTTGTGCTGTGTGGAAGACTGAAATAGGGAAGAAGAAGACATGGGTGAATATACTGGTGTTTCATGAGCATCCATGCACCTATTAACTCTAGATACATTAGATAAATTACGTCTATTAGTTTGGCCATTTGTAGACCTTTCCATCTTTTGTTTCACTGAAACTTCTTGTCTTTTTTTTTTTTACAAAATATTCTTATTACATTTTGCCAAATGACTTTTGAGTTTAGCCTCAAAGTCCAGAAAAAAGTGTATGAGTTTGTAAAGGTATAATTTGATCTTGTAGTTTCTCAATTTTACCATCCAAATCAATTATGCGTGTATGGCATTCTTCAATTAACAATGACATCATGGTTTTAGAACATGTTTTCAAATTGTCTTAACAAGTGGTTTTAAATATAGGGTCAATATTGTCAAATGAGGGGAAGATTTGAACCCTAAGTCCGAATGGGTTTAAATCCTCGGTTATTTAATCCTCAAATGATTTTATATGCCAATGTAGCACAGATTTTTTCTCTAGAATTTGGCTTAAATTAAAAAAGACAAAAGAGATTTCAGAAGCGAACGCATACGTAAGTTGTGCCCACATGTGTAAACGGCGTTCAAATCACACATGTGAGGTATCGCCACGTGCGTTAGAGCAAGAGCAACAATCCTAGGCCAAGACCTCCTCTCTAACGCTAAACAAATAACCTGTAACCTGTAAACAGATGGGGGCGTGTCCGGACGTTTAACAGGGAGGACGTGTTGCAGCTGTACTCCATCTAGGCAATTTGGATCCACAGCCATCCTTGCCTTTTTACACCCCATTTCAACATCAGGAGCGACTGGACACCCTCAGCTGTAGCCACCGAGGAGTTTTTACTCATTTGGGCCACAACATACTATATTGGGCCTACAGCCATTGGCCATATAATTCCAGTTATGCCCACCAAATCAACTAAATCCCGCTCTGCCCCGGATAAGCGATTGGGCAAGAGGTCACTGTCTATTCCAGCTTCCACAGACTCCATCCAGCAATATTTAGCCAACGCACGCGGCGACCAGGCCCGTACCTTGAGACCAAACGCCTCTCCCTCATCTCAAGCTGCCTTGGTGAGGGAAAGCTCTCCGGCCTCCTCATACTGCTCGGATCTTATGGACGACCCAGGATCCCCGGCTGGTTCTGAAATGACTACGCTGATGAGCGGTCTTAAAAAAGAACTCGCAGGTATGTTTCACAGTTTGGAAAAGTCCATTAAAAAAGAAATAACTGCAGTTAGATCTGGTATGTCACACGTTTTGGTCAGAGTGGAGGAAACGGAGCAACGGCAGGACACACACGCCCTAGCCATTAAAGAACTGCAGGACACTGTTACCCAACTAGCATTTGCTCATCAGGCCTCTCTATACAAACTCAAAGACCTCGAGAACCGCAACCGCATAAATAATATACGTTTCAGAGTCCTTCCTGAGGCAACTGGAGATAGTGATCTTGAACCATCAATACGAGGCATTTTCAATACCATCCTGGGAAATCCTGTCACTGAACCACTCCGCTTTGACCGTGTGCACCGCGCTCTTAGACCCTGTACTGCTAATACTGGCCAGCCCAGGGACGTCATTTGTCGCTTGCATTACTTTGAGGATAAAAATGCCATCATGATGAAGATGCAGGGCCTGCCTAACATAGACTTTGACGGGGCAGTCATCACCATATTTCCAGACCTCTCCAAGGACAATCTTGACCGCTGTAGAGCCCTAAAGCCGCTCCTTGATCATCTGCGCTTAGATGGGATGACATACAGATGGGGCTTCCCAGCCTGCCTGATTGCCACAAAAAATGGACGTTCCCATACATTAAGGTTTCCGGAGGAACTTTCAACCTTCTTGCAGGAACTTAATCTTCCATCCTTGGAGCTTCCAGGCTGGCAGGACCCAATTCCCAAGTTTTTGAACCCAATGGATACACCTTGGAGGAAAACTCCTTTAAAGAGAAGTCGTACCTCTCTTCCAAAAGGCTATAAAATACACTGTGCTTTAATACAACAAATACAATATATGTAAACCAGCAGCTGCATACATTGTGACAAACAATAAATGATAAATGAGAGAAAAATGCAGCACTACAAAATGTGAAAAATTAGGTATGGTTGAACCTATTAAAGGGGGATAATGTGCTTGGCAGTGAAACATGTGTTCAAAAAACCTATAGAAAGTAAAGTGTACAACCACTATGTGAAAAGTCCACATACAGCAGAGAAATTATTCAAAACTCAAATATTTAAGGCAAACTGGCACGAGCAGGTGAAAATGGTGTGAGTCTTTGAAAAACAAAGTCAATGGTACACCATGTGAATCCGTGACTGTAAATGACATCAAGGTACAGAACATCCGTAACTGCAAGCCAACATCATAGTGTGGGACGTCAAAGTAAAAACATCAAGAAGTAAGGAAGGGTGGGTACTCTTACCAGATGATGTAGACTCCCCTGTCATATGACATGGAGTCGATAAGGCATGGAGCCCCACGTGGGTTGAGAACGATATCCGGAGCGATGGAAACTTTGTCTCACTCCTCGACCTCCCTGTTGAGATGAAGGGATATCCGGAGGGGCGGCCAGCTGGGTATCAACCGATGAACATCAAAATATCGTCCGAGAAGAAACCGAGGGCAAACTTGGCCCAGACCTCGTGATGGAAGTAGGCTACTGGAAGGCAGTTTCTTTCATCGGGATAATATGCAAATAAAAGATAAAAGCTTCCGCAGCTAAACCAGGGATTTTTATTTCTAAAAACACCATACACAAAATCAATAAAAGTGATCACTATTAAAATAAACAAAAGCAGCGTAAGGAAGGGGAGATCGCCTGACGCGTTTCGACCAAGAGGGTCTTCAACAGGGGCATGCGCTTCCCCCTCCATGCTGCAACTATATATAAATGTCTTGTCTAAAAAGGTAACGCCTACAACCAATCACAATAGAGCTGATGAGGTCTTGTGATCCGGAACTAGATCATGTTAGCATCTAGACCAATAGGGTTCATGAATTAAGTGACATGTGAATGTGAGATCCAATAGCGCAGTCTGACAGTGAGACTCCCGCCCGGAAACAACACCACCGCATGTCAAACAATAGTGAGCCATCCGGCGGGCTGTTTTTGATCACGTGATGTGAGAAAGGCGGTGTCACGGCTCCCCGTCCCAATCGTCAGACGCCATGAGGTACATAGGATGGGAGAGGGCAGTCCAGGAAACCGGATCTCACAAGCATAAGTCCTGATCATGTGATCGGATCGAATGCTATCACGTGACTATAAAAAATAAAGACCATCGGTATACTGAATAGCATTACTAACATCGGACACTAGATGTCAGCACCAAGGTAAATTAGTGCTTTCAAAATGTAATAAACAATGGACAAAAAATAAATGTTGTTAAGCAATAGTAAGCAGCGTTACTTAAATCGGACACTAGATGTCAGAACTAGGACCAGATTAGTACTTTCAAGATGTGCACTACAATAAAAAGAAATAAATATTGAAATAGAAAAAATATGTGTAACATGGCTGTTAGTGTAATATATTGGAAAACCGATAATCAATCTGAGGAAATATTAGAACAATAAGTTCAGAGATAAAAAACATTGAACTACATTAATTGTATAAAGGAAAGGACAAATAAATGAAAAAATAGTAATAATAAAAGTAATAAATAAAACAATAATAGGACAGCGTAAAAAACAAAGGAGGCCCCCATGGCCTTGAAGGGACATATTGGAAGGGAAATCAAGGATAGAAAAATCATGTGCAAATAATAAATGACTACTAAGATGTATTGATGAATGAGTTGAGGTCCCACTCCACGTTCATCCCAAATGGGAAGTAGGACCTCAACTCGTAGATCCAGTAAGTTTCAAGGCGTGATACGCCTCGTAATCGCAATTCACCCCTCCAATGTGGGATGAATCTATCTATGACCTGAAAGAGGGTACCTGAAGGATCCTTATTATGGTGTTGTAAATAGTGTCTCAGTAACGTGTGTTTACTCTTTCCCCCTTTAATGCCGGTGATGTGCTCATCAACACGAATGGAGAAGGTCCGGATGGTACGACCAACGTACTGTTTATGACAGGGACATGTTATCAAATAAATAATATATTGGGAAGCACACGTGGCAAACTCTTACATATGGTATACACAAGACATTACTGTTGATGTAAAGGTTAATATCTTTTGTCTGCCAGCACTGTTGTGGTGGCATACGTTGCACTTACGGCAAGGGTAAAAACCCTTGCAGTCTTGAAAGAAAGATATCTTTTTGGGTGGATCGATCACATTAGGGGCAATCTGCCCCTGAATGGATCGTGCACCCCTAAAGATCACTGTGGCTCGTTCAGGAAGAACAGGACCTAATAACCTATCATTCAGAAGTACCTTCCAATGTTTCTTGAAAATGTTTTTGACCTGTTTGGACTGTATAGAGTGGGTGGTGGTGAAAGCCCACTTAAATCTAGAGTCTGAAGTATTTTTAGGATGCTCCATTAATGTAGCTGTTCTCTCTACAGCCAAAATTGCATTGATCTCCTCGTCTAAGAGGTCTTATCCATAACCCTTTTCAAGGAATCTTTTCTTGAGCAACTGTGATTGGACCAAAAAATCTGATGTTCTACTGCAGTTGTGGCGTAGCCTAAGGAATTGGCCACGTGGAATTGCTTTAAGCCATTGTTCTTGATGGCAACTCTCGACCGGAATATACCCATTCCGGTCGGTGGGCTTGAAATAGGTTGTAAATTCCAAATGGTCCTCCATGGCCATAATCTCTAAATCAAGAAAATGAACATGAGAGGAGCTGGCCTCATAGCTTAAGGAGATACCCCTATCGTTGGAATTTAGGATGGTCATGTAGTCATCCAGGGATTTACGGTCTCCATCCCATAGTAGGAGGATGTCGTCTATGTACCTGGCCCAGAGAACTAACTCCGGCTTACGGTCAACCTAGACGACATCCTCCTCCCATTGTGCCATAAAAAGATTGGCGAGGCTGGGCGCGAATTTAGCGCCCATAGCCACGCCTCTCTTCTGTAAGTAAAACTGGTTCTGAAACCAGAAGTAGTTGTGCCGAGTGGCAAACCGCAACAGTTGCATAATAAAATTACACTGTAGGAGGGGAAGTTGGGAATCCCTAGATAGAAAACTCCCGACAGCATCAAACCCTAGCTCATGGGGTATGCACGTATATAGTGCTGCCACATCAGCTGTGGCAAGGAGCATCCCCTTTTTGAATGGCGTAGATTCTAAAAGTTTAATAGTGTCCCTCGTATCCTTTAAATAAAAAGGGGTAGATTGAACCAATGGTTTTAAATAGTGGTCCACATATTTACCAATTCGGGCTGTGACCGAGTCAATCCCGCTGACTATGGGTCGGCCAGGGGGATTGACTGGGTCTTTGTGGACCTTGGGGAGATAATAAATTGTAGGGATACGAGGGGCAAGGGGGACCAAAAAACTTTTTTCTTTTTTGTTCAGAACCCCTAAAGAAAAACCCTCATTAACAAGGTGTAACAACTCTTTTTTGTAAACAGTGGTGGGGTCATTGGGAATGGCACTGTAGGTATTGGCCCAAACTACCTTACCCCCCCAGATGGAGAATATTACTCCTAGAATTTCGGCTACCACATCCGAATTCAACCCCCCCGGATCTTTGGCCCCCTCAGTACAGGTGTTTAAAAACCTCTTGCTAGAAGACCTTGAAAAATTGTCCCTCACTAAGAAAAGAGTGTATATTAAACCTGATGTAAAAAAGGGACTTGAAATGCTGTGCGAAAGGAAAAATCTCATAATCCGCCCTGCGGACAAAAGGGGCTGTATTGTTGTTTTAGATAAAGCTAATTATCTTAAGGAAATGTAAAGACTATTGAGCGACACTGATACCTACAGTGCCATTCCCAATGACCCCACCACTGTTAACAAAAAAGAGTTGTTACACCTTGTTAATGAGGGTTTTTCTTTAGAGGCCAGCTCCTCTCATGTTCATTTTCTCGATTTAGAGATTATGGCCATGGAGGACCATTTGGAATTTAAAACCTATTTCAAGCCCACCGACCGGAATGGGTATATTCCGGTCGAGAGTTGCCATCAAGAACAATGGCTTAAAGCAATTCCACGTGGCCAATTCCTTAGGCTACACCACTGCAGTAGAACATCAGATTTTTTGGTCCAATCACAGTTGCTCAAGAAAAGATTCCTTGAAAAGGGTTATGGATCAGACCTCTTAGACGAGGAGATCAATGCAGTTTTGGCTGTAGAGAGAACAGCTACATTAATGGAGCGTCCTAAAAATACTTCAGACTCTAGATTTAAGTGGGCTTTCACCACCACCCACTCTATACAGTCCAAACAGGTCAAAAACATTTTCAAGAAACATTGGAAGGTACTTCTGAATAATAGGTTATTAGGTCCTGTTCTTCCTGAACGAGCTGCAGTGATCTTTAGGGGTGCACGATCCATTCAGGGGCAGATAGCCCCTAATGTGATTGATCCACCCAAAAAGATATCTTTCTTTCAAGACTGCAAGGGTTTTTACCCTTGCCGTAGCTGCAACGTATGCCACCACAACAGTGCTGGCAGACAAAAGATATTAACCTTTACATCAACAGTAACGTCTCGTGTATACCATATGAAAGAGTTTGCCACGTGTGCTTCCCAATATATTGTTTATTTGATAACATGTCCCTGTCATAAACAGTACGTTGGTCTTACCATCAGGACCTTCTCCATTCGTGTTAATGAGCACATCACCGGCATTAAAGGGGGAAAGAGTAAACACACGGTACCAAGACACTATTTACAACACCATAATAAGGATCCTTCAGGTACCCTCTTTCAGGTCATAGATAGATTCATTCCACATTGGAGGGGTGAATCGCGATTAGGAGGCGTATCCCGCCTTGAAACTTATTGGATCTACGAGTTGAGGTCCTACTTTCCCTTTGGGATGAACGTGGAGTGTGACCTCAACTCGTTCATCAATACATCTTAGTAGTCATTTATTATTTGCACATGATTTTTCTATCCTTGATTTCCCTTCCAATATGTCCCTTCAAGGCCATGGGGGCCTCCTTTGTTTTTTACGCTGTCCTATTATTGTTTTATTTATTACTTTTATTATTACTATTTTTTCATTTATTTGTCCTTTCCTTTATACAATTAATGTAGTTCAATGTTTTTTATCTCTGAACTTATTGTTCTAATATTTCCTCAGATTGATTATCGGTTTTCCAATATATTACACTAACAGCCATGCTACACATATTTTTTCTATTTCAATATTTATTTCTTTTTATTGTAGTGTACATCTTGAAAGTACTATTCTGGTCCTAGCTCTGACATCTAGTGTCCGATTTAAGTAATGCTGCTTACTATTGCTTAACAACATTTATTTTTTGTCCATTGTTTATTACACTTTGAAAGCACTAATTTACCTTGGTGCTGACATCTAGTGTCCGATGTTAGTAATGCTATTCAGTAGGGATGAGCTTCGAGTTCGAGTCAAACTCATGTTCGACTCGAACATTGGCTGTTCGCAAGTTCGCCGAACAGCGAACAATTTGGGGTGTTTGCGGCAAATTCGAATGCCGCGGAACAGCCTTTAAAAGTCTATGGGAGAAATCAAAAGTGCTCATTTTAAAGGCTAATATGCAAGTTATTGTCATAAAAAGTGTTTGGGGACCTGGGTCCTGCCCCAGGGGACATGGATCAATGCAAAAAAAAGTTTTAAAAACGGCCATTTTTTCAGGAGCAGTGATTTTAATAATGCTTAAAGTCAAACAATAAAAGTGTAATATCCCTTTAAATTTCATACCTGGGGGGTGTCTATAGTATGCCTGTAAAGGGGCGCATGTTTCCTGTGTTTAGAACAGTCTGACAGCAAAATGACATTTTGAAGGAAAAACCCATTTAAAACTACCCGCGGCTATTGCATTGCCGACAATACACATAGAAGTTCATTGATAAAAACGGCATGGAAATTCCCCAAAGGGGAACCCCGAACCAAAACTAAAAAAAAAAAATGACGTGGGAGTCCCCCTAAATTCCATACCAGGCCATTCAGGTCTTGTATGGATATTAAGGGGAACCCCGGCCAAAATTTAAAAAAAAATGACGTGGGGTTCTCCCTAAATTCCATACCAGACCCTTCAGGTCTGGTATGGATTTTAAGAGGAACCCCGCGCCAAAAAAAAAAAAATGGCGTGGGGTCCCCCCAAAAATCCATACCAGACCCATATCCGAGCAACCTGGCTGGAAAAGAGGGGGGATGAGAGTGCGGCCCCCCCTCCTGAACCGTACCAGGCCACATGCCCTCAACATTGGGAGGGTGCTTTGGGGTAGCCCCCCAAAACACCTTGTCCCCATGTTGATGAGGACAAGGGCCTCATCCCCACAACCCTGGCCGGTGGTTGTGGGGGTCTGCGGGCAGGGGGCTTATCAGAATCTGGGAGCCCCCTTTAACAAGGGGAGGAGAAGAGAAGAAAAGAAGAAGAGAAGAGCGGGAGCCTCCCCCATGCCATGGGTGCGGAGCGGCCAGAGGAGAAGAAGATAGAAGACTCCGCGGAGGAGATGCTGGACGAGAACGCCGGAGGAAGAACCAGAAGAACCAGAAGAGCCAGAAGAACCAGAAGATGAAGGAAGATAGAAGAAAGAAGAAACATTTAAATAAAGGATTTGTCAAAAACTGTCTCTTGTCATTTTTAACATTTTTGACAGTTTTTTAGTGAAATGGTAGGGGTAAGTACCCCCTTACCATTTCACACAGGGGGGGGACGGGATCTGGGGGTCCCCTTGTTAAAGGGGGCTTCCAGATTCCGATAAGCCCCCCACCCGCAGACCCCCACAACCACCGGCCAGGGTTGTGGGGATGAGGCCCTTGTCCTCATCAACATGGGGACAAAGTGTTTTGGGGGGCTACCCCAAAGCACCCTCCCAATGTTGAGGGCATGAGGCCTGGTACGGTTCAGGGGGGGCCACACTCTCATCCCCCCCTCTTTTCCTGCGGCCTGCCAGGTTGCGTGCTCGGATAAGGGTCTGGTATAGATTTTTGGGGGGACCCCACGCCGTTTTTTTTTTTTTGGCGCGGGGTTCCCCTTAAAATCCATACCAGACCTGAAGGGTCTGGTATGGAATTTAGGGGGAACCCCACGTCATTTTTTTTTAAAATTTTGGCTGTGTATTGTCGGCAATGCAACAGCCGCGGGTAGCTTTAAATGGGTTTTTTCCTTCAAAATGTCATTTTGCTGTCAGACTGTTCTAAACACAGGAAACATGCGCCCCTTTACAGGCATACTATAGACACCCCCCAGGTATGAAATTTAAAGGGATATTACACTTTTATTGTTTGACTTTAAGCATTATTAAAATCACGGTAGAAGGGTTTGGCGCTGTTCCTATTTAGTTTCCTACCTCCATATAGGTTACTAGATTAAAATAAATTCTTAGGTGTACCGTGCATATATCAAATATTAAATACAATATGGATTCCCAAGTATACCGTGCATGAGTCAATTAAATATTCTGCTGCAATATTATGCAGTCATAGGTGATACATAGACCTATCTTAAATGCTTATATATGTAATATTGCTAAGGAAGGGGAAAAAAAAGGGGGGGGGGTTGGGGGAGGGAGAGGGGAGTGAGGTAGGGAAGTGGGGAGGGGGTGTAGGAAGTCTGTTCCTAAGGAAAATTACAATAACAAGATAAAGTGCAAATGTGCTGGTGCAATCCAAAAAGCAACAGTGACAAGATAAGGTGCAAACGTGCTTCAAATTTCTTTAGTAAGTCTCTTTTGCCATATTCTTGTGCTGTGGTGATAATCCTTCACTAATAATATCTCTTTGCTCTAAAAGTGCAGCCACTCACCAGATCACTTCACACATTTTTTTTTTTTTATTGTTCATTTTACTTTATTTATTTTAGTTTGATGCTTTTTTCCAAAAAAAAAAATTTTTGACCACTTTTATTCCTATTACAAGGAATATAAACATCCTTGTAATAGGAATATGGCATGACAGGTCCTCTTTACAGTGAGATATGGGGTCAATAAGACCCCACATCTCACCTCTAGGCTGGGAAGCCTGAAATAAAAAAAAAAAAAAAACGATCCTGGCTTCGATCGTAGCGTTGAGTCGGTAGAAGCGCGGGAGGGGGGAACATCCCCTCTCGCCTCCCGTAAAAACGATCAAGCAGTAGAACAGCTGCTATGATTGTTCTCATGGTGTAGGGAATCGCCGGCTGAAAAAGCTGATATCTGAATGATGCCTGTAGCTGCACCCATCATTCAGATATCTCCGCACAAAGTCAAGGACGTTGTATGACGGCCGGTGGGCGGGAAGTGGTTAAAACGCATTTTTTTTTTAACACAAGGTTGTCCATTTATACAATATTTCTACCACATAACATGTACATACCAAAAATGACACCCCAAAATAGATTCCCCTGCTCCTCCTGAGTACGGCGATACCACATGTGTGAGACTTCCACAGCCTGGCCACATACAGAGGGCGAGTACAGCTGAGCATGGCGGGGTATTGCGGAGTATGGTGGGGTATTGCAGAGTATGGCGGAGTATGGCAGGGTATTGCGTAGTATGGCAGGGTATTGCAGGGTATTGCGGAGTATGGCAGAGTATGGCAGAGTATGGCGGGGTATGGCGGGGTATTGCGTAGTATGGCGGGGTATTGCAGGGTATTGCAGGGTATTGCAGGGTATTGCGGAGTATGGCAGAGTATGGCAGAGTATGGCGGGGTATGGCGGGGTATTGCAGGGTATTGCAGGGTATTGCGGAATATGGCAGAGTATGGCGGGGTATGGCGGGGTATTGCATAGTATGGCGGGGTATGGCGGGGTATTGCGTAGTATGGCGGGGTATTGCAGGGTATTGCAGGGTATGGCAGAGTATGGCGGGGTATGGCAGAGTATGGCGGGGTATGGCAGAGTATGGCAGAGTATGGCAGAGTATGGCAGAGTATGGCGGGGTATGGCGGGGTATGGCGGGGTATTGCGTAGTATGGCGGGGTATTGCAGGGTATTGCAGGGTATTGCGGAGTATGGCGGGGTATTGCAGGGTATTGCGGAGTATGGCGGGGTATGGCGGGGTATTGCGGAGTATGGCGGGGTATTGCGGAGTATGGCGGGGTATGGCGGGGCATGGCAGAGTATGGCGGGGGCATTGCAGAGTATGGCGTGGGCATTGCAGAGTATGGCGGGGGCATTGCAGAGTATGGCGGGGGCATTGCAGAGTATTGCGGGGGAATTGCAGAGTATTGCACAGCATTGCAGAGTATTGTGGGGGCATTGCAGAGTATTGTGGGGGCATTGCAGAGTATTGTGGGGGCATTGCAGAGTATTGCACAGCATTGCAGAGTATTGTGGGGGTATTGCAGAGTATTGCACAGCATTGCAGAGTATTGTGGGGGTATTGCAGAGTACTGCACAGCATTGCAGAGTATTGTGGGGGTATTGCAGAGTATTGCACAGCATTGCAGAGTATTGTGGGGGTGTTGCAGAGTATTGCACAGCATTGCAGAGTATTGTGGGGGTGTTGCAGAGTATTGCACAGCATTGCAGAGTATTGTGGGGGTATTGCAGAGTATTGCACAGCATTGCAGATTATTGTGGGGGTGTTGCAGAGTATTGCACAGCTTTGCAGAGTATTGTGGGGGTGTTGCAGAGTATTGCACAGCATTGCAGTGTAGTGGGGATGGCTGAGCATGGATGGATGGATGCCTGGATGTCTCTGTGCAGCGCTGTGGGCACTACACATACAGCCCACAGCGCTGCAGACATCCATCCATCCCCCTCCCCGCTCACTGTGTACCGATCGGTGCACAGGAGGGGAGGAGAGGAACCGGCGTCATCAGATGACGCCGGTCTGTTTACATGTGATCGCGCCATCATTTGACGGCGCGATCACATGGTAAACGGCCGCGATCAGTGGCCATTTACCGGGATCCGTGATGTGCCGGGTCCTCTGGACTCGGCGGTCACGGAAGTGTTCGGGTGCGCGCCCCAGGGGGCGCGCGGGAGGGGAATTCTGGGAGGACGTCATAGTACGCCCTCCCAGGGTTATCCAACCGCCCTGCAGCCGTCATTCGGCTATGGGCCGGTTGGTAAGTGGTTAATACACAGTTGGATCTCCGCAGACCAATCAGGTTTCATACCCAATAGAGAAGCAAAAGATAACTCTCTTTGAGCGATTTCCTTTATCCAATATGTTCAGAGGTGTGCCCAGCCCACCCTACTCCTTTCCACTGATGCTGAACAAGATTTTGATAGGGTGGACTGGGACTATCTTAACCACTTGACGACCGCCTCACGCCGATGTACGTCGGCAAAGTGGCACGGACAGGCAAAATCACGTACATGTACGTGATTTGCCTTCCGCGGGTGGGGGGTCCGATCGGACCCCCCCCCGGTGCCCGAGGCGGTCGTCGTTTGTCCAGCGGCGATCGGTGATGAGGGGGAGACCATCCGTTCGTGGCCCCCCCCTCGCGATCGCCGCCGGCCAATGAAAACACTCCTTTGCTGCTGTATGCTAAACAGCAGCAAAGGAAGTGATGTCATCTCCCCTCGGGTCGGTATTTTCCGTTCCGGCCCGAGGAGAGACGACAAGTATGTGAGTGCACAACACTACACACACACAGTAGAACATGCCAGGCACACAAATCACCCCGATCCCCCCCCCGATCGCCCCCCGATCCCCCCCCAATCACCCCCCCCCCCCTGTCACAAACTGACACCAGCAGTTTTTTTTTTTTTTTTTTTTTTTTTTTTTCTGATTACTGCATAGTGTCAGTTTGTGACAGTGACAGTGTTGGGACAGTGTATATTACCCCCCTTTAGGTCTAGGGTACCCCCCTAACCCCCCCTAATAAAGTTTTAACCCCTTGATCACCCCCTGTCACCAGTGTCGCTAAGCGATCATTTTTCTGATCGCTGTATTAGTGTCACTGGTGACGCTAGTTAGTGAGGTAAATATTTAGGTTCGCCGTCAGCGTTTTATAGCGTCAGGGACCCCCATATACTATCTAATAAATGTTTTAACCCCTTGATTGCCCCCTAGTTAACCCTTTCACCACTGATCACCGTATAACCGATACGGGTGACGCTGGTTAGTTTGTTTATTTTTTATAGTGTCAGGGCACCCGCCGTTTATTACCGAATAAAGGTTTAGCCCCCCGATCGCCCGGCGGTGATATGCGTCGCCCCAGGCAGCGTCAGATTAGCGCCAGTACCGCTAACACCCACGCACGCAGCATGCGCCTCCCTTAGTGGTATAGTATCTGAACGGATCAATATCTGATCCGATCAGATCTATACTAGCGTCCCCAGCAGTTTAGGGTTCCCAAAAACGCAGTGTTAGCGGGATCAGCCCAGATACCTGCTAGCACCTGCGTTTTGTGCCTCCGCCCAGCCCACCCAAGTGCAGTATCGATCGATCACTGTCACTTACAAGGCACTAAACGCATAACTGCAGCGTTCGCAGAGTCAGGCCTGATCCCTGCGATCGCTAACAGTTTTTTTGGTAGCGTTTTGGTGAACTGGCAAGCACCAGCCCCAGGCAGCGTCAGGTTAGCGCCAGTACCGCTAACACCCACGCACGCACCGTACACCTCCCTTAGTGGTATAGTATCTGAACGCATCAATATCTGATCCGATCAGATCTATACTAGCGTCCCCAGCAGTTTAGGGTTCCCAAAAACGCAGTGTTAGCGGAATCAGCCCAGATACCTGCTAGCACCTGCGTTTTGCCCCTCCGCCCGGCCCAGCCCAGCCCACCCAAGTGCAGTATCGATCGATCACTGTCACTTACAAAACACTAAACGCATAACTGCAGCGTTCGCAGAGTCAGGCCTGATCCCTGCGATCGCTAACAGTTTTTTTTGTAGCGTTTTGGTGAACTGGCAAGCACCAGCCCCAGGCAGCGTCAGATTAGCGCCAGTACCGCTAACACCCACGCACGCACTGTACACCTCCCTTAGTGGTATAGTATCTGATCGCATCAATATCTGATCCGATTAGATCTATACTAGCGTCACCAGCAGTTTAGGGTTCCCAAAAACGCAGTGTTAGCGGGATCAGCCCAGATACCTGCTAGCACCTGCGTTTTGCCCCTCCGCCCGGCCCAGCGCAGCCCACCCAAGTGCGGTATCGATCGATCACTGTCACTTACAAAACACTAAACGCATAACTGCAGCGTTCGCAGAGTCAGGCCTGATCCCTGCGATCGCTAACAGTTTTTTGGTAGTGTTTTGGTGAACTGGCAAGCGCCAGCGGCCTAGTACACCCCGGTCGTAGTCAAACCAGCACTACAGTAACACGTGGTGACGTGGCGAGTCCCATAAGTGCAGTTCAAGCTGGTGAGGTGGCAAGCACAAGTAGTGTCCCGCTGCCACCAAAAAGACAAACACAGGCCCGTCGTGCCCATAGTGCCCTTCCTGCTGCATTCGCCAATCCTAATTGGGAACCCACCGCTTCTGCAGCGCCCGTACTTCCCCCATTCACATCCCCAACCAAATGCAGTCGGCTGCATGAGAGGCATTTTTATGTCCTCCCGAGTACCCCTACCCAGCGAACCCCCCAAAAAAGATGTCGTGTCTGCAGCAAGCGCGGATATAGGCGTGACACCCGCTATTATTGTCCCTCCTGTCCTGACAATCCTGGTCTTTGCATTGGTGAATGTTTTGAACGCTACCATTCACTAGTTGAGTATTAGCGTAGGGTACAGCATTGCACAGACTAGGCACACTTTCACAGGGTCTCCCAAGATGCCATCGCATTTTGAGAGACCCGAACCTGGAACCGGGTTACCGTTATAAAAGTTAGTTACAAAAAAAAGTGTAAAAAAAAAAAAAAAATATGAAATAAAAAAAAATAGTTGTTGTTTTATTGTTCTCTCTCTCTCTATTCTCTCTCTCTATTGTTCTGCTCTTTTTTACTGTATTCTATTCTGCAATGTTTTATTGTTATTGTTATTGTTATTGTTATTGTTATTGATTGTTATTGTTATTGTTATTGTTATTGTTATTGATTGTTATTGTTATTGTTATTGTTATTATGTTTTATCATGTTTGTTTTTCAGGTGTGTAATTATTTACACTTTACTGTGCTTTATTGTTAACCATTGTTAACCATTTTTTTGTCTTCAGGTACGCCATTCACGACTTTGAGTGGTTATACCAGAATGATGCCTGCAGGTTTAGGTATCATCTTGGTATCATTCTTTTCAGCCAGCGGTCGGCTTTCATGTAAAAGCAATCCTAGCGGCTAATTAGCCTCTAGACTGCTTTTACAAGCCGTGGGAGGGAATGCCCCCCCCCCCCCACCGTCTTCCGTGTTTTTCTCTGGCTCTCCTGTCTCAACAGGGAACCTGAGAATGCAGCCGGTGATTCAGCCAGCTGACCATAGAGCTGATCAGAGACCAGAGTGGCTCCAAACATCTCTATGGCCTAAGAAACCGGAAGCTACGAGTATTTCATGACTTAGATTTCGCCGGATGTAAATAGCGCCATTGGGAAATTGGGGAAGCATTTTATCACACCGATCTTGGTGTGGTCATTTGCTTTGAGGGCAGAGGAGAGATCTAGGGTCTAATAGACCACAATTTTTTCAAAAAAGAGTACCTGTCACTACCTATTGCTATCATAGGGGATATTTACATTCCCCGAGATAACAATAAAAATGATTAAAAAAAAAAATATGAAAGGAACAGTTTAAAAGTAAGATTAAAAAAGCAAAAAAATAATAAAGAAAAAAAAACAAAAAAAAAAAAACACCCCTGTCGCCCCCTGCTCTCGCGCTAAGGCGAACGCAAGCGGCGGTCTGTCGTCAAACGTAAACAGCAATTGCACCATGCATGTGAGGTATCACCGCGAAGGCCAGATCGAGTGCAGTAATTTTTCCAGTAGACCTCCTCTGTAAATCTAAAGTGGTAACCTGTAAAGGCTTTTGAAGGCTTTTAAACATGTATTTATTTTGTTGCCACTGCACGTTTGTGCGCAATTTTAAAGCATGTCATGTTTGGTATCCATGTACTCGGCCTGAGATCATCTTTTTTATTTCATCAAACATTTGGGCAATATAGCGTGTTTTAGTGCATTAAAATTAAAAAAAGTGTGTTTTTTCCCCAAAAAATGCGTTTGAAAAATCGCTGCGCAATTACTGTGTGAAAAAAAAAAATGAAACACCCACCATTTTAATCTGTAGGGCATTTGCTTTAAAAAAATATATAATGTTTGGGGGTTCAAAGTAATTTTTTTGCAAAAAAAAAAAACTTTTTCATGTAAACAATAAGTGTCAGAAAGGGCTTTGTCTTCAAGTGGTTAGAAGAGTGGGTGATGTGTGACATAAGCTTCTAAATGTTGTGCATAAAATGCCAGGACAGTTCAAAACCCCCCCAAATGACCCCATTTTGGAAAGTAGACACCCCAAGCTATTTGCTGAGAGGCATGTCGAGTCCATGGAATATTTTATATTGCGACACAAGTTGCGGGAAAGAGACAAATTTTTTTTTTTTTTTTTTTTTTTGCACAAAGTTGTCACTAAATGATATATTGCTCAAACATGCCATGGAAATATATGAAATTACACCCCAAAATACATTCTGCTGCTTCTCCTGAGTACGGGGATACCACATGTGTGAGACTTTTTGGGAGCCTAGCCGCGTACGGGACCCCGAAAACCAAGCACCGCCTTCAGGCTTTCTAAGGGCGTGAATTTTTGATTTCACTCTTCACTGCCTATCACAGTTTCGGAGGCCATGGAAAGCCCAGGTGGCACAAAACCCCCCCAAATGACCCCATTTTGGAAAGTAGACACCCCAAGCTATTTGCTGAGAGGTATAGTGAGCATTTTGCAGACCTCACTTTTTGTCACAAAGTTTTGAAAATTGAAAAAAGAAAAAAAAAAATGTTTTTTCTTGTCTTTCTTCATTTTCAAAAACAAATGAGAGCTGCAAAATACTCACCATGCCTCTCAGCAAATAGCTTGGGGTGTCTACTTTCCAAAATGGGGTCATTTGGGGGGGTTTTGTGCCACCTGGGCATTCCATGGCCTCCGAAACTGTGATAGGCAGTAAAGAGTGAAATCAAAAATTTTCACCCTTAGAAATCCTGAAGGCAGTGATTGGTTTTTGGGGTCCAGTACGCGGCTAGGCTCCCAAAAAGTCCCACACATGTGGTATCCCCATAATCAGGAGAAGCAGCTAAATGTATTTTGGGGTGCAATTCCACATATGCCCATGGCCTGTGTGAGCAATATATCATTTAGTGACAACTTTATGAAAAAAAAAAAAAAAAAAAAAAAAAAGTGTCACTTTCCCGCAACTTGTGTCAAAATATAAAATATTCCATGGACTCAATATGCCTCTCAGCAAATAGCTTGGGGTGTCTACTTTCCAAAATGGGGTCATTTTGGGGGGTTTTGTGCCACCTGGGCATTCCATGGCCTCCGAAACTGTGATAGGCAGTGAAGAGTGAAAGCAAAAATTTACACCCTTAGAAATCCTGAAGGCGGTGATTGGTTTTCGGGGCCCCGTACGCGGCTAGGCTCCCAAAAAGTCCCACACATGTGGTATCCCCATACTCAGGAGAAGCAGCTAAATGTATTTTGGGGTGCAATTCCACATAGGCCCATGGCCTGTGTGAGCAATATATCATTTAGTGACGACTTTTTGTAAATATTTTTTTTTTTTTTTTTTTTCTCATTTTTCAATCACTTGGGACAAAAAAAATAAATATTCAATGGGTTCAACATGCCTCCCAGCAATTTCCTTGGGGTGTCTACTTTCCAAAATGGGGTCATTTGGGGGGGTTTTGTACTGCCCTGCCATTTTAGCACCTCAAGAAATGACATAGGCAGTCATAAACTAAAAGCTGTGTAAATTCCAGAAAATGTACCCTAGTTTGTAGACGCTATAACTTTTGCGCAAACCAATAAATATACGCTTATTGACATTTTTTTTACCAAAGACATGTGGCCGAATACATTTTGGCCTAAATGTATGACTAAAATTTAGTTTATTGGATTTTTTTTATAACAAAAAGTAGAAAATATCATTTTTTTTCAAAATTTTCGGTCTTTTTCCGTTTATAGCGCAAAAAATAAAAACCGCAGAGGTGATCAAATACCATCAAAAGAAAGCTCTATTTGTGGGAAGAAAAGGACGCAAATTTCGTTTGGGTACAGCATTGCATGACCGCGCAATTAGCAGTTAAAGCGACGCAGTGCCAAATTGGAAAAAGACCTCTGGTCCTTAGGCAGCATAATGGTCCGGGGCTCAAGTGGTTAAGACAACCTTGCAACACTTTTCTATTGGGACCTAAGATGTACGATCGTATTTCATCCCTTTATTCTAACCCTACAGCACAAATAAGAATTCATGGGATGCTGAGTGACCCTTTTGTCCTACATAACGGTTCCAGACAGGGTTGTCCCCTGTCCCCCCTCCTCTTTACCATCACTTTAGAACCTTTCCTAGCTACAATCAGAAATAATGTTAATATTCAAGGCATACAAGTAGGCAAAAACTCCCACAAATATGCAGCTTATACTGATGACATACTATTTTTTATTCAACAACCACGCATCTCAATACCTAACTTAATGTCAGCATTTTCCACCTTTCAATCAATCTCCAACTTCAAAATAAACTTATCTAAATCCGAAATTTTAAACATGAATTTCTCCCAGTCCGAGGTGATCTCTTTGAAGCCCCTTTTTCCCTTCAAATGGGAACCAAAATGCAGTGATACCTTGGTATTTATCTCACTTCTAATCCCCACTCTCTTTTTCGGCATAATTACATCCCTTTGTTAAACAGGATTAAGGATGATGGTCTAGCCTATCACACACCTGGTTAGGGAAAATAAATATCATTAAAATGAATATTCTACCCAGCATCCTATTTATCTTTCAAATGCTCCCACTGAGTGTTCCTGTAGGGTTCTTTACTATTTTGCAAACCATGATCTCCCGCTTCATTTGGAGGAACAGTCATCCCAGGATATCTAGAGAGCTACTGTTTCACTCCAAGTGCTCTGGAGGACTGGCACTTCCTAATTTTAAAGCATATTATCAAGCGGTGGTTTTGTCCAGACTAGCTGACTGGAAATATGCTTTTACTTCAAAATTGTGGGTTCACCTTGAATATTTTTTGAGTAGTGTAGATCTCTCGATAGTCCCCTGGATACCCCGTTCTTGCAGGAATCTTGCTCGAACTACCTCAGCACTCACCATATCCTCATTGGATATATGGGATGCACTACATAGAAAATTTTAATGGGTGTATGACTCTCCTTTAATGCCTCTCCTCAATCATTAATATTTTTTACCAGGATTATTAGACGCCAGTTTTAAATCATGGGGACCAGAAGAGCCCCTCCTATTACACCATGTTCTTCATGGCAACGTACTTAAACCATTACATGCGATCCCTGATTCTAAACCCATCACGTTTCTTGATAAATGGGGATACCACCAACTACAACGCTTCCTAAGTCCCCTCCCTCACCCGCTTAGAGGTCTACAAGATTTAAATAGAATAGAAGACATATTCCATCTAAAAGACCCCCCTCTACATGTTATTTCTCTATTCTATAAAGCCCTAATTGCTCTCCAAAATCCAGCCTCTCCACCTTTCCTGGCTAAATGTGAAATAGATCTGGGTTCCCCCCTCACAGACAACCGTAAGGATAAGGTCCTACAATTAGCTCACACCTCTTCCAAAATGGCAGAGGTCAACTATAAATTACTCACCAGGTGGCACTACACCCCAGCTAGACTACACCAAATGTTCCCCACCAGTTCCCCATTATGCTGGAGGAACTGTGGGAACAAAGCCACTCATGCACATGTCTGGTGGTCTTGCCCATTTATTCGTCCCTTTTGGGCTGCCATTTGCAATCTGATCCTTCAAATTTCGGATGTCGATCTACCCTTTGATCCATGGACTATCCTTTTCCATGCAATTAAAGCCCCCATAGGTCCATACCGCCAAAGCTTTAATTCCTACCTTTTGGGGCCAACCTTCAATTCCGACTATAAAAGTCTGGCTACAAAAGGTAGATGAAGTTCATCTCATGGAAAATATTACCCACAACATTAAAGGCACTTCTAAGAAACATTCGTTAACTTGGGCCCCTTGGATTAAATTTTAGTCCACCCCCTCTTATAAGGACATTATAATGCAAACCCCATAAGTCTATCAACTACGATTTGCCATCTAAATTCCAATAACTCGTTATCCTTCGACATTTTGACATGCATACCAACAACCCCCCCCCATCCCCCCATCTTATTCCATTCCAAATCCACTATCCTTCTTCCTTAACCTATTTTCTTTTCTACCATCTATTTTTCCTAATTCATTCTTCCCTATTCTCTCTATCTCACCCTTCTCTTCAAATTAAAGCAATGTTCTCTCCTACTTGTGTTTCGATTCAAATGCTTGCATAGAAAGAAGCCTTTGTTTACTTAGTCATTACATTCGCTTATACATCCCCTTTTGTTGGATAATTATTGGATTACTGGCTTCCTGACATTCACTGTAAATTTGTGAGCATTGAAACTTATGCTGTTTTCTTACCAAGAATGTATTTTGTTTGTGATATAAGTATACCTTTTCTCTGTCTTTCTTTAATAAAAATTTATTATACAAAAAAAACCTGTAACCAGATAACCTGTGGAGATTTTTAAGTACCAAAGTTTGGCGCCATTCCACGAGTGTGCCCAATTTTAAAGCATGACATGTTAGGTATCTATTTACTTGGCTTAACATTACCTTTCTACTGTTTTTTTTTTAATTCATTAAACTGTTTGTTTTTTTTAAGTGTTTGAAAAATCACTGCGCAAATACCGAGTGGCATGAAAAGTTGCAACTGCCATTTTATTCCCTAGGGTCTCTGCTAAAAAAACATATATAATGTTTGCGGGTTCTGAGTAATTTTCTAGAACTAAAATGATGATTTTTACATGTAAGAGCGAAGTACTAGAAATGGCCCGGATGGGAAGTGGTTAAGCTTTGATAGTATTTGACTGGACTTCTACTTTAAGTTTTTCCAGTTTCCTCTTCAGCTTCTCTATTGATAAAGACAAAGGTGGCAGTTTCTGTCCTTATTTAGTTCTTTCCTAAAACAGAATATACTATATGCAAGTTGGTGATAAATAAAAATGCTATAAACAAGGCAATCACCACAGGAGGCCAGGATACCACTTTGGCTTTGCTGCCCACTTCAGATCTGGAAATATCAAACTGTAAAAAAACTCTCTTTGAGCTCTGACAAAGAGGATACAGCCCTTGAAAAGCATAAGCTTTGCCCCTGTGTATTAACACATCTACAGCGTTGGGACAGGACTGGATTGTGTTACATGCATTCTATCCTGTACTTTTGTGAGTACGTTGGAATTTGTTTTATTTATAAATAAAAGGTCTGAAGGTAATAGTCCCTTGGGGCACCTTCTCCAGAAGAGTAATTGATTTTTACATCACATAATTCGTTCACAACACTCAAATGCTGGGCTTTTCCCACATAACTCTGCATAAGGTAAATAAGAAAAATCTGTCAGGAAAAAATGCATTAAATATAGTTTTTCCTGGCTTCCACCTGCAATGTCTATGGATAGATAAAGTCATCCTCCTTCAGTCAAGATCCTGGGGAATCTCACAAGAACACACTTTTGGGCTACTTATAATTTTCTGGGAAATCTACAGAAGGATGATAACACAGACGAACAGGACGATAACATCCCTGCCCAAGTTTATTAATTTGTTTTCATGTTTTTAAAAAAAAATATTATTCTTTTTTTGCAGCATTGGTTACTGGGAGCAAAGTATATAAGCAGACATTGCTTTTACTGCAGCGTCCACTTTACCAAGACTGCCGAGTGTCTGAACTGTGACAGAGTACTTCCCTTTAGCCTTGTTTTATAGCTTTCCAGTATAATGGAGTGGACGATCAGGAGCAAGACTGTGTATGAAGTAAGACACCTCTTATACACCTTGCATTTTAGGAGGCTAACATTATACATCTTTATTTATAATAAAAGGCAGTTGTGCACTGTTGACGTAGCTTCTTGGTTCTCTTGCTTAGTTGCCTCAAGGCTATAAGACTGTACATCCTTCTGTTTGAAAGAAGGATACTAATTTACACCTATTAACACAATGATTGCACCAAAGCTCCTAAGTGAATTCCCTTCTATTGTATGAATCATAATTATTTAAATGTATTCAGCTTTGTAATGCATTTAGTATGTATCATATTGCCTCTCTGTACGTGTTTATTGCTGTGGCATTGAAAAATTTACACATTTTATTTCATTATTTATAATTATGATGGTATATGGATAAATTGAGCCTGAAATTTAAAGCGGAACTTCACCTTAAAACAGAAGTTCTGTTTTTCCTCCTCCTTCCCCCTCTTCTTCCTGTATTGCAGAGTTTTTTTTCTCTTCAGGGAGTTGGTACCTATTTTTGCCAGGTACCTGTTACCACTTTGGCTCATATCAAACATAAGTTCACCCCCTATCTGCCTGCAACCTTCAGGGACACATCAGAGGTCCCAAAAGGTTGCAGGGGCCTTGAGAAAGCACAGTGCTACTCCCACACCTGCAGTGGAAAACCGGCTGTGAAGCACCAAGAAGCCACAGCCAGCTTCTTACATTTAAGATAGTGACACAGAGGACCCGAAGACCAGTAAAGAACCAGCATGGTGAGGACAGTGTTGGTTCCCTGAACACATGTTTATTAAAAGTAAGCTACAGTATTTGTTTCTGCTGACTATTTTTTTTTTTTTTTTTTTCTAGAGTAAAGTTCCTTTTTAATGTTTTACAGGTTTTTGAGAGAGATCTGAAGAGCTATGAAACGGAAATCTACAGTACAATTCTTACAACATGTAAGTGTGTCTTTGTTTCTTTAGAATTTATCTATAATGCTGAGACTAAGGTGCTCAGCAGGTAATACAGACCAAATTGGATCTCAAAATTACAGATACTGTAGAAATAACACTTTATTCTTTTGTATAATTGCACAAAGGCTGTCACTTACAGTGTCACATATGCCATTCATAGACAGCCATGGCTGCAGTTGTTTTCCCTCTCCTTGCAGAGAGGGAGAGCAGAAGAAAGCCCTGCCCACCACCTGGGAAAGCAAAGGGAGCAGTGATGCTGTTGCTGTGCAGCCTGGGAATGGACCAAGACTGCTGAAAGGAGCAAGGAATTATGGGAGGTGTAGTCCCCAGAGAGACTGTACATGGTGTACCTGGTGTTACAGAGTCTTTTTTTAACTTTCAAAAGATTTTTGTTTGGTATAAAAAAAGGTTTACAAAATAAAATAAAATACAAAAAACAGATTATGCTCTATCTATAGAAAACATAGTTAGTATCTATACAGTACTTTAGGTGTGGCAAGTGTTAATTATAATGTATAACAAATATAACAAATAGAAGCCTGCAAGTGTAATTAATATCCTTGGTTAAGGTAGCTTGTGAACACAATTGCCCTATTTACCCCTATGTGGTCTATCTGTAATTAGGGCGTATAGGGATGGATAACAAGTTAGCATATTATTGATAAGTAGGAAGCAAATAAACTGTATACATGAAGCAATTGGTTTACTTTAAAATTCACAGTAGAGAGGAAAGAGTTTAAAGTTAATTAAGAGTGTTGGTAAAGTTCCTTCAATAATTTAGAGGCTTTAGGGTGGACAATCCATTTGAGCCGGTATCTCCTAAAATGATTTATGTTATAATCTTTTCTTGCTAACATTAACTCATAGTGTGCTTTTATCATTCAGTCTTGTAATAAAAGCAAGATTAGGGGCTTTGATTGATTTCCACAATTTGGTTATTGTAAGTCTTGCGGCTATGAGGGTATTAGCCACTATTGTTTTGTGTTGTGGTGGGAAGATTAATAGATAGATAGATTAATATTTAGAAGGGCCAAAGCTGTAGAAAGTTTGAATAGGTTACCTGTAAGAGAGGGAATGAATGCCGATACAGAATTCCAAAACCTATAGGGATTCTTACAGCTCCATACCGTATGATGCAGTGTACCTATTTGATTATTACATCACCAACATAATAGGGATGAAGAGGGGAAATATGTTGACAATTTATAAAGGGTTAGGTACCATCTGTTCAATATCTTTTGGGAGTTATCCCAATGTTCAATACAGGATGAAGCTTAATTACTAATGATCATGGCTTTATACCAACAATCTTCTGAAAGGGTTTGGGACAGATCTTTTTCCCACTTTAACATATTAAGGTTTTTCTCAAACTTGGGGTATTAAGAGAGTGTCTTGTAAAAGAAAGCAATACCTTTAGTTAATAAATCTTTGTTAGTAGTAAGATATTTCCAAATTTGAGTAGGAATGCACCATTCTTCATTTGGTCTAAATTCGTTCAAGTGATTATATTTATGAAATCTATTATATAACATGTCCTTATCTATTGAATAAAGATTAGCATAGAAGTTATATCCTTGGTCAATTCTTTTATTCGTTGATAGTCGAGCCTTACAGTAGTCTAATGCCGCGTACACACGAGCGGACTTTACGGCAGACTTTGCCCGGCGGACGGGATTTCATTGGACAATTCAATCGTGTGTGAGCTCCAGTGGACTTTGTTTTCTCAAAAGTTGGATGGACTTAGATTTGAAACATGTTTCAAATCTATCCGACGGACTCGAGCCCTGTCGAAAAGTCCACTCGTCTGTATGCTACAGTAGTTCGACGGACAAAAAGCCACGCTAGGGCAGCTATTGGCTACTGGCTATGAACTTCCTTATTTTAGTCCGGTCGTACGTCATCACGTACGAATTCGACAGACTTTGGTTGATTGTGTGTAGGCAAGTCCGTTCATTCAGAAAGTCCATTGAAAAGTCCGCCGGGCAAAGTCTGCCGTAAAGTCCACTCGTGTGTACGCGGCATAAGGCTCTCAGTGGAATAGGTATATTGTGTGTTTCACCTAAAAGGTGGAAATTTGAAGATATAAATTGCCATGTTAACAATGTAGCTTTAATAGATAAAAGTTTGGGTATAATTATCTTAGGAAACATTGCATAGGCTATTGTTTAGGTAAACAAATCATTACCTTTAGTATATTATGGCTATATCAATGGATAGCCATAGTTTATCATCAGTGGATATGACTTCAATGCTTCAATTGGTCTAGCAGTGTGGCATAATAGTATTTTTGAATGTCAGGTAGGTTCATACCTCCTTTATAATGAGGGGATATCAGTATTGAGAATGCTACTCTGGGTTTTTTACCATTCCATATGAGATTCCTTAATTTAGTGTTTACTTGCTTGACAAATCTCAAGAGTATTGAGATAGGTAAGAATCAGAACACAAAAAATTATTTTGTGTAGCGTTTGCATCTTAAATGCTGCAATTTTCCCTATCCATGATAGTTGCGCTTTTTGAAAGTTTTGGACGTTTTTTGTGATTTGGTCTAGGAGACTAGGTTAATTAGCTTTGTATAATTTGTTTGTGGGAAATGTGAGATTAATCCCCAGATAGGAAATGACCCGGTGAGTCCCAGTTGTAATTCGAGTTCTCTCTAATGCCGCGTACACGGTCAAATTTTCTGCCAACAAATGTTCGATGGGAGCCTCTTGACGGAAATTCCGACCGTGTGTAGGCTCCATCGGACACTTTCCATTGGAATTTCTGACAAACAAAATTTGAGATCCGGATCTCAAATTTTCCGACAACAAAATCAGTTCTCTTAAATTCTGATCGTGTGTACACAATTACGACACACAAAGTTCCACGCATGCTCTAAATCAATTAGGACACGGAAGCGCTCGGTCTGGTAAAACTAGTGTTCGTAATGGAGATAGCACGTTCGTCACGCTGCAAATTTTTTAATCTTCTAAATGCAGCGCATTCTCTTTTTCTTTATAATGCTAGAATAATGAAGTTGTTTTGCTGCTGATATTCACACAGAGTTCTGAAAAAATTATTTCTTTATTATTTCTCCTGAGCTCCTGAATATTTTATTTTTTGGTTTTCGTCAGATCTCCATAATAATGTATTTAATTTTTGTTTATAGTGTTTTTTTTTATCAAGATCTCCTTGTTTTTTTTTTTCTAGTGCTCTCCATAATATTGTTTTTCGTTTTGTGTGTCAAGTTACCACACCACCATTATTATCTTGTATTTTGTTAACCTCAAGGAGGTTGGTTGGTGTTGGTGTCCTTTGTTAATTTGACATTGTATTTTGGAAATGTACCTGTATACTCACAAACAAACTGTCCTTTATGAAGTAAAACACATAGGCAAGTATTTGTGAATACAAAATATCCTTTTATTATGGGTCATAAGAAAATAAAGAGGAAGGCAACGCTGGAGAAACTGGTGAAATTGGCAAAGCCTTTGTACCCCAGGGCACACATCAACTATTTTACAGCCAAAATTGGTAGCATGAGGAGTCCATATAATAGTGAGCACAATTCGGTCCTGGACTACAAGAGTTCAGGAACAGCAGCAGATGACATATATATCCCCAAGATGTGGTCATACAACAGCCTGCGTCTTTTGTCACACCAGACTGAACCCAAGCCATCACACTCTTGTCTTCTTTCCATTCTTCCTTCCAGGCTGTGTTTTTGGAGTTGTGGCAGGGGGTGGAGGAGGAGGAGGATGGTCTAACTTACACAGGTTGGTTTTGGTTGTGAGTTGGCCCCTCAACCCCTTATTTAGGGACAGATACATAATTTCCTCATAGATGAGGCATTGGCCCTCCTCCATTTCCTGCATTTTGCATGCAGCCATGGAGGCAAAGGCCTCTTCATTAAATAAAGCTCTTCAATATGATGCTTGAGGTGAATACCTTGGACGAGGGATACATGTAGAGAGACATAATAGCCTCATGATTGAATCCTGAGAAGCCAAATCTATCCAAGGTTTCTGAGATGTAACCCCAGTGAACTCTGTCAAATGTCTACTCTTCTTTGAGTGTTCTCTGCATGATTGATCAAGTTAATCATTCTTCTCCTGCTGTCAGGTGCTAGGCGTCCTTTGACGAAGCCAACCTGATCTGGGTCAATCATATAGGGTGTGAATTCTATTAAACGATTAGCTACAATTTTGGCGTATATTTTTAGGTCGGAATTAAGGAAGGAGATTGGTCTATAGTTTGTAAGGGAAGGGGGCTCTTTACTGGGTTTCGGGATAGTAATGATTACTGCTTCTAGCATTTCCTTGGGAAATTTCTTACTAATTAGTGCATCATTATACATTTTGGTTAAGTATGGCGCTAATATAATATTAAATGTTATGTAATATTCACTAGATAAGCCATCATTTCCTGGGGCTTTATATAGTGGGAGGGAGTGAATTACTTTCTGGGTTTCTTCTACTGTAATAGATTGAGTCTATTGAGTAAGTCAGGGGTAAATTTTGGGTAAGTTTTCCTTGTCTAGGAGCTCACCTATGTCTTTTAAAGTGGTTTGTATGGTATTTTTGACCTCTTTTAAATTATACAGACAAGCATAATATTCCAAAAAAGCATCTGCGATTTCTTGTGGGTTATACAATATTTTCCTGGATTTATAATGGGTTAGTTTGTGAATCTTGTGTTTGTTCTGACATTTTTGGAGTATGGTGGCTAGCATTTTGCCTGCTCTATTGCTTTGGGAATAAAATTTAATTTTTAGTTTTTTGAGGTATTTATCATGGTTAGATATCAAAATAGCTCTTAGTTCATTTATTTTGTTGCTGAGTTGCTGTAGCAGACTAGCATTATGGGGGATTTGTTGTGTTCTTTTTCTAGGTTGGATATGTCAGTCAAAAGACCATTGATCATTTTTATTTTTTTATTTTTTCCCTAGAGGCCATTTGGATTAGTAATCCTCTGGCGCAGGCTTTATGAGTACACCATAAATTTGTAGAGAAAGTAGAATTGTTATCATTCAGTTAAAAAAATTCAGTAAGTCTACCCTTCATTGCAGACACGTATCTCTCTGGGAGAAGAGAAATGTGTTGTTCTTCCAGAGGTTGGAATTTGTGCAATGTTGTCCTGTCACTATCTCCATAGTGATAGGAGCATGGTCAGACCATCTGATGTTACGGATCTGAACATCTGGGATTTTTTGCAAGAGGAATCTGTATGCAATGAAATCAATTCTTGAATACATTTTGTGTACATTAGAAATCATTGTCAACAGTTTGCAGAATTCACCTCTGTAACATCTCTAAAATTTGCCCCTTTTTAACAAATGAAACCACCAAGCTCCTTATTCACTCCCTCGTTATCTCTCGCCTTGACTATTGCAACTCCCTTCTCATTGGCCTGCCTCTCCATTGGCTATCCCCTCTGCAGTCTATCATGAATGCTGCTGCCAGACTTATACACCTTACCAACAGCTCAGTGTCTGCCAACCCTCTCCTTCAATCCCTACACTGGCTCCCAATCACCCAGTGAATTAAATTCAAAATACTAAACACAACATACAAAGCCATTCACAACTCTGCCCCAGGCTACATCACCAATCTTGCCTCCAAATATCACCCAAATCATCCTCTCCACTCTTCCCAAGACCTCCAGCTCTCAAGCTTTCTTGTCTCCTCCTCCCATGCTTGTCTCCAGGATTTCTCCAGAGCCTCTCCCATCCTCTGGAACTCGCTACCTCAACCTGTCCGGCTATCCCCTACTCTTGCTACCTTCAGGCGATCCCTGAAAACTCATCTCTTCAGGAAAGCCTATCACATCTCCAACTAATCTTTTACCACTTCCATCAGCTCATTCCCCACAGTTACAACCTTTTGTACCACCTGCCCTACCCTATTAGATTGTAAGCTCTTCTGAGCAGGGCCCTCTTAATCCTTTTGTATTTTATTGTATTATAACTGTATTATCTCCCTTTTTATATTGTAAAGCGCTAAGTAAACAGTTGGCGCTATATAAATCCTGTATTATAATAATAATAATGTAAAGCCCATTTCAGTAAACATGTCCATGGGTCATATAAGTCTTCTTGGGAGAAATGATTGTTTAGGTCTAATCTGACAGTATGGTCCTTTTTTGTAGTGTCCAAAACAGGATCCATTGAGGCATTGAAATCCCCACAAATGATTATGTGTCCTTTCTGTATTTTCCGTAGTGTCTTCAAAAATGTTTTACTGAACTTGTTAGGTTGCCTATTTGGTAGCGTAAATGTTAGCGATTGTGTAAGGGATATTGTCAATTGTGGCGACCATAATGATGTATCTTCCTTGAACATCTAGAAGTATGTCCAGGAGTTGGAAAGAGACAGAGTTCTTTACTGCTATAACAACTCCTTTTTTGGGACTGTTAGAACAGAATACATGGGGAAATTTGTGGTGCAAAAATTTTGTAGGTTTGTCAATAGCAAAATGTGATTCTAGTACGCATATTATGTCACTTTTAAATTTAAGTGCATCAGTCCAAAGGGCTTTCCTCCTGTGTGGGCTGTTCAGCCCTTTCGCATTCAGCAATAGCAGTTTAAGTTGTGACATATTCTAAGAAGGTAATGATGGGTAACAGCTTCATGATGGTAAAGAAAAAACATGGTCCTTCAATGATACTTCCTGAAGTGTAGAGGCTTCCATATGAGGAAGATAAATCCTCTTTATGATGATTTAATTATATATATTGATGATGATGATGAGAGCATGTTGAACAAAAGGAGATATAAAAAAAAAGTAATAATAATCCCCCAGAGCCTCTGTTACCGGCGCTTCTTTAGTGAGGGGGCATGGAGTGTTCTCGAGCCCACATGCCGAAGTGATGTTCTACAAACAGTATTGCTGAAAAGGGATTGCTCCCTCTGCACAATCAACCATATTTCTTACCAGTGACCAGCTCACTATATTATCCATATATTCTGATCCTTACGGTCTGCATGTGCTGTGAGACTTTTGTGTTTCAAGCCATTATTGAATTGCTTCTATCTAAGGACTATTTTAAGACTTTATATTCCCCTGTGGTCACATCAAGACAAGGAAACCCTTTACGTATGAGAGCCCCCAGTTGAAAATTGGTAGCAGTTTATCGGCTAACTCAATCACTTATGCAGGATTGGTGTATTACAGCCTGAGTCCACTACAATCATTGCCTTTAAACTCCTGAAGAAGCTCGTATTAGAGCGAAACATGTCGAGCGGCAGATTGTCATGGAATCATTTAAGTAGTTTCATCCTGTTACACCTTTCAATGTGAATGTTTTGGTTGATTTATACTTATGTTCAAGCTTTTTTACGATGTTGTCTCATCTCTCTGGGGCACAGATATTTTAATTCATGATTTAATAAAAATATAGATTTTATATATTATGATTGTATAGATTTATTGAACTGTGATCATACTGTTTATTTAAAAAGCACCTTAAAAGTCCCTGGGGAAAATCCCCCCTGCCCCACTTTTGGCAAATTAGCCTTTACTGCCATTCCCCTTTTACTTACCTGAACCCAATCGTTCCATCAACGGGGATGAGCACAGCAGCTCCAGATGCTTTATTGGGTCTTCATTGGATAGATTGATAGCAGTGCAGCCATTGGCGAACCTTTATAACCTCTTTATGGACAAAAACATTTATTTAATGTCAGTATCTATAATGGGTTGTTCTAATGTGGTAAATGCATTTAGCTTGTCAGCATAGGGGCTTTTGGGAGAAAACATAACAGATTCATTAGCTGATCAGCTTGCATGCTCCTCAGACAGTGAAAGCCTTCTCCTTTGTTTCACAGGGCTGTTGATATCAGATGAGGCAGAGTCACTGATGTGTTTGAGTGGATCGGTGGGGCTGCATACTCCACAGCCCCTCTAATGCTGGTCTGTGTGCTCAGGGATGCTTTTAGTAGCTTGTAGCCACTACAGGGAGACTCGGTGTCATGGGGCTCTGTTATTCTGCAGCCATTCACCTCTTCTGCCGGCCATGACCCCCCCCCCCCCCCCGGGTTACAGAGTCTTTTGAAACAACAATTCCCAGGATTACCAGAGCTTTGCATAGGAGGAAAAAGAACTATTCCTCCAGGTAGTAGTTGGGAGGACATCGCAAAGCACACACTATGCAGAAGGATGCTGACAGGATAATTTGCTGCAGTGTCAAGGACACAAAGAGGCAGAGCTGCTGATCTTCTGGTCTGTGAAAATGCTGAGTGCACGTGCTTAGTGTCATATCCAGAGGTTGTCTTTGATAAATAGACGTATGAGTGCTGCCAGCAATGCTGCAGAGGTTGAAGGGGTGGGGGGGCAGCCTGTCAGTGCTCAGACCATACGTCGCACACTGCATCAAATTGGTCTGCATGGCTGTCATCCCAGAAGGAAGCCTCTTCTAAAGATGATGGACAAGAAAGCCACAGTTTGCTGAAGACAAGCAGACTATGGACATGGATTACTGGAACCATGTCCTGTGGTCTGATAAGACCAAGATAAACTTATTTGGTTCAGATGGTGTCAAGCATGTGCGGCAGCAACCAGGTGAGGAGTAGGGATGAGCCGAACACCCCCCTGTTCGGTTCGCACCAGAACATGCGAACAGGAAAAAAGTTCGTTCGAACACGCGAACACCGTTAAAGTCTATGGGACACGAACATGAATAATCAAAAGTGCTAATTTTAAAGGCTTATAGGCAAGTTATTGTCATAAAAAGTGTTTGGGGACCTGGGTCCTGCCCCAGGGGACATGGATCAATGCAAAAAAAAGTTTTTAAAACGGCCGTTTTTTCAGGAGCAGTGATTTTAATAATGCTTAAAGTCAAACACTAAAAGTGTAATATTCCTTTAAATTTCGTACCTGGGGGGTGTCTATAGTATGTCTGTAAAGGAGCGCATGTTTCCCGTGTTTAGAACAGTCTGACAGCAAAATGACATTTCGAAGGAAAAAACCCATTTAAAACTACTCGCGGCTGTTGCATTGCCGACAATACACAGCCAAAATTAAAAAAAATGATGTGGGGTTCCCCCTAAATTCCATACCAGACCCTTCAGGTCTGGTATGGATTTTAAGGGGAACCCCGCGCCAAAAAAAAAAAAATGGCGTGGGGTCCCCCCGAAGATGCATACCAGACCCTTATCCGAGCACGCAACCTGGCAGGCTGCAGGAAAAGAGGGGGGGACGAGAGTGCGCCCCCCCTCCTGAACCGTACCAGGCCACATGCCCTCAACATTGGGAGGGTGCTTTGGGGTAGCCCCCCAAAACACCTTGTCCCCATGTTGATGAGGACAAGGGCCTCATCCCCACAACCCTGGCCGGTGGTTGTGGGGGTCTGCGGGCGGGGGGCTTATCGGAATCTGGAAGCCCCCTTTAACAAGGGGACCCCCAGATCCCGCCCCCCCGTGTGAAATGGTAAGGGGATACTTACCCCTACCATTTCACCAAAAAACTGTCAAAAATGTTAAAAATAACAAGAGACAGTTTTTGACAATTCCTTTATTTAAATGCTTCTTTTTTTCTATCTTCCTTCATCTTCTTCTGGCTCTTCTGGTTCTTCCTCCGGCGTTCTCGTCCAGCATCTCCTCCGCGGCGTCTTCTATCTTCTTCTCCTCGGTTCGCTCCGCACCCATGGCATGGGGGGAGGCTCCCGCTCTTCTCTTCTTCTTTTCTTCTCTTCTTCTCTTCTTCATTTTCTTCTCCGGGCCGCTCCGCACCCATGCTGGCATGGAGGGAGGCTCCCGCTGTGTGGCGGCGTCTCCTTTTCTGACGGTTCTTAAATAACAGGGGGCGGGGCCACCCGGAGACCCCGCCCCCCTCTGATGCACGGTGACTGAATGCCACAGGGAAGTCCCGTCATGTCCCGTGCGTCAGAGGGGGGCGGGGTCACCGCGTGGACCCCCCCATTATTTAAGAACCGTCACACGAGGAGACGCCGTCACACAGCGGGAGCCTCCCTCCATGCCAGCATGGGTGCGGAGCGGCCGGAGAAGAAAATGAAGAAGAGAAGAAGAGAAGAAAAGAAAAAGAGAAGAGCGGGAGCCTCCCCCCATGCCATGGGTGCGGAGCGGCCCGAGGAGAAGAAGATAGAAGACGCCGCGGAGGAGATGCTGGACGAGAACGCCGGAGGAAGAACCAGAAGAGCCAGAAGAACCAGAAGAAGAAGATGAAGGAAGATAGAAGAAAGAAGAAGCATTTAAATAAAGGAATTGTCAAAAACTGTCTCTTGTCATTTTTAACATTTTTGACAGTTTTTTAGTGAAATGGTAAGGGTAAGTACCCCCATACCATTTCACACAGGGGGGGCCGGGATCTGGGGGTCCCCTTTTTAAAGGGGGCTTCCAGATTCCAATAAGCCCCCCGCCCGCAGACCCCCACAACCACTAGTCAGGGTTGTGGGGATGAGGCCCTTGTCCTCATCAACATAGGGACAAGGTGTTTTGGGGGGCTACCCCAAAGCACCCTCCCAATGTTGAGGGCATCACGTCATTTTTTTTTAAATTTTGGCCGGGGTTCCCCTTAATATCCATACCAGACCTGAAGGGCCTTTTTAATATTTTACCCTCCAGCCATGGAGTGTCAGGCTAGGTTCACATGTATGCTGGTTGAAGTTGATAGTGCCTTTTGTGTTTTTGAACATGATGCGTTTTGCTTTTTGTTTTGCTAATGTTGAGTATGACAGTTTTGTTCATGTAGTGTGACTTTGATGTGACTTTGATGTGACGTTACACTCTCTGGCACCCAAGTAGCATCCAAGTTGCATCAAAGTAGTGCAGGAACCTTTATGTGTCCAAAGTCACATGTTGGGGTTAGGGTTAAGGGCAAGGGTTAAAGGCAATGGTTAGGGTTAAATGTTAGGGTTTTGGCCAAGAGCCAGAGTTAGGGTTATGGTTAAGGGTTAGGGTTAGCATTAAGGGTTTGAGTTAAGGGCTAGGTTTAGGGTTAAGATCTAGGGTTAGGGTTAAGGGCTAGGGTTAGAGATAGGGTTAGATTTAGGGTTAGCAGTAATTGTTAGGGTTAGAGGTGATTGTTAGGGTTATAGTGCTGACCTTAACGATTACCACTAACCTTAATGATTACTGCTAACCCAAACTATAACCCTAACCCTAACATTTAACCCTAACCCTTAACCTAGCCTTAGCCCTTAACCATAACCCTTAACCCTAGCCCTTGACCCTAACCCTAACCATAGCCCTTAACCCTAATTCTATACTTTCCTATTAGCAAACAAAACCACAACACTTGCCTTTTTGGTGCAGTACCATTTAAGTCTGTTATACACAAAACGCAATCTGCTGCGGGAAAAAAGTCCCAGACCCTATTCCAAAAAGCTGAAAAATGCATAGATGTGAATGTTTCCTATAGGAACCCATGTTGAATGGACTGTAGTGCATTTCTGCAAAATACGTAAAAAACGTATAGGTGTATACCTAGCCTCAAAGGGTGTGGCATTGCCATGAAGATCATCCAGAGTCAGGCGACTCAAACAACAATGGCTCCTTGGGGGGTAAGCACTACAAATATAACTATTAACAGATGCACTATATTCTCAGGAATCAGAGGGACACAATATGCTAAAAATATTTAGTGGAGTGCAACCAATATTTCTGTTTCAAAACAAATGTGGAGCAATTAAGAAAACTACCACATTTACAGTATTATTAGGGTGGCATTTTTATATGCAAGGCAAGACCACAGTGATGTAGATCAGGAAGAGACACTGCAGAAATTGCTTTCAATTTTAAAATTGCTAGGCTATTGACAACGGTTAGAAGGTAGATCACTGAAATTAGTGTATGTTACTTAAATCTCTAATATTTTCAAAAAGAGCAGCCAGTCAGCTACACAGAGGCTGCTTTGAGTTAAAATGCACAATTGTAATCTCTGCCTGGAGACATAGTTATTCAACATGGTTGTGTCCATAATGAATTTAATATAAGAATGTAATATATATCCAGACAATGACAAGCTCAGCAAAAAACATGTTATTTTATCTAATTAGTGAAACGCTGCATGGGCAAGCTTCTTTTGTATGTGACAGATTATTTAAATACATCAAAGAGCAATCTGTAAATCATGATGAAACACAACCAATTAAAATTTAAATTTTAGTAATATGTCTCCAGATGCTGGACTATGGACATCAACAGTCCTCTTTGCACTGTTTTAGCAATGAATCAGCACAATAGTGGTCCAGTCCAGCCAGCAGACAGCCTCCCAGCTATACGGTTCCACTACAACTATAGTTTATATGTTCATCTATGTTGTTTTTCCAGCAATATTGTGTCAGCAGCTATCATTTACTGAGTTATCTTTAAATATATACCTAGTACAGCTGATTGATATATAGTATTATATGGTCCCTCCAGTGCTCTAGATGTGTTATGTGAAACTAATATGTAAATGATGTATGAGCAGATTGACAAAACAGTTAAAAATTCACTATATTAGATACCATTACACATCTATCCTATGGATGGTAGCAGATGAAAGATACAAACTGAAAAACATGTCAAACCTTGACAGGTATGTAAACTCTCACCTTGTAAAACAGCCCATTTTGTGTAAAATAGAAATGAAAGGCAAAACATTTATGTACAGATATAAAAACAATAAATGTTTTCCTTTTTTATAAGTGATTACATTGCCTTTGTGCTAAACTCAGGGAGGAGAAACAGCAGCACACCGATCTTCCCAGTGGGGGGGGGGGGGGGCATATCGGGACATGTCTGATAATCGAAGGAGAGCAGGCACAGCCAGAAAACCAGCCACAATGTGTTCTCATGCTTAGTGTGGTCAGTTTTGAATAAGAAAGCAGAGAGACTGGCAGCAACACCAGGGATTTCACGCAAAGGATGCACTACAAAGAGAACAGGATACTTTCTCGTACATGTACATTGTATAGCAGTCACATAGCAAAAATATGAAATGCTGGGTTTACATATTCTTTAACTGCACTAACAAGCAGGAGAAGAAAAATACTGGAGGCACTGAAAGGGTTTTCTGTAAAACGTCCTGCTAGACCTGGAACTGGCAAATATGAATATAAAATATAAAATATATAAAAAATCATACAAAATATGATTAAAGTTGAGGTGAGGACAATATGGGTTCTAGTGATCAATGTCTTTGCTTTGATTGTAGAGCAAACACTGAAAAATTATATGCAAAAACAAAACTTTCAGATTTCAAGGCTGGGTTCACACTGATGCTGGATGCAGATCGCAGCAGGGGTCCGATGCGTCCCTGTTCTACATTTCAGGGACGAATCAGGGCTGAATTTTTTATTTTATTTTTGTCTGTCAAAAAGATTTTTATTATTGTAGAAATACTAAGACAGAAAGTATACAAGGAACTCAAAGGCAAAGGTCACATCTTGTACAGATGTTAAAGAGGTAACAAAATGGAACTGTCAAGCAAACAACTACAGAGTTAGGTACACTTGCTCTCACCGACAAGAGACAGTAGAAGGCTAGAAAATAGAGGAGGCCCCCCGGGAGCCACCCCTAATGGGAGCAAACAGTGCCCTGGGGGGGCTCCCTCCTAGAGACTAGAGGAGTGAGTCTGTAACATTTAATAAGATAAACTTAAAGAAGAGGAGCCTGCATTACTTAGTATGTTAATTTAGGCTACAGATATCTAGACAAGATGAACTCTAATGAAGAGTTGATGGAAAGAAGGGAAAGGAGGAGAGGTAAGAGACAGGGAAACCAATCACCTAGGAGAGGTTGAGGAGGATTGGGGAGCCTGGGTAATCAGAGGAAAGGGGATCCCGAAATGCTGGGCCCAAGGTTCCCAAATAGCTTCAAATTTGGAGGTAGCGTCTATTAGTATGCTAGATCATTTTTCATGGATCATAATCCATGAGATTTTATGGATGGCGGCTCCGAGGGAGACCCTGGGTTGCTTCCATGCTTTAGCAATGGTTATTTTTGTACCAGTAAGAATAAAGAGAATACATTTACGGGTGGGTTTATGAGTATTTGGTAAGTTGTCGTTCAAGAGGGTGATGGCTGGGGTTCTAGGTAGAAGACAATTAGTAATTTTGTAGATCAATTTAAATATCTCTTTCCAAAATTTTCTGATTCACGGGCATTCCCACCATATGTGGGACATGGTACCCCGAAGGTGGCACTCTCGGAAGCATAGCGGATTTGCCATTGGGAAGATGGCTGTGAGCTTAGATGGAGTTAAATACCATCTTGATGTTACCTTGAGGTTAGCCTCAATCAGGGAAATGTTTAATAAGCCGGCATAAGATCTGGAGTGGACCTTCTGCCACTTTTTAAGGTTCCATTTTAACTGAAGGTCATCCTCCCAGGCTGTCATATAAGAAGATTTCTCAGTCGGGTTGGCCAGAGACTGGTAGGTTAAAGAGATTCCACCTCTTAGATCCCCAGTTGACCACGCCATCGTTCATAAGCTGTAATGGGGCGTACACACGGTCGGACTTTTCGTCTACAAAAGTCCAACGGACGCCGACGGACTAAAGCTGGCTGGTAATCCGATCGTGTGTGGGCTTCCCCGGACTTTCAGCGGACTTTTTCAGCCTCAAATCCGACGGACTTTTGATTTGAAACATGCTTCAAATCTTTACGTCGTAACTACGACGGACCCCGAAATCCGCTCGTCTGTGTGCTAGTCCGACGGACAAAAACCCACGCTAGGGCAGCTATTGGCTACTGGCTATCAACTTCCTTATTTTAGTCCGGTGTACGTCATCACGTACGAATCCGTCGGACTTTTGTGTGGTTGTGTGTAGGCAAGTCTGTTCATTAGAAAGTCTGCCGCAAGTCCGCTGCAAGTCCGCCGAAAGTCCGCCGGAAGTCTGTCGGACAGGCTGTCGGACTTTTGTAGATGAAAAGTCCGACCGTGTGTACGGGGCATAAGAGAGGGAGGATTTGTTTTGTTGGTCCAAATTTTATTAAAAAAATGGGTAATGTGTCTGTGTCTGAATTTTTCCCAGTTCGGTATTTCAAGAGTGCTCACACAGTAACTTAAGGAAAGAGGCCCCCTGGAATTTAAGAAATGACCAATACGGTACAATCCCTTATCCAACCACCATCTAAATGACCTCATGTCCAATCCTGGGGGGAAGTCAGGGTTGTGGAAAATGTGCGCCAGTGGATGGTAGTCCGAGGTCAGGGAGGTAGAGGTTCTCAACTTGTCCCATAAGGCAAGGGCCTGCGATAGGATGGGAGATAAAATGGGCAGACAATCTTTGGGGGGAACCCAGAGGAGGAGGTCCAAAGTGAAGGATTGAACTGCCTGTCTTTATAGTTGGATCCAGTCTGTTTTTTCAAGTTTAAAATAAACTGTAGACAATTGTGCCAGTCTAGCTGATTGAAAATACCATAGTAGGTTGGGTAAACCAAATCCTCCTTTAAGTTTAGGCTGGATTGGGTGTTTTCTGGGGAATCCTGCTGCCCGAGCCACCCCAGACAAATTGGATTATTTTGCTTTGGAAGGATCTTAAGTGATCCTTCTTGACAAAAATAGGGAGGGCTCAAAACAAGTAAAGCAGTCTAGGGAGGAGCTTCATCTTAATTGAATTAACTTTGCCTAGCCAGGATAGTTTCCCTCTATACCAGTTTTTCAAGTCTGATTCAAGATTCTTGTACATAGGGGGAAAGTTGGCTGAGTATAAGTTTTCTATTATATCTGTGAGGGTTATTCCCAAATATCTGATTGGTGAGTTACTCCAAGCAAAATCAAACAAGTTTTTTAGAGGAGAAACCTCTTCTGGGGGGAGTGATATATTAAGGGCTTGAGATTTAGAATGGTTAACTTAAAGGCCAGAGATCTCAGAGAAATCTTTTAGTACTTTGCATAGGTTAGGGAGAGAAGTTAGGGTGGATGTGAAGAACAAGAGGATGTCATCCGCAAAAAAGGCACATTTGTGGGTCTGAAGACCACATGAAACCCCTTGTATAGCTGGGTTGTGTCGAATAGCCACCGCTGAGAATTGCAATTGCAAAAATCAGGGGAGAGAGAGGGCATCCTTGTCTAGTTCCTCTGGAAATAGTTATAGGAGCTGAGTAGTGGCCCTGGATATGGATCATCAATTTTGGGGAGGAATATAGAGCATGAAGTATGCCAATGAATTGTTGGCCAAAACCCCAGTGTTCAATTAGTGAGAAAATATATGGCCACTCAACGGAATTGAATGCTTTGTGTAAGTCTAGGAAGAGTATTATTCCTTTCTGTTTAGGGCCCTTATTCCAGTTAGATTGAAGAATGGAGATTACGTCTATGGCCCTTCTAGTTTGATCTGGGCCCTGTCTGCCTGCGTTGAAGCCCACTTGGTCCTTATGGAAGCTAAATGGTTGGCTAAAATCTTATATAGGCTGTGTTTAATGTAGCGTCTAAGGGGTTGCCTTTAGTTTTGTAGTTGAAGAATTTGGCCATGAATGGGGCTAAGGTTTCTGCAAAGGCCTTGTAATATGGGACCAAGAGGCCATCTGGGCCTTGAGCGGACCCCTTTTTTAGGTCCTTAATGACTTCCAGAATCTCCTTGACCGTAAAGGGAGCTTCTAGCAATTTTCTATGTGTAGGGGAAAGGTGTGGCAAGGGGAGTTCCTTCATGAAATCAGAGAACCCTGGTCCAATGTTGCTGGATTTTGAGCTGTAAATCTTGGAGTAGAACTCATGGAATGCCTCAAGTATCCTGTTTGGGTTGGCAGTGGGGGAGGGGGAGGGGGGCATTGGACTCTGATTTTGGGCATGGTGTGAGATCTGAATCGGGGAGAAAGCTTGGAAGTTAACATAGAGCCTATATGGTCTTTCTGGGCGTAGAACTTCGCTCCACTCCAGTGAATCTGTTTTTTTGCTTTGGCCATAAGGGCCAAATTAAGCTCTAGTCTAGCCTTATCTAAACAAGATAAGGACTCCTTTGTTGGGTGTTATGCTCTTTTTTCCTGATTGAAAATGCCTGCTCTAGGTTGGCAACGGTGGAAACCCAGATCCAATTTGCACTAGTGTGAACCCAGCCTAAAGTAAAATGGTAGGGTATAGTAATCAGTAGGCACAATCAGTAGGCACTATTAACTCCAGCTGTGCTATCACTTAAATAGTTCATTTGGGCCAAGTTAACATATAAACTATTCCCTTCACTAAGATATGCAGCTGCTATCAGTGCGATATAAACAGTTAAGAGCATCATCTAAATAGCATCATCTAAATACAGAATACAGCGCTGTGTTCTGGCAGTGGTACAGGGACTTCCCATCCTGTTCCCGTAACAAAATCAAGTCAGGCTGAGTGCTGCCAAGCCATTTACAGGGAGTCTTGTATTGTACAGGGAGTCTTATTTAAATTTTTTAAGAAAAACAGTTTTTTTTTAAATTTTTGGTCTTTTTTTGTTTGTTTAGCAAATAATAATAAAAAACCCAGTGGTGAGTAAATACCACCAAAATAAATGCTACCTCTGATTGGCTGAGGTAGAGATTGTGATGTAACTCACCTACTTCTCCACCTTAGCTAATTAGAGGAAGCCTTCTATATCTTCCTTATTTGGAATATTCCCTTGTCCCCCCTCCTGTATAGATATACAGAGCTGATTAGTATATTTCTAGCTAGACCCCCCTGTGTTTCTTACATTTTCTGAGTTACTGTAGTTTTCAGTTAGTTGCAGAAACATAAGAAAGCCATTATCTTTTTACACTTCAAAGGTATGGAAAAAAAACTATTTTCAGAATTTCAATTGTCCAAAGTAAAATTGCTTTGGATTCAACTTTTGTGTCTTAGAATTAAACTGCCCATGAATGGTACCAAGTCAGTAGGTGAACATACTGCCTGTGTGCAGACTGATTCTTATGAGTAAGAAAATATTTCTAAAGCCTTTAACATTTTTCCATCTATAGGGCTTTCCTGTAGTTCAGGGAACACACAGTCTGAGTAAGCACACTGCTGCAATATGGACTTTGAGATCTACTCGCAAATTAACTGCTCATCTGTACAGAACAATCATCTCAGTAGGAAAGAAAAATTCCACCAACATCTGACCTCCTGACCTCCTGACCCCTTCACTGTGCATTACATACTACTTAATTCTGTGTTACTTACTCCTGACCTCTGCACAGTGCATTACACACAACTAACCACTGCACTCTGCGTTACTTACCTCAGACCTCTGTACTCTTTTTTTTAATTTAAATATTCTTTATTAGATTTTCCTTGTTACAAAAGAAAATAGAAAACTTATAATTTTCACAACAGCTTATGGAGATTATCCAGACAAATCAAGTTATATAAAAATACTTTACACTCTAAACCTCCTATACCCCCCCCCACCCCCAGCCCACTCCCCCCCACCCTCCCCTATCACTAAGCTATATAAAAAGGTTGCATGAACGTCCTCTTGTACTAACATCACTTCAGCTATTAAACCTTAATTCGCTGGTTCTCCTTTGCCTCTGTACTATACTGACGGGCAATCCGATTCCTTAGGCACAATTCAGGTTGAGTCCAAATCAGGGGACTATACCTGACCACTGTAGCCAAGAACTCCAAATTTTTGTAAATTTATCATAACTACTTCTCCTGATATAGACTGTTTTTTCTGTCCATACTAGCTTATCCACTGTCCTAAGCCAGTCTTCTATGGTTGAGGGCGTAATGGATAGCCAGGATTGTGCTATTAGTTTCCTGGCTTGGTAAAGGCACCTTCCTATAGCGATTTTCTTATTATTGCACTCCACACTTTCCCCAAGCAGGCCAAGGATACATACCCTGGCCTCCTGTTTCAACTTGGTTTTAAACCTAATTTCTATAATCCTAATTATCTCTGACCAGTACCTCGCCAGCCTTGGGCACCTCCATACCATGTGTATTAGGTCGCCAGTATCCAGGCATCTAGGACATTTATCATCCAGTCTGCGGCCAAACCTAAATAATCTCTTAGGGGTATAATAGGCCCTATGTATCAGAAAAAGGTGTGACACCTGTTGCGATGGGGAGACCGACACCAATGGGCTAGCCTTCAAAATTCCCTTACACTGACTGTCCGTAATCTCCCCCACCTCCCCTGTCCACCTTTCCCTGATATCCAGAGTCGTTTGCAGATCAAGCAATCTTACAGAAATTTGTCCCCTTATTATTGCTATCAGACCCTTAGTGGAATTTGCTCTAATAATTTTGTTTAGGAGAGGTACATTGCACCATTCTAATGGGCAGTTACTAAATTGAATGTTAAGTGCGTGCCTGATCTGCAAATAAGTGTAAAAAGTATTATTTGGAATCCCATATTCACGCCTTAGCTCAATGAAAGGTTCATCTTGATCAAAATAACTCTACCTGCCAGGGATAACAGGAGTTGGCACCAAATAGCACTTTTCCTTCTAAATTTTTCCAATAGAGGGACTAGATTATTTCCTATATATTGTGCCGGGTCAGTTGAAATGACTATCCCCAAATAGCGCTTCTTCTCCACCACCCTCAATCTCGGCATACCTCCCCTTTGACTATTACGTGTTGAGTCTAGTGGGAGCAATGTTGATTTTTCCCAATTCACCACCAGGCCAGATGACCTCCCAAATCTTTCCACTAATTGTATTGCCTTTTCAAAGGATGGTCCCGTGTCCCCAAGAAAAATCAGCACATCATCAGCATAGAGTGCCACTTTTTCTGACCCATTCCTCTCTCCAAATCCTTGTATTCCAGGCGAGTGTCTTATTACCTCTGCTAATGGCTCCATTGCTAGCGCGAATAACAAGGGCGAAAGTCGCCCGCCCGACCTCTTTACTCTGCATTACTACTGACTGCTGTACTTTGCTTTATGAACCACCAACCTCTGCACTTTGTGTTATTTACTCTTGACCTCTGTACTGTGCCCTACATTCGTCTGACCTCTGCACTCTGCATGACTCCTACGTTTTTAAGCTCTGACCTCTGTGTTACTTAACCCTGACCCCTGCATTCTGCATTACTTACTACTGATCCTTGCACTATGTGTTACGTTATACTGACCTCTACATTACTTACTCCTTACTTACCCCTGCACTCTGTATTATGTACAAGTGACCTTTGCTTTACTTACTACTGATCCCTGCACTCTGCATTACTTACTCTTGATCCTGCACTATGGGTTTGATTTACTAAATGCAAATAGTCTGTGCACTGCAAGTGCACCCACAAGTGCACTGCATGTGCAGTTGCTCTAGATATGAGGGTAACATGCAAGGAAAATAAACTGTCCCTGATTTTAAGGGACTGTCCCTGATTTTGATTTTTGATTTGGAACACACTCCCTCTGTGCCTTTTTCCTTCTCATTTGTCCCTAATTTTGGTCAAAAGTGTCTCCCAGTGCTTAATCGTTCATCTAATTTAAAATTACTGCATTTGGATATTTCAACAGCCAGTATAAAGGAATAGTAGTGGTAGAAAAAAAAGCACTTGTGGGTTTAACTAATCTTTTTTTTTTGTATAATTCTCCTGTAGCCTCTCTGGTGGTATGATTATGTCATATTTTTGAATCTCAAAGCGGTACATTGTTTTGCATAGAAATTTGGCATTTATAATGCCCCGTACACACGGTCGGACATTGATCGGACATTCCGACAACAAAATCCTAGGATTTTTTCCAACGGATGTTGGCTCAAACTTGTCTTGCATACACACGGTCACACAAAGTTGTCGAAAAATCCGATCATTCTGAATGCAGTGACGTAAAACACGTACGCCGGGACTATAAACAGGGCAGTAGCCAATAGCTTTCCTCTCTTTATTTATTCTGAGCATGCGTGGCACTTTGTGCGTCGGATTTGTGTACACACGATCGGAAATTCCAACAACGGATTTTGTCGTCGGAATGGAGCCTACACACGGTCGGAATTTCCGACAACAAGGTCCTATCACACATTTTCCGTCGGAAAATCCGACCGTGTGTACGGGGCATTATAGACATCCCGGGTATGATAAAGTTTGAAACCTGAAATCATAAATTATAATATAATAAATAACTATAAATAATTATAAAAAATAATAATATAATAATATTAAAATTTATTTCCCCATGAATCACTATCGCTCAATTCTGAAAGCGTTCTAATTTACTATTGATGTTTTCTAGCTGGTCTAAAACCACTTTTGATGTAAAGGGACACTTTTTGGTTGCCATGGACAATCTCAAGTTTCCAGGCAGAAAGAACAGTATATATAAAATAAAACTGCATGCAGCGCACTGGACAAAGAACTAGGGAAAAAAAGGGAGGTGAAATGATTTGATACAGTAATGTAATCTGTAAGATTACAGTGTACTGTTCGTGTTATGTATTTTTTTAATTTGCCACTGAGCTCCGCCCCGTGCGCCGCGACGCTCACAAGGAACGGAGCCCGGCACATAGAGCTTCGGGTGGATGATCCGATGGGGGAACATCGCAGGATCCTGGTGACAGGGTGAGCTACCTGGACCAGGATTCTGCAATGCAATCCCAAGTGTGGCTCGGGGGAACCGCCAATGATACTGAAATTTAACCTTGAGCCACACTTGGGATTACTGCCAGCAGGGTTAAGGGGGGGTGGTAGGGGGTGTCCTATGCCTACATACTTTTGCTAATGTACCCTGTCCCCATCTCAAAAAGTTGGGAGGTATGCACTTGTAGTGCACAACTTATTTGCCTTTAGTAAATCAACCTCCCCATGTTATATACAGTACTAGTGACCCCTGCATCCTGTGTTACATACTATTGACTCCTGAACTTTGCGTTACTTTTTGATGACTCTTGAAATCTTCAAACTTCCCTTATTTTTTAAATGGCATTACTAGGTTGTCTTCTTCTTCAAAAAAAAAAGAGTGTTGCAAAAAATGTGCCCACCTCCTTCTGCAGGAAATCATGAAAGAAACAGCCCTAGCTAATTTTCCAGTCCATCAGCAGCCACAAGAGGTGTTGCAGTACTCAGCAAAAAGATCAGGGTCAAATTATGTTTTTTAATTTTTTCAACAAGATGAAGGGTGGGCCAGCTGGGGACAGAACAGAACTCATGAATGAATGAAGTGTGCCCATTGTACTGCATTCAGAGCACACTCACTGTACAGTAAGGGAACACTGGTTCACGTTTGCCAAAGCTATTTTAGCTGGATCCCTAGTAGGTTCCTTGTATCTTTGGTAGGGTTGCCACCTGTCCAGGATTCACCTGGACAATCCAGGTTTTGAATTCGTGTGTTCGGGTTTCAGGCAGATTAAAACCCAGGCACATTATTCAGAAGGGGCTTTGGCTCCCCAAGTAACCAAGATAGTCACACACAAATCTGTTGCTATCCGGGAGCTGCGGGTGCATGTCTGAGAGCAGGCACTGCATCACTGAGGGGGGGCAGGATGATGATGTCAGCAAGAGCAAATTGGCCACACCTACTGTTAGCTGCAGCACGCTATGTGCACCAAACTACTACTCTCCTTGGGGCACCCAAAGGTGTCCCAGGCCACTAAAGTGTGGTAACCCTAATCCCTAGCCTTTTGCCTATTATTAACGTAGATCTGCATTACTGTCACAATCACAGAGAAAGTGTTTTTTTATAGGATGGTCTGAGGAGGGGAGGTTGGAGACATAGAAAATTAAGGAGGGGCAACTTCCACAAATGTATCTGCATTATCTTTGGTATAATGTGTAGTCTGTACAGTGCATGTGCCTGTTTGCTTCATTTAGCTAAGATTACCTAGTTCATTGTCTTTGTTAAATTAAATTAACAGTTTGTATGCATCATTTTAGTTCGCAAACCATGCCCCTTAACTTTTTTTTTAACAGCACCCCCAGACAGGCTAGATACAACTCTGCTATGCAGGAACTTGATCTGTTGATCAGATTGTTAGTCCCTCATTCTCAGGCTGTGCTAACATACCTAAAACTGTCCATACTCTTAAACCAGAGAAGGGCTTAAACGCTTTCACTGCTAGAGTTGTTTTTGCACATATTTTTCAAAAATCATTTTAGGCCTGAAGATTACATAAAACCCCCAAAACATTATATATTTTCTGAAAGCAGACATCCTAAAGAATAAAATAGTGGTAGTTCCATTTTTTATTTCACATGATATTACTGCAAAAGGACATGTTTCAGTAAAAAAATACACTAAAGTTAATATTAGGGCATACAAGCGCAATAAATTACCCAATTTTTAAGTAAAATATAAATCACAAGGTTGCACCAAGTAAATGTATACCCAACATGTTAAACCATAAATTTGCATGCGTGAAATGGTGACAGACTTTAGTACCGTATTTTCCATAGGTGATGCTTTAAAAGCCCGCTATAGGTCATCAGTCTAGTTAGGAGGAAGTCTGGTGCCACAATTATTGCTCTTACTTCAGCGTAAGTGGCGATATGTAACATGTGTATCGCAATCAACGTTTTCAATCCTCCCCCGACGCATGCATTTACATTTGTATGTGCGTATATGTAGAGGTGGGAGGATTTTATGTGTTTAAGTGTAATATAAATTTTTTACAATTTAAAAAAGAAAAAAATTCTTACTTAATTTTTTTCCAAAAAGTCCCAAAAAGTGTGATGAATTTTGGATGACAGGCTCTCTTTAAGGAGCAGCCACTGGGAGTGGAAAACCCTCCGCTGTCAGGTCTGTACGACAAAAGGGTTAATCCTGCATGTGAGAAATCAGAGAAAACTTATGCCAACCCTGTAGAATTTGTCTTATTCAAAATTGCCTCAGCCCTGGTTCACATTGGTGCGTTTTGACATGCGATTTGACATGTCAAATCGCATTTCAAATCAGCGGCAATTGCCGGCAATGGCACCATCCTAATGGGTGCGATGCTGCATTTGCAGCATCGCTCGATTTCAAAAAGTCGTTTCTGTACTACTTTTTGCGATTTCGGGGTGCGATTTCCATTGACATCTGTGCAGAAACCTGCACAGATCTCTGTGAAATCGCAGCCGAAATTGAGACTGACACACGGGAGTGAAATTGTGTGAGTTCAGCTGAACTCACACGGCTTCATTCCCTCAGCTCAGTGTGAACCTGGGCTTAAAGAGGAAGTAAACTTCCTCTGCTGACATTTACCTATAGGTAAGCCTATAATAAGGCTCACCTATAGGTAGTGTAAATATCTCATAAACGTGTACCATTTAGGAGATATTTACATTACATGCAGCCAGTGACATCACTGGTGCATGCTCTCTGATGGAGCAGCCACGGGTGAACAACGGCTCCCGCGTGCATGCGTGAGAGTGATGTAATCGCGGCTCTGGCTACTCACAGCACCGGGGCCTGCGAACCCAGAAGTAACTCCCGGAAAGATGTCAGCTGTCTCATCGGTGTGCGGGCGCTGCTGGAAGGCTTCGTTCTGAGATAAGTATTTCATAATGAGCTAGTATGCGATGCATACTAGCACATTATGCCTTTGTCTTACAGGTTGTTGTTTTTTTCATTTTCTTTTTCTTTTTTGAGTTTACAACATCTTTAACGTAGAACTAAAGGCAACATTTTTTCTTTGGTGATGATGTTACACCAAGTAAATTGATGTATAACATGTCATGCTTTAAAAATTGTGCACGCTCATGGAATGGCAACAAACTACAATACTTAAAAATCTCCATAGGCAATGCTTTAAACATTTTTACAGGGCACCAGTTTAGAGTTACATAGGAGGTTTAGCAATAGAATTATAGCTCTTGCTATAATGTTCCTGACGATACCACATGTGTGGTGTGAACACCATTTACATATGCGTGCGCAAGCAACTTATACGTTTGCTTCTGCATGCGAGCAAGGAGGAATGGAACACTTTATCATTTTTTATTATTATTTATTATTTTTTTATTATTATTTTCACACTGTCCTTTGATTTTTTTTTTATTCCTACCACAAGAAATGTAAGCATCCCTTGATATAAATAAGGAATATCCTGTGTTAGAAATAAGAAATGACAGATCCTCTTTATGGAGACATCTGCGGTCTATAAGACCCCAGATCACTTCTCTACCCTGGAAAGCATGAGATACAAAACATTATCTCATTCTTTCCAAAAAGGTTTACATCTGCCCTAACTGGAAGTGGAATGCCGTTGCTTCCGGTCTTCTAGGACATATATTGTATGTTTGGGGTCATTGTCCTCCTGCAAAATAAATTTGGGGCCAATCACATGCCCCTCTGATGGCATGGCATGATGAATAAGTATCTGCCTGTATTTCTCATAATTGAGTACACCATTGATCCTGACTGAATCTCAACTCAATTTGCAGAATTCCATCCCCAAACTTGCAAGGAACCTCCACCACGCTTTACTGTGACATTGGTGAAACCAGTCAGGGACCAGCACTGCTGGAGCTGAGTGACTCCCCTAGCTGCCAGGGGAATAACTCCTCCAGAGAGGATGGGAGTAAAGCAAAGGGAAAGGAAAGACAGAGTCTGGTGGTAGGGGACTCGATTCTTAGGACAGAGAGGGCAATCTGTCACAAAGAACTGAAGCGCCGAACTGTATGTTGTCTACCAAGCGCTCGGGTTTGGCACATCACGGATCTGGTGAACACATTACTCTGAGGGGTAGGGGAAGACCCGGCTGTCATGGTGCACGTTGGCACCAATGACAAAGTCAGAGGTAGATGGAGTGCCCTAAAAAACGATTTTAGGGGCTTAGGAGCTAAACTGAGGAAAAGGACCTCCAAAGGTAGTATTCTCAGAAATACTACCAGTACCTCGAGCCACACCAGAAAAGCTGATGGAGATTAGGGAAGTAAACAAGCAGCTGAGGAGATGGTGTAGTAAGGAGGGGTTTGGGTTCCTGCAGAACTGGGCAGACTTCACAGTCGGTCACCATAAGGGATGAGCCGAACACCCCCCGGTTCGGTTCATACCAAAACCTGCAAACGGACCAAAAGTTTGCGCGAACTTTAGAACCCCATTAATGTCTATGGGACTCGAACGTTCAAAATCAAAAGTGCTAATTTTAAAGGCTAATATGCATGGTATTGTCCTAAAAAGGGTTTGGGGACCCGGGTCCTGCCCAGGGGACATGTATCAATGCAAAAAAAAGTTTTAAAAACTTTTTTTTTTCGGGAGCGGTGATTTTAATGAAGCTTAAAGTGAAAAAAAAGTGAAATATTCCTTTAAATATCGTATCTGGGGGGTGTCTATAGTATGCCTATAGTGGCGCATGTTTCCTGTGCTTAGAACAGTCCCTGCACAAAATGACATTTGTAAAGGAATAAGTCATTTAAAACTGCTTGCAGCTTTAATGTAATGTTGGATCCCAGCAATATGGATGAAAATCAGTGAGACAAACGGCATGGGTACCCCCCACCCCCCCAGTCCATTACCAGGCCCTTTGGGTTTTGTATGGATATTAAGGGGAACCCCCTATATACTCTGAACAGCAGTATACAGGCGGTGCAAACAAGACAGGGACCGTAGGTTTGTTGTTAAGTAGAATTTGTTTGTAATTTTGAACTGGTACATTTTTAAAGTGTAGCTCCAGACAAAAAAAATATTTTTAAGCTTTTTGGAAAACATAGGGAAGGGTTATCACCCCTGTAACATTTGTTTTGATGTCTCTGCACCTCTTCAGAAGATTTCACCTCACTTTCTGTCCCAATGACAAATGTTTTTTGAAAATTTGGGGTTTTTAGTGAAACAAGGATTGGTGATAAAGCATGTTTTTCCCATATTAACTCTTACAGGAGGGAATTTCCCTTCCTAGGGGTAGATTTCATCTCACTTCTTGTTGTCTCATTCTGTTTGCAAGTAGGAGTCGTTTGTAAGCTGGATGTTTGAAAGTAGGGGCCTGCCCTATATACTCTGCAGAAATTGGGGCCTTAGGTGTTGGTGTTGCCACAACACTGTAAGCCCTCACAGTTACTTTTGGTGGGTGCTGGAAAGGGACCTGCTGTGAAATATTATATCAAGAATTCAGAAAAATTGGGCCTTTGGTGGTGGTGGTGTTGCCACAACACTGTAAGCCCTCACAGTTACTCTTGGTGGCCGCAGGACTGGACCCTGCTGTGAAATATTAGATCAAGAATTGTAATTACATGTCCCTGTTGAACAGGGGCAGAAAAATTGGGCCTTAGGCACTGGTGCCACAACACTGCAACCCCTCACAGATGCTACAGTTGGAGCGCAGGAATGAGGCCTGCTGCAAAGTAATGCATCAAAAATTGTAATTATACTTCCCTGTTAAACAGGGGCTGAAAATTTGGGCCTTGGGCACTGGTGCTGGTGCCACAACACTGCAACCCCTCACAGATACTCTAGCTGGAGCGCAGGAATGAGCCCTGCTGCAAAGTATTGCATCAAAAATTGTAATTACACGCCCCTGTTAACCAGGGGCAGAAAAATTGCCACAACACTGCAACCTCTCACAGATGCTATAGTTGGAGCGCAGGAATGAGCCCTGCTGCAAAGTATTGCATCAAAAATTGTAATTATACGCCCCTGTTAAACAGGGGCTGAAAAATTGGGCCTTGGGCACTGGTGCTGGTGCCAAAACACTGCAGCCCCTCACAGATACTCTGGTTGGAGCGCAGGAATGAGCCCTGCTGCAAAGTATTGCATCAAAAATTGTAATTACACGCCCCTGTTAAACAGGGGCAGAAAAATCGGGCCTTGGCCACTGGTGGCAGTGCCCAGAACCAAAAATATTCTTACAAGCTATCAGCATGAAAATTGGGGTGGAAGAGGATTGTGACTCAGCATAACAGGATAGTCACTCAGCATCAGCATAGGCAGTCTTGAAAGGATCTCACATTAAAAAAAAATCAATTGGTTACATCAGTATCAGGTGCTTGGTAGCTGGTGATCCAAAACTGATTCATTTTTATGAAGGTCAGTCGATCGATCGATTCGGTGGACAGACGCACCCTGTGATCGGTTACAAAGCCTCCAGCAGCACTGAATGTGCATTCCGTAAGAATGCTGGATGCGGGACAGGCCAGTAGTTCAATTGCATACTGTGCAAGCTCTGGCCAGTGATCCATCCTCAAGACCCAGTAACCCAGAGGATTTTCGGTGGGAAAGGTGTCCAAGTCTGATCTTGCCCCTAGGTAATCCTGCACCATGTGAATCAGACGCTGGCGATGGTTGCTGGAAACGATCAGGCCTTCGGGCTGCGGACTAAAAAATTGTCTGAACGCATCGGTCAGACGGCCACCTTCTCCATCGCTCCTTCTGTTACTGACCAAAGCCTCAGCAACACGTTGTCCAGGAGGACCAGGAAATTGTAACCTCCCAGGCTCTGGAAACGCGTTGCACAAATCTTTCTGCAAGGCCTCCCGAAGACGTTTCATCCTCTACTCCCTCTGCGACGGTAAGATAAGGTCTGCAACCTTACCCTTGTAAGGTGGATCAAGGAGGGTTGCCAGCCAGTAATCATCCCTCCCCTTGATACCAGGAATACGAGGATCCTTCCGCAGGCTTTGCAGGATCAGGGAGGCCATGCAGCGTAGGTTTGCTGAGGCATTCGGTCCAGAGTCCTCTGGGTCGCTAAGGACGACATGATCCGCAGCTACCTCCTCACAGCCACGTACAAGTCCATGGGTTTCTTCGGACTGTAAATGATCCCTTGAAGACTGCTGCAGATGCTGAGTGCCAGGCTCCACCTCCATGCTGACACAATCCTCCTCCTTCTCGTCCTCTTTCTGTGTTATCAGTGGGTACGCAGGAACACTGTCTGGTAAAAGGGGGCCTTGAGAGGTAAGGAAGTCCTCCTCTTCCTCCCTCTGTTCTGCCTCAAGTGCCCTGTCCATTATTCCACGCAGCGTGTGCTCCAAAAGGTGGACAAGAGGGACAGTGTCACTGATGCATGCACTGTCACTGCTGACCATCCTCGTGGCCTCCTCAAATGGTGACAGGACAGTGCATGCATCCCTGATCATCACTGGTGTTGGGAAAAATAAACAAGGTCCCCTGACCCTGTCCTGGTGCCATAGTTGCATAGGTACTCATGGATGGCCCTCTGCTGCATGTGCAGCCACTGCAGCATGGCCAACCTTGAGTTCCACCTGGTGGGCATGTCACAGATTAGGTGGTTCTTCGGCAGGTTAAATTCCTTTTGGAGGTCAGCCAGCCGAGCACTGGCATTATATGACCTGCGGAAATGCACACAGACTTTCCTGGCCTGCCTCAGGACATCCTGTAAGCTCGGGTACCTGCCCAAGAACCGCTGCACCACCAAGCTAAGGACGTGAGCCAAACAGGGCACATGGGTCAGTTGTCCCTGTCGGAGGGCGGAGAGGAGGTTGGTGCCATTGTCACAAACCACCATACCTGGCTTAAGCTGGTGTGGCGTCAACCACCTCTGAACCTGCCACTGCAGAGCTGACAGAATCTCTGCCCCAGTGTGGCTCCTGTCCCCCAAGCACACCAGCTCAAGAACCGCATGGCATCTTTTTGCCTGTGTGCTAGCATAGCCTTTGAACGCCTATGGAGCACCGCTGGTTCCGAGGACAAATCAGCACAGGAAGAGGCCATGGAGGAAGAAGAAGAGGAGGGGGTAGAGGAGAGGGGTTTGGCAGAATCACCACTTGTAGAATTTTGGAGGCGTGGTGGCGGAACAACCTCCAACACTACTGCACCCTGTCCTGCATCCTTCTCAGCTGCCAGAAGAGTCACCCAGTGCATGTGAAAGATAGGTAACGTCCCTGTCCATGCCTGCTGGACCATGAGTCAGCAGTAATATGCACCTTACCGCTGACCGCCCTGTCCAGCGAAGCCAAGACATTGCCTTTCACATGCCGGTAGAGAGCCAGATTCGCCTTCCATGAGAAAAAGTGGTGTTTGGGAACCTGCCACTGAGGAACCGCACATTCCACAAACTCACAGAAGGGGGCAGAGTCTACCAACTGAAAAGGCAACAGCTGAAGTGCTAGCAACTTAGCCAAACTAGCATTCAACCGCTGGGCATATGGATGGCTGGGAGCAAATTTCTTTCGGCGGTGCAGCAGCTGGGGCAGGGAAATTTGCCTGGTACAATCTGACGTCAGATTGTCCGCAAGTACTTGGCTGTGACACACCTAATTCTACACCTTCATTCCTCTCAGTGCAGGTTTCAGAGAGGACTGAAGGTATAGTGGGGTTGGAGATCGCAGCTGATGAGGAGCAAGGAGAGGTCCGCTTTGTTCTTTGGTGTGGGTCTTTTAGGTATGCTTGCCAACGAACTACCTGGCAGATCAACATATGTCTGGTCAAGCATGTGGTACCCAAGCGGGTGATGTTTTGGCCACGTGAGATATGCTTGAGACATATGTTGCAAATAGCAGCGGTGGGATCTGATGCACTCGTCTCAAAAAAGGCCCACACCAAAGAACTTTTGGAATAACACACAGAGACAGCAGCGCCCTGCACATGCGGAGCTCTGCGGTGTGATGCAGTCAGTGTACTGCCCTTAAGCTGGCCCCTGGAGGGCATCCTGCCCCGTTGGAGATGTGCCGCCTCCCCCTCCTCTCTCCTATCAGGCACCCACGTGGAGTCAGTGACCTCATCATCCCCTCCCTCCTCATCACTGGAGCAAACCTGGCAGTATGCTGCAGCTGGGGGGAACATGACTGCTAGATTGCTGTCCTTCTTGGGTACCCCCTCTCTCTGGGCTCATGTTACTGCCTTCTTCTAGCTTGGTACCATCATCAGAGCTTTCAAAACGCTGGGCATCCTCCTGGAGCATGTACCCAACACTGTGGTCAAACAGTTCGGGGGACTCCTCAGGAGGACATGGTGGGGCTAGGGAAGGAGTGACTGATGCCATTGAGCCGTGGGAAGAGGCCGCATTGGCAGCTGCTTTGCCAGACAAAGTACCCTGAGCCTGGGTGAGAGAGGATGAGGAAGATGAGGACGGCTTGGTCGTCCACTCTACCAAGTCTTCTGCATGTTGCGGCTCAACACGGCCAGCTGCCCAAAAAAAAGACAAGTGTGTCCCACGGCCACATGCTGATGAGAATGCACCATCTCCACGACCAGCACTGTTGCCTCTAGACACAGAGCCTGCTTGCCCTCTTTTATTGGCTTGTGACTGCCTGCCTCTCCTTGTTGGCCTTCAAGACATACTAATGGCCTGCAGTGAGATGTAGCTGCACAAAGCTGGGATGTATATATATACTGATACTGCAGCTAGCAGAATCAGCAGAATAGCCTGCCTGTAGTATTATTAGTATGAGAACACCAGCAATTGTCTAGCTTTAGGTGCACACTGTGCAGAGGACATAGTACACTAACTGCAAATACTGCAGCTGTCTGCCTGTGGTACTAATAGGATCAGAAGAACACTACCAATTTTCTTCAGGTAGCTTTAGGTGCACACTGTGCAGAAGACACAGTACACTAACTGTAAATACTGTAGCTGCCTGCCTGTGGTATTAATAGGATCAGAACAACAGCAATTGTCTTTAGGTAGCTTTAGGTGCACACTGTGCAGAGGATGCAGTACACTAACTGTAAATACTGCAGCTGCCTGCCTGTGGTATTAATAGGATCATAACAACAGCAATTGTCTTCAGGTAGCTTTAGGTGAACACTGTGAAGAGGACGCAGTACACTAACTGTAAATACTGCAGCTGCCTGCCTGTGGTACTAATAGGATCAGAAGAACACCACCAATTTTCTTCAGGTAGCTTTAGGTGCACACTGTGCAGAGGACACAGTACACTAACTGTAAATACTGTAACTGCCTGCCTGTGGTATTAATAGGATCAGAACAACAGAAATTGTCTTCAGGTAGCTTTAGGTGCACACTGTGCAGAGGACACAGTACATTAACTGTAAATACTGCAGCTGCCTGCCTGCCTGTGGTACTAATAGGATCAGAAGAACACCACCAATTTTCTTCAGGTAGCTTTAGGTGCACACTGTGCAGAGGACACAGTACACTAACTGTAAATAATGTAGCTGCTTGCCTGTGGTACTAATAGGATCAGAACAACAGCAATTATCTTGAGGTAGCTTTAGGTGCACACTGTGCAGAGGATGCACTACACTAACTGTAAATACTGCAGCTGCCTGCTGTGGTATTAATAGGATCAGAACAGCAGCAATTGTCTTCAGGAAGCTTTAGGTGCGCACTGTGCAGAGGATGCACTACACTAACTGTAAATAATGTAGCTGCTTGCCTGTGGTACTAATAGGATCAGAACAACAGCAATTATCTTTAGGTAGCTTTAGGTGCACACTGTGCAGAGGACACACTACACTAACTGTAAATACTGCAGCTGCCTGCCTGTGGTATTAATAGGATCAGAACAACAGCAATTGTCTTAAGGTAGCTTTAGGTGCACACTGTGCAAAGGACACACTACACTAACTGTAAATACTGCAGCTGCCTACGGTACTAAAAGGATCAGAAGAACACCACCAATTTTCTTCAGGTAGCTTTAGGTGCACACTGTGCAGAGCACGCAACACACTAACTGTAAATACTGCAGCTGCCTGCGGTACTAATAGGATCAGAAGAACACCACCAATTTTCTTCAGGTAGCTTTAGGTGCACACCGTGCAGAGGACGCACTACACTAACTGTAAATACTGAAGCTGCCTGCGGTACTAATAGGATCAGAAGAACACCACCAATTTTATTCAGGTAGCTTTAGGTGCACACTGTGCAGAGGACGCACTACACTAACTGTAAATACTGTAGCTAATAGGACTAATAGGATCATAAGAACACCAGCAATTTTCTTCAGGTAGCTGTAAATACTGTAAAAACACCTGCCTGCCTGTCAGTAGGAAGAGAATAACAGGAACTGATCTAGCTAAACTGAATACAGTGTATATATATATATATATATATATATATATATATATATATATATATATATATATATATATATATACACACACACCACCTAGGATGCATATATATATAGATATACACAGTAAACTGTAAGTGCAGCTAACTGACTTGCCTGCCTACTCTATCTAACTTAAATCAAATGACACTGTCTCTCTCTCTCTCTCTATCTCTCTCTCAACGCCGGAACACACTACACAGGGCCAACATGCAGGCGGCCTTATATAGTGTGGGGCGTGTACTAAACCCCCTTAGCCATAATTGGCCAAAGCCACCCTGGCTTTGGCCAATTATGGCTCTCTGTACAGACGGCGCTGTGATTGGCCAAGCATGCAGGTCATAGTGCATGCTTGGCCAATCATCAGCCAGCAATGCACTGCGATGCCGCAGTGAATTATGGGCCGTGACGCGCCACTCGAATTTTCGGCGAACAGCCCATATCGTTCGCAATTCGTCAAATGGTCGAACATGCGAAGTTCGAGTCGAACATGGGTTTGACTCGAACTCGAAGCTCATCCCTAGTCACCAGGTCTATAGAAGGGACGGACTGCACCTATATGAGGAGGGTGCAGATCTGCTGGGAGTGAAGATGGCTGACAAGTTAGAGGGGCTTTTAATCTAGGTGATGGGGGGGAGGGTCCAGAGGTAGAGATAGTCAGCGTGGAACATACAGTATCTCACAAAAGTGAGTACACCCCTCACATTTTTTTAAATATTTTATTATATCTTTTAATGTGACAACACTGAAGAAATGACACTTTGCTACAATGTAAAGTAGTGAGTGTACAACTTGTATAACAGTGTAAATTTGCTGTCCACTCAAAATAACAATGGACAGCCATTAATGTCTAAACCGCTGGCAACAAAAGTGAGTACACCCCTAAGTGAAAATTTCCACATTAGGGACAATTAGCCATTTTCTCTCCCCGGTGTCATGTGACTCATTAGTTTTACACGGTCTCAGGTGTGAATGTGGAGCAGGTGTGTTAAGCTTGGTGTTATTGCTCTCACTCTCTCAAACTGGTCACTGGAAGTACAACATGGCACCTCATGTTAAAGAATTCTCTGAGGATCTGAAAAAAAGAATTTTTGCTCTACATAAAGACGGCCTAGCCTATAAGAAGATTGCCAAGACCCTGAAACTGAGCTGCAGCACGATGGCAAAGACCATACAGCGGTTTAACAGGACAGGTTCCACTCAGAACAGGCCTCGCGCGGTCGACCAAAGACGTTGAGTGCACATGCTCAGCATCATATCCAGAGGTTGTCTTTGGGAAATAGACATATGAGTACTGCCAGCATTGCTGCAGAGGTTGAAGGGGTGGCGGGTCAGCATGTCAGTGCTCAGAATATATGCTGCATCAAATTGGTCTGCATGGCTGTAGTCCCAGAAGGAAGCCTCTTCTAAAGATGATGCACAAAAAGCCCACAAACAGTTTGCTAAGGACAAGCAGACTAAGGACATGGGTTACCGGAACCATGTTCTGTGGTCTGATGAGACCAAGATAAACGTATTTGGTTTAGATGCTGTCAAGCGTGTGTGGCGGCAACCAGGTGAGGAGTACAAAGACAAGTGTGTCTTGCCTACAGTCAAGCATGGTGATGGGAGTGTCATGGTCTGGGGCTGCATGAGTGCTGCGGGCACTGGAGTGCTACAGTTCATTGAGGGAACCATGAATGCCAACATGTACTGTGACATACTGAAGCAGAGCATGATCCCCTCCCTTCGGAGACTGGGCCGCAGGGCAGTATTCCAACATGAGAACAACCCCAATACACATCCAAGATGACCACTGCCTTGCTAAAGAAGCTGAGGTTAAAGGTGATGGACTGGCCAAGCATGTCTCCAGACTTAAACCCTATTAAGCATCTGTGGGGCATCCTCAAATGGAAGGTGGAGGAGCGCAAGGTCTCTAATATCCACCAGCTCCATGATTTCATCATCTAGGACTCCAGTGGCAACCTGTGAAGCTCTGGTGAACTCCATGCTTAAGAGGGTTACGGCAGTGCTGGAAAATAATGGTGGCCACACAGAATATGGGCACTTTGGGCCCAATTTGGACATTTTCACTTAGGGGTGTACTCACTTTTGTTGCCAGTGGTTTAGACATTAATGGCTGTGTGTTGAGTTATTTTGAGGGGACAGCAAATTTACACTGTTATACAAGCTGTACACTCACTACTTTACATTGTAGAAAAGTGTCATTTCTTCAGTGTTGTCACATTAAAAGATAGAATAAAATATAAACAAAAATGTGAGGGGTGTACTCACTTTTGTGAGATACTGTAGACTTGAAAAACTTAACATTAATAAGTCACCAGAGCCAGATGGCTTGCACCCAAGGGTCCTTAAGGAACTCAGTCAAGTAATTGCCAAACCATTGTTCCTAATTTTTACGAACAGTCTACTGTTTAGAATGGTATCAGCTGATTGGAGAAAAGCCAATGTAGCATAACATCTCCGCAGTATGTGGAAACTTTGCAAGAAGATCTGAACAAATTAATGGGGTGGGCAACTACATGGGAAATGAGGTTTAATGTGGAAAAATGTAAAATAATGCAATTAATTGGCAAAAATAGGAATGCAATCTACTCACTGGGGGGAAAACCTCTGGGGGAACCTAGGATAGAAAAGGACCTGGGGATATTAGTAAATGACAGGCTCAGCAATGGCATCCCATGCCAAGCTGCTGCAAGCAAAGTAAACAGAACATTGGCATGTATTAAAAAGGGGATTAACTCCAGAGATAAAACAATAATTCTCCCACTCTACTTAACCTTAAACTGTGTAGAGGGTTCTTAACTGTAATGCCTCGTACACACGATCGGACTTTCCAACAACAAAACCGTAGATTTTCGTTCAAAGATTGTTGGCTCCAACTTGTCTTGCATACACACGGTCACACAAATGTTGGCCAACAACATGTTGTATTTTGTCAGCTCCATTGTAGTGCTTACCCTAAACACACCCTAAAATGTGTCCAAATGTTATTGTTGACCTTAAATTCAGGCAGAGTGCAAGAGGCTTTTTTTGTGGGCCAAAACTCATTTGGAACCCTCCCTCCCCCAACCGCTAAGTCAACCAATACCAATACTCTATCTGCTGACTTTGCCAAACCCATACACACTATACCTACCTCTTTTGTGTTCATATTTATGGATGAATTCACCAAAGCATGTAATGCAAGTGCCTGCCTGAATACTTTCAAATGGTACTGTTTAAAGTTTTGTTCTCCTATTATCTTGATAGGTAATTGCAGAATGTAAAAATGTGCTTCAATTTGTACAGTGTGTATTCATATTTTTGGATTAAGACACTTCTTACCTGTCCAGTGAGCTGCCAATAGTGTAAGTAAGGAGGGGCTGGCCAAAGTAACACACATTATTTAAGCATTCAGCTCTCAATGAAGTGGAGAGGGTTACCTGTCCAAAACACACATCCCCTCCCCCATCCTCAAATTTTTACAATGGGCCATGAGAGGGGGTGAGCAATCTGATAAGTGGACCTTATACTTTTGTCTTTAAATATTAATTTCAATAAATGTTATACTTATGTTGGCCAAGAATGTTTGTGTCTAATCTGCTTGCAATGTTATGTGCAAAAGTACTATTTTTTTCTTCTTTGACTCCACAGTTTCCTTCTAACCCACAGGAATGGCAGACTGTGGCCTCCTAATTCCACCAGCAGTGGGACTTTCCCAACTGCATGGTGCGATAGATGGGAAGCACGTCCGGATCATCCAACCACCCAACTCGGGGTCATGCTACTTAAGTCATAAGGGGTACGGTAGTATTGTGTTGTTGGTGGTGGTGATGGCGAATTATGAGTTCTTATATCTGGACGTAGGGAAGAATGGCTATATGTCTGATGGAGGAGTGATCGCACAGACGGAATTTTACAGGCGTCTCCAGAATGGCAGCTTGGGGTTGCCACCTCCAGCAGATAACATGGCGGGCCTCTAGTTTGTTTTTGTGGCAGATGAAGCCTTTGTGCTGGGGGACCATCTGATGAGGCCTTTCTCCATGAGGACCCTGACCCCGGAGCAGAGGGTTTTTAATTACCGGCTGGCCCGTGCCAGAAGAGTGGTCGAGAATGCCTTTGGTATAATGGCCAGATGGTTCTGGCTTTTCCAAACGGCCATCAACATGGCCGAATACAAACTCAACCACATAATTTTAAGCTGCTGCATTCTTCAAAATTTCCTGCGGAAAAATGCAGCCAACTATCTGGCCTCAGTTGCGACTGAGGCTGACTTTTCACCGGCACAAACAATGACGGCACTTGAAAGTGGCCGTGCTGGCTTTCTCCCCCAAAGCACCCGCAAAGTACGGCAAAGCTATGTGGAGTACTTTGTGGGTAGGGGGGCGATTGATTTACCAGAAAATCTGGAAGCTGTTTAAAATTTTTTTTTGGAAAAACTAAACTCATGTTTCATTTGATTTACTGCTTGTGTTTCTTATCTGTCTCCTAGCTTCTCCAATGGCCTTTTATTTTTGGCCATTTTCTTCAATAGTGCAAACGTAACTGATACATGAAGTGACAATCTCTTCTTCAGCTATTATGTTGTGCTGTGAGTCTACTACACACTAGGGATGGGCTGTTCGCAAGTTCGCCAAACAGCGAACAATTTGGGGTGTTCGCGGCAAATTCGAATGCCACGGAACACCCTTTAAAAGTCTATGGGAGAAATCAAAAGTGCTAATTTTAAAGGCTTATATGCATGGTTTTGTCATAAAAAGTGTTTGGGGACCTGGGTCCTGCCCCAGGGGGCATGTATCAATGCAAAAAAAAGTTTTAAAAACGTCTGTTTTTTCGGGAGCAGTGATTTTAATAATGCTTAATGTGAAATAATAAAAGTGTAATATCCCTTTAAATTTCGTACCTGGGGGGTGTCTATAGTACGCCTGTAAAGGGGCACATGTTTCCCGTGTTTAGAACAGTCTGACAGCAAAATTACATTTCAAAGGAAAAAAAGTCATTTAAAACTACTCGCGGCTATTAATGCATTGCCGGTCCGACAATACACATAGAAGTTCATTGATAAAAACGGCATGGGAATTCCCCACAGGGGAACCCCGAACCAAAATTACAAAAAAAATTATGTGGGGGTCCCCCTAAATTCCATACCAGGCCCTTCAGGTCTGATATGGATATTAAGGGGAACCCCAGCCAAAATTTTTAAAAAAATAAGGTGGGGGTCCCCCTAAATTCCATACCAGGCCCTTCAGGCCCCCCAAATTTTTGGGGGGTTTAGATTTTGTCTAAAACATCAGTGATGTTGCCCAGTCTTTTTTGAACATCATTGATATTTTGCTTGAGCTTTTCTAAATCCAGATTGCACACCATGATCTCACTGATGAGTACTTGTGCCCTTGCACTGTTGAAGTGAGTTTCTTCTTCCACAACATCCACATCACCTAAAAATAAAAAAACACACCATGTATTATAAATATGCAGGCATCCATCTATTACCTGAAGCTGTGGTCTCAGACACTGCCCTGTTGTCGACACCATTTCGACCACTTCCTGAACCTCTGCATCCACATCCTCAGGTTCTTCATCCACATCCTCAGGTTGTGTGCTGATTTCCCCTTCTTCAGAAGGTGTGCGGTTACTGGTGTCCTCAGATGTAATGATTCTTTTCTCCCCTATGTGAATACAAAAAAGGTATACTTAGCACACAGATATTTGAGGCTAGAAATAGTAATATGAAACATTGCTATGTAATATGAAAAATTGTCTGTTTTGGCAGAGTTCCCTTTCAAAAGCTGGAATACTTACCTGCTTTGTGCAAGTTTCACACATGGAGAGACCCCTAGTATCCACTGGAGCACCTGCGTGGGACACCCTTAAAAGGTTGTTATGGTGTCCCACACTAGTGCTCCTGCGTCCAGATGTGTAAACAGCTGCTGAGTGTCCTCTCCTTACACTGAATCAAGTTGTCATTTCATTATAGGTTCAAACACATTTAGACAACAATGTAATAAACTTCTTTTAATCAAAATAGGCAGGAAAAAATTTACTTAACCTGTATCTGCCAAAAACGGTGTATTAGTGGTCAAACGAACAATGTTTAATACGAACAATTACTGTGTTCATGAACCTCAAACTTAGCATTTTAAACTGTACAAAAGTAAAGAAAAGCATATGGACCAGCACAAAAGTAATAATAATAATAACAACACACAACAAATACTTACTTTTTTGCAACACTTTCCTGATCCTTCTATACTGATCCTGATCCCTCAATTTCAGGTCGGACCAACGTTTTCTCAATTGCTCCTTGGATCGTAGTATCCCAGATGTCCTGTGTAGACTTCTCACAACTTTAGTCATGATCTTGGCCTTGCTCATATTTGGGTTTCTGTACGGTCCATGATTCCCATCATAGTCTGTCCTCTTCAAGATGTCCACCATCTCCACCATCTCTTCAAAGAACATATTTGAGGCCTTATATCTCCTCCTGGATCTGGAACTGCCTTGCTCCGGGCTTTTCTCATCATTGCTGCTCCCTGCAAGCACCCGTTGTGTCTCCGCCATGTGCTCTCCCTCTGCCCCGAAAGAGAAGAGGTGGGGAATATAATAGAAAGAAGGACAGGGGCGGAGTTTCACGCATATATAAAGCATCTATATAAAGCAGAACACGCGGGCGATGTACGTACGATCTGTGAGTGGAGGATGGAGGATCGTTAGCACCAATCGTTCAAATAAAGATATAATTGTAACGTGGGGCATCAGTAGTTAGTGGCCTATACTGCTTATAGTTTAAGGCCTACATTGGGACAAGATTAGGGGAGTTTAGTCTGACATTAGGGTTTGTCTTGTGTTGTGTCTTGCAGATAAAATGGTTGACAAATTCACAGCTCCTGAGTTCCTGCCCAACTTCATAGACAAGTACAGGGAGGTGCCATGTCTCTGGCAAGTCCAATGCAGGGACTATTCGAACAAGCAAAAGAGGAAGGCAGTGCTGGATAAACTGTTGGAATTGGTAAAGCCTGTGTATCCAACGGCAGACATCAACTATCTGAAGGCCAGAATTGGTAGCCTGAGGAGCACATATAATAGGAAGCGCAAGAAGGTCCAGGATTCCATAAGATCCGGAGCAGCAGCAGATGACATATAAGTCCCCAGGCTGTGGTACTACGTCAGCCTGTGTTTTTTGTCCGACCAGTCGGAACCCAGGCCATCGCTATCAGCTCCTGAAGTCCAACCTGGGCTTTCCACTCAGGAATAAGATGTGGAGGAGCCCAGCTTGAACCAGGTATAGCATTGTTGAACATATTTCTTGTCAAAAATTGAATGATGTTAACTAGATGTTATTGATCACTAATTTCAGATTTAACAAAGTGGTTTACATATCAATAGACAGTAGTTGCCAAAAATGATTGGGACAAGAATGAAAAATGCTGGAGTCAGAATGATAGTCTCTTCTATTTGTTAACATTCAATTTGCACCAGTCATGAGCTCAAAATTGTGTGTGATTGATGACCAAAAACCTCAAACTATGTACCATTTTTATACACAGGAAAGTTTTAGCCAGGAGGAGGCTGTGGCAAGCAGCCTGACGGAATCCCAGGTTCCTCCCCTCTGCCCTCCAACCAAAAGGACCAGGAAGGCAAGGAATCTTGAGGAGTCCGCGGCTGCTTTCTTAAAACAGGCTAATGCAGCACTTAACACAACTCCTGGTGGCCACTAGGCATTTGGATGTGTCACTGCAAGCAAACTAGAACATATGGAGGAGGGCCAACGCACGATCTGTGAAGAAACTATTCTGAAGGCCCTAAACAAGGGGATGAGAGGCGAACTTACAACTCAAACCCACCTCTGTGAGTTGGACCATACTCTTCCACCACCTCCAGCAACACACCAACACCACAGCCACCCAACCCACCACAGCAGCATGGAAGGAAGCATGGAAGGAAGTGTTGAGAGTGATGGTCTGGGTTTGGTGTGGTCTGGCAAAAAACACAGGCTGTTGTAAAACCACAGCCTCGGGACATATATGTCATCTGCTGCTGCTCCCGATCTCTCTGAGTCCTGGACCGTGTTGTGCTCCCTGTTAATTGGACTCCTCAGGTTACCAATTTTGACAGTCAAATAATTGATGTCTGCACTGGGGTACAAAGACTTCACCAATTCCAACTGTTTCTCCAGCGTTGCCTTCCTCTTTATTTTGTTATGACCTTGTGCCCCCAATTACATTTCAAATTGTTGTTTGGACAAATACTTGGTTATGGGTTTTACTTCAAAAGGGACAGTTTGTTTGTGAGTAAGCAGGCACATTTCAAAATTTTCTTTGAGGTTTTTAAAAAATCTTTGAGGTTAAAAAATACAAGATAATAATGGTGTTGTGGTAACTTGACACACAAAATGAAAATGAAAATTATGGAGATCACTAGAAAAAAAAAAAAAAAAAAGATTATTCTGGAGATCAGGAGAAAAAAAAGAGTATTCTGGAGATCACAAGGAAAGAAAAAAAAGATTATTCTGGAGATCACGAGAAAAAAACAACAACAAAATCAAATTATTATTCAGGAGATCACTAGAAATAATAAAAAATATGTTTGTCACAACTCTGTGAATATCAGCAGCAAAGCAACTTCATTATTATAACATTATAAAGAAGAAGAGAATGCGCTGCGTTTCAAGATTTCATAATTTGCTGCGTGACGAATGTGATATCTCCATTACGAACACTAGTTTTACAAGACCGAGCGCTTACGGCTTGTACTTGATTCCGAGCATGCGTGAACTTTTGTGCGACGGACTTGTGTACACACGATCATAAAGTCCGACAACATAGTTTTGTTGGCAGAAAATTTGAGAACCTGCTAGCCAACAATTGTTGGTGGAAAGTCCGACAACAAATGTTCGATTCAGCATACACACGGTCGAACTTTCAGCCAACAAGCTCACATCCAACATTTCCCGTCGGAAAATCCGACTGTGTGTACGCAGAATAAGAGCGGTAAGGATGTGCAATTCACTTCCACAGGCAGTAGTTTTAGCGGAGAGCATTGATAATTTCAAAAAACTATTAGATAAGCACCTGAACGACCACAACATACAGGGATATACAATGTAGTACTGACATAAAATCACACACATAGTTTGCACTAGATGGACTTGTGTCTTTTGTCAACCTCGCCTACTATGTAACTGTAACTAATGTAAATAATTGCACTGCTCTCCAGTCTTTTAGCAAACAAACTGCCTCCTGCTTTAGCCAAATATAAACAATTTTGACTAATCAGTCTAGGAGGACCTGCTGACATTTTTCTGCACCCCAGTTCCTATGTTTTCATGTGTAGTTAAGTCACTTAGCCTTGTTTCCATTACTGCCATTAAGACCACTTCTGGCAATACTTCTCCAGACATTAGATGGGTGCACCTGGGTCCCACTGGTTTTTGCCAGTTCTGTGCTGATGGCACTGCTGGACATCTTCCTATGTCAATGGGAAGTACTGTAAGCATGATGTGTCTTTCATCTGCTGCAGTAAGTTTCTTTGGCTGACCACTGCATCTACAGTCCTCAATGTTGCCCGTTTCATTGTGCTTTTTCAAAAGAGCTTGAACAGCACACCTTCAATCCCTAGTCTGCTTTGAAATCTTCACTGATGCAATATAACTACATTGTGTCTTGTTGTTGTGCTCAGTCTTGCCATAGTGTATGACCTGTGACATGAAACTGTCTTTCACAACCTCACCTTAGTAGCAGAGTTTGGCTGTCCCTCGCTCAGTTTGAAGCCTCCTACACAGCTGTTTCTGTTTCTGTTTTCAATCTACATATGAAGTTGATGATCATGAGCACCTGCTTGGCATAATTGGTTATTCATACACCTGACTCTAATCCTACAAAATCCCTGACTTTGTGCAAGTGTACAAAGTGTGCAAGTGTAAGAACTGATGCTGGGTTTAAGTCAAAGGGTAGTCACACCAAATGTTGATTTGATTTAGATTTTTCTTCCGTTCGCTAAATTTTCATTTTGCAAACTTAAAAAAAATAATAATAAAAATATATTTATATAAAAATATATATTTTTGAAAGCATTATTACTTGACAACATTTCTTCACACCTGCCTAAAATTTTTGCACAGTACTGTATGTATAATGTAGCATAAATGAAAAATATAACTGCTATACTACTATACTAAGTCATGAGGATATCAAGTCAGTGGTTCAAACTATCAGTTGCAGTTTAAGGCATAAAAGCAACTGTTCTTTACTGTTGATTAATTCCGTGTCTCAGTAAAGAAAAAGTTTATATTGTTGTTGACTGGCTTTAGAAAGTTATTGATCGGTGAAACTTTCTATTATTGGAATAAAAAAAGACATCTTGCTTAAAGGATAAGAGGCTTACCTTTACTTCTCTCTTTGCCATGCTGAACATTTTTCCAAGTGAGAAATCACTGCTGCAGCTAGGAGATCTTTCATGTGTGGCCTGCTGTGCAGTGCACATACTATCTCTCAAAATTCCATTGACTTCAATAGTAAGCCTGTTTACAACTAGTGGAGGCCAAGCCACATATGTTTGGGGAATACAATGCTAGGTACAATAGGAAGATTTGGAAGGAAGGTTGTATGGTGCCAGGCAGGTCACACTGAAGATTTTTATGGAGCAGATATAAATAAACTATGCCAAAGGTTCATTACATAAAAAAGAAGCCAATTCCAGCCCCTTTCACACAAGCCAGCTGAGCGGAACAGACACAGCCTGTTCTGTTTTATGGGCAGTCAGATGTAAACAGACCGGATGTCTGTTTACACCCGACTGCCCTCTGATCTGATCTGACCAGATGCAGAGAAACGGATCCCCTTCCTATTTGTTTTTACCTGATCTGAGGTAGTCAGGTGTAAACAGACATAAGTCCTTTTACATCCAACTGCCTATAGAGGAAAATGGAGGGTCCGATTGGGTCCACCTGAAAAACAGAAAGGGTAGACCTGATCCGTACTGTGTCCTCTGCACAGTGTGCACCTAAAGCTACCTGAAGACAATTGCTGTTGTTCTGATCATATTAATACCACAGGCAGGCAGCTGCAGTATTTACAGTTAGTGTACTGTGTCCTCTGCACAGTGTGCACCTAAAGCTACCTGAAGACAATTGGTGGTGTTCTTCTGATCCTATTAGTACCACAGGCAGGCAGCTACAGTATTTACAGTTAGTGTACTGTGTCCTCTGCACAGTGTGCACCTAAAGCTACCTGAAGAAAATTGGTGGTGTTCTTATGATCCTATGAGTACTACAGGCAGGCAGCTGCAGTATTTACAGTTAATGTACTGCGTCCTCTGCACAGTGTGCACCTAAAGCTATCTGAAGACAATTGCTGTTGTTCTGATCCTATTAATACCACAGGCAGGCAGATACAGTATTTACAGTTAATATACTGTGTCCTCTGCACAGTGTGCACCTAAAGCTACCTGAAGAAAATTGGTGGTGTTCTTCTGATCCTATTAGTACCACAGGCAGACAGCTGCGGTATTTACAGTTAGTTTGCTGCATCCTCTGCAGTGTGCACCTAAAGCTACCTAAAGACAATTGCCGTTGTTCTGATCCTATTAATACCACAGGCAGGCAGCTACAGTATTTACAGTTAGTGTACTATGTCCTCTGCACAGTGTGCACTTAAAGCTACCTGAAGACAATTGATGGTGTTCTTCAAATCCTATTAGTACCACAGGCAGGCAGCTGCAGTATATACAGTTAGTGTACTGTGTCCTCTGCACAGTGTGCACCTAAAGCTACCTGAAGACAATTGCTGGTGTTCTCATACTAATAATACTACAGGCAGGCAGTTGATTCTGCTAGCTGCAGTATCAGTATATATATACATCCCAGCTTTGTGCAGCTACATCTCACTGCAGGCCATTAGTATTTCTGGAAGGCCAACAAGGAGAGGCAGACAGTCACAAGCCAATAAAAAAGGGCAAGCAGGCTCTGTGTCTAGAGGCAACAGTGCTGGTCGTGGAGACGGTGCATCCTCATCAGCATGTGGTCGTGGGAAACGCTTGTCCTTTTTTTTGGCAGCTGGCCGTGTTGAGCCGCAACATGCGGAAGACTTGGTAGAGTGGATGACCAAGCCATCCTCATCCTCCTCATCCTCTCTCACCCAGGCTCAGGGTACTTTGTCTGGCAAAGCAGCTACCAACGCGGCCTCTTCCCTCAGCTCAATGGCATCAGTCACTCCTTCCCTAGCCCCACCATGTCCTCCTGAGGAGTCCCTTGAACTGTTTGACCATAGTGTTGGGTACAGGCTCCAGGAGGATGCCCAGAATTTTGAAGGCTCCAATAAAGGTACCCAGCTAGAGGAAGGCAGTAACGTGAGACCAGAGAGAGGGGGTGCCCAAGAAGGACAGCAATCTGGCAGTCATGTTCCCCCAGCTGCAGCATACTGCCAAGATTGCTCCAGTGATGAGGAGGGAGGGGATGATGAGGTCACTGACTTCACGTGGGTGCCTTATAGGAGAGAGGAGGAGGAGGAGGATGCACATCTCCAACGAGGCAGGATGCCCTCCAGGGGCCAGCTTAAGGGCAGCACACTGACTGCATCACACTGCAGAGCTCCGCATGTGCGTTATTACAAAAGTTCTTTGGTGTGGGCCTTTTTTGAGACGAGTGCATCAGATCCCACCGCTGCTATTTGCAACATATGTCTCAAGCGTACCTCGTATGGCCAAAACATCACCCGCTTGGGCATCACATGCTTGACCAGACATATGTCAACCTGCCATGCAGTTCGGTGGCAAGCGTACCTAAAAGACCCACACCAAAGAACAAAGCGGACCTCTCCTTGCTCCTCATCAGCTGGGATCTCTAACCCCTCTATACCTTCAGTCCTCTCTGAAACCTGTACTGAGAGGAATGAAGGTGTAGAATTAGGTGTGTCACAGCCAAGTACTTGCGGGCTATCTGCTATTGGTACACCGACGACAGATTGTACCAGGCAAATTTCCCTGCCCCAGCTGCTGCACCGCTGAAAGAAATTCACTCCCAGCCATCCACATGCCTACCAACTGCTGTCTTTTCAGTTGGTAGACTCTGCCCCCTTCCGTGAGTTTGTGGAATGTGCGGTTCCTCAGTGGCAGGTTCCCAAATGCCACTTTTTCTCACGGAAGGCAATTCCGACTCTCTACCGGAATGTGGAAGGCAATGTCTTGGCCTCGCTGGACAGGGCGGTAAGGTGCATATTACTGCTGGCTCATGGTCCAGCAGGCATGGACAGGGACGTTACCTATCTTTCACCGCGCACTGGGTGACTCTTCTGGAAGCCGGGAAGGATGCAGGACAGGGTGCAGTAGTGTTGGAGGTTGTTCCACCACCATGCCCCAAAATTCTACTAGTGGTGATTCTGCCACACCTCTCTCCTCCACCCCCTCCTCTTCTTCTTCCTCCATGGCTTCTTCCTGTGCTGATTTGTCCTCGGAAACCAGCGGTGCTCCATAGGCGTTCAAGGGGCTACGCAAGCATGCAGGCAATAAGATGCCATGTGGTGCTTGAGCTGGTGTGCTTGGGGGTTTAGGAGCCACACTGGGGCAGAGATTCTGTCAGCTCTGCAGGGGCAGGTTCAGAGGTGGTTGACGCCAGGCCAGCTTAAGGCAGGTATGGTGGTTTGCAACAATGGCACCAACCTCCTCTCCACCCTCCGACAGGAACAAATGACCCATGTGCCCTGTTTGGCTCACGTCCTTAACTTGATGGTGCAGTGGTTCTTGGGTAGGTACCCGGGCTTACAGGATGTCCTGAGGCAGGCCAGGAAAGTCTGTGTGCATTTCCGCAGGTCATATAATGCCAGTGCTCGGCTGGCTGACCTCCAAAAGGAATTTAACCTGCCCAAGAACCGCCTAATCTGTGACATGCCCACCAGGTGGAACTTAATGTTGGCCATGCTGCAGCGGCTGCACACGCAGCAGAGGGCCATCAATGAGTACCTATGCGACAATGGCACCAGGATAGGGTCAGGAGACCTTGTTTTTTTTTTCCCATGCCAGTGGGCTATGATCAGGGATGCATGCCCTGCCCTGTCACCATTTGAGGAGGCTACGAGGATGATGAGCAGTGACAGTGCATGCATCAGTGACACTGTCCCTCTTGTCCAGCGGTTGGAGCACACACTGCGTGGAATAATGGACAGGGCACTTGAGGCAGAACCCTACCTTACAGGAAGAGGTTGAGGAGGAGGAGGAGGATTGTGTCAGCATGGAGGTGGAGCCTGGCACTCAGCATCAGCAGCAGTCTTCAAGGGATCATTTACAGTCCGAAGAAACCCATGGACTTGTACGTGGCTGGGAGGAGGTGGTTGCGGATCATGTCATCCTTAGTGACCCAGAGGACTTTGGACCGAATGCTTTAGCAAACCTACACTGCATGGCCTCCCTGATCCTGCAAAGCCTGAAGAAGGATCCTCATATTCCTGGTATCAAGGGGAGGGATGATTACTGGCTGGCAACCCTCCTTGATCCACGTTACAAGGGTAAGGTTGCAGAGGGAGCAGAGGATGAAACATCTTCGGGAGGCCTTGCAGAAAGGTTTGTGCTACGCATTTCCTGAGCCTGGGATGTTACAATTTCCTGGTCCTCCTGGACAACTTGTTGCTGAGGCTTCGGTCAGTCACAGAAGGAGCGGTGGAGAAGGTGGCTGTCTGACTGATGCGTTCAGACAATTTTTTAGTCCGCAGCCCCAAGGTCTGATCGGTTCCAGCAACCATCAACAGCATCTGATTCACATGGTGCAGGATTACCTAGGGGCAAGATCAGACTTGGACACCTTTCCCACCAAAAATCCTCTGGGTTACTGGGCCTTGAGGATGGATCACTGGCCAGAGCTTGCACAGTATGCAGTTCAGCTACTGGCCTGTCCTGCATCCAGCGTTCTTTCAGAATGCACATTCAGTGCTGCTGGAGGCTCTGTAACCGATCACAGGGTGTGCCTGTCCACCGAATCGGTCGATCGGCTGACCTTCATACCAAACACCTGATGCTGATGTAACCGATTGATTTTTTTTTAATGTGAGATCCCTTCAAGACTGCCCATGCTGATGCTGAGTGACTATCCTGTTATGCTGAGTCACAATTCTCTTCCTCCTCAATTTTCATGCTGATAGCTTGTAAGAACATTTTTGGTTCTGGGCACCGCCACCAGTGGCCAAGGCCCAAGTTTTCTGCCCCTGTTTAACATGGGCATGTAATTACAATTTTTGATGCAATACTTTGCAGCAGGGCTCATTCCTGCGCTCCAACTAGAGTATCTATGAGGGGTTGCAGTGTTGTGGCACCAGCACCAGTGCCCAAGGCCCAAATTTTCAGCCCCTGTTTAACAGGGGCATATAATTACAATTTTTGATGCAATAATTTCCAGCAGGGCTCATTCCTGCGCTCCAACTATAGCATCTGTGAGGGGTTGCAGTGTTGTGGCACCAATGCCTAAGGCCCAATTTTTCTGCCCCTGTTCAACAGGGACATGTAATTACAATTCGTGATCTAATATTTCATAACAGGGTCCATTGCTGCGCCCACCAAGAGTAAATGTGAGGGCTTACAGTGTTGGGGCAACACCACCACCACCAAAGACCCAATTTTTCGGCCCCTGTTCAACAGGTGCATGTAATTACAATTCTTGATATAATATTTCACAGCAGGGCCTGTTCCAGCACCCACCAAGAGTAACTGTGAGGACTTACAGTGTTGTGGCACCAGCACCATCACCACCAAAGACCCAATATTTCTACCACTGTTCAACAATGGCATGTAATTACAATTCTTGATCTAATATTTCACAGCACGGCCCGTTCCTGCGCCCACCAAGAGTAACTGTGAGGGCTTACAGTGTCGTGACAACACCAACACCCAAGGCCCCAATTTCTGCAGAGTATATAGGGCAGGCCCCTACTTACAAAAGACTCCTACTTGCAAATGGAAGGAGACAACAGGAAGTGATATTAAAACTACCACTAGCAAGGGAAATTCTCTCCTGTAAGAGTTAATATGGGAAAAACGTCTCCTCTTCACTGATGCTTTATCACCAATCCTTGTTGGTGATAGTTCAAAATTACAAACAAATTCTACTTAACAACAAACCTACAGTATCTGTCTTGTTTGCACCGCCTGTATACTGCTGTCCTGGGGGCCCCATGCCTTTCTTTTTTTAATTTGGGTGCGGGGTTCCCCTTAATATCCATACAAGACCCAAAGGGCCTGATAATGGACTGGGGGGTGGGGGGTACCCATGCCGTTTGTCTCACTGATTTTCATCCATGTTGCCGAGACCCGACATTACATTAAAGCCGCAAGCAGTTTTAAATGACTTTTATTCCTTTAAAAATGTCATTTTGTACAGGGACTGTTCTAAGCACGGGAAACACACACCACTTTACAGGCATACTATAGACACCCCCCAGGTACAATATTTAAAGGAATATTTCACTTTTTTATCACTTTAAGCATCATTAAAATCACTGATCCCGAAAAAACGGCCGTTTTTAAAACTTTCTTTTGCATTGATACATGTCCCCTGGGGCAGGACCCGGGTCCCCAAATGCTTTTTAGGACAATAACTTGCATATTAGCCTTTAAGTTTAGCACTTTTGATTTCGAATGTTCGCGTCCCATAGACTTTAATGGGGTTCTAAAGTTCACGCAAACTTTTGGTCCGTTCGCAAGTTCTGGTGCAAACCGAACCGGGGGGTGTTCAGCTCATCCCTACTTAGGAGTACAGTAACATTGGGTTTACTATGTGAGCATCTTTTACCCTGCCCCATAGTAAATAGGATCTTTCCACACGTATACTTTTCCATCCCAACACCCATACATTTATTTCATTTTATTTTCTATACTTTTCTGCCTTCTTTTTTCCTTCCTTCTCTGGTTTCTCTTTTCTTTATGCTTGTCTTCTTTTTCTTTCCCTTCTGCTTCCACCATATGTGTATTGCCCATCCATTTTATCTATTACAATTGAATATTGCATGATTAATATTTAATAATATTTTTGTCTTGATTTTTCCTGTGCGTTGTCCTTTAAGAGTAGGTTGCATGTATGTCGCAATATCCAAGTACTTGTTCTAAATATGTTGTTTGTTCCAGCCTCCTTCATCCAGGGTTCACTCGCCCTATATCCACTCCAATCCCTTGACTCTTTTGGGTTCCCACCATGCGCACCCAGGCCACCCAAGTGGCCGCAGCAGGTGGCGGTTTTTGCCATCTTGGGCAAGTTGTTTGCGGGACAGTGGCCTCTCCTCCTTTGGGTTGCTCAGCAGCCCTTGGTGCTTGTTTGGCCGCATTGTCCTGGTTCCACCCATTTGTGCATCAGCGTGTGTGTGAAGTGGGACGCGGCTCCGCCTTGTCGGACGTAGTCGTACTGCACTCCCGGGGGTCAGTGGTGGAATGCACGTCCGCCCAGCATGGCGCTATGTGGCTGATACCCCCAAGGGGTATTTAAGGTGCTTAGCTGAGCCTGTCTTGTCTCCTCTATACGCTATTCGTTAGGGTGGATTCTACCACCTTCCAGGGGATGCTTTAACTCATACTTTCTCCTGGTAAGTACCGCTGTAATGTCCCCCTTTTGGTGATCTTCTTTGAATGGCCAGCATATTTGTTGTGCATAGGGCCATATATAATAGGGCATAGAACAGTTACATTGACTTTTATCTGTAATTATTGAGCCCATACGTGTCACATGGTCACATCTATACATACATCCATGTCCTGCTTACCATAGCAATTTTTATTATATATACGTATCTCTACTTTGGTTCTCTGGCTACTAAGATGCATATCTGCCTAGGCCAGTAAAACTTTCCCCTTACTGATGTTTTGATATTTTTTGTAAGTAGCATTTTTGCTGTGTTTTACAGCCTAATGCCCCGTACACACGGTTGGATTTTCCGACGGAAAATGTGTGACAGGACCTTGTTGTCGGAAATTCCGACCATGTGTAGGCTCCATCACACATTTTCCATCGGATTTTCCGATACACAAAGTTTGAGAGCAGGATATAAAATTTTCCGACAACAAAATCCGTTGTCGGAAATTCCGAACGTGTGTACACAAATCCGACGGACAAAGTGCCACGCATGCTCAGAATAAATAAAGAGGTGAAAGCTATTGGCCACTGCCCCGTTTATAGTCCCGACGTACGTGTTTTACGTCACTGCGTTTAGAACGATCGGATTTTCCGACAACTTTGTGTGACCGTGTGTATGCAAGACAGGTTTGAGCCAACGTCCGTCGGAAAAAATCCTAGGATTTTGTTGTCGGAATGTCTGAACAAAGTCCGACCGTGTGTACGGGGCATAAGTGTTGTTTATATTATTTACATATATACCTGCTTTTTTGCTCACCAGCCATACCACTCAGAACCTAAGGACATCTATGCTGCACATCAGCCCTGCTGAGTTTACTCCATTTTCTGACCTCACTGGGCATCCTTCTGTTGAGCCCCAGTGATGGTGAGTGGTGTTGGCGCATGAGTTACCCCTGGCTGGACTTGGCTATTTTTAAATTTTTATACTTTATATGGCTAATATGCGATTCTTCATTGTCAACATGTAAGTCTGTTTCTGGGCTTGGTTCCACAATAGACAAAGACTATTTTGTTCATGTTTTTATATGTTGTATTTGTTTAAACTTTATCTATTTGCATTTTTAGTATGAATGCTTTCATCCATTGATACATCCTTGAAGAAGGAAGCAATTTCTGAAACGCGTTGGGTGTCGAGCCTACTCCTTCTCTACCATGTGGTGTCTTAGGACCCCCTACAGCATTTAGCCAATGTGTCATGTTGATATGTAATTGTATTAGCCTCACCTTCCTTATCAATTATATATTGCTTGTTATTTATTTTATTTTTGAACTACATTTAACATAATAAATTTCTATTTGTATACATAATACGTATATCGTTTGTTGGTGTTATATCACCACTAGGGCCTCTAAAATCCCACAAGGGGGAACCTTATCCCATACACACCTGAGACCTTGTAACACTAATGAGTCACATAACACCGGGGAGTGAAAATGGCTAATTGGGCCCAATTCTCAAAAGACATCTCTGACTGGTATTATGGAGATCAGAATTTGGAGTGTCACCTGTTAAACTATCAATTATTATCGGTCTAGGATACAGTTACGGCTTTCTGAACTAGTAAGTTCTCTTACTATTATCAGCTGTTTCCTCTTTCTTTCCTCCCAAGCCCCTATTCCCACTACTCCCATTATTTATATTTCATTGCAATATATTTGACTTATTTTTGTAATAATGATGGGTATGTTCTATTTATGCATCTTTTTATATCATACAATATACCCTCACAGGAAATCCCTGAAGAAGGAATTGTACATATAATATTCCGAAACATGTTGGGTTTCCAGCATATCATGTCTGTATGTGTTTCTTTCATTAGAACCCTTGGTAACATGATGTAGCAAAATATTTGTATGAGCTGTCCATTGTTTTTAACCAAATATTTCATGCAATTTTTTGAATAAAGTATATTTTTACTACTTTTGATTACTTGCTCTATACCAATCATATACCTATTATTTTCCGAAAATCTTTTTTCTTTCTCCCCCCCACCCACAAAATCCCTGGGGCAATCTCTTTCCATTTTTCTTTATAATTTTGGGATGAGGTGAGGGGCTGTTTATACATAAACAATCATTTTCCATGTAACTTGGAAGTCTGCCACTTTATAATTGGGCCCAATTTGGACATTTTCACTTAGGGGTGTACTCACTTTTTTTGTCAGTGGTTTAGACATTAATGGCTGTGTGTTGAGTTATTTTGAGGGGGCAGCACATTTACACTGTTATACTAGCTGTACACTGTAGCAAAGTGTTATTTCTTCAGTGTTGTCACATGAAAAGATATAATAAAAGATATAATAAAAAAATGTGAGGGGTGTACTCACTTTTGTGAGATACTGTATCTTATGAGGATGTTGGCTGCCTCAAATCCTTCTGTCTCTTCATGTAATCCCAGACAGACTCCATAATGTTGAGATCAGGGGTATCTGGGGGCCAAACCAGATTGGCTTCAGAAAATGTATATATAGCGAGGTTAGTGGTAGAATGTTGGTGGCTATAGATGCAGGGATTTTAGTTTTTCCATGGACTTCCACTTTAAGTTAAGACTGTCATACCATTGTTTATGTGTTGGCGGTGAGGTTGTTGATCCACTTTTGTAGTATGATTTTATGGGCTAAGTATAGGGACCTTGTCCATATTATATGCATTTCTTCCGGGAGTAAATCTTCAGGAATAATACCCAGAAGTGCCAACTTCGGATCCGCTGGTAACTTGGTTGAACATAATGAATTTAGGGTCTGAAATACTTTTTCTAAATAGCAATGAAGTTTAGGGCATCTCCAGAGCATGTGGACAAGGGTCCCAATAACTGAGGTACATCAAGGACACAAGGGTGATGTAGTTCTGCCCCAAGTGTTGACTTTCTGGGGAGTATAATGCACTCTATGAACAATAACCAACTGAGTCTGGCGATGAGAAAGTGAGAGGAAAACTTTTGGCAACACCTCCAGCGCCCAGTCCTCTTCTCCTAACAATTCTAAGTCCTTTTGTCATGACTTAAGGCTGTTTACCTGAATACGAGCACCATCAGCGGCTTGGAGGGAAGAGTAAAAATCTCCTATTAAACCCCTTTTTGTGCAACTTGTAGAAATGGCCATAGATAAGGTATTAGAAGAGTTATATTTCAACTGGTAAACCAACGCCTGACTCTGTAGAGCTTGACGTATTTTGAGGTATTGGTAGAAATTATTGTTGTAGAGCTGAAAATGCTCCTTAAGGGGTACTAAAAGACAACAAGACATCTTTGTCATACAGTTGATGAAGAAGAGTAATAACCGTCCTCTTTCACAAGTCAAACCCTGTTAATTTATTAAATTCTGCCAGGCACAGAATGTCCCAAATGGGCATATGTTTAGTGCAACCCTCATACAGAGTGATAGCTTGCACGGCTACCCACAACCTGTGTATCAGGCAAAAAGTGGAAAATTTTTGTTTGTCATGGAAATGGTGAGCCACCACTAGTTGAACCAATGGAGACACACGATAGGATGTGCAGAGTCCTCTAAGGTACTAATGCACTCCTCCACTCCCGAGACCCTTTCCTTAAAGTTGCGCAAATCTTGCCTTATTAAAGTTATGTCCTCTCTCATGTCATCAAAACCCTGGGTAAGGGTAGACAGAGAGCTATTGCATGTAATAATCGCTTTCATAATAACTGCCAATGTGGGTTCTAAGTCAGTAGCAGGAGAGGGAACAGGCAAAGCATCAGAGTCTGAAGCAGGATTATTCACTCTGCCATCAAGTAGGCTCCACGAAGTCGAGTCCTCCTCCCATGCTAGAGATGTTGCAGCGCCCCCGCCCTCCACTACCGCTGCTTGCACTGGTCCTGGAGTTGCAGCAGAACTGCCAGAGTCCCCAGCAGGTGTTCGGACAAATCACTCCAGACGAGCGCCAGTGTCTCAGAGCTTCTCCTTCACAGATCTCTGTTTTGTCAGACCAGACTGAATCCAGGCCATCACTTTCTTGTCTTCCTTCCACGCTTGCTTCCAGGCTGTGGCTCTGGCGTTGGAGTTGTGGCAGGAGTTGGAGGAAAAGGACGGTGGTCAAGCTCACAAACATGGCTTTTGCTTGTGAGTTCGCCCCTCAACCCCATATTTAGGGTTTGTAGGATCACTTCCTCACAAAAGAGGCATTGGCCCACCTCCATTTTCTGCATTTTGCAGGCTGCCATGCAGGCATAGGCCTCTTGAAGATTGGGGGGGGTTCTGAGCGCCGCAGTAGCCTGCCAAATTAACCCAAGTGCTGCCTCCTCCAGGTTCCTCCACTTACCACTGCCACTTACCCCCGCCACCTCCTGGCTGCCACTTTCCACAGCTTCCTCCTGGCTGAGGCTTTCCTGTGTATGAAAAAGGAACATAGTTTTAGTTTTTTGTTCATCAGTCACACACAGTTTTCAGCTCATGACTGTTGCAAATTGTTAATAAATAGAAAAGACTATCCTTCTGACCCCAGCATTTTTCATTCTTGTCCCAATCATTTTTGGCCACTACTGTCTATTGATATGTATACCAGTTTGTTAAATCGGAAATTAGTGATCAATAATAACTTCTAGTTAACATCATTAATTTTTGGATTTAATTTAAGTTCCTGAGTTGTGTATGTTTATGGTTTTAAACATGCCGTTTAACCCAAAAATTTGTACTGTCAAACCTAAAAAAGTTTTACAACAAATATGTTGGTTTGTTAAAAAACCCTTTTCTAACGCGCATGTGAATGTGCTTTGAGTAAAATGTTTTATACTCAACAATGTGTGGCTTCTTCTTTAAATACTCAATACCAGTTTTTGGAGTAATTTGGTGTTTACAGTGACAATGGGGGTTATTTACTAAAAGCAAATCCACTTTGCACTACAAGTGCACTTTCAGTGCTGTTTCAATGCACTTTTAAGTGCACTTGCAGTGCAAAGTGGATTTGCCTTTAGTAAATAACCCCCAAAGTGCTCTAAAATTTTATATATATGGATGAGCTTCGAGTTCGAGTCAAACTGCGGAACACCCTTTAAAAGTCTATGGGAGAAATCAAAAGTGCTAATTTTAAAGGCTTATATGCATGGTATTGTCATAAAAAGTGTTTGGGGCCCGGGTCCTGCCCCAGGGGACATGGATCAATGCAAAAAAAAGTTTTAAAAACGGCCGTTTTTTCGAGAGCAGTGATTTTAATAATGCTTAAATTGAAACAATAAAAGTGTAATATCACTTTAAATTTCGTACCTGGAGGGTGTCTATAGTATGCCTGTAAAGGGGCGCATGTTTCCTGTGTTTAGAAGAGTCTGACAGCAAATGACATTTCAAAGGAAAAAAAGTCATTTAAAACTACTCGCAGCTATTAATGAATTGCCGGTCCGACAATACACATAAAAGTTCATTGATAAAAACGGCATGGGAATTCCCCACAGGGGAACCCCGCACCAAACGGCCAAAATAAAAAAAAAAAAGGCGTGGGGCCCCCCAGAAATCCATACCAGACCCTTATCCGAGCACGCAACCTGGCAGGCCACAGGAAAAGAGGGGGGGATGAGAGAGCGGCCCCCCTCCTGAACTGTACCAGGCCACATGCCCTCAACATTGGAAGGGGTACTTTGGGGTATCCCCCCAAAACACCTTATCCCCATGTTGATGAGGACAAGGGCCTCATCCCCACAACCCTGGCCGGTGGTTGTGTGGGTCTGCGGGCGGGGGGATTATCGGAATCCGGAAGCCCCCTTTAACAAGGGGACCCCTAGATCCCGACCCTCCCCCCTGTGTGAAATGGTAAGGGGGTACAAAAGTCCCCTTACCATTTCACTAAAAAACTCAAAAATGTTAAAAAATTACAAGAGACAGTTTTTGACAATTCCTTTATTTAAATGCTTCTTTCTTCTATCTTTTTTCTTCTATCTTCTATCTTCCTTCAGTTTCTTCCTCCATCTTCTTCTTCTTCTGGTTCTTCTGGTTCTTCCTCCGGTGTCCTCGTCTGGCATCTTCCTCCGCGGCGTCGGCGTCTTCTTCCCTTCTTCTCCTCGGGCCGCTCTGCATCCATGATGGCATGGAGGGAGGCTCCCGCTGTGTGACGCTTCTCTCTTCATCTTCTTCTCTTCATCTTCTTGTCTTCTTCTTCTTTTCGGGCCGCTCCGCATCCATGATGGCTCCCGCTGTGTGACGCTTCTCCTCTTCTGATGGTTCTTAAATAATGGGTGGAATTCCCCGTGACATCAGAAGGAGTGGGGTTATGTAACAGGTGACCCCGCCCCCTCTGACGTCACAGGAAGAAACTGAAGGAAGATAGAAGATAGAAGAAAGACGAAAGAAGAAAGAAGAAGCATTTAAATAAAGGAATTGTCAAAAACTGTCTCATTTTTAACATTTTTGACACTTTTTTAGTGAAATGGTAGGGGTACTTTTATACCCCCTTACCATTTCACACAAGGGGGAGGGCCGGGATCTGGGGGTCCCCTTGTTAAAGGGGGCTTCCAGATTCCAATAAGCCCCCTGCCTGTAGACCCCCTGTCATGGTTATGCAATAGAGCTTGTCGATCAGCATACCTGTCTCTATGTGTTCATCTCTAGAGACCAGCTGACCATCACCTGACTGCTTTTGTAACCTCTTCTCTAAACATGGCCCCACCCCAGGCCCTATCAGGGAACCCTATATTAACCTGTGCACTGCAAGCCAGCAGTGCTGATCAACCATTGTGTGTTAGCCTCTGTGTGTACTTGCTGTATTTCCTACATCTGATTCCTGTTACCGACTTTGGCCTGTTCTTAACTATTCCTGTCTGCTCGTGACCCTGACCTTTGGCGTGTTCCCGACCATCCCTGTTTGCCTGTGACCCTGAACCTTGGCGTGTACTCTGTTGTCCTTGTCTGCTTGTGGCCCCGACCTTGGCTTGTCCCTTACTTTCCTTGTTGTTCCAGCCTGCTGCCTCCTTCCTCTTCTCCTGTAGTTTACCGTGAGCGTGAGCTGTGAGACCCTGGGGGCCACGACCTGGAGCCAGACTGCAGAGCAGTCTATCCTTACCATTAAAGGCTCTGGTGAACACCTGCTGGCACTTGGACTCCACGCCCTGGGGAATCTATGCTCTAGCTCCCAGTGGGATCTGTGTCAGTGATCCAGTAGACCTGCTTCCTGGACCTCCCCAGGGTTCAGTCCGCAGCAGTCAGCCGTAGGGTCCACTACCTTACGGTGCACTCCTGATCCCAACGGTGTGCATCTGTCACACAGCCTCTAGGTGACCTGACAGTTTGATCAGCCATGGACCCGGCTGATGTGCCGCTACTCGCAGATGATCCATTGCAGGGCTTAGTTCGCAGACTTGAGACCCAGGAATTGCATCAGACCCAAGTGATGCGATTCCTTCAGGATTTGGCATCCTGTTTTGAACAGGTTCAGGCCTCATTAGGACCCCCGGTTCAACAACCTCAACTGCTATCTGCTGCTTTACCTATCGCATCAGTCGCAGCCACACATTCATTACAACTGTCAGCTCCGGCCCGTTTCTCTGGGGACTCCAAGGCTTGCAGGGGGTTCCTTAGCCAGTGCACGATTCATTTTGAACTTCAGTCCCAAAACTTCCTGTCCGATCGGGCGAAAGTAGCCCATATTATGTCCCTTCTGTCCGGCGAGGCGCTAGCTTGGGCTGCCCCTCTGTGGGAACTGAATGATCCAGTCCTTTCTACCCTGTCTGATTTCTTGAAACTTTTTCGGAATACCTTCGAGGAACCGGGTCGTGTCTCCTCAGCGGCTAGCGCTCTTTTACGTCTCCGTCAAGAGTCCGCTTCTGTGGGACAGTATGCTCTTCAGTTCCGTATCCTCACAGCTGAATTGAGCTGGAATAATGAGGCCCTAGTTGCAACCTTTTTAGATGGCCTCTCTGATAAAGTGAAGGATGAATTAGCAGGAAGATCACTTCCTGCTGATCTGGACGGTGTCATCACCTTGTGTAACCTGATCGATATTCGCTTTCAGGAGAGGGCCCTGGAAAAAAGACGCCAGCACTCCCCGTTCCGTAGGCAGCTTGAGCTCCCAGTCCCTTCTCTTCGATCCGAGGAGCACCCCCTGCCTGATGAGGAACCTATGCAGCTAGGCTGGACCAAGTAGTCTCCTGAAGAACGCACTAGGCGCAGAACTCTGGGCCTGTGCCTCTACTGTGAGGCCAAAGGTCATTTTCGTGACACTTGTTCTCTTCGTCCGGAAAAACGATCGGGGCTAATACATCTGGAAGGTGGAGTATTAGACCCTGAAGTATCACCTTCACCTTCTCGTCTTCTTCTTTTTGTGTTCCTTCATGTCGGAGCTTCCTCTCGTTCATTCTCGGCACATCTGGATTCCGGAGCTGCTGGCAATTTCATGGACTGGGGAACAGCGTCTTCCATGAGACTTACCCTTTTGCCCCTTACAACGCCATTGGTGGTCTTGGCGATTGATGGCACTGTTCTCCCAGGGGGCCCTATCCGCTTCCAGACCCTCCCTGTTAAGATGTCGGTAGGGACACTCCACCAGGAGTGGATAACCTTCCTTGTCTTACCTAAGGCTTCGTCTCCTATCATATTAGGTCTTCCTTGGTTACGGCTCCATTCTCCACATGTTGACTGGACTGCTGGACAGATCTTGACTTGGGGTTCCTCCTGTTCCTCCTCCTGCCTACTCAAGGTTACCCCAAAAGAGAATCCTCCTGTTGCCACCATCCCAGTATCTTCTGCTCTTCCCGCTGCGTATAGCGATTTCTGGAATGTCTCCTGCAATAGTCGGGCTGAGGCACTCTCTGGGTCATGTGGCACTCTGGATGAGGAGCCTACCTGTGAAACTGAGCCGATCAGTCACTCCAGTTTGCATGGCCATTTCACTTTGCCTGTCCCTGGACCCCCTTGGACACACACCCAGGCTGACTCATCCACCAGTTCCACAGTTGCTACGCCCTGCGATGCAATTCTGGTGGTCGCTGCACCTGGCAATGCTATTCAGTCGGCCTCTGCACCAGTCCAGTCTATGCCCAGTGAGCTTCCTGCTTGTTGTTCAGGACCTTCTGTAACCTGGCCTCACCCTACTGTATTACGTCCGTTCAAACCTGTTTAAGAGGCTCAATCCATCCTTTATATAGACTGCCTCATTCAGCCAGGTGGGGTTTTCAAACTTTTGTTCAGGGCTCTCTGCATTCTGTTTGCGTTCCGGCTATCCAGCTTAACTCTTGTGACACGTCCCCTTTTAACCAACCTGACCTCAGGGATCCACTGACCTCTACCCAGTCTGATGGTCCTGTGTTGGATGTCCAGCACATCTTTAAGGGTCTGGGGGACCCTGCTCAGACTTCTGATGGTCTTCTCGTGCCCTTACCCATTTCTAAAAAGCCTTTAGTCCTCAATAAGTCCTTTCGTCCTCTCCTTACCTCGATTTCGGCCTCTGAGGATAATCTAAAGTACGAGGTTAGTCAAGTTTTGGATTCCCGGCTCCATAAACGCATTCTTCAGTACCTCGTACATTGGAAAGGGTTTGGTCCTGAGGAGAGGTCTTGGATCACTGCATCTGAGGTCTTTGCTCCTCGTCTATTGAGGAGGTTCCATCTGGAGTTTCCCTTTAAGCCTGGGCACAGGCGGGAGAGGGGGAGGTCTTAAGAGGGGGGGTACTGTCATGGTTATGCAATAGAGCTTGTCGATCAGCATACCTGTCTCCATGTGTTCATCTCTAGAGACCAGCTGACCCTCACCTGACTGCTTTTGTAACCTCTCCTCTAAACATGGCCCCATCCCAGGCCCTATCAGGGAATCCTATATTAACCTGTGCACTGCAAGCCAGCAGTGTTGATCAACCATTGTGTGTTAGCCTCTGTGTGTACTTGCTGTGTTTCCTACATCTGATTCCTGTTACCGACTTTGGCCTGTTCTTAACTATTCCTGTCTGCTCGTGACCCTGTCCTTTGGCGTGTTCCCGACCATCCCTGTTTGCCTCTGACCCTGAACCTTGGCGTGTACTCTGTTGTCCTTGTCTGCTTGTGGCCCCGACCTTGGCTTGTCCCTTACTTTCCTTGTGTTTCCAGCCTGCTGCCTCCTTCCTCTTCTCCTGTAGTTTACCGTGAGCGTGAGCTGTGAGACCCTGGGGGCCGCGACCTGGAGCCAGACTGCAGCGCAGTCCATCCTTATCATTAAAGGCTCTGGTTAACACCTGCTGGCTCTTAGACTCCGCACCCTGGGGAATCTATTCTCTAGCTCCCAGTGGGATCTGTGTCAGTGATCCAGTAGACCTCCCAATGTTAAGGGCATGTGGCCTGGTACGGTTCAGGAGGGGGGGGGCGCTCTCTCGTCCCCCCATCTTTTCCTTTGGCCTGCCAGGTTGCGTGCTCGGATAAAGGTCTGGTATGGATTTTTAGGGGGACCCCATGCCATTTTTTTTTTTATTTTGGCGTGGAGTTCCCCTTAAAATCCATACTAGACCTGAAGGGTCTGGTATAGATTTTGAGGGGGACCCCACGCCATTTTTTTTTCATTTTAGCCGGGGTTCCCCTTAATATCCATACCAGACCTGAAGGGCCTGGTATGGAATTCAGGGGGACCCCCCACGTCATTTTTTTTTTTAATTTTGGTTCGGGGTTCCCCTGTGGGGAATTCCCATGCCGTTTTTATCAATGAACTTTTATGTGTATTGTCGGACCGGCAATTAATTAATGTCATTTTGCTGTCAGACTGTTCTAAAAACGGGAAACATGCGCCCCTTTACAGGCAAACTATAGACACCCCCCGTGTACGAAATTTAAAGGGATATTATACTTTTATTGTTTCACTTTAAGCATTATTAAAATCATTGCTCTTGAAAAAACAGCAGTTTTTAAAACTTTTTTTTGCATTGATCCATGTCCCCTGGGGCAGGATCCAGGTCCCCAAACACTTTCTATGACAATAACTTGCATATACGCCTTTAAAATTAGCACTTTTGATTATTCATGTTCGTGTCCCATAGACTTTAACGGTGTTCGCGTGTTTGAACACATTTTTTGCCTGTTCGCATGTTCTGGTGCGAACCGAACAGGGGCGTGTTCGGCTCATCACTATATATATATATATATATATATATATATATATATATATATATATATATATATATATATATATATATATATATATATATATATATATATATATATATATATATACACACACAGACACACACACAATAGACATGGCAGGGGGGCATGGAGGAAGGAAAGTGGGAGTCAAAAATCTGCCTCCTTCCCCCGGGATTCTCTCTTCTCTTCCCGATTCACCACCTCGGAGCTGGTGAATTGGGAAGTGTGAATTCTGACACAGATCGATAGTGAAGTGCTGAGATTGCAGCTTCATAAACTGGCCGTTTTTGTGTCAGTCAATCACAGCTTCTCTGTGTGCGGAGATCATGGACAGAAAACACGTTCTCCCCCTATTCATCTCTGTTTCATAAACCGTTAATGGACTGAGATCAGCTGCGATCCTAGGGATCACCATTGTTCACAGTTTCATAAACGGACACCATAGTTAGTACAGTGAGCACCTCAATTTTGTTTTTATTCAGCCCCACTAGGTTGAATGAAAAAAAAACCTTAAAGTATGTACCAGGCTTTACACGTTAAGAAAATTTTAGTGTGATGATGAGCACTTTCAAGATGCTCAATATCCCCTCACTTTTTCTTTTCACCACTTTCACTTCACCTGCTAATATTGCAAGGTGTTATCATAACTGCTTACCAACTGGCTCACGCCGACGTAGGAATGGCACTCCTGTGCAAACTGACGTACCTGCTAGTTGTTGGAGCTTCGGAGCACAATTTAGAATGTATTACATGAGACTGCTAGAGACAACTGCTGTTACAGCTTCTGAACAAAATCAGTGCTTCTACATGTGTGCCTCCTAAAGGCCCCTTAAAATCATTTGTGCAACATTTGATATTTCTCTAAGCAAGATACATTAAAAAGATCACAGGAATAAAAAAATAGAAATGAGGTGGACAGATCAGAAAAATAATAAGATGGCATGAAAAAAATAATCTAAGTCATTTAACTACTAGAACCCAATCCTCTGAATATTTTCATTGGCTTCAAAAAGCAGCTACAGTATGTAAGGGAAATGCAGATGTGTACAGGGAACCCAAGGGCTGCACCAAAAGTCCAGAAGGGCCACAGGTTGGGCACCAGGGATATAGAAAGTATTAGTTCAAATCAGACTTTTTTCAGCTGCATGTTAAGGTTACGGTGAAATGATATGAAACAATATGACTGCATTAATTGCACTGATTTGAGTCTAGAGAAATTAGCAAATTGTTTTATTTTTGGTTAAAGAATTAGAATACCTAATACGTGAATGAGCATGCATATTAAATGCCACCCCTTCAGCTTAGGGTGACATAGGCAAAATATTCTAGTTGTGAAACAACTGCTCTAAATTCTGGAGTCAGCAGAAGTATCTCTGTGTTTTTCTTAACCTTGGGACAGATTAAATCTCTCCTCTCTGCGCTGAACAGAATAGAGGAAACAACCTCTCTGCATAGCTATTTTCTGCCAAGTCTCCTGGCTGCTGGCATTAATTAAGAAGCAGAGCAAATCAGGATAACAGGATGATACGGGATCTTATCGCAAGGGTGTGTGGACCAACAAAAAGTCAGCTTACTGTCTGCAGGCATTTTAACCTCTTCAGGGCTCACCAGCAACATGCTTCATGTACACACATAACCTAGTTAATTAAAGCATGACACATAGCTCTTTTACACTCTATAAAATGATAAATAATGCATTTAAAGAATGGGTATATAGCTGTAGAATTATGAAAGCACAAAGTTAGTAGGTTATTAGCAATTGTCTAAGTATTTTATACAGAATTTGTTGAGTTTTTCTTAAGTTCATTAGCATCACTCAGTAACCACTATTTTTGATATAGCTATTAATTTCTCATAAAGTGATACACAAAGCAAGCCACAATATTCAGTGTGCTATGGGGGTTGTTTAGCTCAGTGATAGAAGCATTTTTTAGTGAGTCCACGCCAGCCCACTTTTATTTAAAACAAAAATGAAAATGTCCATAAACAGTTACCGATGCAGGGGATTTTCATCAGCAAAGCAAGTAATAAAAAATACCAAGTCACCTGACCCTCTCTTCAGCAGCCATGCTGCTCTGGTCACCGGTCCCTCAGACCGTCTCACCCCCATGGCTATATGGGCTTTCCTGGTTCACTCAGTATATAGTTACAGCTACTTGCTCTATGGGCCCACTCCTGACCTCTCGATAGGGGTTCTCCTGATACCCCGGGCTCCCTTACTCCTCTGAGACTTACAGATTCCCTTCACCTAGTTGTCTTAGTTCTCCCTGTTTCCCAGACTCTCTTTCAGTCTATCACACTAGATTAGCCCCCTCAACTCTCTCAGTCCTAAAGACATAGGATCTGTCCTCTAGCATGGAATACTGACTCTTGAGTAGAGCGCTTCTGTCTCCTAACAGGAATACACACCTGTTTCCAATGGGATGTCCTTCACTCTGCATATCTGCAAACCCTGTGTTCTTTCTCCATCCATTTTCACAGTGGCAGGGCCTCACACTGTCACATACATCAGATATGCTCTGACATTCAGATGATGCTCAGGTATTAAAGATTTTTTACCCCAACATTTCATATACCTAATTTGTGCCTGCTGTACCATGTACTTGTATGAAAAAGTATCCTTTTCTCTTTGTATTGCTTTCTTTGTGCAAAATGCCTGGCGTTCCTGCCAGTCCCCCTACTTTCCTATTAAAACTGACCACACTAAGCATGAAGTGTGGTCAGTTTTATGGCTGTTCTGGGAACTCAGCCTGCTCTCCTCCAGTGATCAAGCTTGTCCTCACACGTTCCCCCCTCCCCCGCACCTTCACACCACCAGAAGACTGAATGAGTGATATAAGATAGAGTGGGGTAGTTTTATTCTGCATACACTCAATTTCTGACCCTAACCTCTAAAATAGATATGTAGGACCACAGCCCCTTCTCCATGGGCATCGCTAGCTTAATGCCTGAGATGGCCATAAAATATAATAAGCACTGTTTTGTTCCAATTGCCACTTTATGCACTGACATACCACCAAAGTCTGGATAGTATGGTCACCTCCTGACTTGACACAATCCACAGCTTGACACAAGCTTCAATAAGACACTGAAGTTGAGTCCAACTTCATTTTTTGTAGTGCCCCCCGACCTCTAGGGGTGTGGTGGTGACCCCCAGAGACAGGGTGGGCTGACATTTCACCTCAGGGCACAGGTTGCTAGGCATAGTGGGTGATCGACAGTGTTGAAAAATGGGCGCCAGTCACTTCTATGCTGAACAAAAGTAAATTCATTGCTCATGACAACAAACAATTTGGGATGAGAGGGATAGGGCACAGGACACCCAAAGTCAAATAAAGCAGCAGACTCCTAAGAGTCCTTTTACATGGCAGGTCCACCCAGTGGACTCCGCTTTGCTCCGCTGATCCCCCCGGAGCAGGCAGATGATAGCTCCATCTCTGCTCACCATGCAGAGATGGACCTGTCAGAGCCCTGCTCTCTTCTATGGGGAGAGTGGATGAAAACAGACCGCCTGTCCATTTTCATCCGATCTGATCCGCCGAACGGATGGAAAATAGGGTCACCATCCATCTGGATTTCACAGACAGGATCGGATTGGATCGGATATCGACAGATGTCACCACTGACATCCACTGCTCCCTAAGAGTGAATGGAAAGTCCGATCAAGTCCACCTGAAAAACTGACAGGCGGACCTGATCGGAAAGCCTGTGTCAAAGGGCCCTTAGACAAAAATAGAAAGGTAGATAGCAGTACAGAAAAAGAGTCTTTAACTTGTAACTAGCAATCCGTACTTTTGTAGCAACAGCTGTCTCCTATAGCAACTGAAAAAAGGACTAACAAGAAAGTGCAGGAATTCTCTGGATGAGGCAGTCTTGATGATTTCCCAGGCTCTCTACAGTTCCTGGTCTATGGCAGAGTAACTTCTGGTACGTCTTTTCAGGTCTTTATCCTTTCCTTCATTGCCCCCAGTTACAGAGTCTAGAGCACATGGCTAGGCCTTAGGCTTCAGGCCTACCCAGCACAGCAGTTCCTCACACACCCATACCAGATCAAGGACTGGGTAGGAGGACCCTGATCACTTGATCTTCCCAAATATGTATACTCTTTCCCAGCATGCTCTAGTGGCCAGGAAACCTCTGCTGGTTGGTTGAGAGAAGTATGCATATTCATAACTCATAACATAAGGAAGAAACTATGGCTATACTGAGCTTAGGGGAACCCAAATGATCACAAAGACTACAGATTAACTGGGTTAACTACCATCTAGCAAAGCTAAATTTACTTATAGCCCATATTTGGGACAGGGTGGCTACATTTACATTAGTTACAGTAAGTGCAGTACAAAGGACATTTTTTCAGTCTTTTGAAGTGTAAGAAGACAATGACTTTCTAAACCCTTTCTCTGCGAAGAACTAATACTGACTGAGGGAACATGAAGAAACAGGGAGGATCTAGCTTGGACTAAACTAACTAGCACTAAACAAGAGGGGAGGACAGAGGAAGATACCAAATCACATACGTAAACAAGTCCAATATAAGTAAATACAATCAGCGCACAGGAGTAAAGATGAATAATAAAATGCAGCTGGACACTAAGAGATTTTTCACATAATCAAAAAGGTAATAGTATACAGAGGAGTGCAGTGCATATCAGGGCTCAATAAAACATAACAGATGTGATATAAAGACCATATAAATCCTAAGAGAAAGGCAAATCTAAGTGCTCACTGGTATCGTAATTTTTCAACGTTTTTATTATAAAAATTGGCTACTCACAAGGGCTTAATTGTACAGCGCATAACAGAGGAGACACTGGGGATATGGATATCCAGGATGGCAGCAGGTGACGTCAGGACGTGGCTCCTCCCCCATACGTGTTACGTTCACAAGAATTTCGTCAGCGGGGCAGAGCCAACCAGCATCACCAGTCCTCTTATAAGTATACTGATCGTCATGGAAACATGATGCAAAGGGAGGCAGCGGCGATAGCCACTCCTCCAAACGGAACCAGAGATACCACTGTCATGCAGCATATCCACAGACAGCAAATAGCAATCTTACATTGCCAAAGAGACTGAAGGCAGTAAAAATACTGACCCCTACTGGCCGTTTCATTGAAGGCAGCACAAATAACAATCCATTTACATAAAATAGACATTACCACCACGTAATCCTGTGCATCCACACATCCTATAACAACATACCCAAAGACAATAGAAAACATTATACAATCAAATTCATATTATAAGATAAAGATAATAAAATAAAAATTATAATCATAAAAATTCATTAATATTCTTTAAAAAAATTCATAAAACAAGGGGATATAGAATATGTCAAAATACTACCTATCAGAGATGAAACAATTTAAGTCAAAGTCGACATTTAATCCATCAGGTTTTAATACCTTGGCCTCAAAAATCCAGAATGATTCTCTCTGGCTTGGGCGATGGATATAGTTACCCCCCCCCCCTCCAATGTCTATGGACCTTCTCTATGCCCCAAAATTTGAAACCCCTCGGGTCTCTATCATGAAAGACTCTAAAATGTTTGGAGACACTATGGGATCTTAATGCCTTTTTAATATTGTTAACATGCTCCCCAATGCGAACGCTCGGGGATCTAGATGTTCTACCAATATACTGGAGTCCACAATTGCACCCCAGCATATATACAACCCCATGCGTATTGCATGTAATCAAATTCTTAATCTGATACTTCATTTGGTGGAGAAGGAAGTGAATTCTTTGCGTTTTTTTAATATTACACTTACATTGTCTACATGCTATGCATCTACCACAAGCGTAGAAGCCTGACAAAAAAATTCAAAATTAAATTTTCTCTAAAAATGGGTGGGTCAATCGCTCCAGGGGCAATGACTTCGCTAAGCGTTGGGGCTCGTCTGTAAATAAGCATTTACTGCACCCCACATTGCTTTTTATGTACTTTTATGCTTTGTGATCACTTTTATCATTGTCAACTTTTTTATATACTCCAATAAACCTATTGGTTTGACCTGCACCATCTGGAGCCCTCCTTCTTTTCTCCTTTTGCCATGTCCGTTGGACTCCACAAGGAGTGGTCTTGAGGTAGACCTTGCTGGATATTACATTGTTTCCAGAGTTCGCTGCTGGAAAACGGAGGACCCCTCATCTGATCCATCTCCCGTGTATAGCACCTGATTTAGATCCTGCTGGATCACAAGCTCATTTGACCCACTGTTGTATAACATGTGTGTCCACCCCAGCTGGTAAGAGTACCCATCTTATCTTTAAGTGACTACAGACAACTTGTTTCCCTTTCTATTTGCTTTGGTGTCATCCCAACAGGAAGAGGCACATCTTCTCTACCCCTCATTTTTTGTGGACTTTATTTTACATGACTTATAATAGTCTTATTCACCTTTGGATACACGTACTCTCTGTGTTTTGCACATAATCTGTGTTTTTTTCATAATCACATTGGTCACAATGTGTGGTTTATATTTCTAATTTAACACATGTAATGGCATTTACCCCCTTTTTTTGTATAGCCACACATCATTGTATTTTGGCATACACACCTTATACTACACTATTTTACCTCATTCGTCTGTAAATAAATTGAGGGCAATTGGGGAGAACTGCACCCAATACCTTATCCTTCCTAAGGACATCCCAATGCTTCAGGATATTCCTCTCAAATTGCCTATATTGCACATTATAGTTAAGAATAATTTTATATTGATGTTTGTTTTCACACTTTGCTCCGTTAGAGTCAGCAACCAGTGTTTTTCTCTCCAAAGAACCTTTTCTCTCTCAGAGTTAACCTGCTCAGATTGGTACCCCTTTTGGAGGAATATATTTGCTAAGACCGATGATTGATCCTGATAATCAGAATCAAGGGCGCAATTAGGCCTTAGGCGAATAAATTGGGGGATGTTACACAATCAAGTACTGTGGTGACAGCTATCAAGTGGGTTGTACCTATTTCTATCTGTAGGTTTGAAATAATTACATGTTCTATAATGATCCCCTTCTTAACCTCCCTGGCGGTATGATTATTTTGGATTTTAGGTGCTGAAAGTGGTACAATTATTTTGCATGGAAATTTGGCGTTTTATATTGTAGGCCTGTAATTCTTAACAATAACACACTTAGATCTGTCCACCAAGAGTCTAGTATATATTCTGGGTATGATGAAGTTTGAAACACAAAAACATAAATTATAATATAATAAATAAATATAAATAATTTAAAAAAATAATAATATAATAATAATAAAATAAATTTCCCCATGATTCACTATCGCTCAATTCTGCAAGTGTTCTAATTTACTATCGCTGTTTTCTAGCTGGTCTAAAGCCACTTTTGACGTAAAGGGACTCTTTTTGGTTGCTATGGACAATCTCAAGTTTCCAGGCAGAAAGAACAGTATATATAATATAAAACTGCATGCAGGGCATTGGACAAACCACTAGGGACAAAGGGGTTGTGTAAGATTACTGTACTGTATGTGTTATGATTTTTAAATTTTTTTGAATTTGCCGCCAGGCTCCGCCCCCCATGCATTGTGACGCTCGCAGGGAATGGAGCCTGGCACAGAGAGGCTTCAGAGGAGGACAGAGCCTGCAGACACAGCGAGGGACATTGCAGGATCCTGGGAAAAAGGTAAGTAACACTGCACCAGGATCCTGCAATGTAATCCCGAGTGTGGCTCGGGGTTACCACGAATGGTGCTTAAATTTAACCCCGAGCCACACTCGGGAAAACCGTCAGGGAGGCTACAAATGTCCAAATTGAGGAACACCATACATACGGTATCAATGTTCCAAGAAAGGGAAATAATCTTGGTGTTGTTGTTCAACCCTAACAGGAAGGTTTTAAGGCTAGGCATATCACCATCCCACACCATAATCAAATCATCAATGTATTTATAGCATACTAACTGGCCTGGACGATTGTGGAAAATTGACTCATTCACCCACAGGGCCAAAAATAAATTAGCCATGCTGGGTGCGAACTTTGCCCCCATGGCTATGCCCATAACTTGGAGAAAAAACTGTATGTCATACCAAAAGTAATTTTTGGTGAGGCAGAATTCTAAACACTGGAGAAGAAATTTCTTCTGTGAACTACTGATAGCTGATTTATTCAAAGCCCACCTGACTGATGCTATAGCCTCCCGATGTCCAATGATTGTATATAGGGAGCTGACATCAGCCGTGACTAATATACTACTATTAGTACAAGGGAGGGATTCAATAATCTGTATAATGTGCTTCTTATCTTTGAGGAAGGCAGGAGTATCACACACTAAAGGTTTAAGAAAAAAAATCTATATATTGGCCAAGGCGCGGGGACATCGAATCAATGCCATTCACAATAGGTCTCCCGGGGGGGGGGGATTGAGCATCCTTGTGGATTTTGGCAAACCATAAATGATCGGCATCCTACACGCACTTGGATCCAAATAATTGGCCTCTCTCTTGGTAAGAAGCTTTCGTCTCAAACCCTTATGAACCAAGAGTGAAAATTCCTCTTTAAACAGGAAAATTGGATCGCTCTTCAGTATTTGGTATGTATTACTGTCTCGGCCTTTTGGCTGCAATCTTGTATCGTGATTGAAGGGTTTACAGAAGGCACCAGTCCTACTCAGCCTGGGGGTGTTTTCCTTAGTTGATTTATACCCTGCTGCTATTGGGTAGGACGCTGCTGGAAGTTTTACGAGAGGGCAATTGTGGGTCCTAGCCCCACAGGGCACAGCTGGTTGGTGGAGAGGAGCTTCCCAGGGCCCCCTTTGGGGGTACCCTAGGATTTCGGAGTCAGCCAGTACGGAGTTGTGCCCATCATGGCGAATCAAGGCCTTCGAGATTTGCTGCGCTTCCTGGTCAAGCCAGATTACAAGGAGAAGGTGACGCTGAAGACTATCATGGTGGAGGTGTTGATGGATGTCTGCAACGTCAGGGTAAGTCAGGTATTTTGTTTACAAGACTTCCCGTTTCAAGGCATTTATGATGTCACTTTCTCATCTACTGAGGTCTGCTATAATGCTTTCGAGAGGACGTAAGAAAAGAAAGATGTAGAAATTGTGAAGTGTCTCGAAGTGGTGCCGTTGTTTATGCAGGATGAAAAGATGGTAATTCTCCACATATATAATCCCTTCGCGGATCAAGCTATGGTGAGAGCCTTTTTGTCAGGGTACTGTGAAGAGTTGAAGGGAGGAGAGAAAGTGCTTAATAGGTTTGGGATTTGGACGGGTAAATATTGTTTCTTTGCCCGGTTCAAATTAGATAAGGAGTGTGTAGAGGGTGTGAGACTTCCACCTTCTGCTTTTATGATCGGAGGGGAGAGAGGTTTCGGGTACTATCAGGAGCACACCAAGTATTGTTGCAAGTGTTTTTTGTATGAGCAAAGCAGCTCAGAATGTGACCGGTCATAAGGCGAGTGAGTGTGGGGCCAGTAGAACCTGTGACATTTGCCACAAGGAAGGACATTTGGCCAAAGCCGGAGGAGAAGCGGAACAGGAGGGGGGCACCGACGGTTGTGCCTCCTGGCCCTCAGGCCGATGAAGCTGTGCCCAAGGATACAGTAGGGAGAAGTGGTGGGGCATACACGCTGATGCAGGAGCTGCGGTTGTGGTTAACGCTGCCAGTACGGGCCCTGATGTCCCAGATGGGGAGGCTGTGAAAGGCATGAACATAAGTCATGAGTAAGATCCCGGTGTGGTTTTTGTCTCCCCCCGTGAAGGTGAAGAGGAAGAGATGGAAATGGTGTCTGGACTGTCTCAAGGTTCCCTTCGCGAAGGGGAGGAAGTGGACTTGGCGGTTGATATGCTGGCCAATCAGAGCTTGCTTCCCTTGATAACAGCTCTGGGTGAAATATCTACCAGTGAAGGGGAAGAGATGATAGAGGTAGAAAATGGGGATAGTCTTGAATGTGCCCAGTGTGAGATACTGTATCCCCGTAGAGATCATCTTGCAGCCTTCTGGGAAACATGCAAGAGGGGAGGGGGTGGGCACGGAGAGTGGGGAGGACTGCCCCTTGGAAATTAGCATTTCTGGGGCTTCAACGGATGAAGCCACCAGTTCTTCAGCACCAAGGAGAAGACAGAAGCAAGAGAAAGTGCAGCTTGAAAGAGAGAACAAATCACAAACAATCGCTATGATGGCTGGTTTTGTTCATTTTTTCTTAATGACGGCTGTAACCATTGGCTCCCTGAATGTGAGGGGGATGAAATCAGGGTGGAGGAATGCTACAATTGTTGATTATTTGGGGTCAGTTAAGGCTGATGTTATCTGCATGCCAGTGTGGATTGGATGGACCCACGGCACCAGATCCCCCGTCCATTGCACATAAATATGCAGAGCTATCTGGAACACATGAATACGCATTGGACCGAGTGCACTGGCCAATATAATAGTGAGCTATGGACAGCTTGCTAGGCGCCGTATCAACAGGAACACAGAAGGGGGACATGATAGCAACATGATGACACAATGCTGCATGCCGTAGCGGCATATATAGAAAGGGGTATAAATTCAAAGCAAAGTACCCTGGTAATTAAATGTCTTGTCATTAAGTCCCACAAGTAAGCAACACATGATGAATTATTAAAAACAAAACAAAGATGCACATTAGATAATGGAAAAATATGCATACATTACACAGATCAATACCATTGCTTGTGATGATGGATATATTATCAAACTGAATCTTGTAAAAGATGATTATATATCAATTATATGTAAACAGTGTTGTGATCACTAATACAAAAGTCCCTCTCGGGTTCACATAGTAAGTATTGCAAGTGATATAAATCAGAATGAATTTTATATGTATATATACAGCCTTTACATAGAAAAAGCTTGTATTAAGCGACAATTACCAGAAAAGGGGAAGGGGAAACGACCTAGGAGAGATGGAACAGTGGATTATATGCAAACATGTAGCGTGTTGAATAGGTGAAGCGCATTAGAGAAAGGGTTTAAAGCTGATCATGTCATTTAAGCCTGGATAAACCGTGGCCTGTAACTTATGTATCCATTGAGTTTCTCGCTGGAGTACTTTTTTGTCAAAGTCACCCCCACGGGGGTCTGCATAGACAGTATTAAGAGCAGCAAATTTAAACACCATAGGGCTATATTTGTGTTTAAACGCTATATGGTAACCCATCGTGGTATTTAAGAGACCATTCGTCACATAGTATACATGATCTTTGATTCTTCTCCAAAAGGGCCTGATAGTTTTCCCAACATAGAAAGCTCCACATTGACAAAATATGATGTAGATAACTCCTTGAGTTTGACAAGTAATGTGGTGCTGTAAGACATGGGTGCGACCATTTGGGAGAAGAACCGATGGTCCTGTCAATAAAAGATCACAAAAATCGCATCTATTACATTTAAAAAGACCATTACAGGATACTGACACGTTAGTGGTTTTACAATAATGGCTTTGTACCAAACAGTCTTTGATGGATCTAACTCGCTGAAAAGTAATTTCAGGCCTAGACCCGATGTATTTGCTGATGGTGAGTTCTGCCATTAAAATATGCCAGTGTTTTTCAATTGTTGAACGTATGTTTGGATGCCTGTCAGAGTTTTTTGTTTTGTTTTCAGAAGTCACCTGCACATGCGCATAGGGCACTATCGTCTACCTTTCCTACATTACCCAAAAGTCCTGGCGCCCACAGCCCTCTGTCATCATTGTATCACATGATGCCTGTTTGATGATCAGCTGTGACCATTTCACGATATAAATAGCTTTCCTAATCAACAGAGCTTTGTGTGCAGTGGATTGCTGTCTCCCAGGGGCACATTCTTTTACTAAAATCCTGGATTTAAGTACCCTGCTACTTATTATTTGTACTAAGGCTTAAACCCTTTTTAAACTGGCCTAGGGGTCTGCTAATTTTACATTTATTTATTGTAGTTTATCCATATCTATGGATACAGCGATATGCTGCTAGGCTTTATATAGCCACCAGCACTGCTGAAACCTAATTAAAGATTTGTATATGGTGGACGCCTTTTGGCCCTTTTTGCCTCCTTCAGACCAGGACTATAAATTTTCATCTGCCCCTGCTTATAGACTCAGCTATCTTTGATCTAGTAAGTTTATCTGCTCCATCTTATTGTACCAACTTGCTGCATTACAACATTATTAATATTTAATCATTGAAATTGGGTGTATCTGTATCTGTTTCTTTTTAGTTCATAGATCTCACCGCTCATCTTATCGTGGGTATATATGATAATGTATCTCAAACTAAGGTACCTATTCATTGTTTGTCCTTGATCTATGTATCCACTAGGGATGAGCCGAACACCCCCCTGTTCGGTTCGCACCAGAACATGCGAACAGGAAAAAAGTTCGTTCGAACACGCGAACACCGTTAAAGTCTATGGGACACGAACATGAATAATCAAAAGTGCTAATTTTAAAGGCTAATATGCCCCAGGGGACATGGATCAATGCAAAACATTTTTTTAAAAACGGCCGTTTTTTCAGGAGCAGTGATTTTAATAATGCTTAAAGTCAAACAATAAAAGTGTAATATCCCTTTAAATTTCGTACCTGGGGGGTGTCTATAGTATGCCTGTAAAGGGGCGCATGTTTCCTGTGTTTAGAACAGTCTGACAGCAAAATGACATTTTGAAGGAAAAAACTCATTTAAAACTACCGCGGCTATTGCATTGCCGACAATACACATAGAAGTTCATTGATAAAAACGGCATGGGAATTCCCCAAAGGGGAACCCCGAACCAAAAAAAAAAAAAAAAAAAAGACGTAGGAGTCCCCCTAAATTCCATACCAGGCCCTTCAGGTCTGATATGGATATTAAGGGGAACCCCGGCCAAAATTTTTAAAAAAATAACGTGGGGTTCCCCCTAAATTCTATACCAGACCCTTCAGGTCTGGTATGGATTTTAAGGGGAACCCCGCGCCAAAAAAAAAAAAAAACGGCGTGGGGTCCCCCCAAAAATCCATACCAGACCCTTATCCGAGCACGCAACCTGGCAGGCCGCAGGAAAAGAGGGGGGGATGAGAGTGCGGCCCCCCCCTCCTGAACCGTACCAGGCCACATGCCCTCAACATTGGGAGGGTGCTTTGGGGTAGCCCCCCAAAACACCTTGTCCCCATGTTGATGAGGACAAGGGCCTCATCCCCACAACCCTGGCCGGTGGTTGTGGGGGTCTGCGGGTGGGGGGCTTATCGGAATCTGGAAGCCCCCTTTAACAAGGGGATCCCCAGATCCCGCCCCCCCCCCTGTGTGAAATGGTAAGGGGGTACAAAAGTACCCCTACCATTTCACTAAAAAACTGTCAAAAATGTTAAAAATGACAAGAGACAGTTTTTGACAATTCCTTTATTTAAATACTTCTTCTTTCTTCTATCTTCCTTCATCTTCTGGTTCTTCTGGTTCTTCTGGTTCTTCCTCCGGCGTTCTCGTCCAGCATCTCCTCCGCGGCGTCTTCTATCTTCTTCTCCTCTGGCCGCTCCGCACCCATGGCATGGGGGGAGGCTCCCGCTCTTCTCTTCATCTTCTTCATCTTCTTCTCTTCTTCTTTTCTTCTCTTCTTCTCTTCTTCTCTTCTTCTCTTCTTCTCTTCTTCATTTTCTTCTCCGGGCCGCTCCGCACCCATGCTGGCATGGAGGGAGGCTCCCGCTGTGTGACGGCGCTTCTCGTCTGACAGTTCCCCTTTGGGGAATTCCCATGCCGTTTTTATCAATGAACTTCTATGTGTATTGTCGGCAATGCAATAGCCGCGGTAGTTTTAAATGAGTTTTTTCCTTCAAAATGTCATTTTGCTGTCAGACTGTTCTAAACACAGGAAACATGCGCCCCTTTACAGGCATACTATAGACACCCCCCATGTACGAAATTTAGAGGGATATTACACTTTTATTGTTTGACTTTAAGCATTATTAAAATCACTGCTCCTGAAAAAACGGCCGTTTTTAAAAAAAATTTTTGCATTGATCCATGTCCCCTGGGGCAGGACCCAGGTCCCCAAACACTTTTTATGACAATAACTTGCATATTAGCCTTTAAAATTAGCACTTTTGATTTCTCCCATAGACTTTTAAAGGGTGTTCGCGGCAAATTCGAATGCTGGCGGAACACCCCAAATTGTTCGCTGTTCGGCGAACTTGTGAACAGCCAATGTTCGAGTCGAACAAGAGTTCGACTCAAACTCGAAGCTCATCCCTAGTATCCACAAGTGCTTAACACATGGTTTTGTTTTAAACAATTTTGTCTATGTATCAGTCGTGTTTTTAATGGCATTGTATCTCATTTCAGATAGAGAAACATATTCTCTTATCTGTTTTGTCTCTGAACCTTGGCCGTGTTCTGAAGAAGCCTAATGGTGAAACGCGTAGACACACAAGGGCTCACTGCACAAAAACACGCCCTTCTGGTAATACCTAGTACTACCCTATCTGTGTTTCCTCATTATTTTTAAAGCCAAAATACAGGATATGGAGGAGGGCAAACAATGTTTACAGTACTTTACGGTACTTTTTAAAGAAAATCTTGAGTGCTAAGAAAGTAATGAGTTCTGTGTTGGCAAGGGAGGAGGAGGTTGGAGGAGAAAGAATGATGGAGGAGGTGGTGTCCTTTTATAAAGACTTATATAGTAAAAAGGGTGTTTCATCGGAGGAGGAAGTGGCAGAATATTGTGTTGTGGTGGAAGGATGTTTAGGGAAAGAGGATGCGGAAGGCTTGGTGGACCCTGTGGTGGAGGATGAGGTGGAGTATGCCCTTAAGAAAATGCCCAAAAATAAAACCCTAGGAAGGGATGGGCTGTCAGTAGAACTGTATGTAAAGTTCTGGTCTCTGTTTAAAGGTCACATGGTAGAACTGATGATATGTTGTATGGAGAGTGGTGTTGTGTCAGACACAATGAAGGAAGGTGCTATCACTTTAATTTTCAAAAAAGGGGTTAGGAGGGATATAAAAAATTGGAGACCTATCACACTACTTAATCTGGATTACAAGCTAGTGGCCAAAATACTGGTGAATAGATTGAGCCAATTAGTTTACAAATTGGTGGGGGAGTGGCAAGTATGCGCTGTTCCAGGTCGAAGGATTATGGATAATTTGGTTTTGTTACAGGATCTAGCCTTTTATGCCCAGATTAATAACCTACCATTGGCCTTCCTAGGGATTGATCTGGAGAAGGCATACGATAAAGTGTCTTACGCCTTTCTGTTTAAGGTGCTGGGAAATATGGGTTTTCCAGGGCCATTTCTTAGTTTGCTAGAAGGCCTGTATACTGGGGTAGTGAGCCAGGTACTGGTCACTGGGAATCTGTCTGAGTTTTTACGGAGTAAGGCAGGGATGTCCCCTCTCGCCTATCCTGTTCACGTACATGTGCATGTTCAGTGGGACAAAAGGATCGGAGGGATGTTTGTGCCAGGTAGTAGTGGAGGGTGCATAATGTCTGTATGTTATATGGATGATGCTATCTTTATGTGTACGTCCGTGTAGTGAGACCGTGTCATTTATACATACATTAGTGTAGAGTGGAACAGCATAGATAGTTTCAGTGTAGTGTAGTGAGACCGTGTCAATAATCTTTACATTAGTGTATAGCTGGAGTAGGGACAGTTCAGATAGCGTCAGTGTAGTGATGGTTGAACACCATCTATTTGATTGCATTATTGCCAGTTTAATGCCAATTACTTCTGTGTCCTTTACTGCCAGTTTAATGCCATATAATTGTGTGTGCGTTATTGCCAGTTTAACGCCATATAGTTCTGTGTGTGCCACTGCCAGTTTAACGCCATATAGTTTTGTGCGTTACTGCCAGTTTAACGTCATTTACTTTTGTGTGCATTACTGCCAGTTTAACGCCATAAAGTTCTGTGCGTCACTGTATGTTTGGCGCATTATATTGCAGTATATTATAGTGTATTCGTTGAGTGTGTCTGTGTAGTGTGAGTACTAAAAATTTAAGTGCACCAAACACCTCTTTACATTCATTAAAGTTCATCTATGTACAGATTTCAACTTCTTCTTTACATTTGCTTATAAGCACCGCCCCCTCCCAATAATGTCTGGGAGGACAACAAGGAGAGGCAGACATTACCTTGGCACTTTAAGGGGGCCAGCAACAAATGTGTCCACAGGCAGGGCATCATTTCCTCTGTTTAGTGAGTTTGCCCATGCTATACAGCCACAGCATGCAGAGGAGGTGGTGGACTGGCTTACCAAACCTTCCTCATCCACCTCATCCACTGTCACACAAGCAGAGACAACTGTGCAGTCCCGTGCAGTTGCCAGAGTGGATAAACCTGCCTCCTTGTCCACATCTAATCCTGCCATAGCCCGAACATCAGCTATGGAGGATTCAGCTGAGTTATTTGACCACAGCGTAAGCCACTTGCTCCTTGATAATGCCCAGCCATTACTGGATTCAGATGTTTGTTCTGAGGCTGAGGGTAACAGGAACATGTGCCTAGAGAGAGGTAGGAACACTGGTAGACAAATTGGCATTCATGTTTCCCAAGCCGCAGCGTATTGCCAAGTTGTCTCCAGTGGTAATGGTGAAGATGATGGAGATGATGATGATGGGTGCCAGACAGAGCAGAGGAGGAAACTGAAGGTGAGGCGGCACAACACCAAGGAGGCCAACATCAAAAAAGAGTAGACAGCAGACACCCTATTCCATCACATTCTGCAGATGTTATCTCACTACCCACTCCCAAAGCTCAGCTGTCTGGGCCTTTTTCAGCACTTCTACAGCAGATCGCACTGTTGTTATCTGCAAACTGTGTCTCAGGCACATCAAACCTGGCAAAAACACCAACCATATGCATATCATTGCAATTTTTTTTGCCTTCATCAAGAGCACCTCTATAAGGTTACGGTGGGAAGGCACCGCAGACACCCACAGAGAAATTTTTCTGCACTTGTTTGACAGGTGCATATCTTTGCAATTTTTTACAGCAAGGCCAATTCTTGCTTTCATCAAGAGTACCTCTATATGGTTATGGTGGGAAGGTGCCACGTATACCCAAAGACCAATTTTTATGCACCCGTTACTTCTATACAAAGTCAAAGTGACACCAGAATGTATCCAAAAAATCTCTAATCTTGTTCCCAGTCTACTACATTGTGGCCTCATCATACACACTGGCTCCCCAGCTGTTGCTGAGCAAAATAAAGGCGGCTTGCAGGGAAAACATTTTTTTTTTGGCTTTATAAATGCAATTATTGCTGCAGCAAATTCTATACAGATCTGCCACTAGTACAGATCTGTCACTTTTCAGGTAGATTAAGCTGACCCCCCCAGGCACTATATTGGAAGGATTTTTTCATTTTTAGGCTTTCACTTTAAAAATCTAAAAATCACTGCTCATTTAAAAATGACGTTTTCCACAAACTTTGTTTTTATTGATACATGTCCCCCGGGGCAGGACTCGGACCCCTATAACCATTGTATGCCCAATTACTTGCATATAAATCTTCAAAATGGGCACTTTTGATTTTTGGTGTTCGGGTCCCATTACTTTAATGGGGTTCGTTATTCGGGTCTGAACTTTCGTGGTGTTCAGAAGTTCCGGTGCAAACAGAACAGGGGTCTGTTCAGCCCATCCCTAGTGACCAAGGTGAAGGCAGAGATCATCTGGGCTGAACAACTTAAGTAGGCAGGACTGACAAGCAGGATATCAATAACAGGTGAGTCACTGTGGAGAGAAAGGAGCTGGCAATTAGCCGACAGCTGAGCGTCCAGCTTTGAGAAGGAAGGGCTGAGCCCAGCCCTGACAGTACCCCTTGGAAGACCACCAGACTTGAGGGGAAAACGTCTATGGAAATCACAGAGGAGGACAGGGGCATGTACGTCCGAGCATGAAACCCAGGAGCGTTCCTCCGGACCGTACCCTTTCCAATGCACCAGGTACTGTATGCGCCCACGGAACCTACGGGAGTCAACAATGGACTGTACTTCATACTCCTCATGGTTCTAAACCTGTATAGGGTGGGGACGAGGCACCGAGGTGATAAAAGGGTTGCAGACCAAAGGTTTTAATAATGAAATACATTTGAGATATGCATATTAGAAGGAAAGTCTAATAAGTAAGCCACTGGGTTAATCCTGCGAAGAATACTGAAAGGCCCAATAAACCGAGGTGCGAACTTCAGAGAGGGAACACAAAGTCGGAGGTTGCGAGATGACAGCTAGACCCTGTCCGCAACCTGGTAGGAAGGCACAGGCAGGCTTCTGCGGTCAGCATGGAACCTGTACCTATCATTAGCATGTCGCAAAGCCTCCTGGGCTAGTGTCCAAGTGGAACGAAGACCAAGGAGATGCTCCTCTAATGCAGGAATACCCTACGGAACAAACAAGTCAGGCAACATGAAAGGTTGGAAACCATAGTTCGCAATAAACGGGGACAATTGGGAAGCAGAATTTAAGGCACTATAGTGAGCAAACTCTACCCACGGTAAGAGGTCTGACCAGTTGTTATGATGGTCAGAAATATAACAACGTAGGAATTGCTTCAAGGACTGATTGCCTTGTTCTGCGCCCCCATTAGACTGCAGGTGATACCCAGAGGAAAAAGCAAGCTGAACTCCCAACTGTGCATAAAAGGCTTGCCAGAACCGGGACACAAACTGACTACCCCTGTCCAAGACAATCACCTTGAGTAGCCAATGTAAGCGAAAGATCTCCTGAGCAAAAATGGAAGCCAGTTCCTTAGAAGTGGGCAATTTCTTAAGTGGAATACAATGGGATATTTTTGAGAACCGGTCAAGCACCAAAGGACACCTTTACTGCTGTAGGTCGGCTGGCACCTATTGTTCCACTAGGTTGTGTTCAGCTCTGCTGCACTCTGCAGCTATGGGTGTCGCCGTCCTCACCTGTTGCTTAATATATAATTCCTTCTTGCTACTTCCTGTCCAGCCCCTCATGTGCTTCTCTATTTGAATCCCTCTCAGACCACTTTCTGGTTGCTTGAGCAACGCTTGTTTCTGAGCTCCCTGCTTGTAACCTGATTTAACCTGACCTCTTGTGAACTGATCTCTTGTGTACTGATTCGGCTTGTTCTAATTACGTTGTCTGCAGCCTGCCCTGACCTTGGCTCACTATCCTTTGCTTCATCCATCCATCCTTGTCTGACAGAGTCTTCTGGTACTTTCCTAGTAAGCAGGGTGAAAACAGGGGTCGCGACCTAGGGTCAGCATGCAGCTAAGCCCAAACCCTTGTGAGAGGGTCCCTGGCAGAATACCGGCTGGCCCTTAGACTCCATGCCCTGAGGGATCCCTTGTCACCTGCTCACCTGTGGGCTCACTGTAAGTAGTACCGTGACAGATAACTGTGTTGCCCTGGGAGTTGGGTAACTCCACAAGACAGGTGGGTCCAGGGCCTCTCTCCATTGGGTATAGGTTGTAGAAGGCCCATTGAAAGGTGTCATGGAGTCTTACTCTGAGCACACACGGAACAGGCAGCTATGAAGGCAGTTACATCAGCACGTAGACTAGACCACCAGAATTGTTTGGAAATGGCCCAAAAGAGTTGATTCTTCCCAGGGTGGCCAGCTGCCTTGGGAGAATGGTAAGTCTGGAGCATGGCAGCACAGAGACTCTCTGGGACAAAGCAGTGGTCACAAGGTTTCTCAGGAGGAGCATGAACCTGAGCAGCAAGAATTTTATCACCCAAAGGAGAAGTGAGACTGGTGCGAACCATAGCCAGAATACGATCAGGAGGAAACACAGGACCCAGAACCGACTCCATCTTGGAAGTGGAGGAAAATTGTCCTGACAAAGCATCAGCCCTTATATTCTTAGTACCGGGTAAGAATGAGCAATGTAATTGAAACTAGACAAGAAAAGAGCCCATTGCGCCCTTCTGGGAGAGAGATGTTTAGCCTCAGACAAGAATGTGAGATTCTACTGGTCAGTAAGAATGAGAACCGGCACAGTGGTACCTTCGAGATGTGTAAACTCTTTCAGGGCTAAAATGATCCCTAACAGCTCTCTGTCACCAATCTCGTAATTGCACAGGTGACAATTTCTTGGAAAAGTCGCCAACTCCAGTCTCAGAAGCATCAACCTCAAGGATAAAATGTAAAGTAGGATCAGGATGTGCCAACACAGGAGCAGAAACAAAGGTAGTCTTGAAACTTGTGGGTTACTGTCCTTTCTGGTCATATCAGTCAGGGGCTTGACCATAGACAAGAAGTTACAGATAAACTTCTGATAATAGTTGGCAAAGCCAAGAAAATGCTGCAGAGGACATAAACACACGGGCCACTGTAGGACTGCTGAAAGTTTCTCTGGGAGATAAAAAGAGAAAGAAGCAGCACCAGCCTAAGTGCAGTATTTAAAATATACACATTTATTACAGGTAGAAATGCATTCACTCAGAGTAGGAGCTAAACAGGCACATCAGGTAGAATTAGTCCGGGTGGTAGGCAGCAGGGCTCCACAGGGGATGATCCTAAGTGCTGGGGTGTTATCCTCTTGTCCTGTCTGTCGGTGCCGGTGGTAACCAGTGTCTCAGGCTGGGGCAGGAGTGCAGTACTACAATACTCATATTACTCATATTATCATTATTATTATTATTAGTCTTTATCATCTGATTGTATTTTACTGTATATCTAATTGTTAGATATCAATGTTTTATTGCCCCTCCTTACAAGCTGCTATTTACCTTCTAGCTATTGCCCACTCCTATCCAAAGCTGTTATCCCTTAGCGCAACAAAATATTGTATTTTCTTTGAAAGTTTCTCTGGATCCATCAAAAAGCCAACAGTGGAAATGACATAACCCAGGAATTTAACCTGTTCACAATGGAATTCACACTTATCCAATTTACAATAGAGATTGTTCTCTTTTAGTTTCTGAAGCACACGACAGACATCTGTGTAGTGGCTCTCCAGGGACTTGGGAAATATGAGGATATCGTCGAGATAAACCACCACACATAACTGCAACAAATCTCGAAATCTTGGAGGACATCGTTAATAAATTCCTGGAAAACTTATGGGGCATTACAAAGGCCAAAAGGCATTACGAGGTACTCATAATGGCCTGTGTTTGTATTAAACGCAGTTTTCCACTCGTCGCTCTCCTTAATCCTCACGAGATTTTATGCCCCTCTTAAATCAAGCTTTGTGAAATCCATTGCTCCCTTGAAGTGGTCAAATAACAATAGGTTGTACCAGAGCAGCCACAGTGGGAGATTCCAGGTGAGCCGTGTGACTCAGGAGCGTTTGTAACACCATGGCAAACTGATCCAGGCAGTGATCCTGCTCATCCAATCTGAAAAAATATAACCAACAAGTGGATTGACTGCATCTTCTGAATTCATGGCCTTTGCCTACTGTCAGAAACCATGAATCAGACTGAGACAGAAGTACAGTTAAATCACACTTGTTTAATAAGAATAATAAAAAGGTAAACAGAGTAAACGTAGTGAAAACATAGCCAGAGTTCAGGAACCGGAACAGATAGTTAGACAAGCCAAAACGTCAGGGAGCCAGAGATGAGCGTAGTAGAACAGCAAGCAGGCTCTGGAGCCAGAAGGAATGTCAGCCAAGCAAGTCTTTAACAGGTACACAGGAGAGCTTCTCTAGAGATGTAACCAATATGGATGGGTGAACGGTTCGGCCCGAGCATAAGTTCGGGCCAAACTTTTGCTGTTCTGACGTTCAAAGAACAGCCGAACAAATGGGTCGTTCAACCGTTTGTTCGCCCCCCCGAACCAACCACAATGCATTGCGGCGCTGAACAGTGCATTGCAAGCCCTGATTGGCTGAAGCAGTAAAAGCTTCAGCCAATCAGGGCACAGAGCACTGTCAGAGTCATGATTGGACACTGTCATCATGACTTTACCCAATCATGGATCATTCCTGCCCTACAGTATAAAACCATTTCAGTGTGATTTTTGGCATGGAGAGAGATAGAACAGGGCTCTGTTCAGTGCTATTAGTCAGTTAGTGTGCTATACTGTGCTATTTTGCTTCAAATGTCAGCCAAGCAAGTCTTTAACAGGAACACAGGAGAGCGTCTCTAGAGTTGTGACCAAGACAAAGGCAGAGATAATCTGGGCTGGACGGCTTAAGTAGGCAGGACTGACGAGCAGGATATCATCAACGGGTCAGTCACTATGGAGAGAAAGGAGCTGGCAATTAGCCGACAGCTAAGTGGCCAGCTTTGAGAAGGAAGGGCTGAGCCCAGCCTTGACAATTAGGATCTCCCAACAATCTCTGCATTTCATTCTTGTAAAAGGGTTTATTCATTGCTAAAAGCGATTTTTTTTAGATTCCAATAAAGAAATACCCTTTTTTGACATAAGAAAGATCCCTGACTATTTTTACCTTCATACTTTCCAAGTCACTAATTATCATATTCCTAAACACATCTATATGCTTAGTGTCTATATTGGGGGGGTTAGACTTATTCTCCAAATTGGAGTGTGTCCCCACAGGGACTAAAGATGCTCTTTCAGTGGGTTTGGACAGATAATACTTTTTAATGTTCAAACGCGAACTTGAGGCTTTTATCAAAGACTCTAAGTTCGTCCTCCGACAAATCCGAACCGTTTATATTAAAGATACCTGTTCCTAATGGGGCCTTTTCCTTTTTTGTTCTCCTTCCTGCTCGTCTTCCTCTCAGTTTCTTCTTTTCCCTCCCTGCTGTTTTCCTACAGGAGAATGAGCCACTGGACCCCACCATTGGGGGTTCGGGCTCACTAAAAAATCATCAGCCTGTTCTTGTCCATTATATAAAGGCTGAAACCTATTGGAAACAGAAAAAGAAGCTTCATAATAGGAGTCATCCTTCCACCCAAATTGGGGGTACTGATTAGGGTGATAACCTCCTCCCGAATTAGAACCATTGTACATACCACCCCTAGGTGGACGGTTATTCCTAAAATTCCTATTCAAATTATTATGTGAAGGGGGAAGAGGTTGTGGAGCTGAACCTCTCCCTCTACCACAGTGGTTCTCAACTCCAGTCCTCGGGACCCACCAACAGGTCAGATTTTAAGTATTACCTTGGGGAATTGCAGACTAGAATACTGCAATCACTGAGCAGCAAGTGATATCACCTGTGATGTATTTTAGCTATCTTGCAAACCTGGCCTGTTGGTGGGTCTTGAGGACTGGAGTTGAGAACCACTGCTCTACCACCTCTCTCAGGGTTACCCCGACCCCTTTGATGATTCATGGGGTGACCTTGACCATACACATCATATATAGGGGTGTTAAGTCTAGGGGTAGGTCTGGGAGTCTTGGGAGGCACATTACCTGAAGAACTAGTGGGGGGTGGGCATTAGGAATATTATCTACAGGGGTGACATTCGCCTGCCATTTATATACCACTTTCCGACAGAAGTCCCCAGGGTCCCTAATGTATTTATTAACCCTTCTTTTTCTCCTGAGACTCCTTATTCCATTTGACCAATTTATTTTTAAGTTCCCCTGAAAGTCTGGGAAAATCAGGAGAAGACTGATGCGGTTCTATTTTAAGCTTGATCTCCGCTATCTGCTTCTCAAGTAACCTCATATTTTTTGTTTTCTTTTTAATAAAAAAACATAAACAAGTAAACAAGTTATAGTGGCCCTAAATCATTACTAGACGGCAGCTTACATTAAAACAATAAAAAAACTGCTACAATTCAATATAATACAGAAAAAAATACAAATAGTTTGGAAAAAACAAGCACCCTCTTCCCCAATTAGGGAATAGGGAACATTGACCTATGAAGCCTGCATCATGGCACTTTGTTATACCACTCATTTACAGTGCCACACAAGCACATATGTCAGCTGGCAGGTGCAAGCTTCCTAGTTGTAAGGTAATCCTTTTTTTAAATCCTTTGCCTGTTGAAAGTGAGTTATTTGCGCAATTCTACTTAGCTACTGCTTTTTCAAAACATACAGTGGGTGGAGGGATGCTGAGATACATGGCTGCTTTGGAGGGGGATGTGGTATGCTGGGAGCTGGAAAGCCATGGGACAAGGTTGTCTAGCGCCCAGGGCAAAAATGCCAAGCAGTGCCCCCTCCCCCTCAATAAGACATAAGCATTATGTGTCAGCAAAAATCCCCTCCCTCAACCCAAAAAAATTTGAAGCACTAATTTTCACACTTACCCCCTTTGCAAGCCAAAATTCCCCCCAAACAAAAAATTCCCCCTCTTCCAGCACAAAACCCCCAACTCAAATCCTCTCTTTGTCCAAATCCCCTCTCCTAGCACTAATCCCCCCTCCCCAAATTTCTCCTCCTAGCAGAAATATCCCCAATCATCCCTACCAGCCAGAATCTCCCTCAAATCCTCCTTCCTAACAAAAATATATGCTCCTAGGACAAATTCCCCTGTCCAAATCACCCCTTCTAGCACAAGCCCCCAAATCACCACCGCACCCAGGGCAGCCACCCCTCCTGCCTACCCCTTGTACTGGCTGCTGGATATATGGCTTCTGGAAGGTGTGTAGTATATACAGTATATCTGCTGGAGGTTGCCTTAATTGTTGCTAGGGAGAGTCGTGTGTATCTAATTTCTGCATTAGGGCTCATTTAGGTGTAAGCATTTCATCTTGCAATGTACTTTCACTTATTTGCAATGCTATAAAACAAATGTAGCCAAGTCTTGAGCCTCTCCAGACCTAATGGTGACCTCCAGAGTCAGGGACAGCTGACATCCTTCTATGTAGAGTGGGTTAAGAGGCATGGTGGATAAAATGCAAGGTAGATTAATGGGCGCTAGACACTTTTTTAAAGCAAAGTGATTTATTGTCTCTTAAACATAACTTTGAGAGAGAGGGTTAGGGCCAGGACACTCTTTAGTAGATGCAATGTTAATTGGCAGACTCTGAGACTTCTATAGGTGGACAGCCATCCAGGGAAAGGCACCCAGCCGGGCACCACATCTGCATATGTAGACAGGCTGTCTCCTATGACAACAATCTTGAACAGTTTCTAACAAAGGTTGCAATGAACTCTCTCACTTCCTCCACAATCTCCTCGTTCAATCTCCACTCAACTGAGCTCCCAGTCTATCACTTAGACCTGCTGAGCCACTGCCACTGGATCTCCTGAACTCTTCCAATCTTCTCACAGAGTATCTTCCTCAAGTGTCACCCTCATGACCCTGCTGGGTCCCTAGCTTGGCACTCACAGATACTCCTCAAGCATCACCCCACTGGCCTGCTCAGTCCATGGCTTGGCACACAAGACTGCTCTGCAAGTGTCACCTCCGCTGGCAGGGTCCCTGGCTTGATACCTGCTGAAGTTACCCAAATCTTCACTGTCCCCGGTTGGTGAAAATACTGCTCTGGTACCTGCTTCAGCTACTCACAGTGGTCCCTGGTAATAAGGTGGATTATCCCTTGGTGGCGACAGCTTCCCCTCTACCTCCAACCACCATAGGTTCTCCGGACAGGAGAACCATCACTTTTGGTTTAACAGCAAAGCCGCAGTCCCAACCCTGCGCTGCTCTTTTGCTTCTGGATAGGCCCTCAGACTGCCTAGCAGCCAGATGTCCCCAGCATAGGCCTTAGGCTCTGGCCTAGCAGCCCGGGCCAATACAACACACGTCCACCCAGACAGACATCCAGGTGGCACAGAGCCCTGATCACCTGACCTCACCCAAATAAATAGGCTCTCCCAGCAGGCCAAGGGATCCAATAAAATTCCTGCCCATTGGCTGAGACACCCCATCTATTCCTAACCTGTCCTTGCAATGCCCTTGTCTTATCTAATGCCAATAGATACAGGGCCATCTAGGGACAGAAGAGAGAAGTGCAGCAATTCCAGAAATAGGGTGGAATCAATTGATCTCTTATCAATTGGCTAAGGCAACTACACTTGGCAGGTAAATTTACTAGCAACCTTGCCTAAACATCAGGGTGCTACCTCCTCCTCCTGCCTACAAAACTACATCTCCGAGTTTGCAGCAAAAAATAATAATTTGAGCCCTCAAGCCTGAGAGCGAATGTCCTGGCAAAAACTGGGATGGGTGGGGAAACAGAGTTCAATACTCTTGTTATTTATAATCCTAGGCCTGGAATAAAACACAGCGCATTGGCATTTATCCCTCTTTTTTTCTTTTGTTGTTTTGGTAAAAATAAAAAAATAGTATGTGTATGGGGTAAATCCGCGCAATGAATTGAATGTTTTACTTATGGATATGGCTGCTGCCTCTACACATACAATACCACCTAATGGTAAAATAGTAAAAAAAGCTGGAGTAGTATGGCGCTGCCCTTATGGAGACAAAAAATGTTTTTCTTCTATGTAGTGAATGTATTGCCTAGTGTCCTTATAGAATTGCTTCTAAAACCTGTATGTGTTCAAAAATTGAATAAATTTGTGACTGGTGACGAATATTTCTATTAGAAGTGAAAATACAACAACTGGTGCTCCAATTGTTCAACAAAGGTGCATTGTGCCCTTTAAATTAAGTAATAAAGTAGTTATGAATATGGGTACAATATCATCTAGGTGGAAAGTGTTATAAAGAAAAAAAAAAAAAAAACAGGAATAGTATGGCGCTGCCCTTATGGAGACAAAAAAAAAAAAAAAAAAAAACTTTTATAATGACTTTATGATTCCTAAAGTGTGTGCCAAAAATGAATAAATATGTGACTGGTGCCAAATTCTTACTGTTAAAAGTACAATTGCAACCTAAGGTGCTTCAATTATTCAACAAAAGTGCATAGTGCAGCATTTCTAAAGTGACCAGTGTTAAATCATACAAGTCCATACAACATTGTGAAAATTATCCATCATAAATAGTGACTCTTGTGCTGTGACCAGTATTAGTTGGATAGGATAAGTTCCGTTTATGAAAAAACAAGTTCTTTTTGGAGTATTTTGTAGTGTTCAATCTTTGAGGGTCAAATATCTGTAGGAAAGCTTCTTATCCAGGTGCTGGTTTCTTTAATTAGTGCCTTGTCTGCATGCTCTGACAATGCTTGCACTCACCGGATTCTCCTTGTTCCTGCAGGGGTATGCACGGTCACAGTGTCTGCCACTATGTAGCAATCAAGGATATCCCCCAAACTTTACTTGCGTATTGTGGTGTAGTAATTACATGTAAAGGAAAGAAGGTATGCCCATCGCGTAAAACCATAGGAGAACTTTTATTAAAACTTAATAAACAAATGTACTCACATTTCAAATGAACAAATCAAGCATGGCAAAAGTTAGCAAATTCCCTTTGTTAGAGGTGCTGCAAGACATTCGTAACCCGCCCTTTAAATGCTATATAAGGAGAGATATTAATATTTAAATAATATATTTGCTGTTTGACTGAATCGTTTCTTTTTTTTTCTGTAAAAGCTAAAATACCTGACTATATTTTTTTGTTCTTTTTGTAATTGTGTTTGAAATGGCAATAAAAAGTAATTTAAAAATAAATAAATAAATAAATAAATAAAACTACACTTGGCAGGTAAATTTACTAGCAAACCTGCCTAAACATCAGGGTGCTGCACAATGGTAGCTGGAAAACAAAAGGGAAAACATTTAGCATTGTTTTGTATTGTGGCCTAGCTTAGGTGGGTTAGAAGGGGTAGATTTAGAATATTGTAGTAAATTCTTGGTCAGAAAATAACTGAGTCTCTTCATTCACTGGTTATTTGTTTTAGGAAGGCATCATCTGAACATTATTATTGACAATGATTAAGGGTTCATTCACACGGGCAGAAAAAATGCTGACTGCTAGGGGTGTCTGGGGTTTTTTTATGCTCAAGAATGCAACTACATGTTATTTATTGTGGCCATGCACATGCAGGCATTTTTGCATGTATTTGTGTGCAGTGTTCGGAGACATAAAAAAAATGCCCCGTAGCTACATTTGGAGAGGCACATACAGCATGAGTATAATTCACATTTGTATGTGCATAAACACATGTAAATGTGCATAAACACACGCGTACACACATAAACCTATTATTTTATTCTAGCCACTAGAATAAATGTATGTGCAAATTTACACTCATACACATAAACACACGCAAATATGCAACATTAGAGGTATTTTTTCTGACAAATTCTTGCAGAAAAATGCAGCATAAATTAATACGCCCATGTTCATGAGGCCTTAGAGTCATATTTTTCAACATTTCCAGACAGGAGGGCAAGACAGGTGTATTGACTGATAACATTTCAAGGGAAGCACGCTCATCATTTGACTTGTCACAACGTGATTTCAATTTCTTGAAAACAGTGTACATGTTTGTAGGCAGGTGCAGTTTACTTTTTCCACTGCAGGTGGCGCTCAACCACAGCGGTATTGCAGGTGGAGCTGAATTCAAGAGGAACATGGTTCCCCTATGGTTTCCAGGGTCACTGGGGAAGCTATCGAATTGGATGATGCCACCGCATCTGACTTTAGCAGCCATCTTGGGTCAGGCAGAGCCCATTTAAGGCTCTCGCTCCAAGGCATGGCATGTATTTTGCATGTGGGTAGTGTAGGGACAGGTCACCCGTCTGACAGGAACAGTGGTTAGTGGCAGGGAGAGGTTCCAGACAAGTACGGAAAGGATAGAGACACATCATCCTTCTGGAGAGCTCCCCATTTGGGCATCGACCGGCCAAGCCACATTCCGCCCCTCAAGACAGACACTGTTAGGACAACTGAGACCTGCTCTACTACAGATTGCTGTTACATGCTGTGAGTGTTCCTGGTTGGGTGCCTTCCCACTGGGTTTTTTGTGGATGACTGGATTCTGCATTAACACAAGTTCTGTTCTCTGCAACCAGTCTCTGTGTGTTTACTGACGCCGCACCCTGCTGCACCTCCTCACATGTTGACTTGCCTTTAAGAGTAGGTAAGTTGGGGCCACTGTGTACACAATTTAGTAATTCCAGAGCTTAGATGTGTTGAGCCACATCCCTAATGGTATAGCTGGGAACATGAGCCCCTGCTTGAGGGCAAACCAGAAGAGTATTGGCATATTTTAATGCAGAAAGTGGGTCAAAAAGTGTTTTTCTATTTTGAGTGATGTGGTACAAGGTTCCTTTTTTAACAGCTCTCCCTGACCCTCATCCCAGGGACAAATGTTGCATCTTCCTGTAGGATCAGATTTTCAGTAAGTATATCTCTGTTTATTTCTAGATGGGAATAGTCAGCTAAGGATGTAATGCTATACACTACCTACATATCAAAGTGTTGTGCACACTGTTGTAAGATAATAAAAAATTGCCTGTAATTACTTTTTTTTAATGCAATATCCGATATGTTCTTTTTTGTAAAACAAGAATTAATGCTTGTGACTGGCATTATGTGACTAAAAATACTAAAAAAAGGTGGAATTAATTAGATCAGTACCCTATATGTTGGCATACATGATCAGAACATGCTTATCTAAGTAAAATATATTGTTTCTGTCAAACAGTGGTTGGGCTAAAAGGGTATAGTGTAGGAGTTACAAGGGTTTTAATGTTATATCTAGCAGCTGAATTAGTAATAATTCACAGACTTGTAAGTGCCCCCTATCAACCAGAGGTCATTGTGGCTTACTAGGGGCCTTACTCAGAGGAAGGGACTACTACTATTCAATATATTTTCCAAGCCATGCTGCCGAGCAGGGACCTGGCTCAGTCAGTGCTGGGACAAGGTCATTCAGAGCAAAGATGCCAAACTGCCCCCCCCCCCCCCCCATTCATGATGTGCAAGCTTAGGGGATCCTACACTCAGCAGTCAATCACTTGTCAAAATCACTGTGCAGCTTAGTTTTAACATTGAGCATATGCTTGTGATGATGGCTCTCTCATCCACTCACGGCTCTCTCCTGGACACTTCTGCGCTCGGTGGTGCGGGCTGTGCTATCTCTCCCTCACCTTTCCTGCTAGTGAAGCTCCTTTGTGTCTGTGAACACTGATACCTGCTTGTTAATACAGGAGCACTACACTGGCAGGAAGGAGGGGCGGGAGCGAGAACACAGCCCGCACCATCTCCTGGCTCTCTCCTACTCTCCTTGCTGCTCCCAGTGCTGGGCTGACAGGAGTAGTGATTCTGTTGTCATTACTTCTGTCAGCCTTATAACAGAAGGAAGGCACCCCCATCTTTGCACTAAACCATTGCACCCAGGGGAAGCTGCCCCTCCTGCCCACCCCTTAACCCGGCCCTGGGCTCAGTTTTGCATTTCAGAAGGTGAAGTTTGTGAGTCGAACCCTCCTACAGATCTCATCACAAGTACAGGGAGGTTCGTAATTGGGAGTTTTTACTTCACTGAAATGTAAGCAAAAATTTGGCAAAATACATTAGAGTCAATTTGTATGACAATATGAAGGTGGTTTTTGATGATTTTTAAAGGTTTAATGGACTTTAAATGGCTCCTGAGGATTGGTAAAGATTTCAGTAATTTCAATCATTCTGGACCTGTCCTTGTGCTAGAAAATGCTAACCGTAGCACTAACCTTAACACTTACCCTTACACATGTAGCACCCTTGTCCTAAACAGGGGCTACCCGTAAATTTAGGTGTGCAAGGTGGTAACTAGCCTGGCTGATTTGTAGTGTTTATGGTCATTTGGGTTTTCTCTTAAGCCTGTTTTAGCTGTGGCTCCACCTTTTTGTCAATGGGTGGTACTGTTACTTTTGGCATTAGTATGATGAGCTACAGTGGAGCTAGGTTATGAATATGTATTCTTTTCCTAGCCAAACAGACTGGCTGCCTGCATGCTGGGAAATGGTATAAATATTTGGGAAGGTCAAGTGATCAGGGTTTGGGGTGGATGTGTGAGAAACAGTTGCTGCTGGGTAGGCCTGAAGCCTAGCCATGTGCTTGGGGGCTCTTCTGGAGAGAGCCTGTTTGCTGCCAAGGGGCCTGGGAAAGGATCTGCCAGACAGCAAGAACCTCTTGTTGCCTGTGGACACGCGGAGAAGGATAGAGTTCTGAGATGAAGTACTAGGGTTGACTCTTCATGAGCCGGGGACTGTGAAGAGGCTGGGAAGATGTAAAGGGGAACTATTCCAAGAAAACTCTGCTCAGTGTTGTGAGTTGTGTTGCTGTCAGAGACAGCTGGGGCTGTGTAGGTACAGAGCTATCTGTGCAGGCCTAAGGCCCTTGTTCTGTTTTGCTGTCTACCTGTGCTGTCTGTTTTTGGAGTCTGCTGATCTTTTTTTTGCATATTTCCCTAGGATGTCCTGTGCCCTAACCCTCTCTCACACATTTTTATTATGTTGTGAGCAATAAACTCACTTTGTGCATTCTAAAAGTCCACACCCATTATGCCTAAGAACCAGTACCCTAAGTTGAAGTGTCAGCCCTCCCTTATGGGGTCAGGTGGGGGCTACACAAAAACTTTAATTCTATTTGCAGAATTGGACACTCATCCCTAACCATTAGTAACAAGCCAAAAAGGCTTAAAGGGTCAATTTACCTTTTCCAAAAAAATGCCTATGCAGATAAGGGGCATATGTAGATAAAAACAAACTGTGCAGCATTGACTAAGGTTGAATATTTGCCCTTGCTATAGATGTAGGCCATTCACATACCTAATAAAGCCTAAGCTCCGGTTCACACTGGGACGACTTGTCAGGCGACCTAGTCGCCTGACAAGTCGCCTCCCGTTCTGTGCTATGGAACCGTTCTAAGGGGAGCGACGCAAGTCGCTCCGACTTAGAAAAAGGTTCCTGTACTACTTCGGGGGCGACTTGGGGCGACTTGCATAGACTTCTATACAGAAGTCGTTTTGCAAGTCGCCCGGGCAGTCGTTTGCAGGTCGCCTCGCTGAGGCGACCTGCAAGTCGTGCCGCCTCTGGTGTGAACCGCGGCTAACTTGAAAATTCCCAGGATCTTGTGCATTTATGAGGCCCAGCTATTACTGTTTACCATCACTATCACAGGAGTAATCTCTCAAACTCTGAGCTCAGAGCTACTGCATCAGTGGAGTGAAAGCACATGTGAGTGGGATTAAATCAGAGAAAGAGCTCACTCCTGTGATATTAATCAGTAATAGCTGGTCCTAGCAATGTCCTGGAGGTTTTCAAGTCAGGTTTCATGAGGTACCTAAATAGCCTACACCTATAACAGGGACATTTTTCATTTCTGGTCAAAGTTGCAAATCTTGTTTTCATTTACAGACACTCCTTATCTGCATAGGCAATTTTTTTGATAAAGGTGAACTTACCTTTTAAGTTGAAGCTGAATAAATCACATAACATCACAATCTGGTTATAAACTCCTCCTTAAATAGAGAAGACCTCTTTACTTTCTACAGCAATTAAGTAGTTTTAAGCATGTTTGTTATGAAGAAAGAAAAGTTCATTATGATAATAATGTTTTTCTAATTATGTTTTAAACACGATCTTACAATTGTCACCCCCTAGAGGATAGAGAAAGCAAGGTATTTTAAATGAAAAGTTGTATTTGAACTAGATAATTTACCATTATCAGTTTGGATAAAATAGAACAATATTAGATAGCATACTATAATTCCCTTAATGAACTACTGTATATTAACCACTTCAATACAGGGCACTTATACACCTTCCTGCCCAGACCAATTGTCAGCTTTCAGCGCTGTCGCAGTTTGAATGACAATTGCACGGTCATCCAACACTGTACCCAAACAAAATTTTTATCATTTTGTTCCCACAAATAGAGCTTTCTTTTAGTGGTATTTGATCACCTCTGCGGTTTTTATTTTTTGCTAAACAAATAAAAAAAGACCGAAAATTTGGAAAAAAATAAGTTTTGCTTTTGTTTCTGTTAAAAAATGTTGTAAATAAGTAAGTTTTCTCTTTCACTGATGGGCACTGATAAGGCAGCACCGATGAGGTGGCACCAATGACCGGGCTCTGATGATGGGCATTGATATGCGGCACTGATGGGCAATGGTAGGCGGCACTGATGGGTGGCACCGATATGCAGCATTGATGGGCATTGATAGGCAGCACTGATGGTCACTCATGGGTGGCACTGGGTGGCACTGGTTGGCACTGATGGGCACTGATAGGCGACATTGATGGGCACTGAAAGGCTGCAAAGATGGGTTCTTATGGGTGGCACTGATGGGCACTGGTAGGCGGCACTGCTGGGCACTGATGGGCACTGATACGCGGCACTGATATGCGGTACTGATAGGCATCCCTGGTGGCACTGGCAGTGGTAGGCATTGTGAGTGGGCACTGATTGGAAGCTGCCTGGGCCCAGATTGTTATTTGCCTGGGGGTCTAGGGGGCATACCTGGTGGTCCAGTGTGGATGGCTTCCCTGGTGGTCGTGGGCAGCTTCCCTGGTGGTCCTGGTCGGCTTCCCTGGTGGTCCTGGGTGGGATCCAATGGGGGGCTGTGCTGATAATCAATCAGCACAACCCCCCCCCTGTCAGGAGAGCAGCCGATCGGCTCTCCTCTACTCGCGTCTGTCAGATGCGAGTGAGGAAAATCCGATCACCGGCTCTTCCTATTTACATCGTGATCAGCCGTGATTGGACACGGCTGATCATGTGGTAAAGAGCCTCTGTCAGACTGACACCCCGCAACAACGATCGCCACGATGCGCGCACCCGGGGGCGCGCAGCGGCTCAATATCCTGCGGACATCATATGACGCCCAGTCAGGATTAGGGATGAGCTTCGAGTTCGAGTGGAACTCATGTTCGACTCGAACATCGGCTGTTCACCAGTTCGCTGAACAGCGAACAATTTGGGGTGTTCGAGGCAAGTTCGAAAGCCACGGAAGACCCTTTAAAAGTCTATGGGAGAAATCAAAAGTGCTAATTTTAAAGGCTTATATGCAAGTTATTGTCATAAAAAGTGTTTGGGGACCTGGGTCCTGCCCCAGGGGACATGGATCAATGCAAAAAAAAGTTTTAAAAATGGACGTTTTTTCAGGAGCAGTGATTTTTTTTTTCCAAAAAGATTTTATTTAGATTTACAAAGCGTAAAACATAATACACAACCTTTTTTGTAAGACATTTTACAGAGGAAAAAGAACTTAGGTACATACTTATGTTTATCTAAGGCATATACACATATATACCAGGATGGGAGGGTTGATTAACATAAAATAAACAGATCATAACATTCCAATAGTTGACTACTAAGAGGAGGTACCTGGATGGATCTGTTTATAGGAAAATCCCTAGTGTTTCCTAGATAATAACAAAGACATAGGAAAAAAGGAACAAGAAGAGGGAGGGGGAGGGTAATAAAGTAGGGCATACTGGGGGGGGGGGCTGCATGGCTGAGGCATAGACAATTGTGGAGGTAAACTTTACAATATTGGATAGCTAGTGATGATTGAATGAGGGCATAACTGATGATCTGAGTTAAAGTCTTTTTGATGAGAGATGCCCTTTGGATGGGGAGGTTGCCTCTTTAGGGATTGGAGGGGAAGAGTTGTAGTATGAGAACGAGAATTGGCTGAAATTGGCTATTTCCTCCTGGGAGAGAGTTGAGAGCATGAAGGAAAGCCATTAGGAGTAAAAGCGGGCTTTAGATTTTTCCTGTTTGAAATCCGTGTTTAGACGGTCCTTGATTAGGAGAGGGGGCAAAAGGCTTTGCTCTGATCTGATTTTGAGGATAAGAAAGGTATGTATGCTCGGTGAACTATTTTCAGTTTCTCTCCAAATTTTGTTGGGTGTTAGTTTTTGGATGGTGTTAAGGCCTTGTAGAATTTTTTCCACTAGGTTCGGGTCAGGGAAGTCTTTGCGCCAGTTTTCGACAGAGGAATATGTGAGAGGAAGAGAGGTCTTCTGTAGAAGAGGTTTGTATATGTCCGAGATTTTGTAGGAGCCATCCAGGATCATTTGGTCTGTGATGTTAGGCTGAAACCTTTTGCTATCTTCTTTACAAGCGTCCTTTAAAAAGCTGATGCATTGGCCATAGTGGAAGGCATGCGTTATGGATAGTGAGAAGGTTTCCGCTATGTAGAATTTTGTGAGGCCTTTTTGTTCCCAGACGGTGAAGGGTTTGTGTTCCAAGCCCAGGGGGAAGACAGGGTTCCCCTGAATTGGAAGGTGTCTTGACATGAAGGGAGATACCTTAAGCAGTTTCCTGGCTTCTCTCCATGTTGTTGCTGTATCTCTTAGCAGGGGGTTGTGTTGATAAAGAGGGGGGACTGATTTCCATTTGCAGTGGAGAAGGGCCACTAATGAATACGGATGAGCCATGCCAGATTCCAAAGAAAAGTAGCGGGAGGATTGTGTTATCCAGTCCAGACTAGTTCTGCGCAAGCATGCTAAATTATAGATTCTAATATGAGGGAGACTGATGCCCCCTTCACGTCTGGGAGGATAAAGTTTTTTGAAGTCTATACGTGGTCTTTTGCTTTGCCATAGAAATTTTGATATGGCTGAATTGAGAAATTTCACATCCTTGTGATGGAGAAGTAGTTTGCAATGGGTATAATAATCTAGCAAAACTGACCATTTTTATCAGGTGGCATCTTCCAAAGAGCGAGAGAGGCAGATCCATCCAGGTAGTTAATTCTTGAGTTATTTTTGATATCAGAGGAGGGTAATTGAGGTGGTAAAGGGAAGAGGGGAGTTTCTTTATTTTGATTCCCAAATAGGTAATATGTGAATTGGCGACAGGGAAGATGGAGTGCTGGGCCCAGGATGGTTTAGAGAGAGTGCCTATGGGGAGGATTTCGCTTTTGCCATAATTAATGTGGAGGCCTGAGAAGGAACGAAATTCATCAAATACCTTTTTTTTGGTGAACATATCTAAAGGGGGGTTGTCTGAGAATATAAGAATGTCGTCCGCAAAGAGGGAGGTGCGTAAGTCGTGTTTACCAACTTTGATGCCATGTAAGGGAGCTGTTAATGTTAGGTACCTGGATAGGGGTTCTAGGGCAATGTTGAAGAGGAGTGGGGACAGGGGGCATCCTTGGCGTGTACCCTTATGGAGGCGGAATTCATCCGAGAGAAGGCCTGCTGCCACCAATCTAGCTGCCGGAGCAGTGTACATGGTGTTAATAAGATGGTGGAAGGGACCATGGAATTCCATCGCTGACATGGTCATGGAAAGCCATTCAAAACTAACATTATTGAAGGCTTTCTCCGCGTCTAACGTGATAATGGCATGATCCGTGCCTGAGCACTGATTAGCATGCTCTAAGGCCAGCATGACCTTGCGTATGTAAGGGTGGCGGTTCTGCCTTTCACAAAGCCAGATTGGGCGGGGTGGATCAATGAGGGGATGGTGTCTGCTAACCTAGTAGCTATGATCTTGGATAGAATTTTAACATTAAGAAGTGAGATGGGTCTATATGAGCCTGGGTCCTGGGGGTCTTTGCCCTTCTTGGATAATAATTTTATAATGGCCTGGTTCCCCGACTGTAGGTATGTACCACCTGACCAAATACCATTGTATACTTGGTGGAGAGTGGGTTCTAAGAGGGTTTGTAGGCTTTTATAAAATTCACTAGTGAATCCGTCAGGTCCTGGGGCCTAGGAGAGGGTTAAGTTACGGATGGTGGTTGATATTTCACGGAGGGAAATGGGAGCATTAAGAGCCTCTAGTTGTGATGGAGAAATCTTGGGCATGTTTATTTTCTCGATGAAGGAGCATGCTGTTTGTTTATCTATGGGGTCTGGGGCGTAAAGTGTTGAGTATGGATGAGCCGAACACCCCCCGGTTCGGTTCGCACAAGAGCCTGCGAACGGACCGAAAATTTGCACAAACGTTAGAACCCCATTGACGTCTATGGGACTCGAACGTTCAAAATCAAAAGTGCTCATTTTAAAGGCTAATTTGCATGGTATTGTCCTAAAAAGGGTTTGGGGACCCGGGTCCTGCCCCAGGGGACATGTATCAATGCAAAAAAAACTTTTAAAAACGGACGTTTTTTTCGGGAGCAGTTATTTTAATGATGCTTAAAGTAAAAAAAAAAAAGTGAAATATTCCTTTAAATATCGTACCTGGGGGGTGTCTATAGTATGCCTGTAAAGTGGCACGTGTTTCCCGTGCTTAGAACAGTCCCTGCACAAAATGTCATTTTTAAAAGGAAAAAGAGTCATTTAACCACTTCAGCCCCGGACCATTTGGCTGCCTAAAGACCAGAGGACTTTTTCCAATTTGGCACTGCGTCGATTTAACTGCTAATTGCGCGGTCATGCAATGCTGTACCCAAACGAAATTTGCGTCATTTTCTTCCCACCAATAGAGCTTTCTTTTGATGGTATTTGATCACCTCTGCGGTTTTTATTTTTTGCGCTATAAACGGAAAAAGACCAAAAATTTTGAAAAAAAAATGATATTTTCTACTTTTTGTTCTAAAAAAAATCCAATAAACTCAATTTTAGTCATACATTTAGGCCAAAATGTATTCGGCCACGTGTCTTTGGTAAAAAAAATGTCAATAAGCGTATATTTATTGGTTTGCGCAAAAGTTATAGCGTCTACAAGCTAGGATACATTTTCTGGAATTTACACAGCTTTTAGTTTATGACTGCCTATGTCAATTCTTGAGGTGCTAAAATGGCAGGACAGTACAAACCCCCCCCCCAAATGACCCCATTTTGGAAAGTAGACACCCCAAGGAAATTGCTGAGAGGTATGTTGAGCCCATTGAATATTAATTTTTTTGTCCCAAGTGATTGAATAATGACAAAAAAAAAAAATTACAAAAAGTTGTCACTAAATGATATATTGCTCACACAGGCCATGGGCATATGTGGAATTGCAACCCAAAATACATTTAGCTGCTTCTCCTGAGTACGGGGATACCACATGTGTGGGACTTTTTGGGAGCCTAGCCACGTACGGGGCCCCCGAAAACCAATCACCGCCTTCAGGATTTCTAAGGGTGTAAATTTTTGATTTCACTCTTCACTGCCTATCACAATTTCGGAGGCCATGGAATGCCCAGGTGGCACAAACCCCCCCAAATGACCCCATTTTGGAAAGTAGACACCCCAAGCTATTTGCTGAGAGGCATGGTGAGTATTTTGCAGCTCTCATTTGTTTTTGAAAATGAAGAAAGACAAGAAAAACATTTTTTTTTTTCTTTTTTCAATTTTCAAAAGTTTGTGACAAAAAGTGAGGTCTGCAAAATACTCACTATACCTCTCAGCAAATAGCTTTGGGTGTCTATTTTCCAAAATGGGGTCATTTGGGGGGGGGGGGGGAGTTGTACCATCTGGGCATTCCATGGCCTCTGAAACTGTGTTAGGCAGTGAAGACTGAAATCAAAAATGTACGCCCTTAGAAAGCCTGAAGGCGGTGCTTGGTTTTCGGGGTCCCGTACGCGGCCAGGCTCCCAAAAAGTCTCACACATGTGGTATCCCCGTACTCAGGAGAAGCAACAGAATGTATTTTGGGGTGTAATTTCACATATTCCCATGGCATGTTTGAGCAATATATTATTTAGTGACAACTTTGTGCAAAAAAAAAAAAATTTGTCTTTTTCCCGCAACTTGTGTCACAATATAAAATATTCCATGGACTCGACATGCCTCTCAGCAAATAGCTTGGGGTGTCTACTTTCCAAAATGGGGTCATTTGGGGGGGGTTTGAACTGTCCTGGCATTTTATGCACAACATTTAGAAGCTTATGTCACACATCACCCACTCTTCTAACCATTTGAAGACAAAGCCCTTTCTGACACTTTTTGTTTACATGAAAAAATTATTTTTTTTTGCAAGAAAATTACTTTGAACCCCGAAACATTATATATTTTTTTAAAGCAAATGCCCTACAGATTAAAATGGTGGGTGTTTCATTTTTTTTTCACACAGTATTTGCGCAGCGATTTTTCAAACGCATTTTTTGGGGAAAAAACACACTTTTTTAAATTTTAATGCACTAAAACACACTATATTCCCCAAATGTTTGATGAAATAAAAAAGATGATCTTAGGCCGAGTACATGGATACCAAACATGACATGCTTTAAAATTGCGCACAAACGTGCAGTGGCGACAAACTAAATACATTATTAAAAGCCTTTAAAAGCCTTTACAGGTTACCACTTTAGATTTACAGAGGAGGTCTACTGCTAAAATTACTGCCCTCGATCTGACCTTCGCGGTGATACCTCACATGCATGGTGAAATTGCTGTTTACATTTGACGCCAGACCGACGCTTGCGTTCGCCTTTGTGCGAGAGCAGGGGGGGGCAGGGGTGTTTTGTTTTGTTTTTGTTTTTTTTTTTCTTTATTATTTTTTTGGTTTTTTATCTTATTTTTAAACTGTTTCTTTCATTTTTATTTTTTTTAAATAATTTTTATTGTTATCTCAGGGAATGTAAATATCCCCTATGATAGCAATAGGTAGTGACAGGTACTCTTTTTTTGAAAAAATTGGGGTCTATTAGACCCTAGATCTCTCCTCTGCCCTCAAAGCATCTGACCACACCAAGATCGATGTGATAAAATGCTTTCCCAATTTCCCAATGGCGCTGTTTACATCCGGCGAAATCTAAGTCATGAAATGCTCTTAGCTTCCGGTTTCTTAGGCCATAGAGATGTTTGGAGCCATTCTGGTCTCTGATTAGCTCTATGGTCAGCTGGCTGAATCACCGGCTGCATTCTCAGGTTCCCTGTTGGGACAGGAGAGCCAGAGAAAAACATGGAAGACGGTGGGGGGGGGCATTCCCTTCCACTGCTTGTAAAAGCAGTCTAGAGGCTAATTAGCAGCTAGGATTGCTTTTACATGAAAGCCGACCGCTGGCTGAAAAGAATGATACCAAGATGATACCTAAACCTGCAGGCATCATTCTGGTATAACCACTCAAAGTCCAGCAACATACCAGTACGTTGCTGGTCCTTGTTGGGCATACATTGTAAACTTTTTTTTCATGCAGCCTGTGGGCTGAATGAAAAAAAGATATTGATCGGTGGGTATGCCCACCATGAGAATACCTCCCTTCATCCACCCACTTCCAATGATGGGCATACATACACCGTTTATATATGCCGAAGCATGGGGGCATCCTCCCGCAAAAGGCAGGAGCAAATCGCTCCTCCACCCACTGCTGCCCCCACGCTTCGGCATATATGCTGAAGTATGTAACTGTGGTGGTGAAATCACCTCCGACAGCGCTGGAGTCACGGCTTTATGTATCGTGGGAGCAAACGCTGTTGCTGTCAAGATAAATAAATCTGCGCTGCAACTGAATGGCGTACCTGCTAAGCAAATGATGGTTAACAAAAAACAAAGTAACATTACAGTATAACAGTAATACTTACCATACCTGCAAAGCAAAATACAAAAAAAAAACATAGTAAAAAATAAAACATTTAACGCAACTTGTACCTACCTAAAATATATATATGCCGAAGCATGGGGGCATCCTCCCGCAAAAGGCAGGAGCAAATCGCTCCTCCACCCACTGCTGCCCCCACGCTTCGGCATATATGCTGAAGTATGTAACTGTGGTGGTGAAATCACCTCCAACAGCGCTGGATTCACGGCTTTATGTATCGTGGGAGCAAACGCTGTTGCTGTCAAGATAAATAAATCCGCTCTGCAGCTGAATGGTGTACCTGAAAACAAAAAAGTGGTTAACAATAAAAAAAACAAAGTATAAAAAAATTGCATACCTATAAAGCAAACATGATAAAAACATAACAATAAAACATTGCAGTATAGAATGCAGAACAATAGAGAGAGAATAGAGAGAGAACAATAAAACAACAACTATTTTTGTTTTTTTTATTTTATATTTTTTTGTGTTTTTTTTTCTTTTTTTTTACTTTTTTTTGTTTTTTTGTTTTTTTTACACTTTTTTTTGTAACTTTAACTTTTTTAACTCTTACCAGGTTTGGGTCTCTCAAAATGCGACAGCATCTTGGGAGACCCTGTGAAGTGTGTCCTAGTCTGTGCAGTGCTGTACCCTATGCTAACACTCCACTAGAGTATGGTAGCGTTCAAAACATTCACCAATACAAAGACCAGGATTGCCAGGACAGAGGGGACAATAATACCGGGTGTCACGCCTAAATCCGCGCTTGCTGCAGACACGACATCTTTTTTGGGGGGTTCGTCGGGTAGGGGTACTCGGGAGGGCATAAAGAAAATGCCTCTCATGCAGCCGGCTTACTGCATTTGGTTGGGGAAGGAGAGGTGGAGCACCGTTTGGAAACAGAAGGGCTCTGACGATCTCTTCCTGGAATTTAAGGAAGGATCCAGTCTGTCCTGAAGCTCTGTATAGCACATGAGCGTTCAGCAAAGCCAAATGAAATAAATAAAGAGACACTCTGGCCTTACGGGCAATTAGGTACGGCGCCAACAACTGGTCGTTGAGGTCCACCCCTCCCATATTAAGGTTATATTCGTGGACACAGAGGGGTTTCTCCACAACACCAGTCGCCGTAGGAATTTGGACCATCGTGTCTGCATAAAGGGAGGTAAGAACGAAAACATTCTTATTGTCCCTCCACTTCATAGCGAGCAAGTTATTACACTTCAAGCAGGCTCTCTCCCCCAGCCTAAGACGGGAATCTACAAGCCGCTGGGGAAAGCCCCGGCGATTAGATCGCACTGTGCCACATGCTCCAATCTGATGATCAAACAAGTGACTAAAAAGTGGCACACTCGTGTAATAATTGTCCACGTACAAGTGGTACCCCTTTCCGAATAAGGGTGACACCAAGTCCCACACTATCTTGCCAGCGCTTCCTATGTAGTCAGGGCAGTTTGTCGGCTCTACGTGACTATCTCTTCCCTCGTAAACCATAAAACTACATGTATAGCCTGTGGCCCTGTCACAGAGCTTATACATCTTGACCCCGTATCTGGCACGCTTGCTGGGAAGGTACTGTTTGAATGACAAGTGGCCAGAAAACTTAATCAGGGACTCATCAACGCAGACAACTTGATGGGGGGTAAACAAGTCTGCAAAACGTTGGTTGAAGTGGTTTACGAGGGCCGAATTTTGTAGAACCGATCGTATCCAGGGTCTCCACGAGGACGACAGAGTTCATTGTCGTTGAAGTGCATGAACCGCAAAATCTGCTCGTATCGTGCCCTGGCCATGGAAGCAGAGAACAAGGGCGAATGGTAAATTGGGTCAGTGGACCAATATGACTGCAACTCACTCTTTTTATTCAAGCCCATGAGGAGGGAAAGGCCCAGAAAGATCTTAAATTCGGAAACCGTAATTGGTTTCCAATCTCTGGCAAGGGTGGACTGGGGAATAGTGGCGATGACCAGCGTACAAATTGCTTTGGTCCACAATAGATCTATAGAGATCTTCGGTGAAAAACAGCGAATAAAAATCCAGTGGCATAAAATCAACTGTTTCCACCTGAATTCCGGGTTGGCCAGTGAATGGGGGAATTACGGGTGCTGCAGAAGTGGTGGGTACCCAATTCGGATTGGCAAATGCAGCAGGAAGGGCACTATGGGCACGACGGGCCTGTGTTCGTCTTCTTGGTGGCAGCGGGGCACTACTTGTGCTTGCCACCTCGCCAGCTTGAACTGCACTTATGGGACTCGCCACGTCACCACGTGATACTGCAGTGCTGGATGTACGACCAGGGTGTACTAGGCCGCTGGTGCTTGCCAGTTCACCAGAAGGAATAGCGGCACTAGTACTTCTCTGCTCCATACAAGAGCCTTGCGGTTCTTGCACTTCAAGGACAGAAGAAGAAGTTCGGGGTCTGGTACGCCTGACCTTAGCAGGGACCACAACTCCGTCGTCAGAGCTATCTGTCATGGAGCCGCTGTCCTCTACAGGATCGTATTCTGAGCCTGAATCTGACAGATGAGTGACTTCCTCTTCACTATCTGTCATGCTCAGAAACGTGTAGGCCTCTTCACTAGTGTACCTTCGATTTGCCATTTTGGGCTCTAAATTTAGGGGTACACTAGTGAGACTCACAGGCAAAAAAGCTCCTTACTGTTAGCGACTGATTCAAAACGCTACCAAAAAACTGTTAGCGATCGCAGGGATCAGGCCTGACTCTGCGAACGTTACAGTTATGTGTGCTTAGTGTTTTGTGTCAGTGATCAATCGATACTGCACTTGGGTGGGCTGGGCTGGGCTGGGCCAAGGAGCAAAACGCAGATGCTAGCAGGTATCTGGGCTGATCCCGCTAACACTGCGTTTTTTTGGGGGACCCTAAACTGCTGGGGAGTATAGATCTGATCGGATCAGATATCGATCCGTTCAGATACTATAGCACTAAGGGAGGTGTATGCTGCGTGCGTGAGTTTTAGCGGTACTGGCGCTAACCTGACGCTGCCTGGGGCGACGCAGACCTTATCTGACCCTAAAAACGTAACTTCTATCACCGCCGGGCAATGGAGGGGTTAAACCTTTATAAGGTAATAAACGGCGGGTGCCCTAAAACTATAATAAACTATAATAAACTACAAAAAAAAACTAGCTAACCAGCGTCACCCGTAACACTTATACGGTGATCGCTGGTGAAAGGGTTAACTAGGGGGCAATCAAGGGGTTAAAACCTTTAGCAGGTAGTATATGGGGGTCCCTATAAAACACTGACAGCGAACCTATATACTTACCTCCCTAACTAGCGTCACCTGTGTCACTAATGCAGCGATCAGAAAAACGATCGCTTAGTGACACTGGCGACGGGGAGTGATCATGGGGTTAACCTTTATTAGGGGGGGTTAGGGGGGTACCCTGGACCTAAAGGGGGGTACCCTAGACCTAAAGGGGGCTAACCTAACTGCCCTAACACTTATAACTGTCACAAACTGACACCAATGCAAAAAAAAAACTGCTATTGGTATCAGTGTGACAGGGGGTACAGGGGGGTGATCGGGGGTCATCGGGGTGTGAAGGGGGTGTGAAGGGGGGTGAAAAGTGTGCCTGCGTGTTCTACTGGAAGTGTAGTGTTGGTGCACTTACTTGTCTTCTCTCCTCTGCGCCGGGACGAAAAGACTGGCTCGAGGAGGGATGACATCACTTCCTCTCCCTCTGTTTACATTACAGAGGGAGAGGAAGCATTTGATTCGCTGGGAGCGATCGGGAGGGGGTGGCCATCAATGGATGGCCTCCCCCTGACCTCTCATCGCCCGCGAACAAGAGCCGACCGCCTATGGAACCGGGGGGAGTCCGATCGGACCCCCGCCCGCGGGAAGGCATCACGTATCAGGTACGTGATTTTGCCTGCCCGTGCCATTCTGCTCACGTATATAGGCGTGAGGCGGTCGGCAAGTGGTTAAAACTGCTTGCGGCTTTAATGTAATGTCGGGTCCTGGCAATATGGATAAAAGAAAAAGAGAGGGGCAAGTGGGACTTTAAATGAAGCATGTCAATTGAAAGTATAATAATGAATACATGTGAGTAGGTAAAATGATTGGATTTAATTTATAGTCAAGTCCATGATTTTGATGCATACAGTACCAATAAAGTAGTATAGATACAGACATAGTCGCATGAATTGATATATAAGCATATTTAGCAGTAACAATCATTGAAGACTCAGTAGTGTAAACAAATCAATGGACATACATATATGCAATTCATAACAGAAATACATGAATTAAAATCGCCAATCAAAATCACAAAATCGCATGAAATGAGAAACTCGATAAAAAATTGATAAATGTCAGGGATATGATTTAGGCTTGATAGGGCATCCTTAGTTTGCGAACCCAACGCATTTCTTGGCTTCGTGCCAGTCATCAGGGGTGGGATGCATAATTTAACTGAGAAAAACAAAGGAATATCATAAATATTGATACATGTGGAACCTCCGGCCAATAGAGAAAATCGGATCAGAAATGTCCAAATTGTCTACTTTGAATAGAGAAGCTACTTACAAAATAGCCCAAAAGTCAAGAAGAGTCACCAGCAATGGGATCTGTTAGGGTGTGAGATATAACCGTCTCAACTGGGGTTGAGGCAGGGCACCGACCATCCTCCCAAAGTGATTGGAGGGTGGGCCAGGAGAAACCACAGCCGATTCCTGAGCCTTCAATATACTGGTCAATGAGTTGTAAATGGGAAAATCTGCAGAAAATTAAAGAAAATGTGATGTGTCAAAGAAATTAAATCTAGAGTAGAACGTGTTGGATGAATAGAATGACTGAAAGAAATGTGTACTTGGTGCATCTGAAAAAGAAAATGTGTGAAAAATGAGATAATAAGGGGGAATGGAAATAAAATGGATGCATAAAAATGCACGTGAAAAGAGATAGGAAAAGAAATCCATAGGAAATGTGTGAAAATAGAGGGTGTCGTGCGCTAGGTAAATAGGTGAGAGGATGGGAATGTGTGTACTGTAAGCAGAAAAAAAATATATAAAAAAAGATATATAAAAATATATATATATATATATATATATATATATATATATATATATATATATATATATATATATATATATATATATTAATTACCCATGTGTTAAATCTTAACAGAGCGGTCCCTTCCTAGCGAAGCACAGTGAGGGAGTGAACCGTCAGTCTGTCAGTCCCAGCTGATATACTCTGGCCCTGGGCGGGTCCCTGCCAGCATCATGCATGATGTCATTGGCAGCTGAGAGACGAGAGAGCAATCACAGCTGAGAGTAACTCAGTGGATATCTGCTCATCACAGCTGTAGGCGTCAGATGGAAAAAAAAATAAAAATAAATAAATAAACCCGGCTCCCACCTTGTGGCGTCAATTGACACCGCTCAGGGGGCCAATTTGTGCATGGCGCTGATGCGTTGAGATCGGTTTCTTTTGTTTATATCTGGCAATATGGATGAAAATCAGTGGGACAAATGGCATGGGTACCCCCCAGTCCATTACCAGGCCCTTTGGGTCTTGTATGGATATTAAGGGGAACCCCGCACACAAATTAAAAAAGGAAACAGCAGTATTCAGGCTCTGTACTCTGAACAGCAGTATACAGGCGGTGCAAACAAGACAGGGACTGTAGGTTTGTTGTTAAGTAGAATCTGTTTGTAATTTTGAACTGGTAGATTTTTAACGTGTTTAGCTCCAGCCAAAAAATCTATTTTAAGCTTTTTGGAAAACATAGGGAAGGGTTATCATCCCTGTGACATTTGTTTTGCTGTCTGTGCTCCTCTTCAGAAGATTTCACCTCACTTTTTGCCCCAATGAAAAAAGGTTTTTTGAAAATTTGGGTTTTTTTGTGAAACAAGGATTGGTGATAAAGCATCCGTGGAAAGGAGAAATGTTTTTCCCATTTTAACTCTTACAGGAGAGAATTTCCCTTCCTAGGGGTAGATTTCATCTCACTTCCTGTTGTCTCCTTCTGTTTGCAAGTAGGAGTGCTTTGTAAGCTGGATGTTTGAAAGTAGGGGCCTACCCTATATTCTCAGCAGAAATTTGGGCCTTAGGTGTTGTTGTGGCCACAACACTGTAAGCCCTCACAGGGCCCTGCTGTGAAATATTAGATCAAGAATTGTAATTACATGCCCCTGTTGAACAGGGGCAGAAAAAATGGGCCTTTGGTGGTGGTGGTGGTGGTGCTGGTGCCACAACATTGTAAGTCCTCACTCGCTCTTGGTGGGCACAGAAACGGGCCCTGCTGAGAAATATTAGATCAACAATTGTAATTACCGTATATACTCGAGTATAAGTCGTTCCGAGTATAAGTCGAGGCCCTAATTTACCACAAAAAAATGGGAAAAACTTATTGACCCGAGTATAAGACGAGGGTGAGAAATGCACAGCTACTGTAAGTGGAAAAGAGGGTCAACAATTCCCATTTGCAGCATCACTGTGCCCATTTGCATGCCTCACTGTGCCCATTTGCAGCCATAGGTCCCCTGAACTTCAAACTCGGTAGTTAAGGGTTCCTAGATGCCCCCTAGCTGCAGCCAAAATTTGGGGTCTCTGAACCCAAAGGGTCCCGAAATGACATTGCTGCAGATAGACACAGTTGACCGAATTTGGGGCCCCGTATCTCGAGGCCACTTAGCGCTAAGAACCCCAAATTTGGTGTGCAAACCCAGTGGAACTAGCACCATAAAATTTCCAAATCTGGGGTTCCTAGCACCAAGTGGCCTCGAGATACGGGGCCCCAAAGTTGGTTCAGAAAATGTCAAGCACTTTTCTGCAGCAGAGAATGACATTTTCCGAACCGATTTTGGGGCCCCGTATCTCGAGGCCACTTAGTACTAGGAACTTCAGCTTTGGATATGTTATGGTACTAGGTCCACTGGGTTGGCATGCCAAATTTGGGGTTTCTAGCACCAAGTGGCCCTGAGATACGGGGCCCCAAAGTCGGTTCGGAAAATGAAATTTTTTGATGCAGAAAAGTGCTTGACTCGAGTATAAGTCGAGGGGGGCACTTTCAGCACAAAAAAATGTGCTGAAAAATTCGACTTATACTCGAGTATATACGGTACATGCCCCTGTTGAACAGGGGCTGAAAAATTGGGCCTTAGGCACTGGTGCTGGTGCCACAACACTGCAACCCCTCACAGATACTCTAGTTGGAACGCAGGAACGAGCCCTGCTGCAAAGTATTGCATTAAAAATTTTAATTACATGCCCCTGTTAAACAGGGGCTGAAAAATTGGGCCTTAGGCACTGGTGCTGGTGCCACAACACTGCAACCCCTCACAGATACTCTAGTTGGAACGCAGGAACGAGCCCTGCTGCAAAGTATTGCATCAAAAATTGTAATTACACGCCCCTGTTAAGCAGGGGCAGAAAAATTGGGCCTTTGGTGGTGGTGGTGGTGCTGGTGCCACAACACTGTAAGTCCTCACTAGCTCTTATTGGGCGCAGGAACGAGCCCTGTTGCAAAGTATTGCATCAAAAATTGTAATTACACGCCCATGTTAAACAGGGGCTGAAAAATTGGGCCTTAGGCACTGGTGGCGGCGCCCAGAACCAAAAATGTTCTTACAAGCTATCAGCGTGATCATTGAGGAGGAAGAGGATAATTACTCAGGATAGTCACTCAGTATCAGCATAGGCAGTCTTTGAAAGGATCTGAGATTTCAAAAAAAATTATTCGGTTACATCAGAATCAGGTGCTTGATAGCTGGTGGTGATCCAAGACTGATTCATTTTTATGAAGGTCAGTCGATCGACCGAGTCGGTGGACAGACGCACCCTGCGATCGGATACAAAGCCTCCAGCAGCACCGAATGTGCGTTCTGAAAGAAAGCTGGATGCAGGACAGGCCAGTAGCTCAATTGCATACTGTGCAAGCTCTGGCCAGTGATCCATCCTCAAGACCCAGTAACCCAGAGGATTTTAGGTGGGAAAGGTGTCCAAGTCAGATCTTGCCCCTAGGTATTCCTGCACCATGTAAAACAGACGCTGGCAATGGTTGCTGGAACCGATCATACCTTGGGGCTGCGGACTAAAAAACTGTCTGAACGCATCAGTCAGACGGCCACCTTCTCCACCGCTTCTTCTTTGACTGACCGAAGCCTCAGCAACACGTTGTCCAGAAACAGGAGTTTGTTACCTCCCAGTCTCTGGGAACGCGTTGCACAGACCTTTCTGCAAGGCCTCCCGAAGATGTTTCATCCTCTGCTCCCTCTGCGATGGCAAGATAAGGTCTGCAACCTTACCCTTGTAACGTGGATCAAGGAGGGTTGCCAGCCAGTATTGGTCCTTCTCATTGATACCACAAATACAAGGATCCTTACGCAGGCTTTGCAGGATCAGGGAGGCCATGCAGCATAGGTTTGCTGAGGCATTCGGTCCGGAGTCCCCTGGGTCACTAAGGACGACATGGTCCGCAGCCACCTCCTCCCAGCCACGTACAAGTCCATGTGTTTCTTGGGACTGATCCCTTAAAGACTGCTGCTAATGCTGAGTGCCAGGCTCCATCTCCATACTGACACAATCCTCCTCCTCCTCGTCCTCTTCCTGTGTGATCGGCGGGCACACAGGAACACTGTCTGGATAAAGGGGGCCTTGAGAGCTAAGGAAGTCCTCCTCTTCCTGCCTCTGTTCTGCCTCAAGTGCCCTGTCCATTATTCCACGCAGCGTGTGCTCCAACAGGTGGACAAGGGGGACAGTGTCACTGATGCATGCACTGTCACTGCTCACCATCCTCATGGCCTCCTCAAATGGTGACAGGACAGTGCATGCATCCCTGATCATGGCTCACTGGCGTAGGGAAAAAAACCAAGCTCCCCTGACCCTGTCCTGGTGCCATAGTCACACAGGTACTCATTGATGGCCCTCTGCTGCGTGTGCAGCCACTGCAGCATGGCCAACGTTGAGTTCCATCTGGTGGGCATGTCATAGATTAGGCGGTTCTTGGGCAGGTTAAACTCCTTTTGGAGGTCTGCAAGCCGAGCACTGGAATTATATGACAAGCGGAAATGCACACAGACTTTCCTGGCCTGCCTTAGGACATCCTATAAGCTCGGATACCTGCCCAAGAACCGCTGCACCACCAAGTTAAGGACGTGAGCCAAACAGGGCACATGGGTCATTTGTCCCTGTCGGAGGGCGGAGAGGAGGTTGGTGCCATTGTCGCAAACCACCATTCCTGCCTTAAGTTAGCATGGTGTCAACCACCTCTGAACCTGCCCCTTGAGAGCTGACAGAACCTCTGCCCCAGTGTGGCTCCTGTCCCCCAAGCACACCAGCTCAAGCACCGCATGTCATCTTTTGGCCTGCATACTTGCGTAGCCCCTTGAACGCCTACGGAGCACTGCTGGTTCCGAGGACAAAGCACAGGAAGAGGCCATGGAGGAAGAAGAGGATAGGGTTGAGGAGAGAGGTGTGTCACAATCATTAGTAGTGGCATTTTGGAGGCGTGGTGGCAGAACAACCTCCAACACTACTGCACCTTGTCCTGCATCCTTCCCAGCTGCCAGCAGTCACCCAATGTGCCGTGAAACTTAGGTAACGTCCCTGTCCATGCCTGCTGAACCATGAGTCAGCAGTAATATGCACCTTACCGCTGACCGCCTTGTCCAGCGAGGCATGGACATTGCCTTCCACATGATGGTAGAGAGCCGGAATCGCCTTCCGTGAGAAAAAATGGCGTTTGAGTACCTGCCACTGAGGAACCGCATATTTCACAAACTCACGAAAGGGGGCAGCCTCTACCAACTGAAAAGGCAGCAGTTGAAGTGCTAGCAATTTTGCCAAGCTAGCATTCAACCGCTGGGCATAAGGATGGCTGGGAGCGAACTTCTTTCGGCGGTGCAGCAGCTGAAGCAGGGAAATTTGCCTGGTACAATCTGACATCGGTGTACCGAAAGCAGATTGCCCACAAGTACTTGGATGTGACACACCTAATTCTACACCTTCATTCCTCTCAGTGCAGGTCTCAGAGAGGACTGAAGGTATTGTGGGGTTGGAGATCTCAGCTGATGAGGAGCAAGGAGAGGTCCTCTTTGTTCTTTGGTGTGGGTCTTTTTGATACACTTGCCAACAAACTGCATGGCAAGTCAACATATGTCTGGTCAAGCATGTGGTGCCCTAGTGGAAGATGTTTTGGCCACGCGAGATACGCTTGAGACATATGTTGCAAATAGCAGCGGTGCGATCTGATGCACTCGTCTCAAAAACGGCCCACACCAAAGAACTTTTGGAATAACGTGCAGAGACAGCAGCGCCCTGCACATGAGGAGCTTTGGGGTGTGATGCAGTCAGTGTGCTGCCCTTAGGCTGGCGCCTGGAGGGCATCCTGCCTTGTTGGTGATGTGCCTCCTCCTCCTCTCTCCTATCAGGCACCCACGTTGAGTCAGTGACCTCATCATCCCCCCCCCTCCTCATCACTGGAGCAAACCTGGCAGTATGCTGCAGCAGGGGGAGCATGACTGCCAGATTGCTGTCCTTCTTGGAAACCCCCTCTGTCCGTGCACATGTTACTGCCTTCATCTAGCTCAGTATCATCATCAGAGCCTTCCAAACGCTGGGCATCCTCCTGGAGCATGTACCCAACACTGTGGTCAAACAGTTCAAGGGACTCCTCAGGAGGACATGGTGGGGCTAGGGAAGGAGTCACTAATGCCATTGAGCCGAGGGAAGAGGCCGCATTGGCAGCTGCTTTGCCAGACAAAGTACCCTGAGCATGGGTGGGAGAGAATGAGGAGGATAAGGACGGCTTGGTCATCCACTCGACCAAGTCTTCCGCATGTTGCGACTCAACACAGCCAGCTGCCGAAAAAAAGGCCAATCGTGTCCCATGGCCACGTGCTGATGAGGATGCACCGTCTCCACGACCAGCACTATTGCCTCTAGACACAGAGCCTGCTTGCCCTCTTTTATTGGCTTGTGACTGTCTGCCTCTCCTTGTTGGCCTTCCAGACATACTAATGGCCTGTAGCTGCACTAAGCTGGGATATATATATATATATATATATATACTGATACTGCAGTTAGCAAAATCAACTGCCTGCCTGTAGTATGAGAACACCACCAACCTTCTACAGATAGCTTTAGGTGAACACTGCGCAGAGCTTGCACAAAACTAACTTGTAGCTTATTTAGCTGCCTGCGGTATTGATAGGATCAGGAAAACACCACCAACCTTCTACAGGTAGCTTTAGGGGAACACTGTGCAGAGCTCGCAAAAAAATAACTTGTAGCTTATTTAGCTGCCTGCGGTAGCGATAGGATCAGGAAAACCCCACCAACCTTCTACAGGTAGCTTTAGGTGAACACTGTGCAGAGCTTGCAAAAAACGAACTTGTAGCTTATTTAGCTGCCTGCGGTAGTGATAGGATCAGGAAAACACCACCAACCTTCTACAGGTAGTTTTAGCTGAACACTGTGCAGAGCTCGCACTACACTAACTTGTAGTTTTAGCTGAACACTGTGCAGAGGTCACACTACACTAACTTGTAGTTTTAGCTGAACACTGTGAGGAGGACGCACTACACTAACTTGTAGCTTTAGCTGAACACTGTGCAGAGGTCGCACTACACTAACTTGTAGTTTTAGCTGAACACTGTGCAGAGGTCGCACTACACTAACTTGTAGTTTTAGCTGAACACTCTGAGGAGGATGCACTACACTAACTTGTAGCTTTAGCTGAACCCTGTTCAGAGGACGCACTACACTAACTTGTAGCTTTTCTGAACACTGTGCAGAGGTCGCACTACACTAACTTGTAGTTTTAACTGAACACTGTGAGGAGGACGCACTACACTAACTTGTAGCTTTAGCTGAACACTGTTCAGAGGACGCACTACACTAACTTGTAGCTTTGCTGAACACTGTGCAGAGGTCACACTACACTAACTTGTAGTTTTAGCTGAACACTGTGAGGAGGATGCACTACACTAACTTGTAGCTTTAGCTGAACACTGTGCAGAGGTCGCACTACACTAACTTGTAGTTTTAGCTGAACACTGTTCAGAGGATGCCCTACACTAACTTGTAGCTTTAGCTGAACACTGTGCCGAGGTTGCACCACACTAACTTGTAGTTTTAGCTGAACACTGTGAGGAGGACGCACTACACTAACTTGTAGCTTTAGCTGAACACTGTTCAGAGGATGCACTACACTAACTTGTAGCTTTGCTGAACACTGTGCAGAGGTCACACTACACTAACTTGTAGTTTTAGCTGAACACTGTGAGGAGGATGCACTACACTAACTTGTAGATTTAGCTGAACACTGTGCAGAGGTCGCACTACACTAACTTGTAGTTTTAGCTGAACACTGTTCAGAGGATGCCCTACACTAACTTGTAGCTTTAGCTGAACACTGTGCCGAGGTTGCACCACACTAACTTGTAGTTTTAGCTGAACACTCTGAGGAGGATGCACTACACTAACTTGTAGCTTTAGCTGAACCCTGTTCAGAGGACGCACTACACTAACTTGTAGCTTTTCTGAACACTGTGCAGAGGTCGCACTACACTAACTTGTAGTTTTAACTGAACACTGTGAGGAGGATGCACTACACTAACTTGTAGCTTTAGCTGAACACTGTGCAGAGGTCGCACTACACTAACTTGTAGTTTTAGCTGAACACTGTTCAGAGGATGCCCTACACTAACTTGTAGCTTTAGCTGAACACTGTGCCGAGGTTGCACCACACTAACTTGTAGTTTTAGCTGAACACTGTGAGGAGGACGCACTACACTAACTTGTAGCTTTAGCTGAACACTGTTCAGAGGATGCACTACACTAACTTGTAGCTTTGCTAAACACTGTGCAGAGGTCGCACTACACTAACTTGTAGTTTTAGCTGAACACTGTTCAGAGGACTCACTACACTAACATGTAGCTTTAGCTGAACACTGTGCAGAGGTCGCACTACACTAACTTGTAGTTTTAGCTGAACACTGTGAGGAGGACGCACTACACTAACTTGTAGCTTTAGCTGAACACTGTTCAGAGGACGCACTACACTAACTTGTAGCTTTTCTGAACACTGTGCAGAGGTCGCACTACACTAACTTGTAGTTTTAACTGAACACTGTGAGGAGGACGCACTACACTAACTTGTAGCTTTAGCTGAACACTGTGAGGAGGACACACTACACTAACTTGTAGCTTTGCTGAACACTGTGCAGAGGTCACACTACACTAACTTGTAGTTTTAGCTGAACACTGTGAGGAGGACGCACTACACTAACTTGTAGCTTTAGCTGAACACTGTTCAGAGGACGCACTACACTAACTTGTAGCTTTAGATGAACACTGTGCAGAGGTCGCACTACACTAACTTGTAGTTTTAGCTGAACACTGTGAGGAGGACGCACTACACTAACTTGTAGCTTTAGCTGAACACTGTTCAGAGGACGCACTACACTAACTTGTAGCTTTTCTGAACACTGTGCAGAGGTCGCACTACACTAACTTGTAGTTTTAACTGAACACTGTGAGGAGGACGCACTACACTAACTTGTAGCTTTAGCTGAACACTGTGCAGAGGTCACACTACACTAACTTGTAGTTTTAGCTGAACACTGTGAGGAGGACGCACTACACTAACTTGTAGCTTTAGCTGAACACTGTGCAGAGGTCGCACTACACTAACTTGTAGTTTTAGCTGAACACTGTGAGGAGGACGCACTACACTAACTTGTAGCTTTAGATGAACACTGTGCAGAGGTCGCACTACACTAACTTGTAGTTTTAGCTGAACACTGTGAGGAGGACGCACTACACTAACTTGTAGCTTTAGCTGAACACTGTTCAGAGGACGCACTACACTAACTTGTAGCTTTTCTGAACACTGTGCAGAGGTCGCACTACACTAACTTGTAGTTTTAACTGAACACTGTGAGGAGGACGCACTACACTAACTTGTAGCTTTAGCTGAACACTGTGCAGAGGTCACACTACACTAACTTGTAGTTTTAGCTGAACACTGTGAGGAGGACGCCCTACACTAACTTGTAGCTTTAGCTGAACATTGTGCAGAGGTCGCACCACACTAACTTGTAGTTTTAGCTGAACACCGTAAGGAGGACGCACTACACTAACTTGTAGCTTTAGCTGAACACTGTTCAGAGGATGCACTACACTAACTTGTAGCTTTGCTAAACACTGTGCAGAGGTCGCACTACACTAACTTGTAGTTTTAGTTGAACACTGTTCAGAGGACGCACTACACTAACTTATAGCTTTAGCTGAACACTGTGCAGAGGTCGCACTACACTAACTTGTAGTTTTAGCTGAACACTGTGAGGAGGACGCACTACACTAACTTGTAGCTTTAGCTGAACACTGTGAGGAGGACACACTACACTAACTTGTAGCTTTGCTGAATACTGTGCAGAGGTCACACTACACTAACTTGTAGTTTTAGCTGAACACTGTGAGGAGGACGCACTACACTAACTTGTAGCTTTAGCTGAACACTGTTCAGAGGACGCACTACACTAACTTGTAGCTTTTCTGAACACTGTGCAGAGGTCACACTACACTAACTTGTAGTTTTAGCTGAACACTGTGAGGAGGACGCACTACACTAACTTGTAGCTTTAGCTGAACACTGTGCAGAGGTCGCACTACACTAACTTGTAGTTTTAGCTGAACACTGTGAGGAGGACGCACTACACTAACTTGTAGCTTTAGCTGAACACTGTGCAGAGGTCGCACTACACTAACTTGTAGCTTTAGCTGAACAATGTGAGGAGGACGCACTACACTAACTTGTAGTTTTAGCTGAACACTGTATAGAGGTCACACTAAACTAACTTGTAGCTTTAACTGAACACTGTAAGGAGGACGCACTACACTAAATGTAAATAGTCTAGCTGCCTGACTGTGGTACTAATAGGATCAAAAGAACACCGGCAATTTTCTTCAGGTAGCTGTAAATACTGTAACAAAACAAACCTGCCTGTCAGTAGGAAGTTAACAGGAACGGATTTAGCTAAACTGCATACAGTGTGTATATATATATATATATATATATATAAACACCTGGGATGCATATATATAAACAATACACTGTAAGTGCAGCTAACTCACTGACTGTTCTGCCTAAGCTATCTAACTTAAATCAAATTACACTGTCTCTCTGTCTATCTCTTTCAACGCCGGAACACACACTACACAGGGCGGCCTTATATAGTGTGGGGCGTGTACTAAATCCCCTGAGCCATAATTGGCCAAAGCCTCCTTGGCTTTGGCCAATTACGGCTCTCTGTTCAGACGGTGCTGTGATTGGCCAAGCATGCGGGTCATAGTGCATGCTTGGCCAATCATCAGCCAGCAATGCACTGCGATGCCGCAGTGAATTATGGGCCATGACGCGCCACACGAATTTGGCGCCAACGGCCCATATCGTTCACAATTCGGCGAACGATCGAACAGACGTTGTTCGAGCCGAACATGGGTTTGACTCAAACGCGAAGCTCATCCCTAGTGTTGAGTAAAATTTAAGCATGACCTTGTTGATTTGCTGTGGTGTGGAGTGGAGGCTACCCTTGGTGTCTCGAAGAGATGTGATATGGGTTGGGCGGAATGGACCTTTGCAGAGCCTGGCTAAGAGTTTGCCTGCTTTATTCCCGAACTTGTGGAGGGTGGCATCTAGGTGGGCCTTTTTGGTGAGTTCAAGGGTGTTTGCCCAGGTATTGAAGTCTCTTTTCGCTGCCTGCCATTCATTCCTGGCGTCTGGGGAGTCTTTGGTGTATATGCTGTTGTGCCTGGTGTAGGCATGCGCTGGCTGCATTGTATTTTGTTAAAGTGTTTCATTTAAAGGAGGTGGCATATGAAATAATTCGACCCCTGAGGTATGCTTTGCCGGCATCCCAGAAGAAGTTTGGATCATCTATGTGGGGGGCGTTGGTCAAAGAGTATTCAGACCATGATTTGGACATGAACTGCTGGAAGTCAGTATTGTTATGTAAGTAAGAAGGAAATCGCCAAATTTTGGGGTGTGGAGGTAAGTCCAGATTATCGAGTGTCACCTCTATGGGGGCATGGTCGGAGATGGTTATGTCGTGAATGTCAGCACTGTGGAGCATGGGGAAGAGGTTGTCCGAGCCAAAGAAGTAGTCGAAGACGTTGCGTGGGTTTGAGTAAAAAGGAAATTCTCTGTCAGCTGGGTGAGAGAGGTGCCATAGATCCTGGAGGTGGATGGCATTCATAGTGGTTGCAAAGTATGAGGGGGCGGAGGTGTCAGAACTAGGTTTAGGGCGCTTGGGGGACAATCTGTCATCCATCTGATGGAGGATGTCGTTAAAATCTCCTCCAACCAAATGGGGGAGGTGGGTGTTGCTAAGTAGCCACGTGGACAGTTCAGTGTAGAACTGTCTGCCTGGGCTATTGGGAGCTTAGACATTTTATATTACTAGCTCCTTGGAGCTTATTTGGACATGTGCCATGATAAAACATCCCTGTTTTGCGTCCAACCGCATCAGAGCCTAAGACAGTGCCTACCCAAAGCTTCTTCATGCAATGAAAGTCTGGGGTTAGTAAGTGAGATTCCTGAAGTAAGGCTATGTCAGTTTTGAGTCGTTTGAGATGTCGGAGAATTGGGGGGATCTGAGACCTTTTACATTCCAGGACACTATTTTCATATTGTGGGGTCTTGAGAGGGATATGGGCCGATATACTAGTTTTGTCACTGTGTAATTGGTAAGATAAAGTCACAGCTGTATCAGGAAGTAGGGTATTGTTGTCCTGATGGTAATGTGGAAGAAAGATGTATGGAGGTTTGCATGAGCCCCAGAGGAAAGGGAGAGGGGAGGGGGGGATATGTCAAGGGGGAACCTTAAAAAAAAAAAATTAAACATGTAAACTTCTCTTTTGAGAACTGATTGAGATTGTAGAACATAATAAAATACAATTGTAAAGCAAGATATTTGATAACTGAACAATGTAACATAGTGACATAATGTACCTAGTGTACCTATCGAGACCTATATAAAATTGTGATATTTAGCAGGTATAGGTGGTGAGGTGAGAGGAGGAAGAGAAAATAAAAATAAATGAAGTGATAAGCTATTGATAATCATGTGAGTGCATGAGCATAGTCAGAGACAAGTCCTGAAGTGGTGCAGTATGAGCTACCTTAATAGAATGGATATCCAGGAACATAGACTGCGAGTCCTTGGTCAGCGAGAGGTGAAGTGATGCTGATCCGGGACCGATGATCTGAAACGTTTAAGGGAGTCTTTGCGTGGGCTCCTTTGGTCCAGGGAGCGGTTGATAGGAGCAGCTTTGGGTGTGCGGTTGAGGGTTTGGATGTAGAGACCGCAAATAGGCTTCCGCTTCAGAGGGGTATTGGAAGAATAGCTGATCGCTGCTTGGTGTCTTGAGATGGAGGGTGGCCGGGAAGGCCAGTGTGAATTTAATTTGTTGTTTAAAGAGTTCTGTGCATACCTGCTGGAAGGCTTTGCGTTTCTTAGAGACCTCAATGGAGTAGTCGGTGAATATCAGAACCCTTACGCCATCAATTTGGAGTGAGCGGGTTTGTCTGAACTTTTGGATGATAAGGGCCTTGTCAGAGTAGTTTATGTATTTAGCGATTAGAGGCCGAGGGTTCTTGCGTTCTGTGTTGTAGGACCCCATACGGTGGGCACGTTCCACTGTGCAAGAGCCTGTAAGGCCTAGCGCTTCCGGGATGCGTTGTGAGCAGAATTCAGGAAGAGCAGGTGCTTGTAGGGATTCGGGGATACCCACGAATCGCAGGTTGCTCCTCCTGGATCTGTTTTCCAAATCATGGAGTTTTTGGATAATATATTGGTTTGTCTTGTCCTGTGCTTGTTCTGTGCCCTGAGCCTGGTAAATCTCCTCTTCCATGCTGGATAGGCGGTGTTCTAACTCGTTCAGCCTAGTGGTGTGTTCTACTAGCTGGGCCCTTATTTGTTTCATCCCCGCGCTTACTGCCTTTTCCACTGAGGCATAGATCACAGGGGACAGGAGGGCTGCTACAGCCTGCCCTATGCGCTCTGTACTGTGATCCCCATTATGTTGTGGAGCGGAGGCTTGTGAGGAGAAGGCCTGAGAGAGGGAGGCTTGAGGAGAGGAGACATGGGGAGGCTGTGGCTGAGCAGAAGAGGCTTGTAGGGAGGTATGAGTGGCTGTGCTACCGCTTACCTCCATCTCCATCATCTGAGCACCTGTGTGAAGTTCCGTGTAGGCCGAGACCGGGGCCCTCGATTTGCGGCTGGGCCGACGGTGCCGTCTGGGCCATTTGCGTGCGGGAGCCGGTTTTCTCAACAAACCTGTCCATAGGCTGGCGGATGTCACCCGGAGGTAGCTGAGGGTGGATGAGGAGGCTCTAGGCTGATTTTATAAGCTGTTTTGGTCCGTAGCGCGGGAGCTGAGGAGAGGAGCAGCTACTCCATGCGGCGCCGGAACTGGAAGACAGAGCATTGATTTTAATAATGCTTAAAGTGAAACAATAAAAGTGTAATATTCCTTTAAATTTCATACCTGGGGGGTGTCTATAGTATGCCTGTAAAGGGGCGCATGTTTCCCGTGTTTAGAACAGTCTGACAGCAAATGACATTTCAAAGGAAAAAAAGTCATTTAAAACTACTCGCGGCTATTAATGAATTGCCGGTCCGACAATACACATAAAAGTTCATTGATAAAAACGGCATGGGAATTCCCCACAGGGGAACCCCAAACCAAAATTTAAAAAAAAATGATGTGGGGGGTCCCCCTAAATTCCATACCAGGCCCTTCAGGTCTGGCATGGATATTAAGGGGAACCCCGGCCAAAATTTTAAAACAAATGGTGTGGGGTCTCCCCAAAAATCCATACCAGACCCTTATCCGAGCATGCAACCTGGCAGGCAGCAGGAAAAGAGGGGGGGACAAGAGAGCGGCCCCCTCCTGAATGGTACCAGGCCACATGCCCTCAACATTGGGAGGGTGCTTTGGGGTAGCCCCCCAAAACACCTTGTCCCCATGTTGATGGGGACAAGGGTCTCATCCCCACAACCCTTGCACGGTGGTTGTGGTGGTCTGCGGGCGGGGGGCTTATCGGAATATGGAAGCCCCTTTAACAAGGGGACCCCAGATCCCGGCCCTCCCCCCTGTGTGAAATGGTAAGGGGGTACAAAAGCACCCCTACCATTTCATAAAAAAAGTGTCTAAAATGTTAAAAATGACAAGAGACAGTTTTTGACAATTCCTTTATTTAAATGCTTCTTCTTTCTTCTATCTTCTTTCTTCTATCCTCTATCTTCCTTCAGTTTCTTCCTCCATCTTTTTCTTCTTCTGGTTCTTCTGGTTCTTCCTCCGCGGCGCTGGCATCTTCTTCTCTTCTTCTTCTCAGGCCACTCCGCATCCACCATGATGGGAGGCTCCCGCTGTGTAACGATAAGCCCCCCACCCACAGACCCCCACAACCACCTGGCAAGGGTTGTGGGGATGAGGCCCTTGTATGGAATTTAGGGGGACCCCCCACGTCATTTTATTTTAAAAATTTTGGTTCGGGGTTCCCCTGTGGGGAATTCCCATGCCGTTTTTATCAATGAACTTTTATGTGTATTGTCAGACCGGCAATTCATTAATAGCCGCGAGTAGTTTTAAATGACTTTTTTTCCTTTAAAATGTCATTTTGCTGTCAGACTGTTCTAAACAGGGGAAACATGCGCCCCTTTACAGGCATACTATAGACACTCCCCAGGTACAAAATTTAAAGGAATATTACACTTTTATTGTTTCACTTTTAGCATTATTAAAATCAATGCTATGTCTTCCAGTTCCGGCGCCACATGGAGTTGTCAAATTTTCAAACACATTCAAATGTGCTGCTTTTTAGTGGAAACTAATATATTAATTTTGACTTATCATTTTGTCTGGTGCTCCTTCCATTGGTGCATGTTTTTATTGCTGTCTGTGTCTCCATTAGGTAGATTCAATCTAATTATCCCGGTCACCAGTCTCAACAGAAATGAAAGTGAGGGTATATTCACCAGCACAGGAATAAAAAGGACCCATGAGGGGACTTCCTTCACATTCGAAAGATATCCTCTCACTTCCTGTTTAGCCGACGCAGTAGAAAAGGAGGGGCAATCTCCCTAATGAGAAACAGATAGAAACAAAAAAAAATGGTGGCAATTTTACCCTTCCACTACACTATCCAATATGAAAAAAAGGGCTTTAGATTAAAGCTAATTTCCCCCCAGTGTGGTTAGTGTTTGTCAGCCAACAGAGATAGCAACTCTGTTGGCTGACTCTCACAGTCAGCTTCTCTGATACCCCCCCCTACTTTTAGAAACCTGGAGAAGATTCTAGAAAAATGGGAGTGGGGGTTAGAAGGAGCTGCCTGGAGTATTCATGAGGGCCCTGACCAATCCCCAACAGATGGGTTGGCAGGGGGCAGGCCCCCTCAAATACTCTGGCTCAACCCAGCTGGGTCAGTGGAGTTTGGGTGGAAGATGGAGATGGAGTGATAGGAGGCTGTGGGAGACCTTCAAGGGTAACCCACTAGTCTGGGGGGGGTGACCACGAGTCTGGGAGCTTGGGTGTGGAAGAGAGGTGTCCTGACCAGAGGCATGGCAGCGGGTGTGAGGACAGCAGGAGAAGAACACTGCCAGGCAAATCTCCAGGGAAGAAGACAGCCAGGTGGGCTGGTGAGTGTTACAGTCGGAGAGGACTTAGAGGCAACCTGAGAGGACTGGGTGAGAGCAGTCTGAGATGGATGTAGAGTCAGTCTGGGAGTACTGTGGAAGTTTAGCCAAGAGGGCTGGAGGGAGGAAAGTATAACATGTTTGTTATTTTTAACTATAAAACAAGATTTTACAATCACTTTAATACATTTCATGCATCAAGGTAAAAAAACTTCTGTGTTCAGCTACCCCCAAGCCCTTCCTTATATTACTTGAGCCCAATCTCGATCTGGCAAAGTGCCTGAGAGTAGCATCTCTCTGCTCTCTCCCTCCTTACTGGACATGGAGGCAGCAGTGGGAGCCATTGGTTCCTGCTGTTGTCAAACACAGCCTGTGAGTAAGGAGTGGGGGTGGGGCCAAGCCATGCTCTGTGTGTCATTGGACATAGAGACCGGTGTGGTATCAAGCCTGCACAAGTGCATATGGCTTGCTATGGGGCATTTGTAAGGGAGGAAGAGCCAGGAGCATCGGCAGGGGGACCACAGAAGAGGAGGATCAGGGCTGCTCTGGGCAAAATCGTTGTACAGAGAAGGTGTGTATAACATATTTGTAAAGGATTTTTTTTTTAGTTATAAAATAACAATTACTTTAACACTATCCCTAATACTAACCCTTCCTATGTAAACATTACATTTTCTGTATTTTAGAGGGAAGGATTTAAGCCCTGTTATTATTATTATTATTATTATTATTTTAGCCATGTGTGTTCCATTGGGGAGTGGGAGATTTCCTTTCACTTCCTGTTCCATAGCCCAGACAAGGAGTTTAGGGAAAGCCCTCCAAAGTGAAGGAATCCCTGTTTGTCACAAGGATCACCACAACTAGTGTCCTTAAGATTTCCCCCATATCCCCTATTTCTTTTCTGGTGACAACCACAGATTTTCTTTTACTTTCAGTCTCTAAAAACGGGAAGGGTATTTAAAGGGTTTTTTACTTCGCACTACTGCGAAGTAGGTATGCAAAAACATGTTTAATGATTCCTCATCCATATACAAAAATCCATAGTAGATTGCGTAGCATTGGTAACAATAGATATAGTAGTGATAAACATATTTATATAGAGTCCATTATTCAAATTGAGTAGAAGCATAAATGATCTTAAAATTGATAGTAATAATGATAAAATTGTTGATGGAATACATAGTCCTGGAGATTTTCAAACACATGATGCAATGGTGTAGCATATAATGGCTCTACGCATATCGTGGAGTTATCCACTCATCAGGAACAATTTGGGGTAAAAATATCTATAAAGAAATAAATGAATGCAAAAGGATCAGATAGTTGGCATGAGGGGAAAAAAAGGGAAGAGGAGGGACAAAAATTTCCCAATCACTCCTACCTAAAGTAAGCTAAGTCTTCAAAAAGTAGTATTGAGAGCTGAGGGCACCATGGGAACAGACCTCCCCAGAATCTGTGGCAGCAATCTCCATGGCCACTTGGTGGCACAAACAGCAGATAGTAAAACATCTAAAGGACTGTAGTCCCCAATGAACAATTGTGTTGTATACCGTATACTGTATGACGATTCCAAAGAACTTCCTGCTGTTTGTGCCACCAGGTGGTCGTGGAGATTGCTGCCACAGCTCTTGGGAAGGTCTGTTCCCATGGTGCCCTCAGCTCTCAAAACCACTTTTTGAAGACTTAGCTTACCTTAGGTGGGAGTGATTGGGGAATTTTTGTCCCTTCTCTTCCCTTTTTTCCCTTCATGCCAACTATCTGATCCTTTTGCATTCATTTATTTCTTTATAGATATTTTTTACCCCGAATTGCTCCTGATGGGTGGATAACTCCACGAAATGTGTAGAGCCGTTATATGCTACACCATTGCATCATGTGTTTGAGATTCTCCAGGACTATGTATGTCATCAACAATTGTATCATTATTACTATCAATTTTAGGATCATTTATGCTTATATCCAATTTGAATAATGGACTATATATCAATATGTTTATCATGTTGGAATATGTGTGTATTTATATGAAATATAAAATATTGGGGGGCGTAGCCTGGAGCCGTTCAAAGATGGACGTGTAAGCCTGGAGCTCCCATCCATGAGGTCCAGCTACTTTAGCTTTTAAGCACAAAAGCACTCATAACAGCCTACAAGATGGTGAGAACATCCTGCAGCGCCTCAGCGACGAGATTCCACTCTCCCAGGGGACAAGAAACGCAATTAGGCAGACAGATCTCGGAGATCTTCCGCTCACGGCCTAGTGAGAAGACGCAGACCTCCCACGCAGCCTCCTCAAGTCCCGCTCCCCGAGCTCGGAGCTCGGCCAGATCGCTTATAGATCAGAGGCATCCTCAGGCTGTCACCATTGATGACCTCCGCAGTGTCGCAGCTGACATAAAATCCACACTTATAGCAGATATTTTGGACATGAGATCTGATCTGCAAGCCATGTCACTCAAAGTAGAGGAAGTAGAAATGATCCAAACGCGCCATGACTCCTCACTCTGTCATATACAGCAAGTTACCGAATCCCATGCTGTTCATCTTAGGGACATAAATCGACACATGGAAGACCTCGACAATCGAGGGAGACGCTGCAATATTAGGGTGAGAGGGGTCCCGGAATCAATCGATCCCACCCAGCTGAGCCAGACGGTCATTGCACTGTTTAATGAACTCATGGAAAGGCCCCTAGACACACCGATCACATTTGAAAGAATTCACAGAGCACTGCGCCCGAGGGGGAGAGAAGCTGACCTCCCCAGGGATGTAGTGTGCTGCCTTACAGACTTCCAGCTGAAAGAAAGGATCCTACGCTCAGCCAGAAACCACAACCAGGCGACCAAGGCTCTGTAGTGAAAATCTACCAGGACCTATCCAACATCACCCTACAGCGTAGGAGAGAAATAAGGCCCTTACTAGAAGTCCTTAGGGCCAGAGCCATAATATACAGATGGAAGTTCCCATTTGGTCTCTCAGCCTCTCATCAGGGGCGTACAGCACTCCTTAGAGTGCCTGAAGATCTAGATAATTTTTGCTCTCAACTGAATATCCCACTAATGGAACTCCCGGACTGGTACAGTGATTTTTGCCCTTCCCCCCTCAAACGAGCAACCTCCATGGATGGAGTCGCAGAGGCGGGAAACTTCAATATCAGCCGTCGCCAACCTCATCCGCTACCTCCTCGATCCCCACTGAGAGACCAGAGCTCCAAGGAATGGTAGTCCTACAGCATCTCCTGCGCACCGTAGGGCCCGCATCGCCTAATCAGGTACTTATGATCTTCCTCATTCATCCACATCCTACAGGGACACAAACTACATGCTCAACGCCCCATATGCAGTGTTCAAGCTACTCATCTTCTCCCTCCCATACATGTCTGAAGCCTTTCTCTGTGCTGACACCCGCCCCGACGTACTCTTGAGACCCAGACCCCACCCGCTAAAACCAGGCTAACCGCAGAACTGAACTATACCACTCCTCACCAATGAACTTAATTTACGCTGGTACACCACTCGGAATAGGATAACAGAAATCAAGACGAATAACAGTCCTACACAATTTAAAGTGCCTAAAATGAACTTCTACACCTAGAAAAAGTTTCAACGAACATCCGCTAGCAATTCCAAACACAAAAAGACTTACTCTTTGCATCCAGAAATTCAGTCCTTCTACGATAGTCAACAAAGGACATGTTCCAGTTTATCCGGACTCATCGACACAGATTGGCCCCGAACGAACAATCAGTGAACAACGCCACTCCTAACTAAAATCTGTGATATACTTTCTAACTAACCTCTATACTCACCCACCTCTCACTTCTTGTTTCTCTTTACCCTCCCCTGATCATATTAACTAAGTTAGGGTCTACCCTAACCACCCTCTCCCTTCCCTTTCCCCACCCTCCCCTCCTTTCTTCTGCCTAAGGCTCCCCTCTTTGAAACTGCCAGTAGTATTGCCTATGTTTAACCACTCAATCTCTTTTACCCTAGATAACCGGGGTTTTTTTTTTTGTTTTGTTTTTTAATATAGAATAGTGAACCTCTAGACATAGATCGGTCGCCTGGATCACGAGGGAGACATGCTCAGGTAAGATATCCACATCTCATCCTACCAATCCTACTCACACCACATACATAAAAGCAAATTCACACTCCAAATTGGGTCATGATGCACACTACCTTAGCAGGTCTGACAAAGTACATACACATTATTTTACCCAGCGGATGAAGGCTGAGCATGTCTCCCTCGAATTAGGACAAAAGAGTCCATCATTTTCCTCCAGCTTTCCTCACTGGTCAATCTCCAATAAGGATAATGTTAGCTTCCTCTATTGTTGTAGTAATGTTTATAAGTCATGATTTAGATATGTGGTTTCACACATACCCTGTGTCTTGTGGATGATGATTCAACAGTTGAAATTTACTAGTTACACCGTTCTATAACCTTACTGTTCTATACCTCGTGTTTCCAGTTTTAAGTTACAAGTGTTCAAACTGTTTACTTACTGATAAGAGGCCTTACATCTAAACATATACAAACTACCATCTACTCCTATCCCCCCCATGACTGATACCTAAATCTACATAGTCATGGCAATAAAGCATTAAAATGTCTACACAGCTTGCTACTCTGAAAGTAACACCAATCTTTCCCGCTTGACTCCCCTTTATATAATAGATGTATATTCATTCTACTGTCACATCTGCACATACACTCTGCAGTGCTATCAACACCTACAGATGTGCTCACTATCCTTGTTCACATCCTAATAACACTACCTGCCACCTCACTGCACGATACACATGACCCCTACAACAGCGGACTCTGGTAGCCCTAGCTGACCCAAACCGGCATCCTCCCACTATACTGAGAGGGATTGCAGGCAATCCCAGCAACCGGTACCAACACCTACTTCCCCCTCTGGGGAACCCCTCTCTCTTCTCCCCCTAAAAAACCCACACCCACATCCCATCTCCAGTCACTACCTCCCCTTAGCTCCCTTTCAACCACACCTATAAAGCTGGTCCACCCCCCTCCCTCTTTGTCTCTGGTTTCCCTCCCACTACAAGACATCATACCTGATAAACCTTGCCGAACAAACGCCATGGCTCATTCTAAAACAACTTCCTCCAATCTCTCACTAAAAATCCTCTCCCTCAACACCAGAGGTTTAAACACCCCAGAAAATTGCTCACAACTCCTAACCACATTACATAGTACAAAAGAGGATGTGGTGTTCCTTCAAGAGACACATTTCTGCTCAAAAAGTGTTCCGACACTTAAAAATCTCTCTTCCCCTCATAGCTACCATGCAACCTCCCCTAATTCCAAAACTAAAGGAGTATCCATCCTCCTCTCTAAAAATACATCCCTACAAGTGACAGATACCCTTCTAGATGAACAAGGAAGGTACATCTTCCTAAAAGGCTCCTTTAATAACAGAAGGATCACGTTGGCCAACATTTACAGTCCCAACACAGCCCAAGTCCCCTTTCTACGATCTGTGACCAAACAACTAACCTCCTTCCAAGAAGGCATCTTAATATTAGGGGGGGACTTTAACATCCCCCTAGACCATCTCCTATATTCCTCCTCGGGCAGATCTCATTTACCCTACAGGGCATTACGACAAACCCGACAATGTCTCCAAGACCTGACACTACACGACTCCTGGAGGACACTCCACCCCAAAGACAAGGACTACACCTATTATTCAGCCCCCCATAATAAATATTCACGCATTGACTACCTTTTCATCACACAACAAGATCTCCCCAGCTTGAAGTCAGCAACCATAGACCCGATGACGCTTTCAGATCAACATCCTATTTCAATGACCCTCACATTCCCAGACAAAATCAATAACACATACATATGGAAACTAGACCCATCCATATTGACAGACAAGACAAATGAAAATGTGATTGGTGAATGCCTGACCAAAAAAGCAAAACTAGCAGCTTTATTTGCCAAACTGAAAAAATTAGAAACTATTCATAAGCACACATTAGCCCAGCAAACGCTCTCCGAACTAACCGAAACCCAGACACTCATTCAGGAAGAACTGAAATATAATCTTAAAAAAAAATTACACTCTTTCTCAAAAGCTCTTTTAAGGGTACGGGAACAAGAACAGTCATCTCCTCGCACAAGCGCTGCGCAAGAAAAAAAACAACAACACGATCCATCAGTTACACTCTCCCACAGGTACAATTCTCTCCAACAATAACGACATAGTCTCGGAATTTGAAAAATATTATTCCTCCCTTTACAACCTTAACAAAACATCCCCCCCAACGACACCCCTTACCATGACATCCAAAGAACTCACTTCGTTCCTTGACCAATTTGCACCAGGTAAAATTTCCAAAGATGAGGCATCCACCCTAGAAGCCCCAATCACCATCTCAGAATGGGAACATGCGATCAAGCAAATAAAACCTGGGAAAAGCCCGGGTCCAGATGGGCTTTCCGCAGTATACTATAAGACATTTTCAAAAATCCTTCAAACTCCCTTTTTAAAAGCCTTCAACTTCCTTTCTCCCACTAATCCACTCACTCGGGGGGATGCTTGAAGCCCACATTGTGGTCATCCCCAAGGATGGGAAAGACCCCACCCAAGCAGGGAACCATAGGCCAATATCATTATTAAATTCAGACATTAATTTGTTCTCCAAAATCCTAGCAAACAGACTACTTCCTCTCCTCCCCTCCATTATTTCACAAGACCAAGTAGGCTTTATTCCTGGACGCAAAGCCAGGGATAACGCCATCAAAGCCATCAATCTCCACCACCTGATCACCCAAACTAACCAGAAGGGCTTCTTCCTATCTCTAGATGCGGAGAAGGCATTTGACAGAGTATCATGGGACTATATGACGGAGGTCCTCCGTGCCTTTGGTATAGGCCCCCACATGATTGGTTTGATTCTTTCACTATATGCAAATCCCTCAACCAGGGTTCGGGTCAACAATACAAATGCCTTCCCCATCAGCAACGGAACGAGACAGGGCTGTCCTCTGTCCCCCATCATTTTTTTATTGACCCTTGAGCCTTTCCTCCATAAAATAAAAATCCATCCAGACATACAGGGATTCCAAACGCAAACAAAGGAATACAAATATGCCACTTTTGCAGATGACATACTACTATTTCTTACAAACCCTCTGATCACCCTACCAAAAATTTCAATCCCTCTCCAACCTTAAAATCAACCTCACTAAATCACATGCCCTTAATATCTCACTCCCACAAAATCTAGTAGACCAATGTAAAGAGAACTTCCCCTTCCATTGGAAAAACGACTCAATTACATACCTGGGCATACAACTCACATCCAAACTAGCTGACCTTTATACTAAAAACCATCTCCCCCTCTTAAATACACTGTCCTCCAACCTTAAACACTGGAACATACCTTTATTCTCCTGGTTTGGCAGGACAGCCATCCTAAAAATGAATGCTCTGTCGAGACTTCTATACATGTTACAAACGATCCCCATCCACATCCCACCCTCCTTCTTCAAAACCTACAGACAAGTATGCTCCAACTTCCTCTGGAGTGACCGGCCACACAGAATTAGTTACAATCAACTCACTCGCCCGAAACACATAGGGGGCATTGGATTCCCAAACCTTCGAAACTACCACACGGCCACCCTCCTTACCAGGATAGTAGACTGGAATGTACATGCTCCTTACAAGGACTGGATTGCTCTGGAAGCCTCCTTTTCAAACTTGCCTTTGCACTCACCCCCATAGATTACCCCCGACACATCCCAGTACACATCCGCCTCCATCCTTTGATAGGCCCCACACTACAATGCTTTCACCAGACGTGTAAACGTACCGGTCTATCCTCCACTCCTGAACCACTGACTCCAAAAAAACTAAAGCCGGACTTTCCCCCAGGAATGCACCACCAATTCCTTGACGATCACTGGTCTTTAGACCAAATCAGAGCCCACCAATTCTTCCATCAAGGCGAGATACTCAATGCAGCCCAGATTTCCACACAATAAGGAAAAACGCTGATACCCCCATGGACATACCTACTAATTGCCCACTACCTTAAATCCCTAAACAAAGACTTTAAATGCTCAAGACCACTCTCCCCTTTGAAGATCTCTGCACTAAAACTTCACCCCAAACTCACCTCATTTCCTATATACACAACCTCCTCTTTGCTGACCTCAAAGCCAACGAAACCTTAGCCTGCAAAAATGGGACTCTGAACTTTCCATAACACTCACGGAAGAGAATTGGGAAAACATATTCAAAATCATTCACAAAGGCTCAATTAACTTTACCACCCAAGAAAACGGATTTAAAATCCAATCCAGATGGTACCATACTCCTACATTGCTACACAAGTTCAAACCTGACATCCCCGAGACCTGTTGGAGATGCCACCAAGACAGGGGTACTTTACTCCACATCTGGTGGTCATGTCCCCCTCTGCAGCACTTCTGGTCAGATGTTTGCCGCATAACCGCCCAGGTTACCTCTTACAGCCTAGAGCTTACCCCAGCCCTATTCTTTCTCTATCACTTGCCCTTACCACACTCCTCCTATTATAAATCACTTACCATACATATGATTAACGCTGCGAAACAATGCATCCCCATACATTGGCACTCAACACAGGTTCCGACTCTCAAAGAATGGCTCACAAGACTACAAAAAATTGCCGAAATGGAAAAACTCATTCATATCTCATGAGATACTCCAACAAAATTTAGCCATAAGTGGGCATGCTGGACACATTTTCAGACAACAGACGAATACTCTACTATTATGAAATCACCTATTCAGGGAAATTGTCCATCCCCAAAAACTGCACTCAAATAACTAAAACTGCACCCCGTTCATTAGCAACTGAACGAAAATAATTAAGGGAAGCCATAGACGAACAACCCCCTTTAACCCCTCCTCCCGTAACAGGTTGACAATAATCAAATTCACCTTCTCCAAATACGAAACATATTTTCTTTCTACATACTCACATCGCTGCCTACCTCCCTTATCGACAAAGTCCTCCTCCTGTAATACTTACCACATTAATCTATACGGACACCAACTACACAACATACAAATCTCAGCATTGATATTCACCTCCGCCCCAGAGATTATACGGGTAGATTAGCGGAGTCAGTATCAAAGTGTCTGTTTCTTTTATGTACAAGGATACAATTGCTGTAACTTTTCATTGCTATACTACTGTTTTCGTTAACTTGTATATGCTCTCTATTTCCCTTCAATTAAGAAATTATAAAAAAAAAAAAAAAAGAAATATAAAATATTAAGATGATATCTATTGTTACCAATGCTACACAATCTACTACAGATTTTTGTATATGGATGAGGAATCATGCTTCATACAAAGTCCCACAAACCCTTCCCATTTTTAATACATTATTAGGGATGGAGGCAGATGAACTTACCCACTCATTGCCTCATATAAAGTCCCAACTCTCCCCCCCTACTTTCAGTTTTTGTGATAATAGTAATGTGAACAAATAGAAAGGGTGCATCTCCCTAAGGCATGAACAAAAACCTGACGTGTTCTAATCCCTCTTCACTCTATCCAAAACTATAAAAACATTTTCTTATAGTTATTCTTTAACTTCTTTTTTGCTTTCCCAGCTTTTCTGTCCTACATTGAAGGCCATTCCTCCCTGTGCTGAAAGATAAACATTCTAAAGTTCTGGTGCCAAAATGTACTAGTTTTACTGAATGTTGTAATTTAGAATGCTCTGTGACTAATGAGCGTGGGTAAGGCCCCCATTATGATTGAAATGCAGTGTGATTTATTCTCTTTGCAGCCTAGGGAGGAAGGTCCAATACGCTCCAAATGGACCTGTTCTTTTAGGCCCCTTTCACACTGGGGCAGGGGTGGCATCGGCGGTAAAGCGCCGCTATTGTTAGCGATGCTTTACCGTCGGTATTCGGCTGCTAGCGGGCCGGTTTTACCCCCACTAGCGGCCGAAAAAGGGTTAAAAACCACTGCAAAGCGCCTCTGCAGAGGCGTTTTGCCGGCGGTATAGCCGCGCTGTCCCATTGATTTCAGTAGGCAGGAGCGGTGAAGGAGTGGTGTATCCAAAGATGCTGCTAGCAGGACTTTTTTTCCCGTCCTGCTAGCGCACTTCTCCAGCGTGAAAGCCCCTCAGTGTCCCTCGGGCTTTCACACTGATGAGACAGCAGCGGCTGTTTCGGGTTGGTTTGCAGGCGCTATTTTTAGTGCAATAGCGCCTGCAAACCGCCCCAGTGTGAAAGGGAACTTACAATGAACATAATATAATACCTGACATCACTCAGCCCATTCACTTACATGGAATTCCTGGCCACATAAGCAAATGTGCAAGAAATGCAGTGGGTTACGTCTTTGACTAAATATGACCACTTGGCCATATTTGGGCAGTAATGTTACTACTACCCAAGGAAGCAGCAGCTGCTTGTCCATGCCACATCCTTGAAATACTGTGAAAGAAAAATGTAGCACATAAACTGTGCAGGAAGTCCTCAATCAAGAAAACATGCAGGTTCAGGAGTCTTTTTTATATATTCTTTTTTTAATATATTCCCTTTTTTATATATTTCTTTTTATACACTTTTTTTTTTTTACATCAGTGTTCGGTACCAGTTTTCCTTATGTTGGTGCATTTCTATGGGGTGCGCTCACATGGGGATTCAGGGGGGAGTTTCATCCCTTTTTTGGGGGTCTCAGATTGTTATACACACTAGCATTATTTTTAGGGTTTATACGGTGTTTAGTGTTTAGATTTTTAGTGTTTAGACGGCACACCCATGGCTGTTGTAACATTTATGAGCTCAGTTCATCTCATCATATTTTTCTGGAAGAATTTTACCAGTTTTTATGTTAGAACCACTCCATTCCGTTTATTAATTTGACCGGAAGTGATTTCCAATCCATCATGGAGTTACTCTCTATCATGAAGACTTGATTTACATAACAGTTGTTTCTTTGCCTTTTTGAAACTCTTAATTGGCAGGAGCGAGCGGGGCACCGTCTCATCTAGAGGCAGCCCTCCTAGTTAAACTGCCCCCTTCCATGTCCCACCCTACATCAGGCGGTGTCACTCATCTCTTCATCTACGGGTGGTGTTCACCAGTTTCCCACTATTTGTGTGGGACATGTAACCATCACCTGTATTTAATGTTACCATCGGGGACACGGGGGAGGAGCGTGGGAGTGGACGTCGGGAACGTCCGGTTCGACGCACGTCTCTCCTCCCTCTCTGTCCCCCTGACACACCTACGGAGGTACCACGTGACAGGGGAAGGACGTCGGGCGCGCTGCTCAGCCTGACGTCACTTCCCTTTGTTTGTCTCGTGGATGTCGGGCGGTGCGGACGGAGACTTCCAGTCTTCTCGGCTATTGGCTGTCAGCTCCGCCCGCCCTCGTAGACGCGGTTTCTGATTAGCACAGAGTCGCCTTCAGTCTCAAGCTGACACAGAAGTGTCAGCAATGAGAGTACTGAACGTGACGGTTCAGTTTTTAGTTTATTCCATCTTCATTATGATGTGCTCTTATTAATCAGAGGGTTATACCAGTGATGCAGTGTTCAGTGAGACTTCTGTTTAACAACACTCAACAGGTTAATTACACACTACCAATGCAAATGAGTGACGATTTGCACCAGGTTCAGCCAGGTGCGATCAGGTGACCCCATCCATCCAATAGGGAAGTCTGTTTGCCATCTCATACAATTTGCTTTCATGAATGTTTTTACTTATAAATATAAGGCAACTTGGAGGGGATGCTGTATGCCCAAGTAGACGATCCATTGATCGAAACGCATCGGGCGCTTTCAGCATCCTCCTTGTTGCCCACTTATGCTTTTATATCTTGTGATCACATTTTATTGTAACCAGGCTTTTTAGCAAAAAAAAAACCCCACCTTGCTCATCTACACTATGTGGAGCCTGTTTATTTTTTCTCCACATACCATCTGAGAGAAAATCCAGCCTCCACTCCAGTTTTATGCGTGACGCACTGTCTCCTCTGATTCGTACCTTGGCCATCCTTTGGGAGGACACACCTGGCGGCCCCGGGAGATCCATGCAGAGTTTGACCCAGAAGGTTTCCAGAGTTGTGATGTCCGCTTCCAGGCCCTGAGAGGCAACCCGCTCGAGTGATTCCCTGTCGCTGACAAGGGAGTCCAATGTATCTGGTAAGAGTTTCTTACACATCATTTCTACCAAGACATATGCAGTTGTTGGATACAGTTCTTTTGGAAGATTTGAGGATCCACCTGTGTTTGAGCATTTGCCGTTACACGTTTACTTATTATTTTCAGTGGGACACTTCACACATACCGTATATAGTTTTTTCCACTCACTTACTGGACTTTATTTATCCTTATTGAGAGACTTAAAAGGTACATTATTGCTGTGGACACTATTTATTGAAATTTATTTTTCAGCTGTTTTCTTGATTGAGGACTTCCTGCACAGTTTATGCGCTACATTTTTCTTTCACAGTATTTCTTGGTTGTTGTCACTTTGTATGTAGCTGCTCCTCATTTTTTATTTATTTTTAGATTTTAGCGCAGTGTATACATTTAATTACCCATGCCACATCCTTACCAACCACTGATGTCACTTAGCCCATTCACTTTCATGATCGGGATTCCCCAGCCACAAAAGTGAATGGGTAGAGAATGAAGTGTTACAGGGTCCTTATCAGTGTCCCTCCTTACATCAGGCTCCCAATCAGAGTCCTCCCTTACATCAGGGTCACCATCAGAGCCCCTCCTTATATCAGACTCTCCTTCAGAGCCCCCACCCTTACATCAAGGTCCCCTTCAGAGCCCCCACCCTTACATCAGGGTCCCCATTAGAATCCCCCTTACATCAGCGTCCCCCATTACAAGTGGGGGGTTGAAGAAGAGACGATGGGCAGTCTTTGCTGACCCTTAAGCAGTGTTAAACCCAAAAGCAAACATTTATGATTGATTCAGCTTACCAATTCTTAGATGTGATGGCTGTATTTGTTTCCTTTTTGTAGGCCCTCTTTTGCTATTTTAATCTGGGAATCCAGTCGGTAAGTCTGTCGTTTTTCCAAAAAGCTTTCAGTTACAGGGACGAGACAGACCATTTACCACTGACAGGAGTTCTTAAAATGATCAGCTTTTATTCATGTACTGTATATAAAGCCTGGAAAAAAAATGTTTGCTGTAACTGATTATAAAGTCAATTCTGTGTATTAGTGTAGTTAAATCTGCTAGTACGTCTAACACTTCCCTCCCCCAGGCTGACAATGCTGCTTTGAAAATCTGAGCCCTGTGCTCATTCATCCAGAGTGGTGTCTGTATAATACAGGAGGTGTGTTACTAGACACAGATCACCAAATGAAAACAGAGGGGAAAAAAATCTAAAAAGTCACCACAGCTAATGATTGGTAAGCTACAATATATTACATGTTTGGTTTTGAGTTTAATATCACTTTAATCCTTAATCTTAGCACATAGGGAATACCGTATTTATTGGCGTATAACACGCACATTAATTTTAAGAGGGAAGTTTCAGGAAAAAAAATTCAATTTTAAATAAGGAACTTTGAAGCAAAATAGCGGTCAGTGCCCATCTGCAGTCTCACCATTGCCATCACTACAGCCTGATCAATGCCCATCTGCAGCCTCACCATTGCCACCAATTCAGCCTCATCAATGCCCATCTGCAGCCTCACAAGTGCCATTAATGCAACCTCATCAGTCCACATCAATGCAGCAGCCTCACCATTTCCATCAATGCAGCAGCCTCACCATTGCCATCAATGCAGCAGCCTCACCATTGCCATCAATGCAGCAGCCTCCCCATTGTCATCAGTGCAGCCTGATCGATGCCCATCTGCAGCCTAGAGGGGACAGGGAGAGGGGCGGCCCAGGAGATGGGACTTCCTTATACAGAGGCCGCCAAGTAAACAGGAGATTCTCACTGTATGTAATCTGACAGCGCTCGTCCCACCCCCCCTCCCTGTCCTCTCCGTGGCATCTAAAATTGAAGCATTGGCATATAACACGCACGTGCTATTTGCACCCAATTTTTAGGGGGAAAAAGTGAGTGTTATAAGCCAATAAATACAGTAGGTATATACCACTGATTCAAGCTGCAGGGTGAATAAAATCTTGAAGTTGGTTGGATGTGGTCAGTGGACTGTAGTTTGAAAAGTTTGTAGTTTCTGACACTCTGTGTAACTCAAGAATAAAAAAAAACTTGAATTTAGCTCAACCATCTCCACACTAGACAAGATAAAAAACTCGCAGCCCACCGTACACCTCAATAAGGCAAAACGTTTAATAGTATAAAAAGGTTATAGAAAGCTACATGTAAAAACACACATGACAAAACACATACATTGCTAAAAGAATGTGACCACCTCTATGGTTGTATTGTAAAAACATAAGTGCTATTATGTTTCTATGCATATATAATGTCCTCTGTATAAACACTAAGCTACTTGGAGGAAGAGACATTTATGGAATAATACATCTTGATAGTGGGCATAATTGTCCTGTGAAGTAAAGAATTAAAGATGATTTACAGAAAACATAGATGTTTCACTAAAATCCCAACTCCAAATGAACACGGACCGATGACAATGGTGAAAGGAATCAAACACTTGATTAAATGTATCCAGAAGCTGGTAATTGTGGTCTAGTGGAGGTTCAAATGTCAGGAACAAGATCTGAAAGTAAATGTCTTTCATATATTCATACATTCAATAGTGGAATCATTCTGTATCCTAGACTCTCCCTCCCACTAAAAGTAGATTTACAGCCTATAAAGCACTGGGCAACCAATGAGAATCCTCTGGGTCCTTGTGGAGTGCATAGTCTGGACTAGCTGAGTTGTTACACAGTCTATATTCCTTTAGGATAAAATATGAACAAGTACTTTTCTGGTCCTAGGGTACTTCATCAAATTCAATGCTTAGTCATTACAAGTTATGCCATGCTTCAAATCCTCAGGGTGATACTGTTGTGGTAACAACATCAGAGGTGGTCATGAAATTCGCCTATGTTTACCTGCTAAGTTTTGACACTACACAGCATGTTTGTGAACATCACGAACAGGTAGGATACAGATTTTCTTATATGCGGCACTGAGAAAGGACTGTATGAAAAAAAAAAGTGCGCTTCTGGGTTTAAATCATCATTTTTTATAAGGTTTTCAAAAGATAGAATTGGTTTTAATAAAACAATAAATAAATCATAATAAATGGATCCGAAATCCTTTCTTAATTGGTAACTGATTTTCTAAGAGAAAAAATGCCATGAAAAAGCTCTGCAGTGTCATTTGTGTCAACCGTTTTGATTTTCTAGTATAAAAATCTTGGCACATAGAGTGCCCCCTAGTGGTTTTGAGGCCATAGGTCTATTTACTTAGAACACATTTAGACCAGAACTGGAAGCAATTATATCTTGATATCAAAATGGATAAAATGTTTTTTTATGACTTAATAAATCCAGTTTTAAATTTCTTGTGCATAAATATGCTTGCTGTTTTGGCACAATGTACTCTTATGCCTATATCATAAATCTCCAAGGAAGCCTCTGTGTAACTCCTTTACTGACAAGCAAATATAAATGAGATTTTCAACTAACTATTAGGGATGTGCGAACGGTCCTGCCCGAGCATAAGTTCGGGCCGAACTTTGGTTGTTCGGACGTTCAGCGAACAACGAACATTATGTGGTGTTCGCTGCAAATTCGAAAGCCGCGGAACCCTGTTAAATTCTTTGGGACCCTAACATGAAAAACCAAAAGTACTAATTTTAAAGGCTTATATGCAAGTTATTGTCATAAAAAGTGTTCTTGCCCCAGGGGACATGTATTAATGCAAAAAATGATTTTAATAATGTTTAAAGTGAAACAATAAAAATGAAATATTCCTTTAAATATCGTGCCTGGGGGGTGTCTATAGTATGCCTGTAAAGTGGCGTAGTTTTCCAGTGTTTAGAACAGTACCACAGCAAAATTACATTTCTAAAGGAAAACAATTGCGTGGAGGTCCCCCCACAAAATTTTAAGGGGAACCCTGCGCCAAAATGTAAAAAAAAGGCATAGGGGTACCCCCCAAAATCCATACCAGACACTTATCCAAGCATGCAACCTGGCAGGCCGTAGGAAAAGAGGGGGGGCGAGAGAGAGCGATCCCCCCTCCTGAATCGTACCAGGCCACATGCCCTCAACATGGGGAGGGTGCTTTGGAGTAGCCCCCAAAGCACTTTGTCACCATGTTGATGGGGACAAGGGCCTCATCCCCACAACCCTTGCCCGGTGGTTGTGGGGGTCTTCGGGCAAGAGGCTTATCAGAATCTGGAAGCCCCCTTTAAGGGGTAAGATCCTGGCCTCCCCACCCCATGTAAATTGGTAACGGGTACATTGTACCCTTACCATTTCACAAAAAAAGTAAAAAAGACAGGAGACACTTTGGGACAAGTTCTTTATTAAAAAATAAAAAAATAAAAATGTCCCGCGATGTAGATCCATCTCACGTCGCCCCAGGAGCTGAAAAAAGAAAAAAAAAGCCGCAACAGCTCCGCCTCAATGGTAGGCTCCCGCAGAGTGAGGCTTCTTCTCGGTGACAGCTGTTATATAGCTGAGGGCTGGGCCACCCGGTGACGTAAACGGGCGACCCTGCCTTCCTCTGAAGTCACGTGTCAGAGGGGGGCGGGGTCACCCATTTATGTCACCGGGTGGCCCCGCCCTCAGCTATATAACAGCTGTCACCAAGAAGAAGCGTCACTTGACGGGAGCCTCCCATGCAGGCGGAGCTATTGCGGCTTTTTTTTTTTTTTCTTCTGGCTCGTCGGGCGGCGTGAGATGGATCTACATCGCGGGACATTTTTCTTTCAAAGTCTTTTATTGGTTTTACATATAAAAAAGAAAGCAATACAAAAAAATAATAAAGACAGCAGAGTATTACAAGACATACCCCTGAGGGGAATGTAGAAACTAGCTTTACAAGGTGTAAAAGACTATTTTATAACAAAAACAATAAACAGGACCTAAGGAGCTACTACAACTTTACATAGGATGTGAAGACCGCCGCGTTTTCGTGCAGTAGTATAGAGTGGCCAGAAGAAGTTCTGCCGGCACCCCAAAAGGGATCAAACTGTGCACGGGAGAATCTCATCAGGCTGCCCCCAACTTATGGTAGCCATTTAGGCTCGGAGTCAAGTAAAAACTTTGAGGTTGCTGTAGCCTTGTTCGCTAACTTTCTAAGGAGAAAAATCCCCTCCGGGGAATGGTTTGCACTGAAGTCGGGAGGACGTTTCCTAGTCTCCCTAACGTGAGAAGCATAAGAGTAGTGTCAAGAAGAGAGAGGAGATGAGAGTAGAGAGGAAGGAGAGGAGAGGGAAAGAGAAGTTAGCCTGTCAACGGGAAAGGCCCCCGCCCCCTTTAGAATACTTGTAATTTTAAGGTTGAAGACCAGGTATGAGAGAGATACCCATATACTGCGCCCACGGTTCCCATGTAGCTTCGAATTGTGCTTTGGTGTGGTTTAGAATGCTAGAGAGTTTCTCTTGGGACATAATCCATGAAATTTTATGAATAGCTGCCTTGAAGGAAACCCTGGGTTGTTTCCAGGCTTTGGCAATGGTGAGTTTGGCACCTAGGAGGATAAAGTGTATTAATTTACGCAACAATTTTGGGGTTCTGGGTAAGTTGTCATTAAGCAGAGCTATGGCCGGAGTTTTCGGGATTTGGAGTTTTGTGATTTTTCGGATGAGGGAGAATATCTTGCTCCAGTAGGGCCTCAATCTGGGGCATTCCCACCAAATGTGAGCCATTGAGCCCAAGAGGTGACACCTGGGGTCTGCTGTTGGGAACATTTTGGACAATTTGTCCGGGGTGAGATACCATCTAGTGATGACCTTAAGGCTTGATTCGATTAGGGAGATATTCTTGATGCCTTTGAAGGAGGCCCTCCATTTATCAACTTCCCAATTGAGGGAGAGCTCACTCTCCCATGCAAGCATATAAGGGGTCTTTTGAGAGTAAAGAGATAGTGACTGTTAGATGACGGAGATCCCTCCCATCTGTTCCATGGACTGTCCACACCATAATTTGTATGGTGTGAATGTGTGAGGTGAGGATTTCTCTCCGCAAATGTGTCGGGGAAAATGTCTTATTTGGTGAAATCTAAAATGTTCCGAGATAGGGATTTCCAGATGATTGATACAGAATTCGAGAGAAATGGGGCCCTCATTAGTGAAGAAGTGTCCGATTCGGTACAATCCCTTGTCCAACCACCATCTAAAGGCTTTGATGTCCAACCCTGGGGTGAAGTCTGGGTTGTTGAAGATGTGCGTTAGCTGGTGACACCTCAAGATTAGAGAGGGGTTGTTTCTTAGATTATCCCAGATTTTGAGAGATTGAGAGAGAGAGACGGGGAGAGTATTGGAGTACGTTGTCTTGGGGGTACCCATAGAAGGAAGTCCAGGGTGTAGAATGGAGCAGCCTGTCTCTCTATTTGGATCCAGTCTGGCTTCTCAGCCTTATGCCCTGTACACACGGTTGGACATTGATCAAACATTCCGACAACAAAATCCTAGGATTTTTTCCGACGGATGTTGGCTCAAACTTGTTTTGCATACACACGGTTACACAAAGTTGTCGGAAAATCCGATCGTTCTAAACGCCGTGACATAAAACATGTACGTCGGGACTATAAACGGGGCAGTAGCCAATAGCTTTCATTTCTTTATTTATTCTGAGCATTTTGTGCGTCGGATTTGTGTACACACGATCGGAATTTGATTCGGATTTTGTTGTCGGAAAATTTTATAGCCTGCTCTCAAACTTTGTGTGTCGGAAATTCTGATGGAAAATGTGTGATGGAGCCCACACACGGACGGAATTTCCGACAACAAGGTCCTATCACACATTTTCCGTCGGAAAATCCAACCGTGTGTACGGGGCATTAGAGTAGACCGTGGAGAGCTGGGCAAGCCTGGCAGCTTGGTAATATAAGAAAAGCTGGGGTGATCCTAAACCCCCCTGTGTTCTGGGTAGGAAAAGAGTTCTTTGCTGGATTCTATGTCCTCTGCCCCCCCCCCAAATAACTTTGATTACTTTTCTTTAAAATTTGGTCAAGTGTTCCTTATTAATATTTACTGGAAGGGCCCTGAAGAGATAGAGGAGTCTAGGCAGCAAAGTCATCTTCACTGTGTGGACTCTCCCAAGCCAGGAAACCTCCCCCTTTGACCAATTTCCTAAGTCGGCTTCTAACTTGCGGTAAGTCTGGGGGAAGTTCATAGAATATAATTGTTCCATTTTAGCTGTTAATTCCTAAGTAGTCTATGTAAATGTCATTCCACTGGAAGTCAAAGGAACTTTTAAGTACGGATACTGTGTCTGTCTTGAGGGAAATATTTAAGGCATATGACTTGGAATAGTTTACCTTATGTTCTGAAATTTTGGAGAACTCCTTCAGGAGTTTGCACAAGTTTGGGAGGGAGGTGGTCGGGGATGTGATAAAAAGGAGCATATCGTCCGTAAACAACCCGCATTTGTGGACTTGGTTCCCACAGGACACTCCACGGATGTTGGGATTTGATCTGATTGCTATCGCAAGTGTTTCGATCGCCATGGCGAAAATCAGAGGGGAGAGAGGGCAGCCCTGTCTTGTGCCTCTTGCTATTTGGAGGGGTTTGGAGTATTGGCCTTGTAGTCGGATTACCACTTTCGGATTGGAGTACAGGGATTCCAGGTTTCCTAAAAAGTTTGACCCAAAGCCCCACTTCTCCAGGAGAGAGAATAGATAGGGTCATTTGATCGAATCAAAGGCCTTGTGTAGGTCTAGAGATAGGATTATTCCTTCCTGCTTAGGGCCCCCTTCCCAGTTAGATTGGAGAATGGAGACAATGTCTACCGCTCTCCTAATCTCCTAATTTGGTCTGGGCCCTGCCTACCCGGGATAAAACCTACCTGGTCTTTATGGACATACTGTTTAATAAAGGAAGCTAGGCGGTTGGCGAGAATTTTCGTTAGGATTTTGAGGTCATTATTAATTAGGGAAATGGGCCTATATTTTTTCTACTTCTTCATGGTTTTTATTGGGTTTGGGAATTACTGAAATGAATGCCGTATTCAGATGTGGATCTATTGGGGAGCCTGAGTTTTTGGAGTTGAAAAATTTAGCCATATGGGGGGCCAATATGTCGCCGAATGTTTTGTAGTAGGGGACCGAAAGACCCGGGGCAGATCCGGTCTTAAGGCTTTTGATAACCTCCCTTATCTCCTCCGAGGAGAAGGGTTCGTCCATTAAATTTTTGTGTTCCTTGGAAATAGAGGGCAGCCGAAGGTTCTGGAGAAAAGAGTCAGTCGAGGGTTCTTGCACCGCTTGGGTGGATTTATAGAGGCTGGCGTAGAAATCGTGGAAGGCAGTCATTATTTTAGTTGGGTTGGCTGTAGGTGGCTGGCCTGCTATACGTAGTTTGGGGGAAGTGAGAGAGCGAAATTTGGGGGTGAGCTTAGCGGCTAGCATTGGTCCAATTTTGTCTCTTTGGCAATAAAATTTGGCTCCGCTCCATCAAATTAGTTTCTCAGCTTTTGCCGTTAGTGCCATATTGAGCTCAAGTCTGATCGCGTCCAATTTGTCTGTTAGAACCTTAGAAGAGTTTTTCTTGTGGTCTGCTTTCAGGGATACGAAGGATTTTTCTAGTTTTTGAATGTCAATCAGTCGTTCCTTCTTTACCTGAGTCGCTAACCTGATAAGCTCGCCTCAGACTGTAGCCTTGAGAGCGGCCCAGAGGGTCTCAGGAGAAATGTTTTCTACATCATTTAGTTTAAAGTATTCTTGGATGCCATCAGCTATCATCTTGGTATTAATTGGGTCGCTGAGAAGAGATTTGTTAAGTCTCCAGTAAGGGCCCCTGTTCCCTGTCAGAACATTTTTTAAAGAAAGGAAAACCAGTGAGTGGTCTGACCATGTTATGTCTAAAATGGAGGATCTATTGGCCAGAGGGATAAGGTTTGTAGGGAGGAAAATGTGGTCAATCCTGGCGTATGACTGATGGGGGGAGGAGAAGTGAGTGAAATCTCTACATTTGGGGTTTAGTTCCCTACAAATGTCAACTAGGCCTTGAGTGTGCAGTGTTCTGGCTATTCTAGTGCTCAGTTTCGTGGGACGTGTCAGCTGGTCTTTGAGGGTTTTGGTTTTGTCAAGACCCTGGTCAAACGCGACATTGGAATCCCCCCCAGATGACTTTTCCCTCTAGGAGGGGGTTGAGAGTTGCAAAGAGGCTCTGGAAGAACGTGGCTTGGCCCTTATTTGGGGCATAGTATGAAATTATGGAGTACAGGACTCCCTCCAGCGTACCCTTTACAAGAATAAACCTGCCCTCTGGGTCCCTGAAATCCGAGATGTGGGCAAATTTGCTGTTTTTGGAGAGTAGAATTGCTACCCCTTTCGTCTTATTTGGGGCGTTGGCAAGGAAAAAAGATGGAAAGTAGGAGTGAAGGAACTTGGGATTGTACCGAATCGGAAAGTGCGTCTCCTGCAGGAGCACTATGTCCAGTTTGAGGGATTTGTAATGATCAAGAGCTAATCTCCTTTTCCTAGGGAAATTCACACCTTGAACGTTATGAGATGCCACCTTGAGATCTACTCCCTTCGATATTGTATCAGCCATAGGAACAGAGGGAAGGATGACCATCTAACCAGCAGCCTCTTACCTTATGAAAACGATTATTTGCAGCGAGGGTGAGGAAGGAGAAGATTTGTTCTAATTCCGCTGGGGTGAGGACTGGGGATGATTCCCGCTGATAGGCTAGAAGAGAAAGAAAGAGTGTAAGGGGAGAAATGGAAAATATAGAAACAACCAAACTTAGCAACAAAGACAGTAACAAGGGTCTACTAATGAGACCCATTGAGGGAGGCGGTGAGAAAGACTACCAAATCTCCACTTTATCCCTTCGCTCGCCCTGCAGGGGCGAACGAAATCCCATTCAAAGAGGAGACATTCGGTTCTCCAGAAATGACAGGAGGCGCAAGGGTCCCACCCCGGACCCTTGAAAAAACATGAGTCTGACTAATAAACTGTGCACAACTAAATCATGGTAATCAAATTGGTATTAAGAAACCCGTATTACAAACCGTGAGTACATGCAGAAAATTACGTTCTCATAGAGACTGTATTTTAGGCCTCTGTCTCCTGGCACCCTTCCCTCCCCAACACCCACCCCTCCCCTCCTAACTGAGGGAAAGGGTCTGAAAGGATGAGAGGACGCAGGGAGATCCGTCCACAAAACCAACCCAAGCCTAGAGGGGCCTGAAAAAGGGTTCGTGGGTAAAAATCAAAAATAGAGAGAGCGAGACAAAAAGATAAAATACAAAATTAAAGTTCAGGGAGACAGCCCTATAAAATAGACTCATATGTTCAAGTCTCTGAAGAACAGATCTGGAGAGGAGAAAGATATCGATCCCTTTGTAGAGCGAAACTTTAAGAATTTGAGTCCGCAGCAGGAAGGGAACGGGATCCGGATTCTTGCTTCTGGAGGGTGAAGGCAACAGAAGGGCTGGGCGTTGCAGACGTCTCTCCTCTTTGAGCATTAGGGACTTGTGGTGTAGAGACCTTTTGTGTGGGAGAATGACCTGGATCGAGGGGCCAGACTGGGTCGGGAATTGGGGGGTTGGAGCTCTAGCTCAGTCAACGGAGGAAACTACTTTCCAAGCGGAGATGTCCATGACAGGACAGAGGGATGATAGGGTCCAGGAACTCGATTACGGTGGTCTTCTCTCTTTGCTCTTCTTAGAGGGACCCTTGTTCCAGAGAGGAGATACTGGGCTGGCCGGAGGGGGGCGTTTGGTTGACCCCGAAGATGGCGTGGAGAAATCCATGGGTGCCTCCTGGGAAATTAGTTTTAGGGACAAGAACAGTCTCTCGCCTTCTGGGAAGTTGGAAAATGCGTATGTCTTGCCCTGTATCGAGAACTTCGCGGCGAAGGGGAATGACCAACGGTACTTGATGTCCCGTTCCGTTAGGACCGTTAGGAGAGGCTTTAGGGAACGTCATCTTTGGATGGTGGACTGGGCCAAATCTGCAAACACCTGAATTTGGTGTCCCCTGTGTTGTAGCTTAGGCTTCAATTGTGATTGTCGCATAACCTCTTCTTTAACCGCGTAAAAGTGCGGTTTCACTATGATATCTCTGGGTGTACTGTCTTTTCTAGTTCTAGCCTATGCGGTGGGATATTAGGGATGAGCTCCGAGATAAAGTCCTGGACCGTGAGGGGGATATCCGTGAGGGATTCTGGGAGGCCCCTTTTTCTGAAATTATACCTCCTGGACCTATTCTCAAGTTCATCAATCCTGGAGAGGGCCGTATCCAGTTGATCTTGAATGGTCTGGATGTGTGCTGCATTTTGGTTGGTTCTCGAGACTGTGTGCTCAATTTTGTCCTCCATAGCTTCAATTCTGGAGCCCAAATTAGATAGGTCTGCTTTAATGGTGTTGGTGATCTGGATTGCTTTGTTAGCCAGACCTTTCTCTAATAGGGCAGAGAATTTAGTGAATAAGTCTTCTTGAAGTGCGGAGATGTCCCTGACTGAATAGCGGGGGGATGGATTTACTGTTGAGGGAAGTTGGGAGGGCATGGATGAGGAGAGGGCATAGTCCTCCTGCTGCCTGCTGTTTGGGGGCTTTGTGTGGGCCAAGGCAGAGGCTTGGTGCTGTTGAGGGCCCTGAGGGACTGCCTGGTTTATGCAGGGGCCTCCCTGTGCCGCATGGGCATAAGTCAGGGTCGGGGGGGTCAGTACTGGCCTGATTTCAGGAACCCTGGGCTGTGTGGCTGTATGAGGCCTGTTGTTCTCTGTTCTCTCTTTTGGCAATTTAAACAGCTGCAAAAATGACAGATCAAAAGAACCAGTCTTCAAGATTTTTTAACTTTATATAGTTTAAAAAATGTTTCTTGTTTTGAATTGAATGTTACTGAAATTGCCACAATATCAGTAGGTGTATGGTCAGAATTAAAGTGAACCCATGCTTTGTTCAATGAGCAACAGGTTCATTTTAATATAGCCATCCCCAACAACTTATACTCACCTACCTTTCACTACTACTGCACTCAGTTTTCTGGAGCAAAGAAAATTCCTTTATAAGCTAAGTCAATGGATTCAAAGGTCACACAAGGCTATAGACCTGTGTATGACAGTGCTGGTTGGCACAACTGTGTCACATGGAGCAAATCAAATGCCACTGAAAGTAGAGTTGAAGGAATGAAGGAAAGGTAAGAATGTGCTGCTAGCAGGCACAGTAGATTAAAGCAAACCTCTTGCTTTGCCTTGAATGAACATGTAAGCCCAATTCCAGTTCCCTTGCTAAGGCCATTAGCTGTCACGGTATTAAGTTTATATATTCAGTAGGTTTCTTGTCTACATAACCTGAGAAATCTTTCATTCTCAGGTAGATCGGCTGGTATAAAATCTACTGCAAATACCCTAAGATCTGCAATATTTATTTTTATTTTGTTTGTGGCTTCCATTGAGTGGGCTGCAGCATTGCTTTCCTCTAGCAATAGCTTACCTTTAGTGATCCCTGGCTTTTCCTCTTCCTCTCCTCTATCTGGCCAAGAGTTAGATTGTGAATTGTGCATCATCTGTTTGGGACCCCTTCCCCAGGCACAACCAGCTGAGTTGTAATGTACTGTAAGTGGATCATTTTTTTCAATAAGAGTTACATTATATTACTTGTTGAAGCTCCTGTATCCCCTTGTCAGCTATGCATGGATGGTCGGGCTGCACCTGTAGAGCTCCACAGATGGGATTCTAATTGAGGCAGACAAGGATGCTTTCTGACAATTGGCAGTGATTTTATGGACTTTTAACACCTTTATGTGGACTTAAGATCTATGCCTTCAATTACATGGACTTCAGAGTTTATTTACTTCTGTCACTTTGTATTATTTTTCTGGTCTTTTTCTGTTGTTTTATTAATATACCATTTATATGGGGTTTTTTAGCTGCATCAACCATCACGGTTATACTGAGGGATTTGGGCTGTGGTTGCGGTGCAGGGAAACGTTTTTTTGTTTGCTTTAGCTGCATTTTGTGTTATCTTTGTAGGGAAATGTCACTTTTGCTGTAGAAAATCCTACTGCAAGAATGACAACCCACACTGAATCCATATCAGAACCCTTATAGGGCGTACACACGGTCAGACTTTGTTCGGACATTCCGACAACAAAATCCTAGGATTTTTTCCGACGGATGTTGGCTCAAACTTGTTATGTCTACACACGGTCACACAAAGTTGACGGAAAATCCGATCGTTCTAAACGCGGTGACGTAAAACACGTACGTTGGGACTATAAACGGGGCATTGGCCAATAGCTTTCATCTCTTTATTTATTCTGAGCATGCGTGGCACTTTGTCCGTCGGATTTGTGTACACACGATCGGAATTTCCTACAACGGATTTTGTTGTCGGAAAATTATATCTCCTGCTCTCCAACTTTGTTTGTCGGAAAATCCGATGGAAAATGTCCGATGGAGCCCACACACGGTCGGAATTTCCGACAACACGCTCCGATCGGACATTTTCCATCGGAAAATCCGACCGTGTGTACGGGGCATCATTCTTGATGAGGGTATGTTATGGTTTCATCAGAATCTGGAAGCCCCCTTTAGAAATAAGGGTCATCCAAATTCCACCCCCCCCCCCATTCCAAACATGCTAGAATGTGTAAAGTATACAGAATACCCCTGCTCATTCAAAAAATGTCATCCAGTGATAGTGATCGCTATCAATCATGATGACTGATGCCTGCCAATCTGCTAAAAGAAAAAAACACACTAACCTGTTCATTACTAATTGACAGTTTGTGGCATATGTAAACAGAGGGTCAGGGATGGCGACTGATGTCATCGACTGAATATAGCAATGACCATTGGCCAAATATGGCCTTATTTGATCAGTAATGTTAGCCACAATCCCTACCCTTTTGTTTACATTCTGTTGTCAGACAGGAATCCCTGACCCTTGAATGGGGCAGGTGGGGTTGACTTATTAGTTATTAGGATGTCAGCAGTCAACAACCCTCTAACAACCAGCCCAAGTGAAAAGCTGTCACAAATTTGGCTAGAGGTAGTAATACTGCTGCTAAATATTTCACTTTCTGCTGCAGCCAATGGGTTTTGCTTGGTGGATGTGCAAACACTCCAATTAGTATACCCATTTCCCAAACAGAAAAAACAAATTTAACTTTGCTGAAGCTTATCCCTATATGGCAATCAGTACTATAGGAGTAGTGTTATGATGGTTTGATAGATTTGGTTATGCTATTGCTGCAAGTCATTCATATAACTTGCAAAATCACAGTCTCTGTTCATGCTGGGATAATCCATTCTACTAAAGTGACATTTACATTCATCTGATAAGAGAACAATGGTTTCTGTTGGTAACCAGCCTTCAACAAAATCAGCAGCCTGACTGAGGGAAAAACAAAAAATGCATGTGAAGTGAAAAACAGTTTGGCTCAGTGGCGGAACTACCAGGGTTGCAGAATTCACACTTGCGACTGGGCCCTGGTGTTCCGCCACTGTGGGGGGCCCCAAGACAGCAGGAACATAGTTGCCATGCCAACCATCCGGACAGCGACACTGCCACAGGTGCCCGCAGATAACAGAGTGAGGTTTCACATCGGGCACTGTACAAATGCATGCCAGAACAGAGATCCCTCCCCCTACCTCCTCCCACAGAAGCAGATCAGGCTCCTCAGGGACTCGTTCACTCTTACTAAGAACAACCCCGAGGCAGAGCTAACTAATGTTCCCCACCAGGGAAGGAGAAGAAGTGCACAACCAGGAAGTTTTCAATTACCATGCTGGAACGCTTTACTTCTGCAGAGGGGGAGACTTAACAGTGGGAAGTCTTTGCTGACGGAGACGCTGGGCACCACCTCCTCCACTGCTGCCTTCCACAAGAACCACCAGAGCCAGGAGAGGGGCATCACCCTGGGCTTCTTCTCCTTCACAATGCCCACCTTCCAACACCTGACACACCAGAGAATACTGTCTACAGTTCACCCTGGTGACTGCCTGGGACATGCCTCGCTCATCAGGATAATAATAGGAGGTGAGTGAACTCCACAGGACCCAGCATGGCCTGATGGAGAACTCCAACCCCCAGCATGCCTTGGCAGAGAACTAAAAGTCCCAGCATGACCTGATAGAAAACTACAAGTGCCAGTATACCTTAATTGTAAAGTAGTTCTTTATCAGGGCATGATGGCATGTGTAGTTCTTTATTAAGGTATACTGGCAATTGTAGTTTTCTGTCAGGCCATGCTGGGACTTGTAGATGTATATAGGAATTATACTAGCATTCCCTGCCAAGGAACTAAAAGTCTCAACATGTCCCATCATCTGACAGTTTCACTGCTGTAAGTGCCAGCTGAGTTGGGTAGATCCCCAGCTATTGGGGCACACTGAGACTGGCATATCCCCATCTACCATACCATTCACTGACTGCCCAGCCCTATGATACCTCTCACTGACTGCCCTGCCTACCACCCCTCTCACTGACTGCCCTGCCCTACCATCCCTCTCACTGACTGCCCTGCCCTACCATCCCTCTCACTGACTGCCCTGCCCTACCATCCCTCTCACTGACTGCCTTGCCCTACCATCCCTCTCACTGACTGCTCTGCCCTACCATCCCTCTCACTGACTGCCCTGCCCTACCATCCCTCTCACTGACTGCCCTGCACTACCATCCCTCTCACTGACTGCCCTGCCCTACCATCCCTCTCACTGACTGCCCTGCCCTACCATCCATCTCACTGACTGCCCTGCCCTACCCTACCATCCCTCTCACTGACTGCCCTGCCCTACCATCCCTCTCACTGACTGCCCTGCCCTACCATCCCTCTCACTGACTGCCCTGCCCTACCATCCCTCTCACTGACTGCCCTGCCCTACCAACCCTCTCACTGACTGCCCTGCCCTACCATCCCTCTCACTGGCTGCCCTGCCCTACCATCCCTCTCACTGACTGCCCTGCCCTACCACCCCTCTCACTGACTGCCCTGCCCTACTCTACCATCCCTCTCACTGTCTCTCCTGCCTTACCCTACCATCCCTCTCACTGACTGCCCTGCCCTACCCTACTATCCCTGTCACTGACTGCCCTGCCCTACCCTACCATCCCTCTCACTGACTGCCCTGCCCTGCCCTACCATCCCTCTCACTGACTGCCCTGCCCTACCACCCCTCTCACTGACTGCCCTGCCCTACCATCCCTCTCACTGACTGCCCTGCCCTACCATCCCTCTCACTGACTGCCCTGCCCTACCTTCCCTCTCACTGACTGCCCTGCCCTACCATCCCTCTCACTGACTGCCCTGCCCTACCACCCCTCTCACTGACTGCCCTGCCCTACTCTACCATCCCTCTCACTGTCTCTCCTGCCTTACCCTACCATCCCTCTCACTGACTGCCCTGCCCTACCCTACTATCCCTGTCACTGACTGCCCTGCCCTACCCTACCATCCCTCTCACTGACTGCCCTGCCCTACCCTACCATCCCTCTCACTGACTGCCCTGCCCTACCATCCCTCTCACTGATGGCCCTGCCCTACCATCCCTCTCACTGACTGCCCTGCCCTACCATCCCTCTCACTGACTGCCCTGCCCTACCCTACCATCCCTCTCACTGACTGCCCTGCCCTACCCTACCATCCCTCTCACTGACTGCCCTGCCCTACCCTACCATCCCTCTCACTGACTGCCCTGCCCTACCACCCCTCTCACTGACTGCCCTGCCCTGCCCTACCACCCCTCTCACAGACTGCCCTGCCCTACCCTACCATCCCTCTCACTGACTGCCCTGCCCTACCCTACCATCCCTCTCACTGACTGCCCTGCCCTACCATCCCTCTCACTGACTGCCCTGCCCTACCACCCCTCTCACTGACTGCCCTGCCCTGCCCTACCCTACCATCCCTCTCACTGAATGCCCTGCCCTACCCTACCATCCCTCTCACTGAATGCCCTGCCATACAGGGCTCACTGACTGCCCTGCCCTGCCATACAGGGCTCACTGACTGCCCTGCCATACCGCTCACTGACTGCCCTGCCATACCGCTCACTGACTGCCCTGCTTCGCCATACCGCTCACTGACTACTCTGACATACTGCTCACGGACTGCCTTGCCCTACCATAGCACTTACTCACTACTCTGACATACTGCTCACGGACTGCCCTGCCCTACCATCCCTCTCACTGACTGCCCTGCCCTACCATCCCTCTCACTGACTGCCCTGCCCTACCATCCCTCTCACTGACTGCCCTGCCCTACCACCCCTCCCACTGACTGCCCTGCCCTACCATCCCTCTCACTGACGGCCCTGCCCTACCATCCCTCTCACTGACTGCCCTGCCCTACCATCCCTCTCACTGACTGCCCTGCCCTACCACCCCTCTCACTGACTGCCCTGCCCTACCAAACCTCTCACTGACTGCCCTGCACTACCCTACCATCCCTCTCACTGACTGCCCTGCCCTACCCTACCATCCCTCTCACTGACTGCCCTGCCCTACCCTACCCTACCATCCCTCTCACTGACTGCCCTACCCTACCATCCCTCTCACTGACTGCCCTGCCCTACCAGCCCTCTCACTGACTGCCCTGCCCTACCATCCCTCTCACTGACTGCCTTACCCTACCACCCCTCTCACTGACTGCCCTGCCCTACCCTACCATCCCTCTCACTGACTGCCCTGCCCTACCCTAGCATCCCTCTCACTGACTGCCCTGCCCTACCCTACCATCCCTCTCACTGACTGCCCTGCCCTACCACCGCTCTCACTGACTGCCCTGCCCTGCCCTACCACCCCTCTCACTGACCACCCTGCCCTACCCTACCATCCCTCTCACTGACTGCCCTGCCCTACCCTACCATCCCTCTCACTGACTGCCCTGCCCTACCCTACCATCCCTCTCACTGACTGCCCTGCCCTACCACCCCTCTCACTGACTGCCATGCCCTACCCTACCATCCCTCTCAATGAATGCCCTGCCCTACCCTACCATCGCTCTCACTGAATGCCCTGCCATACAGGGCTCACTGACTGCCCTGCCCTGCCATACAGGGCTCACTGACTGCCCTGCCATACCGCTCACTGACTGCCCTGCCATACCGCTCACTGACTGCCCTGCCATACCGCTCACTGACTGCCCTGCTTCGCCATACCGCTCACTGACTACTCTGACATACTGCTCACGGACTGCCTTGCCCTACCATAGCACTTACTCACTACTCTGACATACTGCTCACGGACTGCCCTGCCCTACCGTCCCTCTCACTGACTGCCCTGCCCTACCATCCCTCTCACTGACTGCCCTGCCCTACCATCCCTCTCACTGACCGCCCTGCCCTACCATCCCTCTCACTGACGGCCCTGCCTTACCATCCCTCTCACTGACTGCCCTGCCCTACCACCCCTCTCACTGACTGCCCTGCCCTACCACCCCTCTCACTGACTGCCCTGCCCTACCAAACCTCTCACTGACTGCCCTGCGCTACCCTACCATCCCTCTCACTGACTGCCCTGCCCTACCCTACTATCCCTGTCACTGACTGCCCTGCCCTACCCTACCATCCCTGTCACTGACTGCCCTGCCCTACCCTACCATCCCTCTCACTGACTGCCCTGCCCTACCCTACCAAGCCTCTCACTGACTGCCCTGCCCTACCCTACCATCCCTCTCACTGACTGCCCTGCCCTACCCTACCATCTCTCTCACTGACTGCCCTGCCCTACCATCCCTCTCACTGACTGCCCTACCCTACCATCCCTGTCACTGACTGCCCTGCCCTACCCTACCATCCCTCTCACTGACTGCCCTGCCCTACCCTACCAAGCCTCTCACTGACTGCCCTGCCCTACCCTACTATCCCTGTCACTGACTGCCCTGCCCTACCCTACCATCCCTGTCACTGACTGCCCTGCCCTACCCTACCATCCCTCTCACTGACTGCCCTGCCCTACCCTACCATCCCTCTCACTGACTGCCCTGCCCTACCACCCCTCTCACTGACTGCCCTGCCCTACCCTACCATCCCTCTCAATGAATGCCCTGCCCTACCCTACCATCGCTCTCACTGAATGCCCTGCATACAGGGCTCACTGACTGCCCTGCCCTGCCATACAGGGCTCACTGACTGCCCTGCCATACCGCTCACTGACTGCCCTGCCATACCGCTCACTGACTGCCCTGCTTCGCCATACCGCTCACTGACTACTCTGACATACTGCTCACGGACTGCCTTGCCCTACCATAGCACTTACTCACTACTCTGACATACTGCTCACGGACTGCCCTGCCCTACCGTCCCTCTCACTGACTGCCCTGCCCTACCATCCCTCTCACTGACTGCCCTGCCCTACCATCCCTCTCACTGACTGCCCTGCCCTACCATCCCTCTCACTGACGGCCCTGCCTTACCATCCCTCTCACTGACTGTCCTGCCCTACCATCCCTCTCACTGACTGCCCTGCCCTACCACCCCTCTCACTGACTGCCCTGCCCTACCAAACCTCTCACTGACTGCCCTGCGCTACCCTACCATCCCTCTCACTGACTGCCCTGCCCTACCCTACTATCCCTGTCACTGACTGCCCTGCCCTACCCTACCATCCCTGTCACTGACTGCCCTGCCCTACCCTACCATCCCTCTCACTGACTGCCCTGCCCTACCCTACCAAGCCTCTCACTGACTGCCCTGCCCTACCCTACCATCCCTCTCACTGACTGCCCTGCCCTACCCTACCATCTCTCTCACTGACTGCCCTGCCCTACCATCCCTCTCACTGACTGCCCTGCCCTACCTTCCCTTTCACTGTCTGCCCTGCCCTACCACCCCTCTCACTGACTGCCCTGCCCTACCACCCCTCTCACTGTCTCTCCTGCCTTACCCTACCATCCCGCTCACTGACTGCCCTGCCCTACCATCCCTCTCACTGACTGCCCTGCCCTACCCTACCATCCCTGTCACTGACTGCCCTGCCCTACCCTACCATCCCTCTCACTGACTGCCCTGCCCTACCCTACCATCCCTCTCACTGACTGCCCTGACCTACCATCCCTCTCACTGACTGCCCTGCCCTACCACCCCTCTCACTGACTGCCCTGCCCTTCCCTACCATCCCTCTCACTGACTGCCCTGCCCTACCCTACCATCCCTCTCACTGATTGCCCTGCCCTACCATCCCTCTCACTGACTGCCCTGCCCTACCAGCCCCTCACTGACTGCCCTGCCCTACCACCCCTCTCACTGACTGCCCTGCCCTACCCTACCATCCCTCTCACTGACTGCCCTGCCCTACCCTACCATCCCTCTCACTGACTGCCCTGCCCTACCATCCCTCTCACTGACTGCCCTGCCCTACCACCCCTCTCACTGACTGCCCTGCCCTGCCCTACCCTACCATCCCTCTCACTGAATGCCCTGCCCTACCCTACCATCCCTCTCACTGAATGCCCTGCCATACAGGGCTCACTGACTGCCCTGCCCTGCAATACAGGGCTCACTGACTGCCCTGCCATACCGCTCACTGACTGCCCTGCCATACCATTCACTGACTGCCCTGCCATACCACTCACTGACTGCCCTGCTTTGCCATACCGCTCACTGACTACTCTGACATACTGCTCACGGACTGCCTTGCCCTACCATAGCGCTCACTCACTACTCTGACATACTGCTCACTGACTGTCCTGCCCTGCCATGCCATACCGCTCATTGACTATTCTGACATACTGCTCAATGACTATTCTGACACACTGCTCACTGACTGTCCTGCCCTTCCACGTCATACCGCTCACTGACTACTCTGACATACCACTCACTAATTGCCATGCACTTCCAATTATGCAGGAAGGGGCCTGCTGCTGGACAGTAATAAATGGCCACAGAATGGGAGTAAAGGGACCAGGACTTGGAGGGAAGGGCCCCCGAAACTGATGGAATGGGCCCTGGGATGGGGGTCAGGAGGGGCCCTTCATGGTTTCTTGCACCAGGGCCCGGAAGGTTCTAGTTACGCCTCTGGTTTGGCTGCAATACTGCTTTTTACATTACGTTAATGCTTAATCACTGTTGTGGGTCAGTGAAAGAAATGATTGCCCTAAAGGTTAAATGCCCAGCCTGCACACAGTCATGCTTTGTTATGCCATATCTTTTCCTCCCCTCTCCACTTGTCCTTCATGTCAGAGAAGTGATAGACGCTGCCAGCCTCTGGCATCAGATTCATTACAGGCAACATGGTAGTGTAGCTAAGTAGGTCCAGTGTGAGCTTTAAGCCTTACTCTTTTTAAGAGCTACACTAATAAACAATAACAATAGTAGTTTCTAGTTAGAGAATGGAGTTTAAGGCCTCATGCACACTGCAGCTGATAAACTCAAGTTTTTCTGAATTTGGCCATTTTTTTTAACAGCCCTTAAACTCCCCTATATGTTATCCTATGTTTCCATGCACTCATGGACGTTTATAGCCTCTCAATAACTTTGTCTCAGTACCTCATAGGTGAGAGCTGCTAATATCTAAATTTCATCTCCTTAAAGTGGTTGTAAACACTTTTTTTTGTGGAAAATAAATGGGTTTACACTTACTTGTATTGTACAGTGCTGCCCGCATCCCCTCTTCTAGGGTCCCCTTGCTGGTGCTCTTGGTTCCTCCTCTTCTGTGTGCACCACTATAACAAGCCGCTTTCTGTGAAAGGTAATGCGCGGGTTCACTCCCAAGCCAGGCTATATGCGTTCATAGCCACACACAGCGTGGCTCAGCCCCCCTCCTCATAGGATTTGATACAAGTACTGGAACATTTTTTTACCCTAATACAAGAAATGCATTAAGGTACAAAATGTTCTGCCTTTACAACCACTGTAAACCCAGAATTTTTTGAACTCACAAACCAATTTTTTTTTAACCCTTTCGCTGCTGGAGCCCAACATGTCAAACCTTAAATTTGTGTGTGCCTGTGAAATGGGGATATACTTCGGTACCCTATATTTTCTATAGGCGATGCTTCCAAAGCCTCCTATAGGTCATCACTTTAGTGTTACAGATGAGGTCTTGTGCTAGAATTATTGCTCTCTCTCCGATGTGGGCCTCAAATAATAACATGTGTATCACAATCGACATTTCAAGCATAGGCGTCCCTGACGCACAAGTTTATGTTCGTACGGGCATATATGCGGGGTAGACATCAACATTTTTTTTTTGGGGGGGGGGGGTAGATTCATTTGCTTGGGTGTAATTTTATTTTTTTGCAAAAAAAATATTTTTTTTTACTTAACTTTTTTTTTCATCACATAGGGGACAAAAAGTCCCCTATGTGATGATTTTTAAGTGACAGGTTCTCTTTAATAAGATATGCAAACACACCCTGCATGTCTCCTCTGTACTCCACTGAATGAATGTTTTACAATGCTAGGTTGGGAAAGTGAAAGGTGACCTGGAAGTGACATCATAGATGGGTCACAGCAAGAAGGGGAGGGGAGCAGACGTGTGTTTGCTCATCTCCCTCCCCTGCTCCCATTGGCAACTGCTATGTCAGTCCCAGGACTGCAGATGGGCAAGCAGAGCCCAAAATACAGAGTGGGGGTGTGCGTGCAGGGGGGACATCAGTACCAGGGGTTTGTGTGAGCATGCAGATGTGAGGGCTGGGCTCAGCCCTTCCTTCTCTGAGCTGTCCACCCAGCTGTCAGCTAATTGCCAGCTCCTATCTCTCCACAGGTACTCAGCTGTTGATGATGTCCTGCCTACTTAAGCCATCCAGCCCAGAGGATCTCTGCCTTCGCCTTAGTCAACATCACAGAGATGCTCTCCTGCATTCCTGTTAAAAGACTTGGCTTGGCTGACATCCCTTCTGGCTCCAGATCCTGCTTGCTGTTTTACTACGCTCAACTCTGGCTCCATGACATTTGGCTTGTCTGACTATCCGTTCCGGTTCCTTAACTCTGGCTATGTTTTGACTATGTTTGTTCTATTTATTTTTATTATTAAACAAGTGTGATTAAACTGTACTTCTGTCTCGGTCTGATTTCATGGTTTCTGACAGTAGGCGAAGGCCATGAATTCAGAAGATACAGTCAATCCATTTGTTGGTAATATTTTTTCCAGATTGGATGAGCAAGATCACGGCATGCATCAGTTTGCCATGGGGTTACAAATGTTCACACGACTCACCTAGAATCTCCCACTGTGGCTGCTCCAGTACAACCCGAGTTGCAGTCCGTCCCTGCTGCTGCTCCAGTCTCTGTGCAGGCACCCGCCTCGAGTATTACCTCTATAAGAGGTATGTCTGGTTCCGCTCCATTTCCCCAGCAATTTGGGTGTGACCCAGTTCAATGCAGAGGGTTTTTCCCAACCAGGTTGAGATATACTTTGAGATGTTTACCCAGGTGTTTCCCATGGACAGAAGCAAAGTAGGTTTTGTGATATCTTTGCTTTCTGAGAGAGCCTTGGCCTGGGAAATCCCTCTATGGGAGATGCAAAAACCTGTTGTCTTGTAGTTTGTGGCCTCCTTTAAAAGGGTTTGTGGCCAAGTGCCTTATGTCCATCAAACAGTGTACGAGAACTGTTGCCGACTACGTCATTGAATTCCGTACACTGGGAGCAGAGGTTGCTTGGAACAATGAGGCCCTCGTAGCTGCTTTTTCTCATGGTATCTCGGATTCCATCAAGGATGAGATGGCAGCCCGCGATATACCCACTAAGCTGGAGAAGTTGATCACGTTTGCCAACCTCATTGACTCCAGACTCAGAGAAAGACTCTCTTTTAAGGAGCGCTTGCGGAAGCCTCCTGTACGTTTGCCTCTGAGCTTTGTAGTCCCACCTGTGCCTCCCTCACCTCCCATGCCTCCTGGTACCGAGTCAGTCAATGAGGATGAACCCAAGCACTTGGGCTTCACGCGTCTCTCTGCGGATGAGATAACCTTTAGGAGGAGGGAGAGATTGTGCCTTTATCGTGGCCAGGCAGGTCACTTTTTTTGAAGTCTTGTCCTACCCGTCCAGGGAACGCCTGAACCTTGAGGTCCTGTCACAGACAGACCTTAGGTGGCATTGTTTCGTCCTCAGTTATCCAGAAGGATAAGCCCCTAATTTTGGTCACCCTTTCTTTGGCTGAGTCGTCCGTCGATATATAGGCTCTAATCGACTCTGGGACTGCAGGCCTGTTCATTGATGCTGCCTTTGTATCGAAGCACTTGATTACGCTGCAGCTGCGTGACACTCCACTTGCCATTGAGGCTCCTGATGGGAGACCCCTACAGCCTGCCCATGTGACTCATGAGACGGTTCCGTTGTCCATTGCCATAGGGGCTCTTCACCATGAGATAATCAAATTCCAAGTTTATTTCCTTACCTATGTTTCCATTGGTTATTGGTTATCCTTGGTTACAGAGGCACAACCCCTCTTTTGATTGGCTCCGTGCTGCAGTTCTCTCCTAGTCACCACAATGCAGTAAGACATGCTTCCAGAAGGTAGCCAAGGTCCTGTGCACCTCTTCACTCTCCTCCCTGCTGGAGGAGAACCGCGATTTTAGCGATGTCTTTGACAAGGGTCAAGCTGGTAGTTTGCCTCCACACCGGCCGTATGATTGCGCAATTGACCTTCAACCTGGTGCCATACCCCCTCGTGGCTGGGTTTACCCTTTGTCAGTCTTGGAGGATAAGGCCATGGAGGAGTATGTTGCAGATGCACTTTCTTGAGGTTTCATCCGCAAATCCTCTTCCCCTGCTGGTGCTGGTTTCTTCTTTGTGAAGAAGAAGAGTGGTTAACTGAGACTATGTATTGATTATAGGGGTCTCAATTGTTTCACAATTAAGAATGCCTATCCGATTCCGTTGATTACAGAGTTATTTGACCGCCTCAAGTAGCAGCGGTTTTCACGAAGCTTGATTTGAGAGGGGCATACAATTTCATGAGGTTTAAGGAGGGCGACGAGTGGAAAACTGCTTTTAATACCAGAACAGGCCATTATGAGTACCTCGCAATGCCTTTTGGCCTTTGTAACGCCCTGGCAGTGTTCCAGGAGTCTGCCTGTCAGCTTTACACACAATCCCAGTGGCTGCAGACACCGGATTGTGTGTGTGAAACCCTCCGCTGTTAGGTCCGTACTACGTATGGACCTAGCAGTGAAAGGGTTAAAGCCAACTCCAATTTCTTTTTGGTAATTTTGGTATTAACCACTTAACAACTGTCCCATAGCTGAATGACGGCTACAGGGCGGTTGCTTAACTCTGGGAGGGCGTACAGTGACGTCCTAGCAGAATTCCACTCTCGCGCGCCCCCTGGGGTGCGTACCAGAGAACATCCGTTAACGCTGGGTACAGAGGACCCGGCGCATCACGGTAAACGGCCGCTGATCATGGCCATTTACCATGTGATTGCTCCATCAAATAACGGAGCGATCACATGTAAACAAACAGGCGTCATGTCGGTGTCATGTCATGACGCCGGTTACTCTCTCCCCTCTGTGTACCGACCTGTACAGAGGGGGAGAAATTTTAAGCCATCATGACGCCGGTTCCTCTCTCCCCTCTGTGTACCGATCGGTACAGAGGGGATGGGATCAGATGGCAGCAGCGCTGTGGGCTGAATGTGTAGTGCCCACAGCGCTGCTCTGTGACACAGAGCCACATCCATCCATTCATGCTCAGCCATCCCTCCATGCTCAGAAATACCCTGCAATACTCTGCAACACCCTGTGCATTACTCTGAAATACCCTGTGCAATACTCTGCAATACCCTGTGCATTACTCTGCAATACCCTGTGCAATACTCTGCAATACCCTGTGCAATACTCTGCAATACCCTATGCAAAACTCTGCAATACCCTGTGCAATACTCTGCAATACCCTGTGCAATACTCTGCAATACCCTGTGCAATACTCTGCAATACCCTGTGCAATACCCTGTGCAATACTCTGCAATACCCTGTGCAATACTCTGCAATATCCTATGCAAAACTCTGCAATACCCTGTGCAATACTCTGCAATACCCTGTGCAATACCCTGTGCAATACTCTGCAATACCCTGTGCAATACTCTGCAATACCCTGTGCAATACCCTGTGCAATACTCTGCAATACCCTGTGAAAAACTCTGCAATACCCTGTGCAATACTCTGCAATACCCTGTGCAATACTCTGCAATACTCTGCAATAGCCTGCAATACCCTGTGCAATACTCTGCAATACTCTGTGCAATACTCTGCAATACCCTGTGCAATACCATGTGCAATACTCTGCAATAGCCTGCAATACTTTGCAATACCCTGCAATACTCTGCAATACCCCGCAATACCCAGCAATACCCTGCAATATCCTGCAATATCCTGCAATACCCCGCAATACCCAGCAATACCCCGCAATACCCAGCAATACCCTGCAATACCCAGCAATACCCTGCAATACTCTGCAATACCCCGCAATACCCAACAATACCCAGCAATACCCCGCAATACCCAGCAATACCCCGCAATACTCTGCAATACCCTGCAATACTCTGCCATACCCAGCCATACTCTGCCATACCCGGCCATACTCTGCCATGCTCAGTCATACTCGGCTGTACTCGGCCTCTGTATGTGGCCAGGCTGTGGAAGTCTCACACATGTGGTATCGCCGTACTTAGGAGGAGTAGGAGAATCTATTTTGGAGTGTCATTTTTGGTATGTACATGCTATGTGTTAGAAATATTGTATAAATTGACAACTTTGTGTTAAAAAAAAATGCATTTTAACCACATCCCGCCCGCCATCATATGACGTCCTTGACTTTTGTGGGGGGATATCTGAATGATGCCTGCAGCTACAGGCATCATTCAGATATCAGCTTTTTCAGCCGGCGATTCCCTACACCATAAGAATGATCATAGCAGCTGTTTTACTGCTTGATTGTTCTTACGGGAGGCGAGAGGGGACGTTCCCCCCCTCCCGCCTCCCTTCGGTGCTTCTACCGACTCAACGATACGATCAAAGCCAATACCCAACAATACCCAGCAATACCCTGCAATACCCCGCAATACTCTGCAATACCCTGCAATACTCTGTCATACCCAGCCATACTCTGCCATACCCGGCCATACTTTGCCATGCTCAGTCATACTCGGCTGTACTCGGTCTCTGTATGTGGCCAGGCTGTGGAAGTCTCACACATGTGGTATTGCCGTACTTAGGAGGAGTAGGAGAATCTATTTTGGGGTGTCATTTTTGGTATGTACATGCTATGTGTTAGAAATATTGTATAAATGGACAACTTTGTGTTAAAAAAAAAAAAAGCATTTTAACCACATCCCGCCCGCCGTCATATGACGTCCTTGACTTGTGGGGGGATATCTGAAAGATGTCTGCAGCTACAGGCATCATTCAGATATCAGCTTTTTCAGCCGGCGATTCCCTACACCATAAGAATGATCATAGCAGCTGTTCTACTGCTTGATTGTTCTTACAGGAGGCGAGAGGGGTCGCCCCCCCCCTCCCGCCACCCTCCGGTGCTTCTACCGACTCACCGATACGATTGAAGCCAAGATCGTTTTTTTTATTATTATTTCAGGCTTCCCAGCCTAGAGGTGAGATGTGGGGTCTTATTGACCCCCATATCTGTAAAGAGGACCTGTCATGCTATATTCCTATTACAAGGGATGTTTACATTCCTTGTAATGGGAATAAAAGTGATCAAAAAATATTTTTATTAGAAAAAAGTTGCAAACCAAAATAAATAAAGTAAAATGAACAATAAAAAAAAAAAAAAATTAAAGCGCCCCTGTCCCCGTGTGCTCACATGCAGAAATCCCGCCCACATATGAAAACTGTGTTCAAACCACACATGTGAGGTATTGCTGCGATCGGTAGAGCGAGAGCAATCATTTTGGCCCTAGACCTCCTCTGTAACTCAAAACATGTAACCAGTAAAAAATGTTAAAGCATCACCTATGGGGATTTTTAAGTAGCGAAGTCTGGCGCCATTCCACGAGCGAGTGCAATTTTGAAGGGTGTCATGTTAGGTATCTATTTACTCTGCGTAACTTCTTCTTTCACATTATGTAAAAACATTGGGCTAACTTTACTGTTTATTTTTTTTAAAGCACAAAACTTTTTTTTTTCAAAAAAAAGCGTTCGAAAAATTGCTGTGCAAATACCGTGCGAGATTAAAAATTGCAACGACCACCATTGTATTCTCTAGGGTCTTTGCTAAAAAAAAATATATAATGTTTTGGGGTTCTATGTAATTTTATAGCAAATGAATGATGATTTTTACATGTAGGAGAGAAATGTCAGAATTGGCCTGGGTGTTCCATAACGCCTGAAGGTGCTCAGTGCATGTTGGGCCTCTGTATGTGGCCACACTGTGTAAAAGTCTCATACATGTGGTATCGCCGTACTTGGGAGTAATAGCAGAATGTGTTTTGGGGTGTAATTTGTGGTATGCATATGTTGTGTGTGAGAAATAACCTGCTAATATGACATTTTTGTGAAAAAAAAAGAAAAAAAATCTTGATTTTGCAAAGAATTGTGGCAAAAAATACAACTTCAAAAAACTCACCATGCATCTTTCTAAATACCTTAGAATGTACTTTTCTGGCATGTTAAGGTCTCAAGAATTTAGATTTAGGCCGTCAGTAATTCAGGTGTGATCAATTTTCAGATATTGGCACCATAGCTTTTAAAAAAAAAACAGCAGTGATTAAATACCACCAAAAGAAAGCTCTATTTGTGTGAAAAAAAGGACAAAAATTTTATATAGGTACAGTGTTGCATGACTGAGTAATTGTCATTCAAAATGTGAGAGCACCGATAGCTGAAAATTGGTCTGGTTATTAAGGGGGTTTAAGTGCCCAGTGGTCAAATGGTTAATTTGTGTGCGTAAATTAAGCTTTGGATGTAATATTCCCAAAAGTGGGAGGAGAACTCTGTGACTGATCAGACTCTCCTTCATTCATAAATTGTGTTACAGGTAGCGTAATCAGTGAAAGAACTTTTATCAATGGAGTAAAGGGCAGGAGGGAGCATGTCCCCATCAGATCATCTATAGTGCAGCTGAGCCCAAAGACCTGAAGCTGTTAACCCCCATAGCACTGGAAGTTCAGCAGCAGTAAGAGGTCAGACAGCCCTGCAGTGAAGGTATTATTAGTGCATGAAATAGTATTTGAATATTATTCTAAATAGTTATAAAGCACAGTTGCCATCTGCACAGTCAATGACTCAGGTTGTGTTCATCACTGTTTATCACATATTAGGATATTTCCAGTTATAAATTCAGTCACAGTCACAGATCTGGCCAAGGTTACAAAAAAATTATAAGACAGCTCACAGTGCATGTCAGAGCAAATGAGAATCATGAGGTCAAAGGAACTACCTGAAGAGCTCAGAGACAGAATTGTGGCAAGGCACAGATCTGGCCTAGGTTACAAAAAATTTTTTGCTGCACTTAAGGTTCCGAAGAGCACAGTGGCCTCCATAATCCTTAAATGGAAGACGTTTGGAATGACCAGAACCCTTCCTAGAGCTGGCCGTCTGGCCAAACTGAGCTATCGGGGGAGAAGAGCCTTGGTGAGAGAGGTAAAGAAGAACCCAAAGATCACTGTGGCTGAGCTCCAGAGATGCAGTCGGAGACGGGAGAAAGTTGTAGAAAGTCAACCATCACTGCAGCCCTCCACCAGTCGGGGTTTTATGGCAGAGTGGCCCGACGGAAGCCTCTCCTCAGTGCAAGACAAATGAAAGCCTACATGGAGTTTGCTAAAAACACTTGAAGGACTCCAAGATGGTGAGAAATAAGATTCTCTGGTCTGATGAGACCAATATAGATTTTTTTTGGTCTTAATTCTAAGTGGTATGTGTGGAGAAAACCAGACACTGCTCATCACCTGTCCAATACAGTCCCAACAGTGAAGCATGGTGGTGGCAGCATCATGCTGTGGGGGTGTTTTTCAGCTGCAGGAACAGGACGACTGGTTGCAATTGAGGGAAAGATGAATGCAGCCAAGTACAGGGATATCCTAGACGAAAACCTTCTCCAGAGTGCTCAGGACCTCAGACTGGGCCGAAGGTTTACCTTCCAACAAGACAATGACCCTAAGCACACAGCTAAAATAACGAAGTAGTGGCTTCACAACAACTCCATGACTGTTCTTGAATGGCCCAGCCAGAGCCCTGACTTAAACCCAATTGAGCATCTCTGAAGACACCTAAAAATGGCTGTCTACCAACGTTTACCATCCAGCCTGACAGAACTGGAGAGGATCTGCAAGGAGGAATGGCAGAGGATCCTCAAATCCAGGTGTGAAAAACTTGTTGCATCTTTCCCAAAAAGATTAATGGCTGTATTAGATCAAAAGGGTGCTTCTACTAAATACTGAGCAAAGAGTCTGAATACTTAGGATGTGATATTTCAGTTTTTCTTTTTTAATAAATCTGCAAAAATGTCGACAATTCTGTGTTTTTCTGTCAATATGGGGTGCTGTGTGTACATTAATGAGGAAAAAAATTACTGTATTTATTGGCGTATAACACTCACTTTTTCACCATGAAAATCAGGTGCAAATATCGTGTGCGTGTTATACGCCAATACTTCAATTTTAGCTGCCTCGGAGGCGACAGGGAGGGGACCGGACGAATGCCGTCAGATTACATACAGTGAGAATCTCCTGTTTACTTGGCAGCCTCTGTAATAGGAAGTCCCATCTCCGCCATTGGACCACTGTTCTGTCTATCATAGAAGATTCTCACTGTATGTAATCTGTCGACGCTCGTCCCGCCCCCTCCGTGTCCCCTCTAGGCTGCAGATGGGCATCGATCAGGCTGCACTGATGGCAATAGTGAGGCTGCTGCACTGAAGGCAATGGTGAGGCTGCTGCATTGATGGCAATGGTGAGGCTGCTGCATTGATGGCAATGGCATTGCTGCTGCATTGATGGCAATGGCGAGGCTGCTGCATTGATGGCACTTGATGAGGCTGCATTGATGGCACTTAATGAGGCTGTAGATGGGCAATGACCCTTATTTTGCTTCAAAGTTCCTTATTTAAAATGTAAGTTTTTTTCCTGAAACTTCCCTCTTAAAATGAATGTGCATGTTATATGCCTGTGCGTGTTATACGCCGATAAATACGGTAACTTAAATGATTTTAGCAAATGGCTGCAATATAACAAAGAGTGAAAAATTTAAGGGGGTCTGAATACTTTCCGTCCCCACTTTGTATCCCTATGTTCTGGAGTTGTCCGAGGGTGGCTCGGTTTTGGAGAGAGGAGGTCAAACTTATTAACCATCATCTTCAGCTGGCTCTCCTAATCTCTCCGGAGCTGGCACTGCTAGGAATTCAGGATGATGAGCAGAGGCCTAGATGCACTAAACTGTTGCTAGCTTATTTGTTCTATTATGCTAAGTGGGAAATTATTCTTAAGTTGAATGCCCGTTTCCCTCCCTCCCTAGGTTCTTGGGAAAAATCTACTAATGCGTCCTTCCTATGTACAAATTAACTTACATGAACAGGAATTGCCCTAGAAAGTTTGACAAGGTGTGGAAGGTGTGGCAGCCATGGACAGCCTAGACGAGTTGTACCTTTAGCTTTATGTTACTGTTTATTAGGGATGATGGGAGAAATCAAAAGTGCTCATTTTAAAGGCTTATATGCAAGTTATTGTCATAAAAAGTGTTTGGGGACCTGGGTCCTGCCCCAGGGGACATGGATCAATGCAAAAAAAAGTTTTAAAAACGGACGTTTTTTCAGGAACAGTGATTTTATTAATGCTTAAAGTCAAACAATAAAAGTGTAATATCCCTTTAAATTTCGTACCTGGGGGGTGTCTATAGTATGCCTGTAAAGGGGCGCATGTTTCCTGTGTTTAGAACAGTCTGACAGCAAAATGACATTTTGAAGAAAAAAACACATTTAAAACTACCCGCGGCTATTGCATTGCCGACAATACACATAGAAGTTCATTGATAAAAACGGCATGGGAATTCCCCACAGGGCAACCCAGAACCAAAAAAAAAAAATGATGTGGGGGTCCCCCTAAATTCCATACAAGGCCCTTCAGGTCTGGTATGGATATTAAGGGGAACCCCAGCCAAAATGAAAAAAAAAAAAAAAATTGACGTGGGGTTCCCCCTAAATTCCATACCAGACCCTTCAGGTCTGGTATGGATTTTAAGGGGAACCCTGCGCCAAAAAAAAAAACGGCGTGGGGTCCCCCCAAAAATCCATACCAGACCCTTATCCGAGCACGCAACCTGGCAGGCCGCAGGAAAAGAGGGGGACGAGAGTGCGGCCCCCCCCCCCTCGTGAACCGTACCAGGCCACATGCCCTCAACATTGGGAGGGTGCTTTGGGGTAGCCCCCCAAAACACCTTGTCCCCATGTTGATGAAGACAAGGGCCTCATTCCCACAACCCTGGCCGGTGGTTGTGGGGGTCTGCGGGCGGGGGGCTTATCGGAATCTGGAAGCCCCCTTTAACAAGGGGACCCCCAGATCCCGGCCCCCCCCCCTGTGTGAAATGGTAAGGGGGTACTTACCCCTACCATTTCACTAAAAAACTGTCAAAAATGTTAAAAATGACAAGAGACAGTTTTTGACAATTCCTTTATTTAAATACTTCTTCTTTCTTCTATCTTCCTTCATCTTCTGGTTCTTCTGGCCCTTCTGGTTCTTCCTCCGGCGTTCTCGTCCAGCATCTCCTCCGCGGCGTCTTCTATCTTCTTCTCCTCGGGCCGCTCCGCACCCATGGCATGAGGGGGGAGGCTCCCGCTCTTCTCTTCATCTTCTTCATCTTCTTCTTCTTCTTCATCTCTTCTTCCTTCTTCTCTTCTTCATTTCTTCTCCGGGCCGCTCCGCAGCCATGCTGGCATGGTGGGAGGCTCCCGCTGTGTGACGGCGTCTCTTCGTCTGACGGTTCTTAAATAACGGGGGACGGGGCCATCCGGTGACCCCGCCCCCCTCTGACGCACGGTGACTTGACGGGACTTCCCTGTGACGTCACGGGGAATGCCACAGGGAAGTCCCGTCATGTCCCGTGCGTCAGAGGGGGGCGGGGTCACCGGGTGGCCCCGCCCCCCGTTATTTAAGAACCGTCAGACGAAGAGACGCCGTCACACAGCGGGAGCCTCCCACCATGCCAGCATGGCTGCGGAGCGGCCCGGAGAAGAAATGAAGAAGAGAAGAAGAAGAAGATGAAGAAGAAGATGAAGAAGAGAAGAAGATGAAGAGAAGAGCGGGAGCCTCCCCCCCATGCCATGGGTGCGGAGCGGCCCGAGGAGAAGAAGATAGAAGACGCCGCGGAGGAGATGCTGGACGAGAACGCCGGAGGAAGAACCAAAAGAGCCAGAAGAACCAGAAGAAGATGAAGGAAGAAAGAAGAAGCATTTAAATAAAGGAATTGTCAAAAACTGTCTCTTGTCATTTTTAACATTTTTGACAGTTTTTTAGTGAAATGGTAGGGGTAAGTACCCCCTTACCATTTCACACAGGGGGGGGGCCAGGATCTGGGGGTCCCCTTGTTAAAGGAGGCTTCCAGATTCCGATAAGCCCCCCGCCCGCAGACCCCCACAACCACCGGCCAGGGTTGTGGGGATGAGGCCCTTGTCTTCATCAACATGGGGACAAGGTGTTTTGGGGGGCTACCCCAAAGCACCCTCCCAATGTTGAGGGCATGTGGCCTGGTACGGTTCAGGAGGGGGGGGGGCGCACTCTCGTCCCCCCCTCTTTTCCTGCGGCCTGCCAGGTTGCGTGCTCGGATAAGGGTCTGGTATGGATTTTTGGGGGGACCCCACGCCGTTTTTTTTGTTTTTTTTTTTGGCGCGGGGTTCCCCTTAAAATCCATACCAGACCTGAAGGGTCTGGTATGGAATTTAGGGGGAACCCAACGTCAATTTTTTTTTTTAATTTTGGCTGGGGTTCCCCTTAATATCCATACCAGACCTGAAGGGCCTTGTATGGAATTTAGGGGGACTCCCACATCATTTTTTTTTTTTAATTTTGGTTCGGGGTTGCCCTGTGGGGAATTCCCATGCCGTTTTTATCAATGAACTTCTATGTGTATTGTCGGCAATGCAATAGCCGCGGTAGTTTTAAATGTGTTTTTTCCTTCAAAATGTCATTTTGCTGTCAGACTGTTCTAAACACGGGAAACATGCGCCCCTTTACAGGCATACTATAGACACCCCCTAGGTATGAAATTTAAAGGGATATTACACTTTTATTATTTGACTTTAAGCATTATTAAAATCACTGCTCCTGAAAAAACGGCCGTTTTTAAAACTTTTTTTTGCATTGATTCATGTCCCCTGGGGCAGGACCCAGGTCCCCAAACACTTTTAATGACAATAACTTGCATATTAGCCTTTAAAATTAGCACTTTTGATTATTCATGTTCGTGTCCCATAGACTTTAACGGTGTTCGCGTGTTCGAACAAATTTTTTTCCTGTTCGCATGTTCTGGTGCGAACCGAACAGGGGGGTGTTCGGCTCATCCCTGCTGTTTATATAATGTGGACTTTGAGTCCTTTAATAATGTAAGTGTGTGATGTATCTCTTGATTATGTCCCTACTACTGACTTTGTACCATGCCTTTGTTTTAATAAAGGAACATTCTGTTTGTTAAAAAAAAAAAAAAAACATTCAGGACATTTGAAAAACTTGAGAAAAAAACAAGGCAATTTCATTACAGAAATGTATATTTTAGTAAAGTACAGAAAGTGTTTAGCTTGCAAAAATGTATAAATCTCATGGTGACTATTAAAGATAGTGATAACTGCAAAGGAGCATGGTGCTTAAAACAAATACAGTTTGCTTAATGTAAACACTACAAGCTAGTTATGAAGGTAATGGTTTGATTCCAATTATGCTTAAAGCCATTTGATTTGCTATTTTAAAGCCTCAGGTTGTAGCACACCATAACAAAGTCCACAAGTGTTATCATCTGCTGAAGGTACCCTGTTTCCCCGAAAATAAGACCTAGCATGATTGTCAGTGATGGCTGCAATATAAGCCCTACCCCCCAAATAAGCCCTACCCTGTTTTGCCGAAAATAAGCCCTACCCTGAAAATAAGACGTACAAGGACTTTAACTAGGGCTTATTTGGGGCGTAGGGCTTATATTGCAGCCATCACCGACAATCACGCTAGGTCTTATTTTCGGGGAAACAGGGTAACAAAAAACCCACTTTGATTAGACTCCATTTTGCCAAATTTGGCTTTAATGAGGAGTTTATCCATGGCTTTAAGACTCTTTATCACAAGTCCCGACCCCGAATCTAGCTCCCTGGGTGCAATTCGGAATATTTCACTTTAGGGAGAGGCACTAGACAGGGCTGCCCCCTCTAACCCTTTGTTGTTCGCCTTGGCATCTAACCACTGGCCGGTTCAATCGCCTCTAACCCAAACATCAAAGGATACACAAAGAATAACCAAGAATATAAACTGAACTTTTACATTGACAATGTCCTCCTATACCTCTCAGATCCTCTAATCTCCCTCCCCAATCTACCTTCTACCTTAGCCACATTTCACCAACTTACGGGTCTGGGAGTAAATCCATCTAAACGTGTAGCCCTACCTATTAACCTCCCTCAACCCCTAATAACCAATCATAAAGATAAATATGAATTTGCCTGGAGCTTGGGCACCCTACAATACCTAGGGATCCGCTTAGCCCCTTCCCTCAAACTGATGTACACACACAACTATGCCCAAGCCTTTGCCAATGTTAAATCCTTACTCACCCAGTGGTCCTCTTACCATATATAATTTCTAGGAAGAATTCAAGTAGTAAAAATGTCGATCCTCCCTAAGCTGTTATTTTTCTTTAGAGCCCTACCCCTTTATGTTTCCTGTTCCACGATAATGGATGTACAGTCAGATCTGTTTAAATTTATCTGGCAAAACAAGAAACCCCATATGAGCAGACAGATGATGTATAGGGCCCAGTCTAGAGGTGGCCTAGGCTGTCCTGACCTATGGAAATACTTTTTGGCTTCACCCCTCGTACAATTAGCTCAATGGCAGGCCACCCCCTCCTATATTCCACTGTTGCAGTTTAAAAAGGACCTCGGTTGTCCCCTTCTCTCTCCCCTGATCAAGCTCCATTTCCCCTAAGGATGTTGAACCACTCAATGGCATAGTGGGCCAGTCCCTGTACCTTTTTGTCCCTTTACAGGGTAAAATTTAAATCACTCTCCAGTCCCGCGTGTCTAACCTCCTACTTAGGTGTTCCCCCCAGCCTTTAACAATGATAAAGAGTTCTCAAATTGGATATCACAGGGCCTAGTGATATCCATCCTTTTGTTCATTTGAACATCTCCAACAGAATTATGCCCTTCACAGCTCCAAATTCTATAAATACCTACAAGTTAGGCATTTCTTCTCTAAGATGTTACCTCAAGCGGTTGATGGGGCTGTGACACCATTCAAGAACCTTCCTGGGGTGGCCTCTAGGGACCAGGGGACTATCTCTACTTTATATGAATACCTTAATGACCACAATAGTACAGCCAAATTACCAGCTATGCTGGGATGGGAGAAGGAGATTGGCCAGGAGATCTCGGAGAAGGATTGGTATGACATGGTCTCCAACGTGCACAAATGCGCACATTCCATCGCCATTAAGGAGGCTGTGGTCAAGCTGCATACCCGCTGGTACTATACCCCCTTTAGACTGCATACGATTTTCCCCTTAGTTCCAGATACATGTTTTAGGGGTTGTCAAGACAGGGGCACTCTTCTGTACGCATTCTGGAGCGGCTCGGTATTGAAACCCATATGGCAAAAAGACTCCTCGTTGGTGCTCCAGATAACGGGTGCACCCGTGACCCTGACTTATCAGATATGCATCTTATTTACAGAGCTCCCAGAGGTCCCCCCCACCAAAAGCTGGCACACACACTTTTTAGTGCCATCAACTGGGCAATTGCCCTAAACTGGCGGAGTCCCTCGGTTTCATGGGCACAGGCGCTCCTTCGCATGGAATCCATTAAATTAATGGAAAGAGTACACCACACTCTCATGGATACCATGCACTTCTTTGAACGTAAGTGGGCTAATTGGTCACCTCATCAGTTTTAACTTGAGTTTGGAGGGCTTCCCTATTACCCCATTTGAGTTCCCCGGACGAGCGGGTGGCCCTGGAAGATAACGCACCTAATACTATTGTTTCACGTATATAGAAAGATTCATGTTGCTTACCTTTAATGTACCCTGTCTAATTACAATGCAAAAACTACCGTGTTACCTTACTTAGATTTTTTTTTTAGTCTAAAAGTTGTTGTTTTATTATTTTTCTTACTCAACAACCGTTGGAGAGCTTTTCACCTATATCATAGGTTGTATTTTGGATGTGCACTCTATTCTCTCCATGCAATTATATATATATATATTTTCTACTTGCTCAAATATGTTAATAAAAGTGTTTGTAAACGAAAAAACCCACTTTGAGCTGCAGGACAGTTGACTGAAAAAGTTCTTGAAGTATATTTAATTCTCAAAACATAAATATAATTTATTGTACATTACCAGTCCTTAGCTGTGGTGGCTGCATTTGTTTTCTTTTTTTCAGACTAAGAACATGTTCTGCATGCCTTCTGATCCTGATAGGAATCCAAAGTCTTTTTAACTTTATGTGAACTGAACTAAAATCTTCAACAATGTTATCATTGCTTTCTTTCTCAAAGAAAAGGTGCAGGTACTCCCCCCCTTCCAAGTTACCCCCTGTCTCCGCCTTCTACCCACCTCTGTACACTGTCCCTTGGTTCCACCCCCTACCCTCCTCCCAGTGCCACCCCTTTTAGAGAATACAGAACCAAGTATCATTTTGTGGTGCTAAGCAATTTGTATGGAATTTGTTAATAAAAAAACAAGAAAAGCAGTAAAATCCCCTGCAACCAGCAACAATAGATCTTCCTAGCAACAAAAGGACCCCTGAAATAAAACTGTTCTCTCCAGCAACAATAGACGGACCACATGAAACAATAGACCCCACCAGCAACAAAAGATCTTCCAACAGACAGCATTATTAGACCCTCCAGCAACTACCATAGATTCTTTCCCTACCAGTACTGTAGATCCCTACCAGCATCAGCTGACCCTCCCAGAAACATAAGACCCTCGCAGATACAATAGACCCGTCCCTAAACTACAGATCCCCCAGCTACAATAGATCCCCAAGAAGCCGGCATCAATGGACCCTTCATTACACCCCAGCACCCCTTGTTATTACATACATTCAGTGCTCGAGGTGACAGGACTGCATTCCCCCCCCCCAATTCCTGCTAAAAAAAAAAAACCTGACTGTACCTATGGTGTTTTTCACTGTGGGTAGAACTGAAATACTTAAAGTGGAACTACACTTCATCTGAGCACCACAAACACTGAAAACACTATTTAATTCATTTTTAATATTCAAAGCAAACTCACCCATCCATCCATGCCTCCATGCTTTATTTTGTTGAGAAATCACTTTGAAAAACACTCCCTAGCATTTCTGGTCGTGGCCACCTTGAGCAAGGACAGATGATTCATGTAGCATTTGCTTCCTGGAATACATCCCTTAGCTCAGACATGCAAGCAGGATGGGGTGTGCATAGCTAAGAAAGCCCCTACTGAAGACTCCTGAGATGTATAGCATAATGGCATAATTTGCCTCGGCATGGAAACCAGAAAGTAACTGAAGAAATGTTAAAAAGAAAAGTTTAAAACAAGTAAATAATGTATGATATACTTTCCTATCAATTTTCTAATGCTAATGGCAAAAGGAATACAAATAAACAATGTTGAGTGAGACAGTGAAGTTCCACTTTGCATCTCAAGACCAAACATATATGATTTAGGGTCAGTGTTATTTTAAATATATACTTGCAATAGCGTTCCTATTCATTGACTGTCGCAGATGTTAGTAATGTGTACAAAACTGTTGCAAGACTTTTATGACTTAGGCACAGGAGTGTTTAAAGGGCTCGTACTGCCAGAAAAGAGTTGTAAATGCTTTAATTAATTCACTCCAGGACCTTTCACTAAAACCTCAAATGTAAAATACTTAAAATTTGTATTTGCACAGTGTGCATGCGCAGGACTTCCAGAGCGCCACGCTAGCCGGGAGTTCCGCGCTGCTCTGGCCCTCTAGCGCACCTAACGCCGGCTTTTTTCATCAGATCCCCTCTGGGAGACCCTCACCGATCCCTGGACAGTGCTGGGCACCCGCCTGGATGTCGGGAGGACACCCCAAAAAGGACGTGAATCGCCAGCTGAACTTCGGCCTGGACATCCCTGAGCCTCCCAAGATGGCGGCCACGGCTCCTCCATGCAGAGACACAGAAGCTATGCACAGTATAGCAGAACCCCCATCACCTTCCCTGCCTTCTCCAGCAACAGTGAGTAATACCCAGGGAATCCAAGGCTTCCTGGCATCCCCAGCCTCTACTGCTTCACTTCTGGGCAGAATACACATCGGCAACCCTTATTCTCCCCTGATTAACACCCCAAACAGCCTGACTGACTCTTTACAGACCTCTCCCATGCCGCCCAATTACCCCCCAGATATGGCTCAGCTATTAAGCAGCTTCTCTGATATGCTGGCTGCTGGATTAGCACAAAACGCAGCGCAAATTATATCCTCAATCAAAGCAGACCTTCAGAGCCTGGGGGCCAGAATGGATGCAATTGAACAGGCAGTAGATGATTCTGCAGCACACACAAATCAGAACACCTCATGCATCCAGGTCCTGCAAGAACAACTTGAAACAGCACTCTCTAAATTAGACGATTTAGAGAATAGGAGCAGACGGTATAACTTCCGTGTCCGAGGAATAACTGAATCTAACATCGACATACACAACACCGTTAAATCTTTAATCAAGGATAGACTCCAGACATCCTGGAACACATGCTTGAATTAGACAGGGCCCATAGAGTGCTGCAACCCCCCCCCCCACCAAGACGGTCTCCCTCGGGACATTGTTGTCAAACCACATTTCTATTGGGGTGAAGGAAGAGATTATGAAGAGAGCTCATAGCAAAGGTAATATCACTATTCATAGCAATAAAATCCAAATGTTCGCAGATATCTCTCCCGCCACAATCCAGAAAAGGAGATCCCTAAGACCTCTGCTTGACATCCTCATCCAGAAGATGATAAAGTACAGATGGGGCTTTCCCTTCCGCCTGCAATTCCAGTACAAAGATAAATCCTACAGCTTTACAAACTTTCAAAATGGGGAACGTATTCTTCTTCAACTTGGATTCATTTCGCAGGGACTTCCTCCACACCAAACAGAGAACTGCCCAAGCTCATCCAAGAGACCTCCTCCGAATAGCCCCCTCACTCCACTGTGGGTGAAACAGCAATCTAAGAGACATCGTGACTCTATCCCCCCAAGATAAAAACCGGGTCCAACCGACCCCTTAGGGGTCTGATTCTAATTTTTCCATCCTATCCGGATCCCTGGATGGTGTAATGGCTACTCCCACACCCTCTTAGTCCTTCACGGGACTTGCTGGTCTTTGATATTTTCTCTCTTCCAAGACCCACTTTCCCACTCTCCCCTCTATTCCACGAAAACTGCAGTTACCCAGTCATTTCATGGACTTGGACTTTAAGGACTGGTACAGTCCTCAACCCCGGATTTCTTTACTCAACCCCCCCACCCCTTACCCTCTTCTCCCCTCCCCTTCCCCCCTAACCTTCTCCCTCCTCTCCCCTTCCCCCATCTTTACCCCTGGTACTGTGCCCAAAAGGCTGACTTAAATGCTTGCTTAAGGTTTTTTGCTCTTTTCTTTTATTGTTATTGTCTCAGGTTGGAAGATACACCCTTTTCTTTCTTTTTTTTTCTCGCATGTTTTGATGACACCTCCTGCATAACATATGTTTATCTTTTATGGGGATCATCCCCTGACTATAATTACTAAGGTGCCCTGCGGCTGGAGCGGGGCAGCTTGCCACTCCACCTGCTGTGACCTTGAGGAGTTTCCCTCCCGCGATGACACCAGGTCTGCAACTCAATTTTGGTTTGCCCTCTATCTGTACCCTACAAATTTTTAGGGCCTCGGAGCAGGTCTTGGCCTCCCAACCCTGCTATTAGAGAGTCCATGATATTTCATATGCTGGACTTATCCTCTCTTATTCTTTTCTTTTCTCTTTTTCCTTCCAGGTCTTCCCTTACTTCCTCTGCTTTCCTTTCTCCCCCTCCAGGTGCCTTCAAGGAGAGCTTACCGAATCAGGCTTTCGCAGATCCCAGTCATGCTCGATTCCACCCAGCTGGTTGAATCCACTCGAACGGACCGAGTAAGAAATTTGTGCACTCACTGGATTTCATCCCCTTGTGTCCATGGCTGATAAAACCCCCAAACAGACAAAATAGCATCCCATAACACACAGGGTCTAAATTCCCCAATCAAAAGACGTAAGGCCTTCCAGAACTACCATTTTCCAGAGTAAAAACAAGCGCTTCAAAATAGACAGTAAGCGGGGATCAGAGTAACAAGCCGATGCGTTTTGTCTAAATAGGCATCATCTGGGGTTTTTACTCTGGAAAATGTAAGTGCATTTTTATGTTTACAACAATAAACATTCCTTACGGAATTACGCTATGGGCCCTGTTCTTCCTCTCTTTTTCTCTTTATGGTTGGGCTTATTTGTCCATTCGGTTTACCTGCTTTATCCATCGTTTTGGAGTGTTTGCCTGAAGACCGTATCCACATAGTGAGCCTGAATTCCCTGGTCATCCTGTAAAGCCTGTTTGACCCATCAGGTGTACACCTGTATGAGTCTATCCTTTCTGTGTGAATATGTGTGAATATCTCCATCACGACACCAAGGTCTTTGAGGTCTCATCTCAGTGCAAGGCTTCTGATCCATTGGTTGTGATCCGGATCATTATATACAAACAAACTCTTTCTGACCCTCTGTAGTGGGGGGTCAGGAATTTCTGGTAAGCGGTCAGTCTTTATTCATGGTGGTGAGTCAAGCACGTTTACCTTCATACAGCAGGAATTTCAGATAATTTGATTTTTTCACTTGGGTGGTTTATATGAACTATATACACATGAACTTTTGTTTTCACTGTTGCATATCAGAAATGCATGTTTTTTTTTTTTTTTTTTACAGAAAAACGTTGTTTATTTGAACAGAGTACATAGATACAGATCATACGGTGTATTGACATGTATCAAAACATATGGCAATGGATAACATAAAACAAAAAAATATCATTAGTTCCATCTTTATGGACAGTATGAACAAGGCATGTGTGAGCAATCATTTATACTTTTTAAACATGTAATTGCATATTATATGTAAATGGCATTGAGTATTGTATCAATTTTTACATTAAATACTTAATTACCCTTCGGAGGTAATTTCATCTATTGTGTTGCATGAGGCTGCATTACTCAACCAGAGGTCCCATATTTTCCCATATTTAGATGGACAACCCCTATGGGTATATATTTCTTTTTTGTAAGGCAAAACTTTATTAATGGCTGCTATCCATTCATGGAATGTTGGTGGATCTATTCTTAACCATTTTCTAGCTATGAGCAACCTGGCTATAAATAGTGTTTCCTTGAGAAATGTGATATGGAATTTGTCTGAGTCTGGATCCGGGAATATTCCAAGTATGCACTGTTTGGGGCACAGTTTGAGGGGGGATCCCATTTCGTCATGTATGAATCGCACTATGTGGGACCAGTAGTCATGCATAGCCGGACATGACCATATAAGATGGAAGAAGGAGCTTGAGGAACCGTCACATCTGGGACAAAGAGGACTATGGTTGGGTTTGAATCTAATCAATCGGGCGGGGGTCAAATATGATCTGTGTAAGATGTATAGTTGTGTAAGGCAATCTGAGAGTCTGGTAGATACGGCCTTGCAATTGTCCAGAGCATCTTCCCATTCATCATCCTCCAGCTCCCCCACGTCCCCAGTCCATCTGCTCTTTAATCCATAAGCAAGTTTCGTGGCCAATGGTCGAAGTAAAGAGGTATAGAATGTTGAAATGAGTTTGAAGGGGACTTGTCCTCCTAAAATGTTAAAAATATCCAAATGTTCCAAATTAGGTGGGTTATCGCGGAATTGGGAAGATATCTGAAGTGCATAGAGTTTGGAAGGGTGAATTCATCCTTAAGTTCTTGAAAGGACTTCAGTGTGTTTTCTCTGTAGATGTCTGAGAGAATTCTTACCCTCCGAACAGCCCACAATCCATGGTCTGGTAGAGTCAGAAGTTCTCTCAAACCCGGGTTGCCCCATAATGGCGTGTGTGAGTGTGTATCTGGTGCATTTAATCTAAGTCTTACCACTGCCCATATTTTGCTGTGGGTTTGTAATAAGCCATTACATTTTCCTGACGCCCAGGAGTCTGCGGGGTCTCTAAAAATAATTTGAAATGGGTGGGTGTATAAGCGGGTATATTGGAAGCATATTAGGGTCATATATCGTTCTCTGTCACATTTGTCTAGATAATAAAGGTGCGATAGTTGTGCCGCCAGATAGTATAAATTGAAGTCAGGTAAAGCCATGCCTCCCAGATCCGTAGGATTTTTTAACACTTGCCATGATAATTTATGTCGAGCCTTCCCCCACACGAAAGAGTTAAGGATTTTTTCAATCGTTTTGAAAATTCTGAGAGGTAAATAAATCGAGGTGTGCCAGAAAACATATAGGAACTTGGGGAGTAGAACCATCTTTATAAGGTTCACACGCCCCAAGACCCCCAGGGGGAGTTTAGCCCAAATTTGTGTTTTATTTTTCAGAGTTGTGATCAGGGGTTCTATATTTTGTTTGGTATATTTTTCGGGAGTGCGGGTAATATTGATCCCCAAGTATTTCATAGAACTGACTATTGTAAGGGGGGAAGAGGCTTGGGTTTGCGTGGGTGCACCTATATCTATAGGGAGGATTTGGGACTTATCCCAATTTATTTTAAGACCCGAGTGTTTGCCGAATGTTTGTATAGTTTGTAATGCCGCTGTCAAGGAGGGGCCGGAATCTGATAGATACAACAGCATGTCATCCGTGTATAGACTAATTGTCTCCACCAGATCCCCGCTTCGCAAACCTACAATATCCGGATGTGATCTCAGCGCCGCTGCAAGAGGTTCCACCGCCAGGGCATATAGCAACGGAGACAAAGGGCATCCCTGACGCGTCCCCCTTGATAGGGGGAAGGCGTCCGAGACCCTCCCGTTAACCAAGATCCTGACACTAGGATTTTGATACATTAATTGGATCCATCTGATAAACTTCGGTCCGAATCCGAATTTTGCCAAACACTGCCAGAGGTAGACCCATTCGACAGAGTGGAACGCCTTTGCGGCGTCTAAGGATACCACGACTCTGGACCCCATCTGGTCGTGTTGAGCTTGTATGTTCATATGCAGTCTACGGAGATTATGTGCTGTGTTTTTTGTGGGCATAAATACCATTTGATACGGGTGAATTAGTGTAAGGATTACTTTATTTAGACGTAGTGCCAGGATCTTGGCCAAAATCTTTATGTCCAATTGAAGGAGGGATATGGGACGATATGACTCCGGAATTTCAAAATTTTTACCAGGTTTGGATATGAGCACTATATAGGCTTCGGTCATAGATTGAGGAATAGATCCAGATTTGAACATATGGGAGAATAGCTCGTGTAACCTAGGGATAATATTATCTGCATATGTTTTATAGAATTCCAAGGGGAGGCCATCGGATCCGGGCGCTTTTGAAACTTTAAGATGAGACATCGCTTCAGCGATATCATCTGTAGAAATTGGGGCCTCCAGCATTTCTATATGTGGCTGAGATAATGTGGGTAGCTCAACAGTGGATAATAGTGTCTCTGTGTCCTCACTCATGCTATCGACCGTGGAAGTGTATAGTGACATGAAATAAGAACGGAATTCTCCCGCCACCCTATCAGGTTCAGTAATCATTTCGCCATTAGTACTTTGAAGGGATACCACTGTAGAAGGCCTGAGATCCATATGGGCTAAATATGCCAGAAGACGTCCCGCCCTCTCCTCACATTCATACAACCTCTGTTTAGCATAAAATATATTTCTTTCCGCCTTTTCAAAATGCATATTGGATACTATACGGGTTTGTTGTTTTAATTGATCTGCATTAAAATGAGTGGGGTTAGAGGAAAATTCCCTCTCTATGACTGTCAGGGCCTGTTCTGCCTGTTTGAGCCCATGAGAGGAATTTTTCTTGTATTTAGTTATGCATTGGGCTAGTGTCATGCGGGCATGAGATTTAAAAGAGTCTCACACTACTTCAAAGGGCGCTGAATTTTTATTGGTTTGAAAAAATATGTCCCACTCAAGCCCAATTTCATCTAGTCCTTGGACCACCGATAACCAGAAGGGATTGAGTTTCCACGTATAAGTGTTGGGTGGGGAATCAAATTTAAGAACCACCCAATATGGGGCATGGTTGGATAATGTGCGGGGATAAAGTTCCACCTCTTCCAACATAGGAAGAAGGGAACGAGATATCAAAATGAGGTCTATCCTAGACATTGAGTTATGTGACGCTGAAAAACAAGAAAAGGCCCTATCCTGCGGATGACAATATCTCCATGTGTCCATCAGGGTTAATTTGTTGAGGAATCTTCCAAATCTGGTGTATTGTTGTGAGGGATTGCCAGAAGGCTGTGTTGTCAGTCTATCCATTTCCCTGTCTGGTACGTTGTTAAAATCTCCCATCCACAGTACGGGTATAGTGGGGAACTGAGACATAAAAGCAAGGCCCTCATTTAAAACATTAAAGTGAAACGGGGGAGGTATGTAGAATGCCAGGATAAGCATCTCTAGCCCATTTACTTTAGCATGTAAAAACAAAAATCTGCCTTGTGGGTCAGACTTAAGTGTCAGCAGAGTGAATTGTACCGTTTTTGCCACTAGGAGTGCAACTCCTCTGGAATTGGTCATGTGGGGGGCTTGATATAGCCATCCCACCCAGGGCTTTTTGAGTGATAGCATCAATTGCCCAGTAAGATGAGTTTCGACTAGGACTATTATCTCTGCTCGCATGTTTTTGAGAATAGATAGAGCAGCATTTCTCTTTGGCCTAGCCCTAATACCTTGCACATTCCACGTGACACATTTCAGCTTAGATACCATATTTGAGCCTATCCATCAATGGTCTCGCCGCCCTGGTCACAAAGCGGCCGTCGCGTCCCATCCCGCAATGCGGGAGGGCGCGCATCCCCGTCTGTCCCGGCCAGGGCAGCTAGATCAGGATACACATTCTCCATTTCTTGAAGTCTAAACTGCACGTTTCCATTGTAAAATATAGAATAACATACACATTTTAATATAGAGACTAGTTGACAGCCTGCAGTACTCCTCTTAATTCTGTGAGATGATAAAAGAACATAACAACAGCAAAACTTTCGCAACTTACAAACTAACACTCTGAGCCATCCAGGTAGACATCCCTCCTCACGTAGCCCGAGGACAGGATGCTGTTCCATTTGGCGAACCTTATATGTAGTTCCTGTAAAAACAGGACCCACATTGGATCCTGTATCTATAGGGACACTAATCCGCTGCAGAGCGAGCAATAGCGTGAGAAGTTTGACTCCGAAAGTGTAACCACCAGGATGGTATAATGATGGAAAGCAAACGGATAGAGAAGCCTGAAAGTTCTCTCTGGGAGTCATGGTGGGCATCAGCTTGCCATTTCCAGGGATTATCCATGGGGGACTGTCTGACTATAAGGGAATAGGCAGATGTCAGAAAGGGGCACGTGAATATGGCCAAAAAGGGAAGGGAGGGGGATATGATAGGGCAATTTTGAGTAGAAAGTCGGTTCTCCAGTGACTTACGAGCCACCTTCATATAAGCTTGTAACATACAGTACCTTAGTGAAGCTTGGATCGTTTACATCTTGACTCAAAGGTTAGTGCAAAAGTTCCATTCAGAGGATAGGAGTTTCGTATGGCAGTTATGATCATCATGAAGCTTAGGAGGGTGCTTGGTCCGGAGCTGCTCTGTCCTCCAGCCACGCAAAAACGGCTTCAGGCATATCAAAGAAGTGGGCTTTATCCTCGCCGACCACGCGCAGCCTGGCTGGAAAGAGCATTGCGTAAGAGTAATGGCGGATTCTCAATTGCCTTTTGGCTTCTGTAAATTGCGCGCGTTTCTTCTGGACTTCCGCCGAGAAGTCTGGGAAGACTTTAATTTCTCCATTTTTATAAGGAATGTTGCCTTTTAGCCCGGTAAGGCGGAGAACAGCATCTCGGCCACGGTAATTAAGCAGTTTGGCGATAAAGGTTCTAGGAGGTGCACCTTGAGGAGGAGGTCTGGATGCCAATCTGTGAGTTCTCTCCACCACGAATGAGGTGGAGAATTCGGCCCTGCCGAAGGTAGAGTTTAGCAAGTTTTCTAGAAATGAAGGGGGGTCAGTTCCCTCCGCATCCTCTGGCAGACCCACAAACCGCAAATTACACTTCCTCAATCTGTTTTCCATGTCATCTTGTTTCATGAGTACCGTATTCAGCTGGTGTTGTATTCTTTCAGTTGTTATTTGCAATGGCGGTATGTCGTCTTCTACCTGGCTGATCCGGGTCTCTGCCTCGGTGACTCTTTCCCTCAGTTTTTGTAGATCCTGTCGGATTAGAGACACATCTACCTTCACCTCCTCTATTTTACATGTAAGGGTGCTTTTGCAGTCGGAAATCTCCTCCAGAACACGAGCGGTGTCATCTGCTGCGGAATCTGACGAAGCAGGCAGCTTGGCGCCATCTTTTCTTGCAGGCGGTATTTAGCAAGTTTAGCGGCTGTGTCCGTGGCTTTTTTTGGGGGAGACATTCTCCCTGTGTCTTCCCACTGCCGGCAGGTTGTATACGCTGTTTTTAGCAATGGTTTTTGCCCCAGGATTAGTGGATGCGGATATTCGGCAAGCGAAGCTCCCGATCAGTGCTTCCTCACACCATGCCAGTCCAGGCCACGCCCCAAGAAATGCATATTTGATGGATTATCAATTGCCAATTTGTTTTTTCAATTGTGTTTATTTTTATCACATTGTGTTTATTCACATATTGAATATCACTGTGGACTGGTGATCACATGTATGGTTACTAGTCCATTTCAGCGCAATCCTGTTATTTCCTATATTCTGGGCCGAATACCAACACCACCCATCCAATTAACTCCTTCCTTGATAACATCCCCCTTCCCAAAATCTCTGATCATCATCACTCTATAATGGAAGACCCCATTTCTGAAGAAGAAGTTAGGGAAGTTATAAAAGAGCTAAAAAGAGGCTCAGCCCCAGGCCCTGATGACTTTTCGACACAGTACTACAAGACTTTTTCTGAGGTACTGACCCCTTATCTGGTCTGGTTTTTCAATTCCCTTGGCAAAGACTCTCCCCTAGACTCAACAGCAAATTTAGCTTACATTACGGTCATCCCCAAACCTGGTAAGGATCAGAGCTTAGTGTGTAATTACAGACCTATGTCATTAATTAATAATGACTTGAAAATAATGACTAAAATTATTTCCAATAGATTAGGCTCCTTCGTAGGGTCCTATGTACATAAAGACCAGGTAGGCTTCATACCGGGGAGGCAAGAACCGGACCAGATAAGGAGAGCTATAGACATCCTTTCCCTTCTGAAGTCTGGCTGGGATGGCAATCCTGCACAAGAAGGCTTTCTCTTATCCATTGACCTCCAGAAGGCCTTTGATACCATTACATGGCCTTGCCTTTTTATTATCTTAGAAAAGTGGGTCTTTGGCTCACAATTCATTAAGCTTCTAGAAGCCCTTTACTCACACCCAAAGGCCCAGATCAGAATCCAGGGACACCTCTCTGACCCCTTTTCCATCAACAAGGGAACTATACAAGGCTACCCACTTTCCCCCCTCCTTTTTGCCATAGGAATATAAACGTTAGCCATTGCCATTAGAAATCAGCCAGACATTCACGGAGTCAAATGCGGCCACTCTACACATAAATGCGCGCTCTTCGCAGACTACGTCCTTCTTTTTATAACCTCCCCCCTCATTTCCACAACGGAAGTCTTAAAACTCCTTTACAAATTTGGTTGGTTCTCAGGATTGCTAGTTAATATGTCTAAATCAGTTGCCCTTAATATTTCAGCTCCTGCGTCCCTGGTTGATAGACTATGGAACCACTTCCCCTTCGCTTGGAGTAATTCCTCCATACCTGACTTCCAACATTGACCAACTTTATAAATACAATTATCCACCCATGTTCGAAAAGCTTAAGAATGATCTTGATCAATGGTCACTACACAAACTATCCTGGCTAGGTAATATAAACGCTATCAAAATGACCCTCCTTCCAAGGTTATTATAGCTATTTCGCTCCCTTCCTATACCGATCCCCAAACTCCAGATCCAGAACTTACAGTCTTCACTAATTTGATTTACCTGAGGCAAATTAAATCACAGACTTCCCAAAAAGACCCTCTTCAGGCCCAGACGGAAAGGAGGCTTAGGTTTACCCAATATCTGGTGGTGCTACCAGGCAGCTCAGCTAGGCCAAATATCAGCTATTTACTCCAGAGGACCTAAGCCCTACTGGATAGGAATAGAGAGACAGGCTGTCCCCAACTTTACTATTGACTACCTTATTTGGCACCCCCCCTAAATCTAGACCCCCGATCCTTTCCCCTACCCTTTCTCACTCTTTAGCTATATGTGACTCTTTACATAAATTAAATACCATAACATCCAGATGGCAACCCCTAGCCCACATTTTCAATAACCCCCTATTTCCGCCAGGGATGGATATCAGGGCATTTCAATGGTGGCTTGACAAAGGTCTATATCGAATAGGACACTTTGTCAATTCAAGTGGCCCCCTTAAACTGACCCAATGCATCTCGAAACCTGAAATGCCCGCCACAGAAAAATTCCCCTTCCATCAGATAGCCCACTTTCTACATTCTATTTCCTCCCAGGAATCGCTCCCCCTAACTGTTACCCCTTACGAACAGTGGTGTTCCACGGCCATGGATATGAGGGGGGTATCTCCCTGATTTACTCAGCCTTAGCTGAACCGCTTGAAAAAGCGTCATATATGCTGAACTGGGAGCGTGACCTTGAGCTCAAATGGGACTTAGACACCTGGCACTCCCACTTCACAAGCGCCTACAAAGGGATTCTAAACACTTCCCTAATTAAAGCAGACCTCAAGGTCCTATCACGCTGGTATCTGGTTCCAACACGCCTAGCAAAATTTTATCCACAGTCTTCCCCCCTATGCTTCAGGGGATGTGGACATTTGGGATCTCTCCTTCATATTTTTTGGGAGTGCCCTAGGATTAGGGGCTACTGGAATAAACTTTTCCAGCTAATCCGCAGAGTCATGGGCTCTGCAGTCCCCCAAATCCCGACAATAGCCCTCCTGAACCAGAAAATTCCCAAACTCTCTAAAAACTACCAAATTATGTCCCACTATATCCTCACTGGAGCTAAACTGACAATAGCTTGGGCCTGGAAATTCCCAAAGGTCTCTATACATTTAACCAAACAGAAAGTTACCTGGATCATGTTTCAGGAAAAAACCTCTAACACTATCCTTGATAAAACTGAAAAATTAAAACGAATTTGGGAACTCTGGGCCCGATATATTGGGGTTTCCCTTTTATACTGGTTCAACTCATATACTCCGAAGATTCTCCAAAAGTAATCCTCCATACTCACTCTAGCTCTCCTTGAAGCAGGCACCTCTTCCACAATAACCCCTCCTTGCTCCCCCCTTATCCTTTTTCTCTTTTTTCTCATTCTGCCTCATTCTATTTTTCTCTCTCTACTTTTCTTTACCTCAATATCCACTCTCCTTATCAGTACCTGCTGGTGAGTAGACTGGATGTGAATGTTTCAAGAATTCCTCTCTCCAGTTTTATTGCACCAAATTGTTTTTGGCATAAGTTGTTGTGGTTTTGCTGCTTTGCATTCCCTCAGTTACCTCTGGAACAGATCAATTTTTTATTTTTTTTTCATGAGGAATATTCTCTTTTCAGGTTTTCAACATGGGTCCATGTGTTATTATTTTCCCCCATAATAATGTACTTTAACAAGCTTTGTTTCCAAAAGCCAGGAGACCTTGAGGCCCTCACACAGTCTGATCCCATTTGGGGTGTTGGGGCTCCAAGGCAGATGGCGGTTTATTTCCTAATTGTCTAGGTGCATTTTGCCTCCTCAGAATTTATGTCTCCCTCAGTTCCATCCTTGTTAAAGACAGCAAATCTGTCCAAGCGATACTTGGTATCATTGTCCTTTTGGGATATATTGTGTCAACTCGTATACCACTATTAACTTTTATATTCTTTTTTTTATTTTTTGTTGCGATTCCCCTGCGAAGGATAATTCATGTTACACTTATTCTTTTGTTTCAATAAAAATTTTAAATTAAAAAAAAAGAAAAAAAAAAAAGAAACTTGTATTTGCCTTGGTTCAAACATTCTGCTTAGCCACTGACATAGTTATAGTTAGATCACTTTTTCCTTATATTAGGCCATTATATGATACTCTACCTACTTGTAGGCAGGTAGTGGTTAACGCTGCAGTGATCCATCTCCCATAGCTATGGCAGAAGATCTGCACCACAGAGGTCCTCAGACTGTACAGAAGAGTTAATTAAGTGCATGCATGGAGTCCAGTCATTTGTTCATGTGTACACTGTGCTAGACAAAAGTAAAGATACCCCACTGTTCCAGAAAAGTGACATAAACAAATACATAAGTGGTCCCTATTGTGAACTTGGTGTTGAGTTATTCACTTTAAGGTCATCACAGAGGAATAGGGGACACTTTTTACATCTAGAGGAAAAAAGATTTCATCTCCAAATACGGAAAGGTTTCTGTACAATAAGAGTTTTGAAAATGTGGAATAGACTCCCTCCAGAGGTGGTTCTGGCAAGCTCAGTCAATTGCTTTTAAAAAGACCTGGATTCTTTCCTAAATGTACACAATATAACTGGGTACTAACATTTATAGGTAAAGTTGATCCAGGGTAAATCCGATTGCCTCTCGGGAGATCAAGAAGGAATTTTTTCCCCTGCTGTAGCAAATTGGAGCATGTTTTGCTGGGGTTTTTTGCCTTCCTCTGGATCAACTGTGGGTGTAAGTATGTGTATATGGAATTGTATTTTTTTTTTGGTTGAACTTGACTTATGAATGACTCATTCATTTATATATGTACATTTCAGCTACAGGTACTGAGCTCTGTAAATGGGAGGCTTTATTCACAACAGAGGAGCAAAAGAAATACAGAAAAACACGTAAAAAAGTATCAAAAAGCCCCTCCTACTGTTTTGATGGCTAAAGGAATACATCATATCAATATGCAAAGCTTGCAAAGAAAACATTGCTTTAAAAATATGTATCTTTCTGTCCTGAACATAATAAAAGAAACAAAATATGCACAAAACAAAACCACTATACACTTCCATTTAAAAGGAAATGTAGATATTTAAGTACCTTGGGCAGCAGCAGTGTTGTGTAAATGGTACTGTACAATGATTAAATCAGAAACAACAGCTGCTACTAGAAAATGCAAAAAGTTTGTGTTATGAATTGATTATTTTGCTTTAGAGCACTTGAGTTGTTCTTGTTGAGGTTTAGTTCTGTACTGGTGGTTGCTTTGAAACACTGCCACACACAAATGGGTGCATTAAACTATTGTATCAGAGCTTTGCAGACAGCCTTTACGACTCCTGTCTGCAACATACTGTGTTTATGTACAGATGCAAATTTATGACATGGATTTTCAAAGAGCCAACCTTGGACTCAAACCAAAATTGCTCAGAGGCTAGACAGCATTTAACAGTTATAGTACGCAATGACGTTTGTATTAATGTCTAACTAAATGGTATTCACTTTTGCTGTGCTTCATTTACTCTGAATGGTAACGACACACAATCAGATTCTAAACTGGTATATCTATAAAGTTTCTCAGAAAGCGACCAATTACTACAACTTTCTGGGAAGTAATGCTATATAATGGTTTTGTTTTTTTAAGCATATGTTAATGTACATTTAGTTTAATGCATTTCTTTTCTGTTGATTGTTGTTTTTTCTTTCTTGGTTACATTTTCGTAAGTTTAAAAATGACGTTTTCTTTAAATGTTCACAGTAATATCTTATTATATAGATAGCCAGCTAAAAATACTGAGGACCCTTTAAAAGAGAATTATGGCCAAAAGGTTTTTGGTCATACTTCTTCTGTTGGTCTCCTGTTGCAGTAAACCTACTTGATTTCTCCTGTGACCCAAAATTGGGCCAAAGTCTGCTGTTGGCTGACGTCACAGAGCAACCCAGATGCCTTAAAGCCTGCTGGTGAGAGCCTGAGACAGCCATTCCTGCCCTTCCCCAGCTTGATGCTCCATTGAGCATTGAAGGGGCAGAGCAGAGGTTGTGATTGACAAAGAAGACCAAGAGCTGAGCGATCAGCGGTCATGTGATTGCTCAGTTTTCAGGCTTAGAGCCAGCGTGGGACAGCTGCAGCATCAGACCAATGCTGCAGCATGGGGATGGGTATGTATGTTTGACTTTTTTTTATTCTCACACTTCTCCCTTAAAGTCTAAGTAAACCCTCTTATGAAACTGTATTTACTACAACAGCTTTTAAAATGATTAAAAATAATAAAACTGACATTTTTAAGATTTGAAAATGGTTGAAACCTAAATAATTATCCGTCTTTTGGACTGGCTGCTGTTTTGTGGACCACAGTTGATTGCAAAGAAGATTTTGCTGCTGTCAGGCAAAAGTAAGTGAGCACCTGGCTGGGGATGTCTGCATTAAATCAGGTCAGTGAGCAAGGGATTGTGAGCTTGGGGATTTTGTACTGAAAGCAAAATTGTCCTTTAGGAGATCCTTAAAGCAGTTCTTAAGTCCCCCCCCCAAAAAAAAAAAAAACCCTAAAAGTCAGCAGCTTCAAATTCTGTAACTGCTGACTTTTAATAAAAGGACACTTACCTGTCCAGGGATCCAGCAATGTCTTAATCCGTGCCAGTTTTTTGCGGGTTTTTGGGTCTCTGACACCAGCATGCTAACTGTTGGAAGTCAGCTGTGACTTCTTCCGGCTTCACAGCCCAATTCCCACTGTGCATGAGTGAGCCACATTGCACTGTGAATGGTTCTGCAGCCTTCTGGGACAAGTCCCAAGAGGCTGCGGGCAGGGGGGGGCTTTCGTTCTGATAGCCTAGGGAGGCCATGGGTGCTCAACCTGTGGCCCTCCAGCTGTTGCATAACTTCAAGTCCCATCATGCCTCTCTCTTTGGGAGTCATGTTTGTAACTGTCAGCCTTGCAATGCATCATGGGACTTGTAGTTCTGCAAAAGCTGGAGGGCCACAGGTTGAGCACCCATGACCTAGCCCATCTGTCAAAACCAGGCAACCACTCCCAAAATAACAAAACAAAAAAATATATATCCAAAAGCTGAAGAGGAGGCGGGAGGATATGTTCTTATGTCAATGTGGGTATGGCTCAAAAACTTTCTCATAGAACTTATATATACATGCTTGTCACCAACACTATAATCATTAAAATCTTATGCCACCCCTAACTTGAATTTTAGAAGAAAAAAAAAACAAGAACCTCATTAAAATATCTATAATGCGACTTTCTCTTAACTACTGAAGACAGTCATACATTATGTATAAAATGTGTTAAGTTATATGAGCGCATGTCGCATTTTTAAGCTTTGTAGAAGTTGACAGATGGCTCAACTTTTCACTAAATCTTACCATTTATTACTTCTAGTTAGAGATATTTCAAGTTATTTTGGAAATCTTTAACTTCTCATCCCTAACTGTAAGAGCACATTGCAATGTCTCTTTCTAATAGCCCCATCATAGAAAACAAAGGTCCCATTGTTATTTACATTACCTAAACCTGTCATGGGAAAACAAGCTGCAAATTTCAAATATTTTAATTTACTTTCCTAATTCTCTTCTGTGAACTATAGAACACCTCCTCCCTATGTGATGGAGATAAAGAGAGGGAGAGGTGTTTATAATCAAATCACATGAGCAGCCTAGAGACAATGCTGCTTCATAGATATACATTTTATGTGTGAGCTCACATATATGTATTTTAAAATCTTAGTCTCCATCATTTTCATGCACTTATTTCATCTGAAGTACCTGCTTGATCCTTCAAGTCACCTTTCTTCCATGTTCTAAACTGACTACACAAAGCATAGAAGGTTAACTGTGCTTTCATAGTCACTTTTCATCCACTGGCTGGCAACCATGCCCCCCCACCAATTATAGCCTGCATCTGATGCACACCCTGCCACTTGAACATGCCTCCTGCTCAAGCATAGCCTGCATCATGCCTCCAGCTGAACAGACTATGGAATACAGGCACACTGTATGTCTGCACAGAGTCCTGAACCCCCCCTACGCACACACACACTATTGGGAAGAAGAGATGCACAAGAATAGGTCACATCACAGAACTTTTTAACCTTGTAAAAAAGGTTGGAAAGGTATTTTCTGAAACTAAGCAAAAACAGGTATGGTGCCTGTATAGTTATAACTGTATTAGAAGGAATCCATAATAGTATCAAACTTTGTGAGATGAAGCATGAAGTTTATTTAGTCCAAATGTGTAGGGTATTGTATTTCACTGGAAATGCATGTTTAAAATAAGTATCAAGCACAATGGAATCCCATGTAGTGACAGCACACTTAAGTACCTATTTGGGTTAATGTAGAACTGTAGGCAAAACTTTTTTTTTTCATTTTGGATAGAGCAAGAGAGGGTTATAACCTCTGATCATTTTTCACCATGTGTGTCCCGGAGATTTTCCTTCACCTCCCATAGCCAAACAAGAAGTGAGAGGAAATCCCTGTAAATTAAGGGAATTCTTTAGGGTCCCCCAGGTCACTAGAACTAATATCCCCATTGGAAGATTTCCCCTCTATTACTTTTCTGGGTGCAACTCAAAATTTGGGATTGGGATAATGGTAACCAGGACAAATAGAGAGGGTAAATAACCCTGATGGGGGCACAGATAGCAATAGAAATCTGACAATTCTAATCCCTCCCCCCTCTATTGAAAAAAAAATGCCTTTAGTTATATTTTAACTAGTGGAATTCCCTTCAAGTGCATGTGCCATTGCATGTTCTTAAAATTGCAGTGTTCCAGTGAATCTAAAGTTTGAGTGGGAAGGCGTTAGATGTATTTTAGGTTTTTATTGATGTCTTTGTCCCTGCTGGGGGAATCATCCCCTCTTTCTGAAGACCATTGTCACCAAGTGATGGGAAATTTACAATTTGGAGTTGTCACAAAGAGGGAAAATATTCTAAGGCCACTTTTACCCCTGAGTAATTTGTAGCTCAGATGCAGCCAATGGGGACACCTGTTTTAGGGAAAACGAAAAGGGAATGTTTCCTTTTATTTCCCGTTAGGGCTACACAACAGGAAGTGAAGGAAAAAAATTCTCTTTGGAACACAGACTACAAAAACAAAACTTGAGAGAGGTTTTACTAATGCCTACTTCATCCAAAATTAAAAAAAAAAAACAATTTTGGCTTTGGATATAGCATACTACAGCCGGACCTCCTCCTACACGAAAGAAGCTGTCAAGACTATCATCAATGTAAGTTAAGCATGCCAAACACTTTTCAGGTCTGTTTTTTTCCAATTTAGCATGCCAAACAGTTCATGGGACTGTCATTTGGTGTTAAAAGTGTCCAAAACTGTGTTGGTACTGTTGTACCAGTACCTGAGCAGTGAACTATGTCATAGGTATAAAAGTGATCCCCATTTCTGAAAGATCAAAAAAGATCTACTCTCTCAAAGCTGATGTCTGTGAGCCTTGCATTTTCAAAAGGGGACACCAGTTTGTTAGTGGACTTAAGTGATGGTTCCATACCTGCCTGGGAACCTGGTCATTTTGTAGTCATTGGTTCAATTTACAATTCATGTAGATCTGTTCTTGAGAAAACTAACACACAACAGTAGTTTTTCTGATTTTCTTTAGTATGAAAAAAAACAACAGTGGCTTAGACATATACATTGTAGAAAAAATACTTACAAATTACAAAGAAGTCCGACCTTTTCACCCAATTTTAGGTGCAGAAGGCATTTTAAATAACCAAATACTTGATCCTACATGAATCCCTGTTCAATGCATTTACTGGTGCTAATTTTGATATCAGTTATTACTATTATTAAAGGTAATCACAGATTTGCAACTGCACACATTACCATTTAATATCACGGTTACAATGCTAATTCTAGTGAGGCAAGTGCAAAATGGTATGATTAAATTATATGTGTGTATGAGCTGTGGTAAAATAAATTACATTCAAGATTCATCAGCAGGGCTTATCGTACTCAAGAAAACATAGAGTTGATATTTAAATTGATCCTGCCTCTAGAAAAATAAGAATACAAATAAAAAAAAACTGCTGCATCTTCTAGCAGCCTGCAGCTATTGCTAAATGCTGGGGACTGTTCTGAGAGCTTTAACACTTTTGGTAGGGTCCTAGATCCTCAAATTCATATTGGCCCTTGCTTCATACAAGAATGTACAGGAGTCAGAAAGTGATGGGCTAGCTTTTTACTGCACTGCTGCAGAGGCATACTTTGGATTTTCATTATATATGATAGTAAAGACAAACTGTGCCTTTCTGCATATTAAGATGTGCAGTGCTACAACTTGTTTTCCAGGTGCATTACAGACTGTATTTATCACTGCAGTAACACACAGAGCATGAATACAAAAGTATAAAGAAGCTCATGAGCAATAGTTTTAAAGCAACTCTTTGGCATAAATAAAACCTTTAATTAAAAAGATACATGCAAACAAGAAAGTAGATATCTTTTGCATTGCTGTGCCGCCAAAGGCTGCTTTTAGGTATAACTGAATCTACCTGGGTTGAATTCATATGTGTGTAGGGGGCAAATCTTAATACTAAATTCTGGTTAGATTTCAAGGCGAATAAGCAAGCTATTGCCAAACAAGGCATAGGGAGCTGGAAACCACCAAGTGGGACATGAAAAAAAGTGTTACAGAACAGTTTGATTTCAATAGTATCATCAGGGACACTGTATTCTGATATCACATATTTTTAATGTAAAGTTGTTGTGTTTTTTTTGTTTTTTTATCTTGCAACTTTGAAAAATATAGCTTAGCATACAGCAACAGCACTCCAATCTGATTCATTTCAGATTTAGGAAAAAAAAAGTAGTTTTGGGTACCTGATTTTTTATTAAATGATAATCGCCTTGAACTAACTAGTGGAAGTAGCAGTCACAACAAATCTAAAATAGCCAATAGCCACAAATACCATACAGTGACTGGACAGTGAGTATATGTTTTGAATGACAAAAGCCAAAAAAGATGAAAAAAATGTCATTGGCTGGACAGTATTGAAGCAGTTTGGTTAGGCCGCAAGATAAGAGAGAGAGGCATAGCAGGTTTTATCTTGCAATAAAACATAGAGTATGTTATTTGAGAGACAATAGCCACAAATATTGTTCAGTGGCTGAGCAGTATGTAAGTAGCTTGGTTAGGCTGTAATATAGAATGAAGAGACAAGGCTGGCTTTATCTTAAAATAATCATTAGAGTGTTTTATCTGAGAGCCATTAGCCACAAATGCGTTTGAGAGCTGAAGCAATGAAATAGGCCAAAAACTTCAAGGCACCGCACAGGATTTTATCAATTAAAAATTACTCAGAGCTACACCTATAATGATTTAGAGTTCTTTTCCCTCATTGCAGGAGTCCTCACTTATAATTATTGCAAATACTGTATTAAAGAAATATTTGTGAATTTTGACACAACTGCGAGATTGTCTCCATACATAATTATATTATTATTCAAAATTACATCAATAGTAAGAACAAAGCATACTCCAACCGCCTCATAAAAATAGACAACGTTGCTCAAAAACCCCACTTGCCTTCATCTCCTATTTTTTAAATAGTTAGAACAGATTGTCAACTGTCCGTTGGCATGGACCATATGGTGAGTACATGGATTGAAACCTGAAAAAGGGCGAATTCAGAGGGTGGTGATATATGGGGAATAGTCGGAATGATCAGGGGTGGGTAGTGGGGTCCCCCAGGGTATGGAATTTAGGGGGAACCCCACGTCATTTTTTTTTTTTTAATTTTGGCCGGGGTTCCCCTTAATATCCATACCAGACCTGAAGGGCCTGCTATGGAATTTAGGGGGACTCTCACGTCATTTTTTTTTTTTAATTTTGGTTCAGGGTTCCCCTTTGGGGAAGTCCCATGCCGTTTTTATCAATGAACTTCTATGTGTATTGTCGGCAATGCAACAGCCGCGGGTAGTTTTAAATGGGTTTTTCCCTTCAAAATGTCATTTTGCTGTCAGACTGTTCTAAACACAGGAAACATGCGCCCCTTTACAGGTATACTATAGACACCCCCCAGCTACGAAATTTAAAGGGATATTACACTTTTATTGTTTGACTTTAAGCATTATTAAAATCACTGCTCCTGAAAAAACGGCCGTTTTTAAAACTTTTTTTTGCATTGATCCATGTCCCCTGGGGCAGAACCCAGGTCCCCAAACACTTTTTATGACAATAACTTGCATATTAGCCTTTAAAATTAGCACTTTTGATTATCCATGTTCGTGTCCCATAGACTTTAACAGTGTTTGCGTGTTCAAACGAACTTTTTTCCTGTTCGCATGTTCTGGTGCGAACCGAACAGGGGGGTGTTCGGCTCATCCCTATTGATGAACTTGTGTCTTTTCTTTTTCAACCTCACTACTATGTAACTATGTATTATCATATTATATTGTATCAAATTACAATTTTTTTTCTTTTTGTACTGTCACCAATCAGTGTCCCTGACTACCGCCACACCAGTTATATGATAACACTGTACTGCACTGGTGACAGAATGTAAAAAAAAAAAAAAAGAGAGAAAGAAATGGGATAAGCAGTCAGTACATCAGGATTCATCAGTTTTCAGATATACCGTACATTCCATAGTTCGTGGACTCTATAACTTTGCTACATACTAAATAACATACACTAATTTGGGTTATTTTCACCAAAGAAATGTAGCAGAATACATTTTGCGCTAAATTTATGAAGAACAATTATTTATTTGCAACATTTTATAACAGAAACGAAGAAGAACGTGGGTTTTTTTTTCTTCAAAATTTTCAGTCTTTTTTCGTTTATTTAGCAAAAAATAAAAAAATAAACTGTGGTGATTAAAGCAGAGTTCCACTGACATATTACATTTTTTTTCTAAAGGCATCTGTTAATATCATCCTAATGTAATACTGCAATCACTAATCTCATTTATAACTCCTCTATATTTGATTCAACTTTTTAATTTTATTTCATTTAATTTCATTTATAAAACTAACCTAATATTTCTCTTGGTAGCGCTGTTCCACCTTGCTTGTGGGCATGCGCCGCCGGATCTTGCGCATGCGCATTATCCACCACAACTCGCAGCGCAGGAAACTTCTCTTGTGATCTCGAGTGTATGAAAATCGGTGATGCCCACTGACTCCTGGAAATTATGACAAACATCTCCTAGGAGCCAGTGCACAGCCAGATATTGCGCACATAGCCGTGGATGGGCGAGACTGGAAGTGCTGAAGAAAGCCTTATAAACAAAGTAAAGACAGTGGGGGGGGGGGGGTGCCCATTGCAATTCGTATATCAAGGTCTGAAGTGGATGATGTAGATATTGAAAAGTGGGTGGAACTCTTCTTTAAATACCACCAAAAGGAAGCTCTAATTGTATGAACAAAATGATAAAAATGTAGTTTGGGTACAGTGTTGCCTGACCATGCAATTGTAATTAAAAGGGCGACTGGGCTGAAAGCTGAAAATTGTCCTGGGCAGGAAGGGGGTAAAAGTGGTTTGCATTAAAGTGGTTAAATCCTGTTCAATATACTTTAGTTACTCTCACTTCATAAATTAAGGGGGAAATAAAAGCAGTGTAGGTACATTGGATTTTTGGACAACATTGTTTTCTTTTCTTTTATAAATAACCTGAAAATGGTTAGGGCAGCCTTGTATAGTTCATAAGTAGGCTTTATTACTTGCCATGCTTAATCTATACAGAACCACACTATCAACAATTCCTTGTAAATGGTTTCCTTTCAATGAGTGATTATATTTTTGCCAGTGCAAGTTTTAGCAGTAAAAGCTAGAAAAAAAGAGTAACGGTGCAGGCATATGAAGCAGATAATGTAAGGAGAAAATTATATTATCTGTGCTTTCAGAGTTAAGTAATAATATGTGAGGAAGATAAATGTAAAATGAGAGATTACATAGAGGCTGGGGGAGGAAGAGAAAGAAAAAATAAGCTTTGCTTAACAGGCTGTATATAGAAGCTGCAGCATTTGACATGTTATGACAGTTTGGAGGGGAAACTACATCCAGATTTAATAGATTTCAGTGAAGCACCTTCCAGACTGGTGTCTAAAGGCTGCATTTCAAACCTGTCAGTTGTGACGGCCTCCTGATGCATCTATTCATTGAATGATCAGCCTGGGAAATAAGCAGGGGAGACCAGAGACTGAATGGTATGACAGGGTGGCAAGGAGATGAGTAAAGTGGTAGGAGAAAAACTTGTATAAAAAGTTGTGTGATATCTATCTATCTACAGTATCTATCTATCTATCTATCTACCTATCTATCTATCTATCTATCTATCTATCTATCTATCTATCTATCTATCTATCTATCTATCTATCTATCTATCTATCTATCTATCTATATATATATATATCTATATATATATATAGATATATAGTGACAGTGCAAGGTCCTGCCACTGTGCAAACTTAGGATAAAGCAACACAGAGTACAGAGAATACAGTTTAAGGGGCTCCAGAATGTAAGTTCTGAGTGGAGAAAAGGACTTAGGAGACTTCAAGGTGCTTTGGGTGGGAAGAAGTCTCCAACCCAGTGTCCAGATCTTGAAGGAGACCAGCAGGGTGTGTGAGCAGGTGTTCATAGCCCTTATAATCTAGGAGGTGACAGTAGTTCCTACCACCCCCTGAGAGACAGGAGGTCTCTGCATTGGAGTCAGGAGGACTCCAAACCTTTCCCAGGAGTCAGCACAGGGCAGCCAGAGCGTGTATGTCTACAAAGTGCAGGTGCAATCAGTGGCAGAGCAGCAGGGAGCTGCAAGAGAGGTGAGTGTCAGGTACATAGGTGCAGTGTTAGATGGTGTGGAGGAGCAAGGCAAAAGGCATAAACAGTGGCACTTCTAGAGGAAGCAAGGAGGATTAAAGTAATTTATATTCATGGTGATGGCGGCAACAGATTTGTGTGAACATTTTAGTTCTTTTTGCGTTGCACCATCAACAGTCTCTTGGTACCCCTTCCCAACTGCCTTACCACAAAGTTGATTCACAAGGTTACTTTAAAAAAAGGGCCCCCAGATCCAGCCGCTCCATGTGAATGAGTTTGGGGTATTCATTAACCAAAAAAGGCAAATGTAAATAAAAAACATTATTTTTGACAAGTACTTTATTAAATAAAAAAAAGTTCCCTTCAATGTACAACCATTGTCAGTCACATCATCCTGAGATATAAGTCCAGGTCAATCATGATCAATGATGTCCGACGACTCGCGGGAAAAAAAATCTGCCACTCGCAGATGCCCGACCGTGCCCACCTCTTGCCGCCGACAATGACAGCACTGCTTTCCCGCCACTTAAACAAACCAGGGGGGTGGGGTCGATGAGATCACAAGGGATGGGCCCACTCAATAACATCATAGACCATATATGTCCTTGGGGACATGAACATGACATGTAGAAGATATCCCATTTTTATGTTTTAAATTATGCTATTTGACCTCTTGCTTCCTGGGGTCTTTTTACCTGGTGAGTGCAGGTGTTGGAGAAGTAGTGTTTTTTTCCAGCAACATCATATTAAGTTTTAACTGGAGCACTTTCCTTTTACTGCATTGATGTGTTGGGACTTTCTTCTTTTAAAATGTGCCATTGATAGTATAAAATACTACACTATTAGTTTTTACTTTTCAATCACAGACATAACTGATGGTGCTTCAAAGAGGATATCCTGCCATGATGTTTTAAATACAAAGTGCTACCTGACCTCCTTATTTTTAAGGTCTTTTGATCTGGTGAGAGCATATTGTTCAGAGGTGGAGAAGCACTGCAGTGGTTTAGTTTTGACTTGAGATTTTCACACGGTTCTGCTGGAATGTATTCTTTTTGGCAGTTGGGAACCATTTCAGAGTACTCTGTACAAAAACATTCCTAGTTACACACACACACAATTAAAAAAAAAAAGTAGAGATCCGGACAGATAACAATCTCCAAACAGTTGAATGTGCCACCCTGAAGCAAAATTAGGCAGCCCATTTGGCAAAGTCTGAATTCTCTTTGCATTATCACCCTGGAAAAAGCAACCTTGCTCGATCACATTTCCTATTACCCAAGCCTCACCAAGATGTGGATGAAGAAGCTGAAGAGAAATCCCTGACTTGACTGTGGGAAGAATATAACTGGTAAGAGATGGTTGCAGCTTTGTCTAGTCACAGGGAAACACCAAAGATATTATCAGAAACTAACAAACTGCTGAGTGAGTGGTTGTGTCTCATCCTAAGAGATAGTTTACTGCAAAATAATGATTCCTCTTGACTTATCAGTGACCTGGCAGGTCACACTGCCAAGGGCCCAGACCCTCCCTGTGGCAGAAAGAGTCTATGTGACAGCAGGACACTAGCGTGTCCAAAAAATGTTTACCTAGTTCAAGAGATAATCCATGAGTGCGGGTTTTTTCCAAATGGTTGAACAAGTCTGCCGATACTATGTGGTCTTTTCAGTTTAGAAGACGCTGAAGCCCAGATTGCATCTTTGACCAGGTATATATATCTTCCCCACTGGAAGAACTGACTATCAAAGTTCTTACACTCAAAAAGTCAGTAGATGAATACCATCACTTTTTAGTTATGTGGAACACTTTATCAAGTTTGCTGTGGCAATACCAACCTGTGACCTAATCAACAAGACCACCACAATGCTCACCCAGTTCAGCTCCATTGTGCATCCCTCTGAACCACCATCTGCTAACATGTAGGCAGGTTACTATTGTTTGCTGTTACCTTGTTGTCATTATGGCAATGGACTGTGTTCCTGGTGTAGTATCACATTACTTATTTTGGTTGATTGCTGTGGGGATCAGGTAGTGTGTGTCTTCTCCTCTGCAGATGTGTCACATCCTGTGAGGTCGGGTGTATATTTACAACTGCAGAGGACTGAACTAGGTTCTGTTGTCCCATAGGAGTACATCTGAGAGGACTTACCACTACAATATAACCTGTGCTCTTCCATTCGCTACCTCTCCAATGTGTCTGTTCATCAGGGAATCCAAATTTCTATCCGTTGTTGACTGTTGTTGCTATGGAGATTATCAATCTCCGGTATGGGGCACACTATGTTCGCTTTACACCTATTTCCTATGTGAAATAACAAGAGACAGTTTTATGTTACAGCAGCACAGCCAACTCTACCCAAATTCCAGCCAATTGTACAGTATGCAACTAATTTTGTACATATAAGTCAAAAATATCTGGGAAAATTATTTAAAGTGTATATGCAACTTTCAAGTTCATAAGTAAAAGGAATTGACAAGAAGTTGTCAGTGTTCTTTACAAATGGAAGTGATTATAACCTGAATCAGAGTAACCTTGGTGTATCAGAGGAACTTTATTTTGGAATTTGAAGCAATGCAATCCTCAGGGTTGAGCAGCTTTGTTCTATTGCAGAACCTTTGTACTGGGTTAACCCTTGTGGTTAAGTACATTTAGTACGCACATTTTAACCTTCATGGTTAGAACACATACAGTATCCCTCCCACAAAAGTGAGTACACCCTTCATATTTTTGTAATAATTTTATTATATTTTTTCATGTGACAACACTGAAGAAATGGCACTTTGCTACAATGTAAAGTAATGAGTGTACAGCTTGTATAACAGTGTAAATTTGCTGTCCCCTCAAAATAACTCAATACACAGCCATTAATGTCTAAACTGCTGGCAAATTCCACCAATGAAAAAACAAGCGTTTGTTTGTAATACTTCCCTCCTACTGTATACAAAGTTTAAAAAACTGAAAAACATTTGTCTGGAGTTACACTTTAAATATATATGTAATAGTTGTGTGTTCTCAAATTCCATAAGACTTAAAGGGGTTGTAAAGGTATAAATTTTTTCACCTTAATGCATTCTATGCATTAAGGTGAAAAAACTTTTGATAATACCGCCGCCCCCAGCCCCCCCGTTTTACTTACCTGACACCTCGAAACTCGGCCGCTTGTTCCCGACCTCCATTCAGCCGATCAGCCTGGTCGCTGATTGGCTATAGTGGATGGATTGAAAGCAGCGCAGCCACTGGCTCGCGCTGCTGTCAATCACATCCAATGACGCGGCGCACCGGGGGCAGGGCTGAGTGATACAGCGAGCGGCTATAGCCGCCGGCTGTATCACGGGAGCGCGCCCGCAATAACTAACCACCATGCGAGGGAGCTCGCATTAAGGTGCTTAGTTATTGCGGGGAGGAGCTGAGACAGCCGCCGAGGGACCCCAGAAGAGCAGGTTCGGGGCCACTCTGTGCAGAACGAGCTGCACAGTGATGGTAAGTAGGGATGAGCCGAACACCCCCCTGTTCGGTTCGCACCAGAACATGCGAACAGGAAAAAAATTCGTTCGAACACGCGAACACCGTTAAAGTCTATGGGACACGAACATGAATAATCAAAAGTGCTAATTTTAAAGGCTAATATGCAAGTTATTGTCAATAAAAGTGTTTGGGGACCTGGGTCCTGCCCCAGGGGACATGAATCAATGCAAAAAAAAGTTTTAAAAACGGCCGTTTTTTCAGGAGCAGTGATTTTAATAATGCTTAAAGTCAAACAATAAAAGTGTAATATCCCTTTAAATTTCATACCTGGGGGGTGTCTATAGTATGCCTGTAAAGGGGCGCATGTTTCCCGTGTTTAGAACAGTCTGACAGCAAAATGACATTTTGAAGGAAAAAACACATTTAAAACTACCGCGGCTATTGCATTGCCGACAATACACATAGAAGTTCATTGATAAAAACGGCATGGGAATTCCCCACAGGGGAACCCCGAACCAAAATAAAAAAAAAAAAAAATTGATGTGGGGGTCCCCCTAAATTCCATACAAGGCCCTTCAGGTCTGGTATGGATATTAAGGGGAACCCCAGCCAAAATGTAAAAAAAAAATTGACGTGGGGTTCCCCCTAAATTCCATACCAGACCCTTCAGGTCTGGTATGGATTTTAAGGGGAACCCCGCGCCAAAAAAAACCAAAAAAACGGCGTGGGGTCCCCCTAAAAATCCATACCAGACCCTTATCCGAGCACGCAACCTGGCAGGCCGCAGGAAAAGAGGGGGGGACGAGAGTGCGGCCCCCCCCCCTCCTGAACCGTACCAGGCCACATGCCCTCAACATTGGGAGGGTGCTTTGGGGTAGCCCCCCAAAACACCTTGTCCCCATGTTGATGAGGACAAGGGCCTCATCCTCACAACCGTGGCCGGTGGTTGTGGGGGTCTGCGGGCGGGGGGCTTATCGGAATCTGGAAGCCCCCTTTAACAAGGGGACCCCCAGATCCCGGCCCCCCCCCTGTGTGAAATGGTAAGGGGGTACTTACCCCTACCATTTCACTAAAAAACTGTCAAAAATGTTAAAAATGACAAGAGACAGTTTTTGACAATTCCTTTATTTAAATGCTTCTTCTTTCTTCCTTCATCTTCTTCTTCTTCTGGTTCTTCTGGCTCTTCTGGTTCTTCCTCCGGCGTTCTCGTCCAGCATCTTCTCCGCGGCGTCTTCTATCTTCTTCTCCTCGGGCCGCTCCGCACCCATGGCATGGGGGGGGAGGCTCCCGCTCTTCTCTTCATCTTCTTCTCTTCTTCATCTTCTTCTTCATCTTCTTCTTCATCTCTTCTTCCTTCTTCTCTTCTTCATGTCTTCTGCGGGCTGCTCCGCAGCCATGCTGGCATGGTGGGAGGCTCCCGCTGTGTGACGGCGTCTCTTCGTCTGACGGTTCTTAAATAACGGAGGGCGGGGCCACCCGGTGACCCCGCCCCCCTCTGACGCACGGTGACATGACGGGACTTCCCTGTGGCATTCCCCGTGACGTCACAGGGAAGTCCCGTCATGTCACCGTGCGTCAGAGGGGGGGCGGGGTCACCGGGTGGCCCCGCCCCCCGTTATTTAAGAACCGTCAGACGAAGAGACGCCGTCACACAGCGGGAGCCTCCCACCATGCCACAGCATGGCTGCGGAGCGGCCCGCAGAAGACATGAAGAAGAGAAGAAGGAAGAAGAGATGAAGAAGAAGATGAAGAAGAAGATGAAGAAGAGAAGAAGATGAAGAGAAGAGCGGGAGCCTCCCCTCATGCCATGGGTGCGGAGCGGCCCGAGGAGAAGAAGATAGAAGACGCCGCGGAGAAGATGCTGGACGAGAACGCCGGAGGAAGAACCAGAAGAGCCAGAAGAACCAGAAGAAGAAGAAGATGAAGGAAGAAAGAAGAAGCATTTAAATAAAGGAATTGTCAAAAACTGTCTCTTGTCATTTTTAACATTTTTGACAGTTTTTTAGTGAAATGGTAGGGGTAAGTACCCCCTTACCATTTTACACAGGGGGGGGGCCGGGATCTGGGGGTCCCCTTGTTAAAGGGGGCTTCCAGATTCCGATAAGCCCCCCGCCCGCAGACCCCCACAACCACCGGCCACGGTTGTGAGGATGAGGCCCTTGTCCTCATCAACATGGGGACAAGGTGTTTTGGGGGGCTACCCCAAAGCACCCTCCCAATGTTGAGGGCATGTGGCCTGGTACGGTTCAGGAGGGGGGGGGCGCACTCTCGTCCCCCCCTCTTTTCCTGCGGCCTGCCAGGTTGCGTGCTCGGATAAGGGTCTGGTATGGATTTTTAGGGGGACCCCACGCCGTTTTTTTTTTGGCGCGGGGTTCCCCTTAAAATCCATACCAGACCTGAAGGGTCTGGTATGGAATTTAGGGGGAACCCCACGTCAATTTTTTTTTTAAATTTTGGCTGGGGTTCCCCTTAATATCCATACCAGACCTGAAGGGCCTTGTATGGAATTTAGGGGGACCCCCACATCAATTTTTTTTTTTTTTTATTTTGGTTCGGGGTTCCCCTGTGGGGAATTCCCATGCCGTTTTTATCAATGAACTTCTATGTGTATTGTCGGCAATGCAATAGCCGCGGTAGTTTTAAATGTGTTTTTTCCTTCAAAATGTCATTTTGCTGTCAGACTGTTCTAAACACGGGAAACATGCGCCCCTTTACAGGCATACTATAGACACCCCCCAGGTATGAAATTTAAAGGGATATTACACTTTTATTGTTTGACTTTAAGCATTAATAAAATCACTGCTCCTGAAAAAACGTCCGTTTTTAAAACTTTTTTTTGCATTGATCCATGTCCCCTGGGGCAGGACCCGGGTCCCCAAACACTTTTTATGACAATAACTTGCATATAAGCCTTTAAAATTAGCACTTTTGATTTCTCCCATAGACTTTTAAAGGGTGTTCCACGGCATTCGAATTTGCCGCGAACACCCCAAATTGTTCGCTGTTCGGCGAACTTGCGAACAGCCAATGTTCGAGTAGAACATGAGTTCGACTCGAACTCGAAGCTCATCCCTAATGGTAAGTATAACATGTTTGTTATTTTTAGAGAAAAAAAAAATTACAACCCCTTTAATTACATGAAAAATATATCAATACAGAGTAATTTTATTTTTTGATATAACTTAAAGTTGAATACAAGAGAAGCCTCTTAAGCGGAGTTCGCCCCCCCCCCCTCCAAAAATGAAAAGCCAGCAGCTACAAATACTGTAGCTGCTAACTTTTACTATTAGAGCACTTGCCTGTCCGAGCCGATTCTCAAGTGCTGGTGCCACCATCTTGAATAAGGGAAATCGGTAGTGGAGCCTTACGGCTGTGCAAATAGTGCTGCGCTCTGTGAATGGGCTGGCTGCGGGGAGATGGGGGGATTAACTCCCGGCTCACTTCGCTGTGGTGAAGTGAGTCGTAAGTGGGAGCGGATACCTGTCAAAACTAGGTACCCGCTCCCCCCTTCCCTCCAAAAGGTGCAAAATGTGGCAGCGAAGGGGGGGAGGAGGCAGACAAGCGGAGCTTCCCTTTTAGGGTGGAGCTCCGCTTTAAAGTGCAATTTAAACTTGCCTAAAGAAAAGAAGTTTCTCTTCTTTTCTCACTTAGCAGCTCAGAGAGGTGATACCTGGTGAGGCAGAGGTAGCTAGGCAAGTGATCTGCAGCCAGGTGAGAGCCCCCCTGTCAGAATCTGCATGCGGACAGTCGAGTCAGAGCCTAATAGCATGCAACTTCTCCAAAGACCCAGCTACTAGGTGGAACACCTTCCTGATTGCTACCAGATTAATCCAGTTCCAATGGGTTTTCTCTTCTTACTTGGGTCTTTGATCTCCCTAGCTGATCACCTGTGTTAGCTTGGTTCTTTATTGTTTTACTATAGTATTGATTGTCAGCTTTACTTTGTGTTGTAGAATCTTATAGAAACTATACTATGCAGCCACATGTTATCCTGATTGTGTCTTAGAGACATTGCTGCGAAGAGTCCATGTATGTACACCTATCATGTGTTTGTCAAACAGGGTGAAAACTGCACTTTAAATCAGAATTATATATGAACATCAAAAAGCAGCAAACTGTACTGAGATAGCACAGTCCCAAATCATACATTTATTACGTGCCATCTTGGAGGACATATATGGAGTTGCGCTAATAAAAATAAATCAAACACCAGTGATAAAAGTCCAAATGTGAAAAAAAAGGTTTTTTTGACAATATCTGCACCATCTGCCACCTTATAGTATGTGATCCTTCAACTATTACCTCCACCGTAAATAAAGTGCTCACTTACCACCTTGCACAGACCTCCTATCATGGAAGGTCAGTGACACTTGTGGCTCTAAACCCAGCCAGGGCCTTTAACCATCCAAAAAACCTCTTAGGGCATATGGATCCACCATCCAGGGGACGTTATCTCAGAAGATCCCCAAAATACTAAAGGCTCGCCATAGTATAAAATCCTTAAAAACTCTATTCAGAGCATATAAATTATTGCACTCACACCTGGAAGAATATAAAATTGCATTGGAAACACATAAGCCCACCAGCTAGATGGCAACACCCCGTCCTTTCGGGATTCGAGAAGCATGTTGCTCCTCCATACGCGTTTCATCATAAGATAACGTTGTACAAGGCACGGGGTGGCATGTTGAGTCACCGCAATAAATACTAAATATGTTAACCACTCCTCAGTCTGAGCCTCGGGCAGTCAATCAAACTTGAAAAGCCAATCTAAAATCGAATTCCCACATACGTGATAAGAAAAATATATATAAAATAAACTGCAGCCTGATACCTGCAATTAAATACAGATAGCTGAATGACCATCCCCTAATAGCATCACAGAGGTGGATTCAACACACAAGTACCTTAATAGCATCCTCACGTTATCCATAAATACACCGCCTTATCCATGCAAAGTAGATCTGAACAACAGGAAGTACTATACTTCCCCTGTATGGGGTCAGTATAGTCCTCACTGGAGAGAAAGCTCTCTAGTTAGGGTGATTTCCAAGCTTGAGATGTTATGGATACATAGAGTCAAATCATATGTCTCCCATAGTCTAAATGTGGACGTTGATGTGAATGCAATTATAGACAATTCCTAACATTTTATGCTTAACTTCTGTTTTGTGTGATTTTTATTCTGTAAGCTTGGGTTCGAGTCTTAATCAGCAGTCTGGGGGTGTGGTTTAAATTTATGGGAGGGGTTTTTATGCTCGTGGTATTCCTTGATGCATAATGGTATTGCGTTGGGAAGATAATCTTTTTCGAACATGGCAGATGCAGTTGACATATTTTCTGAGATAATAAGATGTTGTGGGGTTTTTTCTGGGTATAATAATACATTTTTTAGTCTTAGCTATTGGGTAAGAGAGTAGAATTATTTCTTTACGCCCTTATTAGGGTGTAGCACTTCCTGTTGTTGTAATTTTTATGTCATACTCACCTCCAATGTGCAGCTTGTTTTGCACAGAGTGGCCCCCGAATCTGCTCCTTTGGGATCCACCGGTGGCTCTGGTTGCTCTGGTGGCTTCTCCCCACATCAGATAACCCCATAGGAGAAGCGCTCTCCTGGGGGATTACCTTGCGGGCGTGCTCCTGAGTCCAGCATTTGCGGCCATAGCCACCGAATGCTGAACTCAGCCCCGCCCCCCTGATGCCCACGCCATTGGATTTGATTGACAGCAGCAGGAGCCAATGGCTGCGCTGTTATCAATCTATCCAATCAGGAGCCGGGACCTCGTGGAGAGAGGGAGAGCGCATCACCGCCAGCAGAATCACGGGGCTCAGGTAAATAAAATGGGGGGCTGGGGGCCGGTCACTGCCAGGTGTTTTTTCACCTTAATGCATAGGATGCATTAGGGTGAAAAACACAAATGTTTGCAACCCCTTTAGGAAACTAGGTTAGTGTTTTACAATTTTTCACCACTAGATGTCACTCATGACAATTTTCAACATCTTAGGACCCCAGTTAAGGAGTCGAGGCATTTTCCATTGTCCAAATAGAATTGTATACTTTAGTCCTAGTATTTGGGTGAGAGGATAGCTTTATTTCCTTATAGAGGTTTAGTAAAGCCCTCCACGGCATTAATTGATAATATATACACTAATCTATTACGTGCCATCTTAGAGGAAATCAATAGTGTGACTTCATGTAAGAACATATAATATTTCCTGTTGCGAGCATTTACTCATTTAACTTGTTGCCACTAGATGTTATTTAAATCGATTTTCAACTCCATTAAGGGAGTTGCCATATTTTTAGTATCTGTAGCTGTTTTTTTATGTAGCGCAGGGGTTGTGACCAAGTTATCATGCTAAATAACGCGATGTTCTTTAACAAGAGTTTGGCTCCCTCTAGTGTCCTTTTAATGCTAATAAAATAGGATATAAATTTCGCGCAATATTAAGAAAAAATAAATTCAAATAAAAATGAGGTGTATATATATGTAATGTGGAACACTGTTGTCTGTCAGGTGGTAGTGTAAAAATCTCTCTGGTCTGCTAGAAAATTCGCTGTTTTGGTTTAAAAAGATGAGGTTTAAATGGCAATATATACTAAATTAATCCTCATACCACCCGTACCTAGCATGCATAAATAAATATGACATAGTGCATAATAATTGTGCATAAGAATATTTCCAGTAGTGATTCGTGTATGGTCTTCTCAAATCCACAATCCAAAAATGTGCAATAAGGCTAAAAGTGCAACCTTAAAAATTATATATAGTGTAACATCTAAAAAATATATATATATAAATTCCAATAATGTGCAAAGTCCGTTTTGTTGCTTCAGTAATTTATCGATTTTCTAGTGTCCAAGTGATAAAGTTTACTGAAGGATAAGAAAACCTCAAAAAAATAAATAAAAATAATTAAAAAATCAAAAATAGAAAATCAAAATTCAAAAATAAAAAGTAAAAAGTAAAAATAAATATAAAAATAAAAATAAAAATAAAAATAAAAATAAAAATAAAAAATAGAGAATCAAAAATGGAAAATAAAAATGTATGAAATAAAATAAAATAGAAGTAAATAAATAATAAAAAATAAATAAAAAAATATAAAAAAATAAAAAATGTGGAATAAAATAAAAATAAAAATAAAAATATATAGAGGTGAGTCTTAATAAGAAAAATATCTGTGAATAATTCTTCTGGTATTGAAAAATAGATGTGGTGAAATTTTATCTTTCTGCTGCTGGTGTCCCTCCGTATGGTCTCACAGAACTCTCACCTTGCATTAGTAGTAATCAGGCATTCTGTGATATGTCTTTAAGGTGTGGGGATAATCTCTGGCAGCTTTCTCTTTCTCTGTTGTTTTCCCTCCTCCAACGCTCCCTTTCTCCAGCTCCACTCTAGTAAACTCAGTGTGGGGGAAATAGAATAGGGAGGGGGGAGAAGAAAAAGGCTCCACTAGTGCATTAAACTTTTAAAATCAGAAGGGGGAATATTTATTAGCTGTTGCTCTTACATTTCTCATATTTAAAAACAGGCAGAGTGAATAAAAAAACGATCTGGCGTTCTCAGCGCCCTCTCACTTGTGCTTCAGATTCGATGTGTCGTTCCAGCCAATCCCTACGCGTTACGACACCGTCACGTGTCTTCATCTGGGGACAGTCCCCAGATGAAGACACGTGACGGTGTCGTAACGCGTAGGGATTGGCTGGAACGACACATCGAATCTGAAGCACAAGTGAGAGGGCGCTGAGAACGCCAGATCGTTTTTTTATTCACTCTGCCTGTTTTTAAATATGAGAAATGTAAGAGCAACAGCTAATAAATATTCCCCCTTCTGATTTTAAAAGTTTAATGCACTAGTGGAGCCTTTTTCTTCTCCCCCCTCCCTATTCTATTTCCCCCACACTGAGTTTACTAGAGTGGAGCTGGAGAAAGGGAGCGTTGGAGGAGGGAAAACAACAGAGAAAGAGAAAGCTGCCAGAGATTATCCCCACACCTTAAAGACATATCACAGAATGCCTGATTCTTACTAATGCAAGGTGAGTGTTCTGTGAGACCATACGGAGGGACACCAGCAGCAGAAAGATAAAATTTCACCACATCTATTTTTCAATACCAGAAGAATTATTCACAGATATTTTTCTTATTAAGACTCACCTCTATATATTTTTATTTTTATTTTTATTTTATTCCACATTTTTTATTTTTTTATATTTTTTTATTTATTTTTTATTATTTATTTACTTCTATTTTATTTTATTTCATACATTTTTATTTTCCATTTTTGATTCTCTATTTTTTATTTTTATTTTTATTTTTATTTTTATTTTTATTTTTATTTTTATTTTTATATTTATTTTTACTTTTTACTTTTTATTTTTGAATTTTGATTTTCTATTTTTGATTTTTTAATTATTTTTATTTATTTTTTTGAGGTTTTCTTATCCTTCAGTAAACTTTATCACTTGGACACTAGAAAATCGACAAATTACTGAAGCAACAAAACGGACTTTGCACATTATTGGAATTTATATATATATATTTTTTAGATGTTACACTATATATAATTTTTAAGGTTGCACTTTTAGCCTTATTGCACATTTTTGGATTGTGGATTTGAGAAGACCATACACGAATCACTACTGGAAATATTCTTATGCACAATTATTATGCACTATGTCATATTTATTTATGCATGCTAGGTACGGGTGGTATGAGGATTAATTTAGTATATATTGCCATTTAAACCTCATCTTTTTAAACCAAAACAGCGAATTTTCTAGCAGACCAGAGAGATTTTTACACTACCACCTGACAGACAACAGTGTTCCACATTACATATATATACACCTCATTTTTATTTGAATTTATTTTTACTTAATATTGCGCGAAATTTATATCCTATTTTATTAGACATAAGTGTTTGGTGTGAACACCCATATTTTGCAGCAATATTAATTTCGTACACAGCACTTTAGTTCATTTGAGCACTTCACCATTTATATCCACCAGCGCGAAGGATAATTTTACATATACTTTTAATGCTAATGCTGTTAGGACTTTTCTTCCTATTCTTGAGAAACAGCACTGCAAAGCATTAGGGGAGATGTAGTTTAAGAAGAAGTGACTCTTGTGCTTAACTCAGTCTGGGAACTACTGACCCACAATGCCCAGTTCACTTACCCACAATGCCAAGTCACAAAACAGCCTGCTGGGTAAGCAGATGAAAGAACATGCGTGGCATACGTTCGGCCTCTTGGGATGCCATTCAAAACCTGCCTGCAGTGAGGTCTGTGTGTGACCAGGAGACTGCGGCCTGTAAGGCGTAGAGCGGAATCCTTTAGCCTCTGAGGAGTTCCAGAGCACAGTCAGCTGGACCAGCGTGTGGATGGACCGGAGAACCCAAGATTTCTAGAGGTTTCCTGCACTACAGTCATCAGCCATCAGAAGGAGAAGTGCGGTGTGGCGGTGCCAGCTTGGATCGGACTGAGATAACAGGAAAGGAGCCTTGCAAGCATCTGGGCCTGTTGTGGTGAGCGGGCACTTGCCCAGATCCATAAAGTGTTCTGTTGATTAAGTGTGTCAGCTATAGACTGCTGGTGAGACTTGTAGTCCCACAGAATTGATCTCACTTATCTATAGGCTGCATACAGTGTAACTTCAGGGTTGCCTTCCCTCTGCTATAAAAGTAATACTGCATTACCTCCACTGCTAAGGAGAAAGTATTACAAGTGTCTTCTGTTTGCAAGTACACAATTATCAGCGCATCACTTATCCTACATTCTGCTGTCTACTTGCTTTCCCTGTTGGATTTACAAATACTGCAGTCTAATATCCTGAGCTAGCGAAGACCAAGAGGACACTGGACTTCTATCATCTCCTACAAAGTACTATAGTTCACTTTGCATTGGGAACATTGCATTACAACCTAGGGGGAGCCCTTGAGCATGGGATATTTGTATTGTTTTGTATTACTGAATGTTCATAACAGTTATTGCGGATTTGGTGTGCATGCTTTGAGGTCGGTGGGAGGGCGCTTAATGCCACCCATGGCTCATCTGTGCTCATCCATGGCTCATTCATGCCTCATTCATCTGTGCCTCATCCATGCCAAATCGGTGCTCATCCATGCAACATCAGTGATCATCCGTGTAACATTCATGCCACATCAGTGCTCATCCATGCCACATCCATGCCACATCAGTGCTCATCCTTGCCACATTCATGCCACATCAGCACTCATCCTCAAGACTCATTATGCCTCATAGATTATACATTGGGGTGTTTTCTTTACAAAATGGGGTAATTTTTGGCGTTTCCATTGTCCTGGTGCTCCAGGGCCTTCAAAACTGTAAGAGGTAGTCAAGAAATTAAAGTGAATGTAAACCCACTTTCATCAATTATAAAGTACTGCCATAGTGCTGAACTATAAGGATATACATGCCTCCTGCATGTATCCCTACCTTTCAAATATCTCCCCTTTCTCTATTTGGAGCCCCCAAAAACTCCAGATTCAGTGTTATCTGGCGCTCGGTGGGTGGAGTTGTGACGCCAGCAGACTTCCCGCCCACCTCTACACTCCCCTTGGCCAGAGGCAGAGTGCATTCTGGGTAAAAGCAGAGCGCGCTCACAGCCCCCTGTCACTTTTGCATACATGGATATCCAGTGACAGTTGGGAATGATCGATGCATGTTTTTTTTAGCAGAAAGCCGCTGGAGGGAGAGAAGGAGAAGTGGCTGATTAAAAAACCATGCAGGGAGATCGGTGCTCACAGCTGTCCCCGCTGCACCGATCATCCCCGACTGTCCTCTGTGTCTTCCTCCCCATCCAGCGCCCATATTCTCCCTGGTCCCCTCCTCATCCGCCCGCTGTGTCTTCGTCCTCTGACCCCCCTCATCTCCCGCAGCTGGCTCCCCCTCTCCTCTCCTGCGGCTGCGGTGGGAGATCTGTCAGGATGGAGAGCGGAGGAAGGGGACAGTATGTCGTTTACCGGTCCCATTCTTTTCTGAATGGGACATAGTGAGCGTTCATTACCAATCCATTCATCTGCAGAGAAAGGGACTGAGGGAATCTCTGTCCTCAGTCCCTTTCTCTGTCTCAAAGGGGAAATGTCAGAGGTCTATTTAGACCCCGATATCTCACCAAAGCCCCCAACAGGGCTGATAACACAGTCCAGAGCCCTAAGCCCCGCCCCCAAAAGGATTGTGAAAAAAAATTAAGAACAAATTGAATTGTAAAAAATAAAAACTATTGACACCGTCCACCGTCCCACTGACACCGTCCAACACCCCACTGACGACGTCCACCTTCCCACTGAAACCTTCCACCACTCTACTGTAGGGATGAGCCGAACACCCCCCTGTTCGGTTCGCACCAGAACATGCGAACAGGAAAAAAGTTCGCTCGAACACCGCTAAAGTCTATGGGACACGAACGTGAATAATCAAAAGTGCTAATTTTAAAGGCTTATATGCAAGTTATTGTCATAAAAAGTGTTTGGGGACCTGGGTCCTGCCCCAGGGGACATGGATCAATGCAAAAAAAAGTTTTAAAAACGGACGTTTTTTCAGGAGCAGTGATTTTAATAATGCTTAAAGTCAAACAATAAAAGTGTAATATCCCTTTAAATTTCGTACCTGGGGGTGTCTATAGTATGCCTGTAAAGGGGCGCATGTTTCCCGTGTTTAGAACAGCCTGACAGCAAAATGACATTTCGAAGGAAAAAAAGCCATTTAAAACTACCCGCGGCTATTGCATTGCCGACAATACACATAGAAGTTCATTGATAAAAACGGCATGGGAATTCCCCACAGGGAAACCCCGAACCAAAATTAAAAAAAAAAAAAAATGAAGTGGGAGTCCCCCTAAATTCCATACCAGGCCCTTCAGGTCTGGTATGGATATTAAGGGGAACCCCGGCCAAAATTTAAAAAAAAAATGACGTGGGGTTCCCCCTAAATTCCATACCAGACCCTTATCCGAGCACGCAACCTGGCAGGCCGCAGGAAAAGAGGGGGGGACGAGAGTGCGCCCCCCCCCTCCTGAACCGTACCAGGCCACATGCCCTCAACATTGGGAGGGTGCTTTGGGGTAGCCCCCAAAACACCTTGTCCCCATGTTGATGAGGACAAGGGCCTCGTCCCCACAACCGTGGCCGGTGGTTGTGGGGGTCTGCGGGCGGGGGGCTTATCGGAATCTGGAAGCCCCCTTTAACAAGGGGACCCCCAGAACCCGGCCCCCCCCCTGTGTGAAATGGTAAGGGGGTACTTACCCTTACCATTTCACTAAAAAAGTGTCAAAATAGTTAAAAATGACAAGAGACAGTTTTTGACAATTCCTTTATTTAAATGCTTCTTCTATCTTCCTTCATCTTCTTCTTCTTCTGGTTCTTCTGGCTCTTCTGGTTCTTCCTCCGGCGTTCTCGTCCAGCATCTCCTCCGTGGCGTCTTCTATCTTCTTCTCCTCGGGCCGCTCCGCACCCATGGCATGAGGGGAGGCTCCCGCTCTTCTCTTCATCTTCTTCTTCATCCTCTTCTCTTCTTCATCTTCTTCATCTTCTTCATCTTCATCTTCTCTTCTTAATTTTCTTCTGCGGGCCGCTCCGCATCCATGCATGGAGGGAGGCTCCCGCTGTGTGATGGCGTCTCCTCGTCTGACGGTTCTTAAATAACGGGGGGCGGGGCCACCCGGTGACCCCGCCCCCCTCTGATGCACGGTGACTTGACGGGACTTCCCTGTGACATCACGGGGAATGCCACAGGGAAGTCCCGTCATGTCCCGTGCATCAGAGGGGGCGGGGTCACCGGGTGGCCCCGCCCCCCGTTATTTAAGAACCGTCAGACGAGGAGACGCCGTCACACAGCGGGAGCCTCCCTCCATGCATGGATGCGGAGCGGCCCGCAGAAGAAAATTAAGAAGAGAAGATGAAGAAGATGAAGAAGAGAAGAGGATGAAGAAGAAGATGAAGAGAAGAGCGGGAGCCTCCCCTCATGCCATGGGTGCGGAGCGGCCCGAGGAGAAGAAGATAGAAGACGCCACGGAGGAGATGCTGGACGAGAACGCCGGAGGAAGAACCAGAAGAGCCAGAAGAACCAGAAGAAGAAGAAGATGAAGGAAGATAGAAGAAGCATTTAAATAAAGGAATTGTAAAAAACTGTCTCTTATCATTTTTAACTATTTTGACACTTTTTTAGTGAAATGGTAGGGGTAAGTACCCCCTTACCATTTCAAACGGGGGGGGGCGGGATCTGGGGGTCCCCTTGTTAAAGGGGGCTTCCAGATTCCGATAAGCCCCCCGCCCGCAGACCCCCACAACCACCGGCCACGGTTGTGGGGATGAGGCCCTTGTCCTCATCAACATGGGGACAAGGTGTTTTGGGGGGCTACCCCAAAGCACCCTCCCAATGTTGAGGGCATGTGGCCTGGTACGGTTCAGGAGGGGAGGGCCGCACTCTCGTCCCCCCCTCTTTTCCTGCAGCCTGCCAGGTTGCGTGCTCGGATAAGGGTTTGGTATGAATTTTTGGGGGAACCCCACGCAGTTTTTTTTTTTTTTTTGGCGCGGGGTTCCCCTTAAAATCCATACCAGACCTGAAGGGTCTGGTATGGAATTTAGGGGGAACCCCACGTCATTTTTTTTTTTAATTTTGGCCGGGGTTCCCCTTAATATCCATACCAGACCTGAAGGGCCTTGTATGGAATTTAGGGGGACCCCCCCATGTCATTTTTTTTTTTAAATTTTGGTTCGGGGTTTCCCTGTGGGGAATTCCCATGCCGTTTTTATCAATGAACTTTTATGTGTATTGTCGGACCGGCAATTCATTAATAGCCGCTGGTAGTTTTAAATGAGTTTTTTCCTTCGAAATGTCATTTTGCTGTCAGACTGTTCTAAACACGGGAAACATGCGCCCCTTTACAGGCATACTATAGACACCCCCCAGGTACGAAATTTAAAGGGATATTACACTTTTATTGTTTGACTTTAAGCATTATTAAAATCACTGCTCCTGAAAAAACGTCCGTTTTTAAAACTTTTTTTTGCATTGATACATGTCCCCTGGGGCAGGACCCGGGTCCCCAAACACTTTTTATGACAATAACTTGCATATAAGCCTTTAAAATTAGCACTTTTGATTTCTCCCATAGACTTTTAAAGGGTGTTCCGCGGCATTCGAATTTGCCACGAACACTCCAAATTGTTCGGTGTTCGGCGAACTTGCGAACAGCCAATGTTCGAGTCGAACATGAGTTCGACTCGAACTCGAAGCTCATCCCTACTCTACTGACACTGTCCACTGCCCTACTGACACCATCCACTGCCCCCCTTACACCGTCCACTGCTCTACTGACACGTCCATTGCTCTACTGACACTGCCCACTGCCCACTGGCCACTGGCACTGTCCACTGTCCCACTAACACTGTCCACTGCCCCACTGACACCATCCACTGTCCACCTGACACCGTCCATTGTAAAAATAATAAAAATTTAAAAATTCTGACACTGTCCATTGCCCTACTAACACCATCCAATGCTCCCAAAAAAGCATTTTGAAAAAAAAAAACTCTAAAAAATGTAATTGTAAAATAAAAAAATAAAGAACTCCTGACACTGTCCACTGTCCTACTGACACCATCCTGCACATACTGCCCACCACTGTAAACTCTGCATTCCTCACCTGCACATACTACCCACCTCCATACACTCTGCACTGCTCTCCTGCACATACTACCCACCTCCATAAACTCCTTACTCCTCTTCTGTACATACTACTCACCTCCATACACTCCGCACTCCTCTCCCACACATACTACTCATTATCATACACTCTATACTCCTGTTCTGCACATACTACCCACCTCTAAACACTCCACACCCCTTTCCTGCATATAATACCCACCGCCATCCACTCTGCACTGTACATTCCCTATTTAACATTACCAATTTCTGCGCTATGTAAGTCATCTCAGATTGTAATAAAACACACCCCTTTAAGTCAACACCCAATCTTTTATGAAAATTGTAGTACCCTCTAATAGTGTAGGTGCTAGAGTGAGGGTTGTTAGTGTAGTTAAATTTAGGTCAGCCTGGCTGGCAGCCAGGACTGTTTGTTTTGTGTTTGATCTGGGCTGGGAGTGGCTTAAGGTAGAAGCTGGGTGACTCTCAGGCAGCATCACCAAAACCTCCCTCTTTCTAGAGCTCTCTAGAAGGTTATGGAAATAGAGGAGAGGGGATGTGGAGCTGCCTGGGGTATTCTGAGGAGCCCTGATCAAACCCCAACTTGGAATTGGCAGGGGCCAGGCCTCCTCAAATACCCAGGGTCAGCCCAGTTTGGGAAAAGTTGTCGGTTGGAGGAGTTGAAGATGGAGTACTGAGGCTGTCCTTGCCTTGGAGGGAGCTCTCCAGTCTGGGGGGTGATCTTGGGCCTGGGCTCGGGTGCGGACAGGTCTCTCCAATGTACAAAGTGTATACCATTTCAAATGGGTTAAGACCTTTTTGAAATACTTGGGGGTCAAATTGACCCTGGATACGGCTCTACTATATGGGACAAACTTCTGCCCATTATTATCGAAAATGCAATCACATTTTCAACTATGGCAGTCCCTTACCCTCACATGGTTTGGGAGGTGTAATACATTTAAGATGACATTGCTTCCTCAGATCTTATATTTAATGCAAGCGATACCTATTAAACTACCTCAAGTTTTTTTTCTCTCGTGCCGGACATTGTTAGCTAAATATTTTTGGAGCAACAAAGTCGCTAGACTTCGCTACTCGTTGTTGGTTTTGCCTAAATCACGGGGGGATATTGGTCTGCCTGACCTGATCTCTTACTATCGAGCCTTACACTTGTCTAGAGCTGTGTCATGGTGCACCCCCTCACAGAATAAACTGTGGGTACAAGTGGAACAACATGCCTCACCGATTGTTTTGTCTGTACTCCCATGGGTCACTCATAAATATTATCGGGGTTTGAAGAGGCATTCTACAATTGGGGCTACTATTGCAGTCCTTACTCATATATTTAGAACATAAGGCCTCTCTCCCTACCCATCCCCATTAACACCAGTGATCCAGAATCCAGATTTCACGCCCGGGCTTGATAATAAACAGCTTTGGGTGTCAATAGAAATAGGTAGAACTAGATGTATGCATTTTGCTACCCAACAGGGTTGGATGTCAATGCAGGACCTCTCCACTCTTTCACAGCCTCCCTTGAGCCCGTGGTCTGCCTTTCAATTGTCACACTTTTTAAGGTCTATAGCAGATGCAGAATTATATGTAAGGCCACTGACACCCTTTGAGCGTTTATGTGTGGAGGGGGAACATGTACCACATATGTTGTCACTTTTGTATAAACAGATTATTCAGCCTCCAGAAGGCCAAATTCCTGCGCATATACAATGCTAGGAAGAGAACCTTCAGATATCTTTCACAAGATCGCAAATGAACAGGATTATTCTATTGGCTCATAAATCCTCCATAGCAAGCCACTTTCAAGAACAGGGTTATAAGTTATTGGTTAGGTGGTATAGGGTTCCTGCCTTAATGAACAAACTCTACCTGCAAATTTCTAAGTTATGCTGGCGATGTAATAATGAGACAGGGACATTACTATACATTTTTTGGCTGTGTCCTTTAATTACAACATTCTGGAAGGATGTGGGGAAGATGATTAAAAAACTGACTTTTGTTGACCTTGGTTCGGATCCTCTGGGCTATTTCTTGCACTTAAATGAACAACTCCTTCACCACTATAGAAAGACACTGTTAGCGCAAATGCTGAATACTGCTCGGGCTTGTATTCCAAACTTGTGGAAGTCCACGACTACACCCTCTCTGAAACATTGGTTCTCTAGGTTAGAAGAGATTAGGATAATGGAATTTATGACAGCATCCATATATGGTAGAGAAGAGGAGTGTAGGGATACCTGGCGGCCAAGGACGATATTCAAAGGTATTCCTAAATATATTGATTGTATATCCATCTAGGTAGGGTGGGTGGACTTAAAAGGATAAGTTGGACCCTGATGGGGGAACCCCAGGGAGGGGGGGTGGGGGGGTGGAGGCAATGAGGGTTTTGAATTTGAGTTAGTTTTCCTTTTTTTTTTTCCTCCCTTTTTAGTAGATTTATGTCTTCCGACCCCCATTGATGGGGTCAGGAGAAAGGTTTTTCATCTTAAAGTAGTTAAGTTAGGGTATATGTAATATAGGTTAACAATTGCAGTAATGGAAACATATTGTCATATTTTCGAGGTTACTATTTGATTTGAAGTGAATTTGCATTAGAGTGGTGTATTAATTTATATTCTGCAATAATCTCCTTTTTTTAGTTTAAAAATTTAATATGGGTCAATGCAGGCTTATTGGATGTATATGCTTAGCGAAGTTGGTTTTTGTAATAGGTTTATTTCTTTGTTTGTCATTTTTATTTTTTACATGATTGGTTATAATTGGAAAAATCTTTGAATAAAGAATTATACGTTAAAAAGGAATGTTGCAACTGTTATCAGGTGACCTCAGACACACAGACTGCACCATCAGTAATCAGGTCACTGGAGCTTCTCCTCTGTCCAGCTCTGACTAGATACATCTCCCCTAAATCAGATCATTTGTCTGTGACTCGTGTAGGGACTTGGTGGGAGCAGTCAGGTGACTCATGTAGGGACTTGGTGGGAGCAGTCAGGTGACTCGTGTAGGGACTTGGTGGGAGCAGTCAGGTGACACATGTAGGGACTTGGTAGGGGCAGTCAGGCGACTTGTGTAGGGACTTGGTGGGAGCAGTCATGTGACATGAGTAGAGACTTGGTGGGAGCAGTCATGTGACACGAGTGGGGACTTGGTATGAGCAGTCAGGTGACACATGTAGGGACTTTTAGGAGCAGTCAGGTGACAAGGGTAGGGACTTGGTGGGAGCAGTCAGGTAACTCATGTAGGGACTTGGTGGGGGCAGTCAGGTGACAGGAGTAGGGACTTGGTGGAAGCAGTCAGGTGACATGAATAGGGACTTGGTGGGAGCAGTCAGGTGACTCTTGTAGGCACACATCCTGGTGAACAAAAGTTGAATGTTGCAACTGTTATCAGGAGACCTCAGACACACACACTGCACCATCAGTAATCAGATCACTGGAGCTTCTCCTCTGCTGGCTGTCCTGTGAGTTTACTGTACTATACATGCATTTCCTCCTCTCACACTGATCTGTGGATCACACCCCATGATGACAAACATCCAGTCAAAACCCAGGAAAGACAGCTAATCCTGGGAGAGCTGGAGAAGAAAGAAGAGAGGGGAGGGGGAAGGGGATGTGAATATGTAAATCACCTGTCACTCACAGCAAGGGGGAGAACTGACTGGTATTTCTCTGTCTGTCTGTTTTTATCTCACTGAAAAAAGATAAGAGGATTGCTCAGAGCTGGATTAACTTTTCGTGGCAAGACTGGGCACAGATGACTTTAAATCCTATACTGCACAAGTTACAAGCCTTATTTAAAAAAAAATGGGTTTACATCCACTTTAAATGTGTAATTTATGCTCCTAGAATGCCTGATGGTGCTCCATGCATGTTGGGCCTGTCTATGTGGCCAGGCTGTGTAAAAGTCTCACACATGTGGTATCGCCATACTCAGGAGGAGTAGTAGAATGTATATGCTGTGTGTGAGAAGTAACTTGTTATGACATTTTTTTTGTTTTTTTACAAAATTTTTGGTCTTTTTTTATTTATATCGCAAAAAAATAAAAAAAAACAGAGATGATCAAATACCACCAACAGAAAGCTCTATTTGTGTGGGAAAAAAGGACAGACATTTTTCATGGGTACAGTGTTGCACGACTGAGTAATTGTCATTCAAATTATGAGAGCACTGAAAGCTGAAAATTGGTCTGGTTAGGAAGGGGGCGTAAGTGCCCAGTGGGCAAGTGGGTAAAGACCCTGACTGCATTTAGAGCCACAAGTGTCACTGACCTTCTGTGATAGGAGGTCTGTGCAAGGTGGTAAGCGAGCACTCGGTGGAGGTGATAGTTGAAGGATCACACACTATAAGGTGACGGATGGTGCGGATATCGTCAAAGAACCTTTTTTTTACATTTGGACTTTTGTCACTGGTGTTTGATTTATTTTAATTAGCGCAACTCTGTATATGAATGTATCATATGTTTGTGCAGCTTTCATTATTATGCAGTGTATGCATGTTTTTTGCCACCATGAACTTGTCTTGCATCATTGCTTCTAATTATGTACCTGTTTAGTAAAGTGCAATTTGCAGTTGTCTGCTGCCTGATCATTCTGGTAAACATTTTAAGAATACTGTTCTCTTTAAGATACGGGGAGTAACCATTTCTCTTTTTCACTTGACTAGGTAAACAATAGCTAGACTACAACTATGATAATATAAGCAGAATTTACATTGACTAATCAAAACTGTATTTCTCCAGACAGCCTCATAAACTGATCATTATATTAGTTTAACATAAAGCATTAGAATATCAAAGGTCATACAAGTAATCATTTTAATATGTTATTAAAACCTCGGTCACATACACATACTTGAACTTTATGTTTATTGGCACTTTTATATAACTGTTCCTATATAACATTTGTGTTGACATATAGTACATGGTAGACTGCACTCAAAAGTGGATTGTGATATCCTGAAAGTGCATAGTGTTGGCCTTTCTCCATTAATATATGTTGCAGAGAATTATTAATATTCTAAACTGCTGCAGAATAAGTATAATAGTCTAGAAATTGGGCTGCGCAAGTTATAGCTGGAACTAGGCAACAGGTTTTAAAAGACCTCTACAGCTTTTCTTTTCATATCAAAATGTCCTCCCACTATCCTAGTAGGGTTCTAAAAGTGTGAGTAGGAAGCTGGATAATATATTTCTTCTTCCTGAACTTAAAAACAGAGACATACCTTCTAGTGATAGGAAATGTACGGTGTGCTCACCCCAAATGTAGCTAACACATCTATGCTTCCATTGAAAAAGGTCCCTATTACTTTCAAATCATAGTAGCAAGACTGCACTTGAGTGAGACTAAGGGCAAGAGAACATGTCTGCTACACTTCTCTACAATATTTGATTCATTTGACTTTGGTCCCTAGGCTGTGCATAATGCACAATGGCTAGAGTATACTGATTAGCTTTTTTTCATGTGATTCTGAAGCATTTGCAAGCCAGTGTGTTTGAATTTTAAATTGGATTTCACACAATGGTATATGCTCTTTAAACTACCCAAGCTTTGCAGTACCGCAACAGAACTCAGATCTAGATGGCACAGAGCCAAGGAAAACTCTCCTAAGTTCCTCCTCAGTTCTGATGTGTCACCAGACACCACCAAAGAATGGTTTAGGAGAAGTGATGAGCCAAACGTACTGGGGTTCAGTCTGAGGAGGGTTGATTACTGAAGCTTGGGTGCCAAATCTGAACCCCATTGAAATCAATAGGAGCTGACTGTTAAAAAAACAGTAATGACCATTTTCTAGGCTAATAAGCAAGGGGTTGTCAAACAATTGTACCACCCTGGGGAAAAAAACAATTATTTTTTTTTAAATCCTGTTTGGTAGAGAGCAGCAATTTAAATAATGCCTATAGTATAACATTACAAATGGAAAATCTTTTCCAATAACATGCGTGGTGGATTCCCCCTAACTGCCTGTGAAGTGGTGCATCTATGCTTGGAGTGTTTCCGACTGGCTCCGAGTGCATCCGAGCTGCTCCGAGTGTCACCAGCGCCCCCGTACCTCTGGCCAAATGCAAAACTGCACACTGCAGAGGCTTGAATCCTTCTCGTTTTGTGAGAGACAATGCTCGCAAACCGAGTCAGGATTTTTAAAAAATAATAGCTCGTATTGCGAAACACTCGTTAACCACGTTACTCGCAAGGTATTACTGTACCATGAAAAAAATACAGTTTAAATTGCCTATAAGGGACAGCTGCCTTCTGTTTGTAAACAAAGCCGCTGAGAATTCCCCTCATCTATATCAGACCCTTATTCTAGATGAGGGCCTTAAATAGTGATCATAAATTTTAATGAGGATGTCACATAATAAAGAATGACACTGGATTCTCCCTAAAAATACAAATCAGAAGATTATCCTTGATGAGGGTCTGGTATGGCTGTTAAATCTCAACAGAAATCTTTAAAATATGTTACTCCACTTTTGATGCTATATGTCAGTTAGTATAAATATAGATATGAATATAATGAATATAAGTGTAAATGGGGAGCCATCCAGATAATATCAAAATACAAGATACTGTATATAATACTAATGGCAAAATATGATACTCCACCCGTTTGACCCGTATAAATACATGTATAATAAACTCAACAGTATATAATAGAATTTAGACATCCCATCACTTGAGATCTTCAAGAAGGTGATACACAATCACATTCAAGATATGTGAATAAATTATAAGAGTGTGCTTCCGTGTTCAATCACATATAAAAAACATGAAAACGTCCAGATGCATGTTCTATCCCTCATCCAAAACCAATTCAGTAATTCTTCAATACACCACTGTGACAAAATATTTAAGCCTCTTACCAGAATCATATGACCCTTAAGCACCTGAGGTCAAATGCACATTTGAAACATATAGGTCATCTATTAGATATTGATGGATAACGTCCGCAGAAATCTCTCAAAGTCTTATAAGGTACCTCAGCAAGCATATACCATCATGGACCATATAGAGGAAGAAGAGCACTCCACATAGTGTAAATCTGTAAAAACAGCTTGGTTTATTCAATAAAATATTACTCACAAACATAGTTCTAAATCAGGCAAATGAATTCCGCATTGCTCAATCCAGCTTCAGTGGGGGTGATGACTTCAGTTTCTTTGGAAAATATTATTATAGAATTATCATCTGCATTTGGGTGAGTGGCCCTGTTCATCCTATACAGCAGGAAATCTTTTCTTAATGTACCCTAATGAAACTTAATGCACTGTGATCCATCAACCTTTTTGACCCGGTCCCTGATGATGTCATCTGTGACAAAATGTATTGGGTGGCGCATAGTAACCTGACATCATCACACCCACCAAATCTAGATTAAGCTGTGCAGAAGTCATTCATTTGCAGCGACATGTCTTAGGGTATGTTAAAGTGATGATACTCAAACCTTTTTCTTGACATCACCATTGAGCAGAGTAGTGGACCTAGTCTCTAGCTTCGAGCATCCCTTAGTTATGCCATCATAATTCAACCAATTACAGCACCCAAAAGGTTGTGTTGTCTGAGTCTCCACCTGCCATTCAGGAAAGCTGAAAGTTCAGCTTTACATTCTTGTAACTGTGATTCCCAGACTGCTGAATTTCCAATGAATGATATTGCCCTATGTTGGTTTCTATTCATCTTTTGCAGTCATTGCTCTGTATCTGGAATGATTTATTCTAATGGAGGTGTATTCTTCATGTAAGACTGTTTAAGCACAGTTAACAATACAAATAATATTTCTTTCACGTGTTTGTTTATTTGTTGTTGACAAACTTAATAAATTAAGAAACTTAAAAAAATCAGGGATAGGAGTTAAACTACAGTATTATTTCTTATAGTATCTTGTTAAAACTATGAAAAAAAGTCTGTGGAATGGAAAATTATTTTATAGATAGATACACCTGTACAAGTGTCTGAAATATTAGGATGGACTAGAAAATGGAGCACTCAAAGGACTGTGTCCTCAAGATAAAACAACAAAAATTTATTAGACTAGTAAAATCGACATTTCAGTCATGGAACTGTGTGAGTAAGGTTTATTGCACTTTGAATTTGTCTGCCCTTCAAGTTAATGTCTGTGATGGACCGAAGGACACCAGAAAGAAAAATAGTGAAAATGTGTATAGTATTTAGAAATAGTCTCCTGCCGAAAAAAATTATGTCATTCTACAACATATAGTAGAACATTACGGTACATTTGCAGTCATTATAAAATGCATTTTAGGAACAAGTTGGGGATTTAGCAACCAGTGATAAGAGAGCTGAAAGAAATGTTTAATAGACAAGTGCAATGGATTTTGAACACAGTAAGGTTAAGTTAGGAAATGAAAGATACATGATCATACAATGTTTTCAAGTTCATCTTTATGCTTTTTAATGCCAAATGCAAACTTAGGGCCCATTCACACCAGCAGTGTGCACTGGTCATTAGTGTGTCTTGGTCACAAGTCCCAGTGAGCGGGGCAAAACATGCCGGGGGGGGGTGTGGGGAGTGGCATTGGCTGAGGTCACCTTCATCTACATACTAATGCACTGGGTTGGTGAGGGTTGCCTTTTCTTCTCTTTAGTAATGCTGCACGAAATTACAACATGTTCAACTTTTTTCCAGTGTACACCACCACAGCATGGTAGTGTGGACTGAACTAACAGAAGATAAGGCATATTGCTTTGTCTGTGTATTAAAACTGTGTTGGGCAAGGTTGCCCAGCATGGCCCAACACATATGATATGATGGGCCCTAACATGATTTGTTTTGAAACAGCTTTATTAAAGGGAAAGTATTATGATTTGAATATATAAACATAAAAAGAATTAGGTAAAAAAAATTCTAATGTATGTGTGTTGAGCTTTAAACAATGTATATTGTGTAATTATGAATATTTTGGGCCTCAGTATTTGACTATTACATATGTAGTGTCTGCTGCCTGCAACAATGGTTTTGTTGTACTGATCGTTGTAATAAAGCCCTATTCATGAGTCAGTCGGCAACTTACAAATAATGCACTCTTGCAATGATGAAGATCCAGTGAGAGCAGTAGGGGACCACAAAGATCAGCACTCTTAGAAATGTACGTTTTCCCAGCAGACTACAGAGGACCAGAAGTTGGTGGCACTGGTGGTTGGAAAGCTGAGTATTTACTTCATTATTCTACAGGTAAAAGGAATTAAAGAAAACAACTCATGCTCCTGATTATATACTATACCTTTGCTATACTACACCTGCAATAATGACTTTTATAAATTGGGCTGTCTTAAGCTTTACTTTTCCTTAAAAATCAGCAATGTTTCTTTTTGCTACTTTTATTGTCCATTAGTAATTTTCAGTATCAAAATACTACTAAACAATGCCAATACTTAAAGTTAGTAGAAGACATTGCTCAAGAGAGAACCAGTTATTATAAGAAAAAAGAAACAAGCAGTAACCATATTGCAAAGCTACTTGCTCTAGACTTGTAAAATTGCACATCCAATTGCAAATGTAGCAACAGAGGCAGTTCCTGTAAATATGGAAAGAAGTGGGCAGAACTAGATGTGGACAGATGCTGACTGACAAGCTATGGGCATATAAATCAGCAGTAAAAATGATGATAGCCATGCCCCCGGCAACATGTTGTCATCCCACTGCAGTGCATATCCTACTGTAGGCATATCCTACATGAGAGCAGGCAATTCTTCTCTGAATTCAGGAGCAGTGCAGCGTTGTTGCCAGACCATCACAGGAAGCTGTACTAGGTGGACTTACTGGCAGGATTAGAAGGTATTTGTTTGACTCTACAGGGGAACTAAGGGAATATTGTAAGTGAAGATGCACTTATAAATTAGTGCTGCGGCACTTTATTAAAAAAATTTTTAAGGAAGCCATAGTTCTTCTTTGACTTTACAATGTCATATTTCTTATAGCTTTAGTGGAAAATTTTGTTACCCATTCCTCAATGACTTATGACAAGAAAAAAATTACGCAAAAGAAACAAACATGGAAATAGGGGGGATTTTTATGGTGCCACAAATATAACAATCCGTTGATGAATTTGGTGAAACATTTTATTAATTAAGAAAATATAAAAAAGAGTAAACAAATTTTGACTCTCTGTAAAACTAAAGAGAAACTTCACAGACAAATATAATATCAATAGTGTCTTTTAGGCGTTTCGTTCAATAGTTCAATAGCCAGGCTGTCTTAAAACAAAGTGTGAGTTTATTTGATCACACTTGGCATCAACTTGAAAATAAATACAAAGTTAAAACTTCATACAGCTTGATGTAGTAAAACAAAAGATAATAGGAATAAAAACTGTAGTAAAAAGAAAGTACAGGAAAAGAATTAGCTTCTTGCTTTTTCTATTGTCAGAGAGGTGTCTGTTAGAACAACTGTTAGGAGTTAGGATGTATATAGGCCTAAAGTAAACAAAATATCTTCTTCAGTGTATGAAAGCGTGTGTAATGAAAGTGCCTCCTTCTGTGTGTGTGTGTGAAGAAGTGTGTCTCTGTGTGTGTGTGAAAAGAGTCTCCTAAGCCTCATGCAACACTATTTTTTAACTATCTCAAATCTACAAGTCAGCAAAATGCAGCTATATCCATATATAGTTTGAGCTTGAGTTGAAATGATCGTATTACTAATTATTCTAAATATTCACATTACTAATAGCTGACACGTCTTTTAAACTTCTTTGATTGACAGAAACACATAACAGTATTCTATTAAAAAAAAAAACAAAAAAAAAACATAGTGTTGACCTTCTGCTAAATGGCCACTTCTTGTAATGGAGACATAAGTAACAGAAATTCAGTTCTGTACCAAAACTTACAAATGCATAATAAACTATAATTGAATATATATGTGTATATATATATATATATATATATATATATATATATATATATATATATATAAAATTTCACACATATTCTCACTAGCTAACTAATTAAGGAACTATATCAAATAACTAACTACCGTATATACTCGAGTATAAGTCAAATTTTTCAGCCCTTTTTTTTGGGCTGAAAGTGTCCCTTCGACTTATACTCAAATCACCGCTGTCTGTCTGCATGATCAGCGTGTCATGCAGGCAGACGGCGGCCGGCGTGTGATGATAGTGTTCGGCGGCTATTCCATCTTTCAAAAGCCACGCCTCCTGCTCGTCTGACAGCTGTTCAGCCTATCACGGACATTCTCTCATCCTCGTCCGTGGTATGAGAATGAGAGAATGTCCATGATAGGCAGTCAGCGGTCAGCCTATCACAGACGAGGAGGAGGCGTGGCTTTTGAACTGTGGAATGGCCGCCGAACACTATCATCACACGCCGGCCGCTGCTTGAGGATGGAGATCGCCTCAGGGAGGATGGAGATCGCCACAGGGAGGCTGGAGATCGCCACAGGGAGGCTGCACAGGACACAGGTAGGCTGCATATGCACACAGGACACATGCACACAGGACATGTACAGGACACATGCACACAGAGACACAGGAACACAGGAACACAGGACACACATGTACAGGACACACATGTGCAGGACACACATGTACAGGACACACATGTACAGGACACACATGTACAGGACACATGCACAGGGTACAGGTAGGCTGCACAGGACACAGGGAGGCAGGCAGCTGCAGATGGGCATTGTTGACCCTCTGCATTTCTCACCCTCGTCTTATACTCGGGTCAATACATTTTTCCCAGTTTTTTGTGGTAAATTAGGGGCCTCGACTTATACTCGGAACGACTTATACTCGAGTATATACGGTATATTATGGATAATCTATGATTTACTTTATAAAAGATCTTGTCAAACATTCTTGCTCAATTCTATGACACACTACTCTACAGGTGATACTCGAAAAATTAGAATATTGTACAAAAGTTCATTTATTTCACTAATGCAACTTAAAAGGTGAAACTAATATATGAAATAGACTCATTACATGCAAAGCAAGATAGTTCAAGCTGTGATTTGTCATAATTATGATGATTATGGATTACAGCTCATGAAAACCCCAAATCCACAATCTCAGAAAATTAGAATATTGTGAAAAGGTGCAATATTCTAGGCTCAAAGTGTCCCACTCTAATCAGCTAATTAAGCTATAACACCTGCAAAGGGTTCCTGAGAGTTTAAATGGTCTCTCAGTCTGGTTCAGTAGGAATCACAATCATGGGAAGAGACTGCTGACCTGACAGCTGTGCAGAAAACCATCATTGACACCCTCCATGAGGAGGGAAAGCCTCAAAAGGTAATTGCAAGAGAAGTTGGATGTTCCCAAAGTGCTGTATCAAAGCACAATAATAGAAAGTTATGTGGAAGGGAAAAGTGTGGAAGAAAAAGGTGCACAAGCAGCAGGGATGACCATAGCCTGGAGAGGATTGTCAGGAAAAGGCCATTCAAAAGTGTCGGGAACTTTCACAAGGAGTGGACTGAGGCTGGAGTCAGTACATCAAGAGTCACAACACACAGACGGATCCTGGACATGGGCTACAAATGTCGTATTCCTCTTGTCAAGCCACTCCTGAACAACAAACAACGTCAGAAGCGTCTTACCTGGGCTAAAGAAAAAACGACCTGGTCTGTTGCTCAGTGGTCCAAAGTCCTCTTTTCTGATCAGAGCAAATTTTGCTACTCATTTGGAAACCAAGGACCCAGAGTATGGAGGAAGAATGGAGAGGTACACACTGCAAGATGCTTGAAGTTCAGTGTGAAGTTTCCACAGTCTGTGTTGATTTGGGGAGCCATGTCATCTGCTGGTGTTGGTCCACTGTGCTTCATTAAGTCCAGGGTCAACGCAGCTGTCTACCAGGAGTTTTTGGAGCACTTCATGCTTCCGTCCGCAGACAAGCTCTATGGGGATGCTGACTTCATTTTCCAGCAGGTCTTGGCACCTGCCCACACTGCCAAAAGCACCACAACCTGGTTCAATGACCGTGGGATTACTGTGCTTGATTGGCCAGCAAACTCGCCTGACCTGAACCCCATAGAGAATCTATGGGGCATTGCCAAGAGAAAGATGAGAGACATGAGACGGAACAATGCAGAAGAGCTGAAGGCCGCTATTGAAGCATCCTGGTCTTCCCCATAACACCTCAGCAGTGCCACAGGCTGATAGTTTCCATGCCACGTTGCATTGAGGCAGTAATTGCTGCAAAAGGGGCCCAAACCAAGTACTGCATACATATGCATGCTTATACTTTTCAGAGGTCCGATATTGTTCTATGTACAATCCTTGTTTTATTGATTGCATGTAATATTCTAATTTTTTGAGATTGTGGATTTGGGGTTTTCATGAGCTGTAAGCCATAAGCATCACAATTATGACAAATCACGACTTGAACTATCTTGTGATGAGTCTATCTCATATATTAGTTTCATCTTTTAAGTTGCATTAGTGAAAGAAATTAACTTTTGCATGATATTTTAATTTTTCGAGTATCACCTGTGTGTGTATTCTTATATGTGAAACCACAGATAAACTGTGAACATGGAGAACAACTGGTGAAAAAATGACGTTCACACACCTAACTATTTCAAGATCTGTCTTATGCTGAGCTAAGTGAGCTTTTCCAATGTCAAAGCTTAAAAGGGGACACAAACGGCATAAGTACAGATCTTGGCTATAAAGCCAAATTAATACAATTATTCTACACTCTCACATACAAATGAACATTATAAAATTATCACAGCATTAAAATGAACAATATAGTGCATAGAGAGCTTAATAAAGCTATATAAATGCCTGTTGGCTCAATATGTTTTGCTTAATTTTTCTTCAGGATCTGTACGGCAATACATTGGCTACAAGGAGATACATAAAACATGTATGTAAGATATCAAACAACAACAACAATTTATTATAATTTACAAAATACAGTTAAACTCTAATAAAAGAGAAATTATACACTTATACAATGCATGTTACATAGGGCATACAGTATGAAACAGGGATGCCTTTGATCTCCTGAATTAGTGTCACTATTTCAGTACTCAATAGTAGTCAACCCACTGCCCAGCTTCTAACACCAAGAAAACTGAAACTATAATGCCCCGTACACACGGTCGGAATATACGACAGAAAAAGTCAGATGGGAGCTTTTCATTGTATATTCCGACCGTGTGTATGCCCCATCGGACTTTTTACGTCGAAAATACAGACGGACTTAGAAAGAGAACATGTTCTATATTTTTCCGACGGAACAAATTCCTATCAGGAAAACCGCTCATCTGTATGCTGTTCCGACATACCAAAAATGACACATGCTCTGAAGCAAGTACGAGACGTCATACGTGTTGTCCCGTTGTACGTGTTGTACGCCACCGCGTTCTTGACGGTTGGAATTTGGTGTGACCGTGTGTATGCAAGACAGCTTGAGTGGAAAAACCTTCAGAGTTTATTCCAACGGAAAAACTGGTCGTGTGTACAGGGCATAAGGGATGGGTGCAAAGAGTGCAATCAGTAAGTGGATTTCCTTATTTAGAGCCCAAATATAATGTCCAGATCATAAATTCTTCCTTTTTTATGAAAGACAAGACAATTACTAGCAGGCAGAATGGCACATGTAAACCATGTATGGAGATGAAGAATGTGTTCAGACATATTAACCAGGAATAGCAAAAAGATAGAAGTATTTAACAATTTTTTGTAGCACCATCACACCAGGCACATCCAGGATGAAAACTTCCTGTTCACTTAATAAAATGGCGTTTTTGTGGTTCTGTCTGTACAATCCATAAAGGCTACACATTAATAGGTTTCTAAAGGAGAGCAAAGTCACTCGGTGTTGCAAAAATCGGGCAGATGCCCAGCAGTTGGTATTAAGTGACCCCAGACAGTATGCTATCAAAAATGAGTATCATTTATTGTACATAAGATTATTGAAAATAGAGGAAAAAAAATTTAATTTCAAACCCTCCACCACACATAACAACGTTGTTATTAATTAATTAAAAATTTAACACATATAGAGCCCAAGAAGCACATACTCATAGGGACGGGTGATTGTGTCCTCTGTTCATTGTGCATATAGAGGATAATCGAGCAGGCAGCTCATTACTGATATAAATCCATCAAGGGGGGTGGATCAGATAGTAACCCACAGTGACAGGGAATCACCTGTTCGGAGGAGTATCAATGAGAGGGTAAATCGGCATCTAAACATTGATAATGAATAACAATATGTGTAAGACCAAACTCTCCTCATGCAGATGCAGGTAAGGGTTGAAGGCAGTAATGGTGCAGAAACAAATGTGTGTATCTCTCTTTCTCCCTTAGCTCAGATCTCGTCAGCCGATATAGATATGATTGGTGCATGTATGTATAATTCACAGCGATGACTGTGACACAGATGTAGGGCAGAAATCTTCAGGTGTGGTTAGCATGGGAGATAGCAGTTTGTAAGATACTAAAGCAGGAGTATAACTCCGATCCTTGCCCTCAATGATAATGCAGTCAAATCATGCACACACACTCCACGGCCATGACTGTGTCAGCTGTAGATGTAATGTTGGCTTATAACCGACTCAGTGGTGTTGCATCCTTAACTGCATATTTGACATTTTTTACCTCTGATCCCGAGGGTGTTCTCCTGCATTGTCCCTAACAGACAGATATTTATTCCTAACCTGCACAGCCTGCAGTGGCTCCAAAACAGGTCCACACTCCAAACAGCACCTAGAATATGACATCACCTCTTTAGAAAACACTGAGGGAGATTTACTAAAACTGGTGAACACAGAAGCTGGTGCAGCTGCACAGTAAACAATCAGCTTCTAACTTCAGCCTGTTCAGTTAAAACAATTAAGACAATAAAGCCTAGAAGCCGATTGGTTACTATGCAGAGTTGCACCTGATTCTGTGTATACTTTTAATAAATCTCCCTCAGTGAGTATGTCCTGTGTTTTCTCAGTAAAGCTAATGGTTTAATTTACTAAAGTGGTTTAATTTACTAAAGGCCAATAGACTGTTCACTTTTCAAGAGAATTGTCATTTTGCAAGGTAGTTTTCCTTTAACTTAGCAAATGTGGTTAATATTCACTTTTGAAAAGAATACCCATTCGTGTGCAGGGAAAAGAAAATATTTTTGCATTCACTGTAAATTCAACAGGAAAAATCCCCTGCAAAGAGCCTACTGCCTTTAGGATTTTAGTACAGTGTTTCTCAGCTCTAGTCCTCAAGGTGCCCCAACAGGTCATGTTTTCAGGCTTTCCATTATTTTGCACAGGTGATTTGACCAGTTTCATTGCCTTAGTAATTACCACAGCCATTTGGTCCTGAAAACACGACCTGTTTGGTGATGAGCGACTTAAGGACTGGAGTTGAGAAACACTGCTTTAGTAGATCAACCCCAGTGTGTCAAGCCACTGCTGCCATTGCAGACCATCACTGGTACTGCTATCTCCCCTTACATAAACCTTTAATCTTCCAACTTCTGTTGAACACCAGGTATTAGATATCTGATGAAGGTCTTATGTGGAAACCATTGTTCCACAGTTAGTATTATAGGCCGAGAGAGACAACTTTTAGAACTGTCTCCAGAGAAGGTGCTTCCCAGGGAGAATAAGCTCTAACTATAGAAACAATGCCAGCAGAGCCTGCAGAATTTAACATGCACCTTCTAAGAGTTTTGGCTGTAACTGGAAAGAAGGGGACCCTACATATAATGAAATGCTGTAAAACGCTACTTGATGACATCTCTGAATGTTTCTGTTGTTTTATTCTACCTCCTCTGCAAGATCAGTGAGTGCCTCTATACTAGTTTTGTATATATATATATATATATATATATACACTTTGGGTGATACACCAGCTTATTTATTAAAAAGGGTAATCAGTTCATGTAAAGAAATGTTTTACTCTCAGGTTCTCCACTTTCTAGCTTAGTAGCAACTATTGAGCAATTAAAGATAACACTGTAAAGAATACTCTAAAGGCTCATTTACACATGCTTCGGCTTCAACACACATTAAAGCGCCTACGGCTTTAACATACTTTTACGATGTGTTTTTGATGCTTCGGTGGTGTTTCGATGAAGCTTTGATGATGCTTCGATGAAGCTTTAGTGAAGCTTTAGTGATGCTTCAGTGATGCTCTTTTGAAGCTTTGTTGAAGCTTGGCAGATGTCTTGTGTTTGTGGATATCTCATACCTGCAATTTCTCCAAAATAAAGCGAAGCTAAAGCTGAATTAATACCTATCAAATGCTGCAGGTGCTTCAAGCCAGCTTTATGCCAGCTTTGTCATAGACTTCTATGGAGGCTTTGAAGACACTATGAAGCACCACTAAAGCGGCATGGGGTATAATTTTTGAAGGGAAGCCGAAGCAAAGCAAAACAAAAGCAAGGTGTAAACAGGACTTTAAGTTAACCATTTTATTGAGTGACAGGAGCTTTGACTTGCATTCAGAGAGCTTTAACAAAGCCTGTATGAAGCCTGGTTTTGAAGCAAGTGTAAACTAGCCCTAAAACATAAGATAGTACCCTAGCAAATATCAATTTCTGCCAACTGCTTACTTCCTACTACTCGTTGAGTGAAAATCCTTGATCATTGATTGATTATCATTCTCTTCAGATTGAGAAAAGTAAACTGAATTACAAATGCTCATTGGGTGATTTTTCAAGAAAGGCACAACCCCCAAAATGAATTCCATTTTTCCAAACCTAAAACATTTATGCCAATGTTTAGTCTCTCAAACACAATGGGGCAAAATACAGTGGGGCAAAAAGTATTTAGTCAGCCACCAATTGTGCAAGTTCTCCCACTTAAAAAGATGAGAGAGGCCTGTCATTGTCATCATAGGTATACCTCAACTATGAGAGACAAAATGTGGAAACAAATCCAGACAATCACATTGTCTGATTTTTGAAAGAATGTATTTGCAAATTATGGTGGAAAATAAGTATTTGGTCACCTACAAACAAGCAAGATTTCTGGCTCTCACGGACTTGTATCTTCTTCTTTAAGAGGCTCCTCTGTCCTCCACTCATTACCTGTATTAATGGCACCTGTTTGAACTTGTTATCAGTATAAAAGATACCTGTCCACAACCTCAAACAGTCACATTTCAAACTATGGTGAAGACCAAAGAGCTGTCAAAGGACACCAAAAACAAAATTGTAGACCTGCACCAGGCTGAGAAGACTGAATCTACAATAGGCAAGCAGCTTGGTGTGAAGAAATCAACTGTGGGAGCAATAATTAGAAAATGGAAGACATACAAGACCACTGATAATCTCCCTCAATCTGGGGCTCCATGCAAGATCTCACCCCGTGGGGTCAAAATGATCACAAGAACGGTGAGCAAAAATCCCAGAACCACACGGGGTGACCTAGTGAATGACCTGCAGAGAGCTGGGACCAACGTAACAAAGGCTACCATCAGTAACACACTACGCCGCCAGGGACTCAGATCCTGCAGTGCCAGATGTGTCCACCTGCTTAAGCCAGTACATGTCCGGGTCCATCTGAGGTTGTCTAGAGAGCATTTGGATGATCCAGAAGAGGATTGGGAGAATGTCATATGGTCAGATGAAACCAAAGTAGAACTGTTTGGTAGAAATACAACTCGTCAAGTTTGGAGGAGAGAGAATGCTGAGTTGCAACCAAAGAACACCATACCTACTGTGAAGCATGGGGGTGGCAACATCATGCAAAGGGAACAGGACGACTGATCCGTGTACATGAAAGAATGAATGGGGCTATGTATTGTGAGATTTTGAGTGCAAACCTCCTCCCATCAGCAAGGGCATTGAAGATGAAACGTGGCTGGGTCTTTCAGCATGACAATGATCTTAAACATACCGCCCGGGCAATGAAGGAGTGGCTTCGTAAGAAGCATTTCAAGGTCCTGGAGTGGCCTAGCCAGTCTCCAGATCTCAACCCTATAGAAAACCTTTGGAGGGAGTTGAAAGTCTGTGTTTCCCAGCGACAGCCCCAAAACATCACTGCTCTAGAGGAGATCTGCATGGAGGCATGGGCCAACATACCAGCAACAGTGTGTGACAACCTTGTGAAGACTTACAGAAAACGTTTGACCTCTGTCATTGCCAACAAAGGATATATAACAAAGTATTGAGATGAACTTTTGATATTGACCAAATACTTATTTTCCACCATAATTTGCAAATAAATTCTTTCAAAAATCAGACAATGTAATTGTCTGGATTTGTTTCCACATTTTGTCTCTCATAGTTGAGGTATACCTATGATGACAATTACAGGCCTCTACCATCTTTTTAAGTGGGAGAACTTGCACAACTGGTGGCTGACAATACTTTTTTGCCCCACTGTATCTCCTGCAGAGATATGAAACCTAAAGGCTGGAAGGAATAACTTGAAAAATATGTGATATGAGATCAGTAGTACGAAGAATACTGTACATATAAATCTGATGGAATCAAGATCAGTGAAGTAGAGGTTTCAGAAATTAGTGACTAAATATTTTATAGGACCATACTCAATTAACAGTTTCTTACATGAATTGCATGAGTTATTGAAATCTAATGCCCTGTACACACGACCGGTTATCCCATCGGAATAAACTGTGAAGGTTTTTCCGATGGAGTTCCGATGGAATTCCGCTCAAGCTGTCTTGCATACACACGGTCACACCAAATTCCGACCGTCCAGAACGCGGTGACATACAACATGTACGACGGGACTAGAAAATGGAAGTTCAATAGCCAGTAGCCAATAGCTTCCGTCTCGTACTTGCTTCAGAGCATATGTCGTTTTTGGTACATCGGAACAGCATACAGACAAGCGGTTTTCCGGATAGGAATTGGTTCCGTCGGAAAAATTTAGAACATGTTCTCTTTCTAGGTCCCTCAGAATTTTCGACGTAAGAAGTCCGTTGGGGCATACACACGATACGATGTAAAGCTCCCGTCTGACTTTTTCTGTCGGACATTCCGCTCGTGTGTACACGGTATAAGTCCCTTACTTAGTGGACTCCAGTGCCATAGGGTTTGGTCTTGCCAGAAAGATAGGCAACTAGGTAAACATATGTGCCAAAAATGGACTCTGCCTTTAGTTTATCTATAAATACATTTATTGCAGAGCAATGTTTAAGTTTTTTGATACAGAGACATTGACGTTTTCACATTAGAGGCATGTGCACAAACATCAAAGCTTGTGTAAGTGCAAGTATATGATTCAAAAAGGCTTGTAAAATATATGCAATTTTTTTTTACATTGACAGGCCCCATCTTTTTGCTTTTACACCTCCATCTAAGATGGTTTGGATGCTGCACAAAATTCAGGTGGAGCAAGTTTATGACCTGATTTCAGTATACTCAAATTTAGGTTCCAGTATATTCAAAGTGGTAATAGGTCATAAATTGTTACTTGGTATGAGAGGGGAATGCTTTCAGGGATCTCAGGAGCTTTTATTCATGCTTTAAAAATTAAAATGGATGTAAACCCAATTCATGAAATTTGAGCTGGGCACATATCTGCAGTGTTTTCTTATCTCTCTTCAAAGCACTATGCCCCATGGCTTTCTCCTGCTCCGTTCTTCTGTTATCAGCATGAAAACTTCTGACTAGACATGTGCATTTAGTTTTGTTCCGAATTGAAATTCGGACGAATTTTCGTTTTTTGGAAATTCATATGTATTTGAATTTCCGAATTACAATACTACCGAATTTAAATGAATCTGAAATAACGAAAAAAAAATTAGGACAAAATTCAAATTCGAAATGACTCGAATAGTTTTCAAATCAATTTTGAATAGTTTTCAAATTTGAAAATTTTCGAAATTTGAAAAGTTTTCAAATTCAAATAGTTTTCCAATTTCCAAATAGAATAAAATAGAATAGAAAATAAAGGAATAGAATAGAAAAATAGAATAGAAAATAATATAACAGAAAATACGAGAATAGAATATAATAGAGTAAAACAGAACAAAATAGAAAATGAAAGAGCAGAATAAAATAGAAACAAATAGAATAGAATAGAATAAAAAAAAGAATATAATAAAATAGAAAGAACATAACCATGTTCTGAAATTTGAATTACCAAGAGAATACATTTGAATACATAAGAAAAGAAAAGAATAGAATAGTAAAAAAGATTAAAATAAACTATAATAGAATAGAAAAGAATATAATTCAAAAAACAATTGAATAGAATAGAAAGAATATAACAATTTCCCAAAATTAAAATAGAATCAATTTGAATAGAATAGAAAATAGATTAGAATAGAACAGAAAATAACAGAAAAGTATAGAAAAAAACAACAGGAAAGAATAGAATAGAAAGAAAAAAACATCTTCCGAAATTCGAATTTTGAATATAATAAATTTGAATGGTAAAGAATATATTAGAATAGGATAGAATAGAAAAGAATAGAAAAGAAAATAATAGAATAGAAAATAATAGAACAGAAGAGAATAAACAAATAGAAAAAGAATATAATTAAAAAAACAATAGAATAGAAAGAATATAAACATTTCCTAAAATGCAAAAAAAGCATTAATTTGAATTTGAATAGAATAGAAAAGAATAGATTAGAATAGGAAGATTATTCTATTCTTTTCTACTCTATTCTGTTGTTTTTTTTTCTATACTGTTCTGTCATTTTCTTTTCTATTCCATTCTAATCTATTCTTTTTTTTATTCAATTCAAATTTGAATAGATTCTATTTGAATTTTAGCAAATGGTTATATTATTTATATTATATTGTTTATACATTGTATTGTGAATACATACGCACATGCCAATTATCAGTTTTTAAAAACTAGTTTTATGTATAAATTTTTCTAATTTTACTTCACCAACTTAGACTATTGTGTTCTGATCCATCACATATAATTCAGATTAAAAAAAATATTGAACTAAAGGCTGTAATGTAACAAAATAGGTAAAAAGCTAAGGGGGGTGAATACTTTTGCAAGGCACTGTAGATGTAAAACTTATGCAGGGAGATTTGTTTCATCTCTGTGTATCATCTGAGGCTGTTCACTTCACTGGGTATAGGAGAGGGTTTACATCCACTTTAAAGCGGAGTTCCACCCAAAAGTGGAACTTCCGCTCATCGGATTCCTCCCCCCCTCTGGTGTCAC